>CM035225.1:107816059-108486468 GCA_020226215.1 Sindora glabra
GATAATACTAATATTTTTGGTACCATTTCTAATTATTTTTTATAAATAAAAAAATTATCCTCTTAATTTTAGGAACAATTCAATTATAATATAAAAATTTTTTATTTGTTAAAATATAACAAAAAGCAGATTAGAGTTCTAAAGCCCATTTGAAGCATAGTATAAGAAAAGCTAGATAATGTAAGTATATACTATCATCTTATTGACATAAGATTAATTATATTACTCCTTTGTACTTTGCACATGATATGGAACAACAAGATAAGAGTAAAATTTTTTGTATCTTTTACCTTTGATTTCAAATGATAACATTATCAAATAGAATAAAACACTATTGACAAAAGGTGAATTATGAATTGATGGTTGACTACCATCTATTGACACTTATAGTTGTTGATCATTGTTTGCTTTCATTTATTATTATTGATCATCACTTTACTGTTATCTATTATTATTAATTATCATTATCACTCATAGTTATTGACTATCACTTGTTATCATAAATTATTATTAATCATCATTTATTAGCACCTATCATTATTAAGGGTGGCAATTTGAGTTAGTAGGTCGAGGTCGGGTCGGGTTAGGCATAATTCGAACTCGTATATGCTCAATCCGAACATGACTCATTTATTAAATAGGTCAACCTGACACGATCTGTTTAATCCGAATATACATAATATACCTATATAGTAGCAATACAATCTATTTAACCTGACTCAAACCTATTTGTATTTATTTTTTATTTTATATAAATTAATAATTAATAAATTTATATATTATATAACAAGTTACACGGGTCGATTGACCTGATTAATAACCTACATAAATTAAATAGGTTAAAATGAGTTAAATAGGTTCACCCGAACCCGACACAAAATTTATTTAAGTTAGATGGATCGATCCATTTATGATCCGAACCTAATTAAGCCCAACTTGAACCCGTATAATTCGTATTGTATCATCATGTCATGTTGAAAGTTGTCATCCCTAATCATTATTAATCACTGCTCGTTGACATCTATTGCTATTAGTTATTGCTTGCCGACACCCACCACTATTAACTAAACCCTAAACCACTACCTATTGCTATTTATCATCATTAGCCATTGTTCACCCCTATTAACTATTATTGTTCTTACTTGCCACTATTGACTATTATTTTTGTCATTCACCACCATTAACTACCACCATTCTTGCAATATATAATTTTGAAAATTCAATGCTATCTAAAAGTAATTTTATCCAAATAAAAATTCTTTAATAATATTTATATTTTATACATATGATAACAATCATCTGATTATATAATTTTATACTATCATCTTTTTAATTATACTATTGTATATCAAACATTAAATAATATTATATTTATTATTTTGTTATCCTATCATATATTATTATATGGATTTATTGTTGTATTTAAAAATAAAATAATTAATTTTATTAGAAATATTATATGGATTAGCATTAATCAATTATTGAAATATTGATTTAAGTAATTAGTTTTGTATTTAACATTAAGCATAGAACAGATTGGGTCGCTGGTTTAATTGTGTATGATTCATGATGAGGTTTGGATCATGCATAAGCCCGTATGGATAGAGGTCCCAACTTATAGCCCTTTAGTGGTCAATAGTTTCTTATCACAAGGTCAATAGTTTCTTATCACAAGTCTGACCTTAAATAGAAAGATCGGGGTTATTATTTGAACACACAGAAAAAAATAAGGATTCCCACTCTTCTAAATTTTTATTTCCCTTTTCTCTCTATCTTGATAACCTAAGGGGTAAAGTAGGTTTAATCCTACTCATCATCATTCAGATCTCTATCTTGATAACCTAAGGGGTAAAGTAGGTTGTAATCCTACTCATCATCATTCAGATCAGTCATGGTCTCATTAAATTATGCTCCAGGTACGCTCATAATTTTATTATGATTAATTTTATATTTTTGTGAGTTTAATTCATACTTCCAACATTTATCTCATTTTATTTTATATTATTATGTCGTTCAAACAAACCTCTAACATTAGGGTAAGATTAAAAAAATTTCCCGTTTTACAGGGAAACATTACGTTATCAGTTATACATTTTTCCATTTCGTGTAGGAACAAATCATCTGGTTATGTTTGTTTATATATGTTTTCTTAAATGTTAAGCATAATTATAAAAATAAAAGGAAATCGACCAAATCAGGTGGTTGCATCGATATACCAGGGAATTGAAGTTGATTTAATTTAGATCAGAGCATTCTAACAGAAACCAATAAATCAGATGGTGTAAAGTATTTGTATATTGGCTTTAAAGTACTTTAATTACTAATGAATAAGTATTTGAATCTCAAAAATAATATTTATTGAAAAGGAGCAATTTGTTAATATCATAATTTTTCAATAATTATTTCATTTAATGATTTCTAGAAAAAGACAGTTTAACAGAAAAATATTTAAATGGATTAAAAATTGATTGATATGCTGTCAATTGTTATTTAAAAAACGGTTGAATTGGTGAATTGCGTTGACTAACTAAGTTATTAATAACATTAATTTTTTTGGATTTAGTAAAGGAAATGTATATTTGAATAGGGCAATGATAGAAACGCGAAGATATCATTCAGAACCGGCCCAATGTAACATATAATATTAATTTTCTTTTGCTTTTGATTTTAAAGACCACCAGACATTATCTTAATGTAAGTACTTGATTCCTTTCCAAATCATTTCGGATCTCATTTAGAAGATTATTTTTCAAGTGATGTAACGCCACCTTTTTCGAATAAAAGCATTTCGAAGTTATATTCAAAATAACAAATATAAAATGAATAGAATCATTATTGACTATTTATATATTTTCATCAATATTGTAAACTTACAAATTATTCAATATTTTTAGTTCGGGAATGTAAATTTATATTGTTTTCTGATAGTTATCAATTATATAATATATGAAATATTAATAAATTAATAAGTCAAGTATTGATGAAATTGAATTAGTTAATTACTTGATGAATATGCCAAATATAATTACTTTTGTATTAATACATTTTCTAATTATATATAATTCAGCACATGAAAAATCTATAGAATCAGTAAGCAAGGCTTATTTCAGGTCAAGGTTGGATTTAAAATCAGTAAGCAGGGCATACTTTAGATTGCTGTTGGGTCCGATTTTAACAATTATAATGTTAAATGACCACTGCAAACTGGAGCTCAACTGGCACAATTTTATACCTGCCATGTGGTATTAGTGGATCAAGGTTCGATTAATATATATATGATGTTAAATTGATTTTGTTGACGGTTTCTTTAATTAATCATTTATTAGGCAAGTTAATAAAAATTTCAGGGCTCATTTGCATTAGGGGTGGAACTAGAGACAAATTTGTAGAGCGATTCTTTGTTCAGTTACTCAAACAGGAAGGTTGGAGGGGGGGGGGGGAGGGAACAGAGAAAACAGGATAACCTACACTGCCAGACAACAAAAAACCGGACAAACTATAAAACAAAAAAAAGAGCTTAAAAAGGGAATACTGCATATTACATGTATATACCTAGCTTGAGATTTGTAACACTATATATATCTATAAGTTGGAACTAGTTTGTAAATTATGATGAATATATGTGGCTAAATTCCCAAATTAAAATATTAAAGTACACACACTAATTGTTAAGAAGTCATATTGTTTTGAAATTAAGAAATATGATGGTATATGATCAAGAAACGTGTCAATCAAAGGAGCATGTTAATTTATACTAAATAGACATATTGGTTTATAATCTAAAGGTTTGATGGTTATTATTTAATAGATACATGGTTCATATTTAATAATATAATAATTTTTGTACAAAAAACATAATAATCAAAAGGCTTATTAGATAAGGATCAAGAAATGCATTAATTCATAATCAAGGGACATTTTAATTTATAGTCAAAAACACATATTAATTAATGATTAAAAGTCATTTCAAAAAACATGATGATTAGTAATTAAGAATTATGTTAGTTTATGATTGAGAATCATGTTAATTTATGGTAAATATATAATAGTGCATAATCAAGAAGCTTGATGGATAAGGATCAAGAGATATATTGATTCATAGTCAAGAGATATTTTAATTCATAGTCAAGAGACATATTAGTTAATGATTAAAAATCATGCCAAAAAACATAATGATTAGTGATCAAGAATTATGTTAGTTTATAATTAAGAATCATGTTAATTTATGATAAATAGATATAATGGTTCATAATCAAGAGGTTTGATTATTCATATTCAAGAGATATATTGATTCAAATATTGTCTATAAATATGACTAAAAAAATTATTGAAAAATATAAAATAAAAAATAAATATTTAAATCAGTTAATGATTATAAATATTTATGCATGAACAAAAAGGATAAAGACATTTATCTTTCATCTTGAATGAAAAAATAAATAAATCTTTATTTTTTATCATTCTATTACTTTTCTAAATCATTCAAAAGAGTTTTTAGAGAGAGATTATCAAATTACTAGTTATTCAATCTTCAAAGTGCTTCAATAAATCCTAAGCATGATTTGCTATAAATCTTACAACAAATAGTGAGGGTAAAGTCGTTTAAAAGATAATGTTCTTTATAACACGTTTTTAGTACATCATATTTTTCAATTTATTTTCTATTTTATTTTATGATATCTTTTGATAAAATTTTTGAAAGTTTGATCTCATGTCAAATTGTAAAGATAAATGAGTAATAGTAGATACTTCTTTGACATTTAAGTTAGAATTGGAATGAAGAATGAAGAATATTGAAAGAAATAATGTTTTGATTTCATTGCAAAATCTTCATAGTGTAATGTTGATGCATGATTGTAAATGCAAAAGACAACTGAATGTTAAATCTTTCAAAATTCAAAATTACTGTATGAGATAAGTAATTATTACGTTACTCCTTTATTTATGATAAGTAATTAAGTTTTTTGTATGTATATATAAAAAGATAACTTGAAATTCACATAAATATCATTCAATACATTTTTAACAATTATATTGTATAAGATTTTATCTTCTTTCTATTTCTTCTCCCACAAAATGCATTTTGTATATATGTGTAAAATGCTTTATACATTTCTTCTAATGAAAGGATATCAAATTCTTCCATTTAAGTATATTTGATATTTTTAAAAGCTTTATAACTCTCTTTTATATTAAAAATTAAAATAATTAATAATTAATTTTTATATATATTCTTAATAATTTAATCTCTTCTATCATCGAAAGAAAATAAAATGGTGAAACAGACGTAAAAGTTCATACGTAAGGAATTTAAATAGAGAAGTTTAAACACATCTAACCAAAAGGAATTTAAAATTAGTATTACCTTTTATAAAATATAAGTTTACAAGTGACTCTCATAAAACGATAAAATTTCTGATTATTCCATCTTTAAATCGTAATGAGAACTCTCATTACGATTTAAAGACACCCAATAATTTATTCACAGGATAAAAAATTAATTACATGTACAATCTGATCTCTCGTCATATGTTAATTATTAATTTTAAAAGCACCGCAATTTTGGAAAATCTCATCTTCAATATAAACTTCTCCTAAGATAATCATCATCACTAATTACATCATTAATGATACATATAGCACACCCCATCATCATGTGTCATTAACTTTGTTCTTCTTGTAAGTCACATCCACTGTAGCCAAATATAATTATTGTCAAAGAAGATTTAAACTTATATCAAATTCTTATTTAACATTAATTCAAAATTCGCTCGCTGCACAAGAATAAGTATAATATGTTTATTTAATTTTGTAACATAGAGTACATTTATATGAAAATGTTGTATGGTTTAGGGCTAATAAGAATCCATAAGGAGAAACAAAATAAATATTCATTTTGTGTACGAAGAATATCACTTCATAATGTTACCATAATTTTAAATATTTCCAAAAACATTTACCTTAAGTAGCCATCATGAGTTTTTTTAATATGTGCTAATAATAATTATTTAAAAAAATTTAGTCACTTATAGAGTTTATTTTCTACCAATCATTATGCCATGATGAAAATTTTTTTCTAATGAATTCATATATTAAAGATTCAACAAGTATACTTCGAATTATTTGAGTGTCAATTTATTATTTTTATTAATGTAAGAAAAGTACTTTTTTTCTTGTTATACAACATCCTAAAACTCGAATTCAATGATAATATAAATAGAGAAAATCAAATAATACAATAATAAATTAGGAATAATTAATTATGTTGATGAAGGATTATATATATAAAAAAAAAAGATATCTCAGATGTGCATAAAATTATGGCGAATATTTTCGCTATTAATGGATTCATCTCAATACGTGTTATATCAACTCATAATAACAGAGAAGCATATTTTGTAATGAAAACAAAGAAACATAACTATTAATTATTACCCAAATTTTACTCTATTTATTTATATTTAAATTCTTTATTTATTTTTCTTTTATGCGATAAAATTTAGTAATATATTATCATAATTATAATAAAAAAGGAGAATGCTTAAATTTCAGAAAGAAATAAATAGGTGAATGAATGAAAAGGGCACTTTCTTTCTTTCTTTTCTTTTTTTCCTCTCTCCCTTTATTTTGGAATTCGGATGGAGGAAATGGTTGCAGCTGGAGACATTGGCCACACAATTGATAAAGATAATGCCACATGTCATTATACATTTGATTTGATGATTTGGAAAATGAAGTTGGGGCCCTACATGGCTGTAATTCTCCTATGAGTCTCCAGCCCACCCCCAATAGGCCAATAATAATAATAATAATAATACCCTCTTTGGCTAAAGAAACCAGTATAATATTCACACACTGTGCATGAGACCAATACAATATACATAACATACTATGCATGTGGTTCATTGGATTTGTCACTGCTGTTTATTCTGAGGTCCCATTATGGTAACGTCAAAAGTAGAAATTAAACTTTATTTCTATATATATTGAAAGGTTTTGGTTAGAAATTTTGGGATTTAGGAAATCTGCAATTTTAGGTTACTGTTAGTTTTATTTTTATCATCCTATGATTTGGCATTTTGTTTCGATGTGCAACGTTAGGTTATCAGAAATTACCTTTTCTTTCATGTATCAAGTCCAACAGAATTTGGGCGCTTTTCTACCGACGCTTCGCATGATTAATTCATAAAAGTTTAAAGTGTAATTAATCTTTAAGCGAAATAGTAAATATGGGGGTTGTAAACAAGCTAGATTATTTGGTAACAGCTTAAAAGTAGCTCAAGAAAAATTCAATTGAAAGTTGACTTTCGATGACATAAAATGTAAACGAATTGATTTTGATTAATAGATGAATTAAATTTGAATTTTAAATTATTTGATTGAACCGATTTGTAAGTTTAAATAAATTTAATAATAAAAAATATTTTATTTTTATATTATAAAAATATATTATTTAAAATTTAATTATATTAATAATTATTAAAATTGTATAAAGAATCATGATGCTTTGATTGAAGCAATCTTGATTATGGAATTAATCGTTGTAGTACTTAAACTTTAATGTGAAGTAATAAATTTGCCTCAAATTTAAGGTGAAATAACAATCTAAAACTCATTGAACATTTCAAATTGAATGAAAGTTTTGGTTCAAATAACATGTTACTCATATAAATTTATTTGAATTTAAATTTAATCTATTGTTAATGTAAAATTTTTTATATTATAATTTAATAACACCTTATTAAAAAATTAATATTAACTAAAATTTATCAATAATAAAAGAATTTTAATAGTATTTTAATGATATGACAATATATGTGTGAATGATTATACTATAATAAATTAAATTTAAATCCAACTAATTGTTTATGCTTTTATTTATATGTTGTTATATCATTTAAAAAATTTAATGTTGTACTTTTATGATTAATAAAAAAATTTCATTGCCTTATATTTTTTAATGATATGAAAACTTCTTATAATGTAAAACATTTTATTGTAATGATAGAATTAAATATAATTTCTAAAAAGAGACAATGCCAAGTGGGTTTGAGTATCTAAAATGTGGCATGTGTTAAAATTCAATTGAAAAAGTATTATTATTTAATATGTCCTGACTTAAATCTGGATTAATGAGCCAAATGTGTCATTTGGATACCAAATGATTATATATAAAAAAATAAAAAAAAACGTGGCGAAACAGCTACTTGATACTTCTAATCACGTCGTTTATTACATTAAATCTTTTTACACCTCACCTCAGTATAGTTAAATTTAACACTATATGCAAAAATTAACAGAAAATAATCTGTGTATAATTATGATGTGAAAAAAAATCAAAGAAATGTATTTTTTTTTTTCTGTTTATACTTGAGGAAAGGAAAGGAAAGCAGAATATCGTATACTGGAAACGTGAAGATACGCACTAAGCCCTATACAGTATACAACACATTCAACTAAAATTAGCCCAAAAGGAATATCAAAGCTCACTTTATTATGTTGGGTAGTATTTTTTATAAAAAAATATTATTACTTATGTTGATGATTAAAAAATAATATATAAAATTTAATAGTAAAACATAATTTTTAAGAAAAAATTAATTTTTTTAATTATTTATATTTAATATCAAATAAATAAAATATTTTTTAAATTTTAATATTTTATAATTATATTTTATAAAGAAATAAAGGGAATGATTTTATGAAATTTCAACTAACCAATAATTATGTATATTATCAAATCGGCGGGGTCTATCATTTCCATTGCCATATCAGAAATCCCGAGCTAATATGATAGGAAGCAATAAATAATTAAATAAATAAACATGTGATTCCTAATATTTACTCATTTTTTGCTCTTCTTTTCGGAAAAAAATAATTTTTTGAAGTTAAAGAGAATGAATTTATTCAATTTATTTTTTTAATATAAAAAAGGAGAGGAAGGTAAATATTAAAGAATATAATGTAGCTTTACTACCAAAATAAAATGGCAACTTAAAAGAGAAAATATTTCGCAAGATGAGTTTTGGTAGGAAAAATTGTGTGTTAAATATCAGATCTGAATTTATCTTTTTAGTAAGTAATTAAATTATTAAATATACATATATTTTATCATGATGTAATTTGTCATCTTGTTTCCTAGTGAAACGTTAGGTTATCAGTTATACATTTTTCCATTTCGTGTTGTATCAAATTATCTGCATTTTTTTAATGCTAGTAATGAAAATCGATTTAAATGGACTAGTTCAACCAATATACAGGACAATTGGGAGTTTATTTAATTTGGAACAAGACATTGTATAAAAAATATTTTAAAAAATTAGTTGTTATTAATTATTATTATTATTATTATTATTATTACTATTATTATTAAAAAAAGCAATTGAATTGGTCAATTAATGTGATATATGAAATTACATTTACCTTCATTAGTACTTGAATCTTAAACTCGTCAGTGTGGATACATATAAAATATTATTTAAATTTAAATAATTTGAGTTATATCATATATATATAAAAACAAGAAGAGTTAAAAAAAATTACAATTAATTGGCATTTTTCTAACTTTTTTGGTGCTGTGGCATGTTGCCTGAAGCAGATTTGAATATCAACGAAAGAAAGACTAAGGAGACTTTAATTTAGTCATAAATGAAAGACGAGAGTTCGGTGATGGTACCAAATCTACCCCACAGAATTCATGGAGGACTGAAGCTCTCGCGGTCAAATGTGAGTAACAAATTTCAACCTTTCCTGAGAATTGGTCGTTGCTTCTTTCCATCCACATGACCTGACACTCTCCGGTCTTACTAATAGCAGTAACAGCACTGCACCTGATTTGATATTCCGACAGAGACTTTATTTTCGAACAGTTTGAACTCAAGATTTTATGCACCACTCATTACTCGTATTTTTATCGGAAAAACAAATATCAGGAAAACTTATTCTATTCCGTAAAAAAAATACAAATGCACATAATATATATAAGTTAAAAGAGATTTCTATTTTCCTTTTTTCTCTCCTCTTTAAATTAATCATCTTCTTAAGCAAGTGGAAGATAGGATCATAAAATGAGCCGTAACTCACAAACCAAACCAATCTGCGAACTGTCACCAACTTTCATGGATTTGAATTTAAAATTTCAATCCATTTTTTAATACAAGTAATATAAATTGATATATAACAAATTAACTTGTATCCTTAGACTCCTAGTTAAAACCTACAAACTAATCTGTATTCATCATGGATTTTATTGGATTTAAATTCTAAAAATTAAACTTATTTTAGACGTGAATAATATGAACCTAATCCATTACAAATTAACTCGTATCCATACGAATTGACTTGTTTAACAAGCTTACTAAAATAATTAATAAAAATTAAACTTATCACACCTTTCATTCTCATATGTGTTATACTTAGGGTTATTAAACAGATAATATGGATCAGTATATACTGATTATAAAATAAATTTTATGGGCTAACACATTTTAATATATATTTGAATTAAATAATAATTTAGTGTTATTAATATAATAATAATACCTAAACTTTATGTTATAATATAACTCTAAAGTGTATGTATATACCCTAATTCTAGATTAATTGTGATGGGCCAATTAATTCTAGTTAAATTTTAATTAGGGTTAGATTCTTATCCACCTCCCTATAAGGTGAACTACAGTCTCCTATCACATTTCAATTTGTTATTCACAATTCTTTTTTAGACTCACCTGAGGACGTGTGGGCAGTGATCCAACTAATTTCTCAATCTAATATCATGGATACAACGGGACGGTCAGGTAATTTGAAAACCCTTTATTATTTTATTTGTACAATTCTTGTACTCTTCTCTATGGATCTATGGTTGTATGCATATTAAATATTTTATGAATTATAAAATTCTAATACTGATATATATAGATCTTAATTTGTATGGAAGTTTGTGTAAATTAACTCATATTACCCGTAAAAAAATGAATTGAATTTGGGAGAATTCAAATTCCATTAGTAATTGTGCAAATATGAATTAGCTTATGATTTTAATTATGAGTTTGCAAATTGATTTATATCTATTCAATCAATATAAATCGAACTCTATCATCCTAAAAAAATTAATTTTAGAAGTCTAAATTCATCAAAATCTACAAATCATTCCCTATTATTCATAAATTAAAATCCATTTAATAACCTTCATTATACTATAAATATAAATCAATATTATTGATAAAAAGAAATATTAGATGCATACGAAGCTTTTTAATATACAAGAATCTATGATTAATTTTTTTAATCATCATATGAAATAAATAATTATTTTGAGAATTAAAGCATTAATGAATCTTTTATTCCTAATAAATGTTATCTTTATGATTCAAATCCTTACTCATGATAGATAAGTTTGCTCACAACCAACATATTTTTCGCTTAATCAACATTTTATTAGTTATGAGTAATTGAATGATTATGATAAACAATTATATATATTAAATTAAATTTAAATTTAAGATATGGTTGAGAGAAAATTTATAAAGTAATATTAAATGAATTTAACTTTTATCTGCCATTTATATTAATTTTATATTATCATTTATTTATATATTATCATATTAATTAAAATTATTAAAATATTATTTATTATTAATAAAAAAATTATTATTTTTTAATAACTTATCATCTTCTTATTTACTAATAATATAAAAAATGATATACCAATAATAAATTGAATTTAAACTCATATTAAATACCATTCTATCACGGGAAGGAACTGTAAGAATAAGTGCATTTGACACAATAAAGACAATGACGATGGAGCATAAATGAAAAATTAGAATGTCACTTCTGCAACTGTATTTTTACAACTTCTTATATAAGTTTTCTCAAATAAAATATAATTAATAAAAATTAATTTTTAAAAATACAAAATAATATGAGAATATAAACGTGAAAAGGGGCTTTTCGATTTTTATATTGAAATAAGGGATGAGGGACCCAATAAACCAGACCAAAATAAAGAAACAACGTAGGAGAGTCCTACATTTATGGACAAGCATTCACAGAAAACTCTCCGAGGGAACGGTCAATGTTGCATTTTATGCATATAATATTAAAAAAAATATTATAAATATTAAAAATTAAATTTAAAATTAAATTATATATATTTATTAAATAAAATTTTATAAATTTACTTTATTATTTTATATTTAATAAAAAAATTTAATTTATATCCAAAATTTAATTTTAAATTTTATTTTTATGAATATAACATTACTATAATATATTATGGCCTTTAATTTAATGGATGACAGCAAGTAAGATGAGATATATAGTGGTATTAATAGTACCCCACGTTGCTAAGCTATCTTTTTTTTTTATATATAATCATTCGATATCCGGATATTATATTAGACACTAATTAATTCGAATTCGGGGTAGGACCACACATTGAGCGACAAAACTCTTCCTACCAAATTTTAATGCAATTGCATTCCTAGGGATTCGAATCTGAAATCACTAGTTAAGTTAAAATCATCTTGTATCAGTTAATTTACACACTCGTCGATATTACTAAGCTATTTTGCTCGCTTTATCTCAATCATTAGTTTCTCTCCATTAAGCATTCTTTTTAAATAGTACGGTAGTTGGTAATTAGGGCACATCTCAATTAATTTAACTTTCAAATATATTAATAATTAGGTGATCATACACATTTAACAATTTGATATATGATAGAAACTTTACGTGCACACATTTCTTATGATATTTTTTTTTAAAGGAGAAATGGCTAATCAATAAACTTACACACGAAAAATTCCGAAGGAAACTTAAATATACATAAAAACAAAGGCGTCTCATGTAGCATCAAATTTCACTTAAATCGAATGATAAGAGCTTATAATTTTTATGAATATCTCTAAGTTTATGATCGCTTCACATCTATTAAAAATGGTTAAGAAGTCTAACAATTTTATTATGATAATAAATTTAAGGCATGATTATTTTTTTAATTGGATTTTGTTATCATTGATATCCTAAAAAAAATTGTTATATGTACCATAAATAAAATTTAAATTTAAATTTTAAATTTTTTACATTTATTGAATTAAATTTTACAAATTTGTTCCGTCATTTTATATTCAATAATAATTTCTAATTTACATTCAAAATCTAATTTCATTTTGTATTTCTAATATATATAATATGGCTGATTTTCAAATTACATGCACGTCACTTTTAAATGGATTTCACTCTATTAAAACATGATACAATTGTATCAATGATCACTCCATACATAAATAGTGCTATAAATATATAATATTATTAAAAATACAGTTAAATTGCTCAAAGAACAATGTAATATGCCTCCCAGCGTATGTTGATCCAAATGTAAAGAGTCTAGGATTTTTAAAATAAGACCTCAAGTGATGGACGGAAAAACTTTACTACCTAACTTGATTTTGAATTAATTAGTAACCTAATAAAATTATTGAATTTTGGAGTCCCAAAAAGAAAAAATTATAAATAGCCTAATGTCACAAGCTAACAGTCGTAACAATTTGACAGACAAATGTGCTCAAATAAAGTTAAGACTTTGTGAAAAAATTCAACATATTGTAATGGTCTTATGGTTGAAATTTGGAATCAATCCGGTTAGTGTACTATTTTTTTTTATTTTCTCAAGTTTAAGGGTATTTTGATCATTTCGAATAGTTCAAGAATTTAAAGAAGTTTGAGAAGCTTATGTTTGTTATCCTCGCATTATTATCTTTATGTCGATTGATTTTCATTTGAATCAAATACCCAGAGCATGACTAAAATGACTTATGACAGTTTAAAAAAGTATGTCTACTTCTGCTATAAGTCCTCTTGTTTAAAATGCTATTTAAAAAGGTGGAGTATTTGAAGGGCTTACGGGATGCCTGAACACTAAGTTAGGGATAGGGATGTGTTAGCTTATAGCTATCTTCTGTGTACTACAAATTATGAAATGCAGCATAAACCAAACAAACAGAGTGTATATCTTTCTATTCAATTGTCCCTTACGGTCCGTAGTGCCCATAAGCTTTACCAAGCATGCCAAACGAGGGTTTTAAGAAGAAATGCTGGCATGTTCGCTAAAAGTAGCTAGCATGCACCATACAACTTTA
The DNA here is from genome assembly GCA_020226215.1 of Sindora glabra. Lineage (NCBI taxonomy): Eukaryota > Viridiplantae > Streptophyta > Magnoliopsida > Fabales > Fabaceae > Sindora > Sindora glabra. The sequence continues at coordinate 107,830,204 of CM035225.1, forward strand.
GTTGGAAATAGGGCTTTAATACAGGTCGGTCCATGACAAGTCAGTATGTATTACCCATGTTCAAAAATGGGTTCAATTTTAAGAGTTTAAACCCGCACAAAACTTGTGTGGATACGGGCCAATCTTAGGTTTTAACTGAAAACCTGTGGACTTCGTGGATAAGAGTTAGTCCATTACGGATTGAGTCTATGATGGGTTAGTCAATATTATTAGTCCATTACGGATTGAGTCTATGATGGGTTGGTCAATATTACTCACGTTAAAAAATGAGCTTAATTTTAAGGATCCATATTCGTAAAAATAGGTTACAAATCGTTTCGCAGGCACACAACCCATTTAACAGCTCTAGTTGGAAAGCCACCAGCCCATGACATTCGGTATTAGAGCAAAAGGTCTGTCCACCCTCCGTAGAGCCAATCCCTAGGAACTCTTGTATGTGAATAGTGATAAAACATGACTCCCTGCCTAAGGGCTTTGTTGTTGTGATGAGATATTATAGGACAGAGTGCTCTGGTCAGTATCAACGGTTGCTACCTTTTTATTGGTTTTATGCCAAATGCTTATCTCACCAAGCACTTAGAATAGTAGGTAGGGTGATAAGTTGGCAGAGTGAGTACTAAGAGTGTCATATTGGTGAAGGAGCTCCCAATAGCCAGCCATGACATTTGGTATTAAAGCTTAGTTTGTACTAAAGGGCCAAGATTGGGTAGGCAATGATTTGGTCTAAATGCAGCTTGTCCAATGATATATGCGATATATACAAAGCTATCATTCTCACAAACTCGGTGGTGTCATTATCAAAGACTTAACCAGAAAATGCAAAAGATTAGATCATCCCAAAAAGTTAGTATGCAGTGGAATGATGTATTTAGGTTACTATAGATTGGTACATTGGGCCAAAGCATATGTGCCAAGTGGGCTATTTTGCTTATTAGTATACATGAGATATTGATTATGCACTCATTAATAGTAGTGGCATCAATCAATGTAAACCACCATCTAGTGGGACGAAAGAATTGATGGTTAATCCAATGTGGTCTTGCTAAAGGGCTTAACTGTTGCTTGAAGGATCGGTGGAACTAGTGGGTGAAGCCTTTGGTCGTGAAAGAGTACATGGCCATAGTTAGAAGGTATGAGTGGATCGTTCCAGAAGAGCATTGCTAGAAAGCAAAGTGGATTGCTCTAGAAAAGAATTCCATATTGTGTTGAGATGATTTAGAAGAATCATTCAAGTTGCTCAAAGGAGCATTGCCGGAGGGCATAATGGATACTCAGAGGAGTATTGCTCATAGGAGTATAGTCAAAGGACTTAGTGGAGACTCAGAGGAGTATTACTTAAGGCAGCATAACCAGAGGGTTGAGTTAAGATATGAAGGAATCAATACAATGTGCATAACTTGTAGGTTAATAGAAAGTGCGCAATCACCTACAAGATCTAGGATGAGATGCTAAAAGGCTAGCATATTGATGTAGTGAGTTAGGCTATATAGTTATTTGAAGGAGTAATAATGACTCGGAGAAAAGTAGTAAACTAGCACTGCATCATTGCTTGGTCGAGGAGGCTTCATAATGTTGGTGTGTGTCCTAGAACTAATCATATAGATGATTGAAGTTATACACAATGTATTATATTTTATTTTAGGCAATTTAATTATTATATTTTATTTTATAATTTTATTATTATTATGCGTAATTTATAACTTAATATAATATCTTTGGAATAGCTTCGCTATTTCTAAAATGCCCCTAGTTAAGTATTATTATGAAAGGACAATAATAATACATCGAGACTAGCATGTATAGTGACTGATGATTACGAATCATGGATATATGATATCAAGTCAATACATGAGTATATTGCTAGTGAACAATGTACTGGACTGACCCACTATGAGAATATTACATGGATAGACGTGTCATAAGTTATTCTCATATGATCACAAATACACATAAACCTTTGACCTAAAGTCACTACGGTTCCCTACATGAGGAATTACTCACTTTAATATTGTCCTATGTCACTTTTAATCAGGATGACAAGTAGGGCATTGATTGGGTGTATCATAAATTGTGCAGAGGGAAGTGAGTGGTGTAGATAGGATTTTGTTACTCTTGTATAAAAGAGAAATATCCTTTGGCCCCTTGATTGAGTGAGACTTAGAAATGCATGGCCATGCTCAATTGAATTAATATGTGATATTAATCATTTATTTTAAGTCTACTCAGTATCAAGAAATATAAATTGAACATTGACGAGGATGACACATTCCATGCCTCTAGTTCAATTTGGATATTATTACAAAAAGGGTTATGATACAAAACGTTGATCATGTATTAGGTGGATGTCGAATCACAGACATTCTTACTACTTGAGTGGCAGTGATGTGTTACTAGATACCGCTTACTGTCTATAGCTCAATAATGAGTCATTGTCAACGTAGTAAAAACCTACAAGGTCACACAAAAGGAGTAGGAATAAGATAATAATTAATTAGACTTTAATTATATTAATATCTAATTAATTGAACTTATTTTTGTGCACATATATATTATTAAGAATAATAAATTCACGTTTATATATATATATATATATATATATATATATATATATATATTATGTGATATTAAAGTAATATCAAATAATTACATTATCAGATATTAGATAAATATATTATGAGATAATATTATTTTGATATTTGATAACTATATGCAATTATCTAATAATTAAGATATTTATATTATGAGATAATATTATTATCTAATATTAGATAATTAATAGATAAGTCCTATCTCTCCCCATTATCTCTAGGATAAGGATAAGATGAGTTGTTAAGTGTGATTAGGATTTTGGAAGCATTATTCTAGTAGGACTAGGATTATATCTTGCCTAAGTTCTATAAAAAGGGACTTAAGGGTAGCACTTTAATAACACACTCAAAGCTTCCATACAAACCCTAAATCACTCAGAAAACATCCAATCCTAATTCTTAGAGAGAAAAATGCATCATAGCAGATTCGTGGAGGGTGAGAGGTCGTTGTTCACTCCGTGTGGATACCGTAGAGACACCATACCTTTTGGCCGGTGTTTGATTCATCCGCTCTTAAATTTTGATCAGTAGAAATACGAGTGCCCAATAGGTAAAACTCTAATCATTGATTTATGTCTTTTGCATAGATCCTAGGTAGAATTCAGATCAAATTTTTGAATTTTCGTTGCATATGATAATCCGAATTCCTAACACATAACACTAAGTTCATATTTTCTCATGCATAGGGAAAGTGTAACTCGTGCGAGAGTAAAGTATGTTTTATGCTTAACCCCACCTTACCATTGAGTGGGGTAGCCATCAAAGGATATGCTTAAAAAAGTTATCAATGGATGCACTCAAGTAAGACTACGAGAGCCTAGACATGGGTGGATATCGCTTGAGTTAGGAAGGGTCATGAGGACCATAATGCTAATGAGCATCAACTTCAAGAGTAAGTTATGATGGTCGATGAGATGTTAAGTGGGTATTGATTTAGAAAAGATTAGAGGATCCATTTAGGTGTGAAAATGGCCTTACTAAGTGCAATAAATTAACTCAAAGCAAACAAGTGGACTTAGAAAAGATGTTATGAGGCCTCTTGTGTAAATCAAGCGTAAGTATTGTCTCTTGTATCGATGGTTATGGGATATTAGGTGCAATATATCTATTAGTAGGTAATTCAAAAGTGCCAAGCATTGTTCATGAGCCATAGTGTTAGCACACATTTTTGCTGTAAAGGTGACATCATGCAAGCTGCAGTGGTAATAAGCACATAATTGCAAAGGTAACTACTCGTCAAACAAATTATAGATGTAATGAGTTCGAGAGAGCTTTGTGGGAAAGCGGCACTAGAGAGTGTTAGGACATTTTGAAAGGAGACTACAAAGGTAGTCTTTTGAAAAACTTATGGAGGATGCATTTTACTAGGAGAATACCTATATTGCGAAGGCAACAAATAACCTAAATTTAAGATTGGGAAAACATTTATAGCACTCAAAGAGACAGGCTTTGAGTTAGTTAAGAGAGTAACTCAATGGAGGAGGTTAAAGACTACCATAAAGTTTTGAAAGAGTGAGTAGATTCTTCATAAAGCTATATTGGATTGAGGCGTCAATAAAGACATTGAAATTTGAAGTAGGGGAAAATGTCACAAGTTAGTAGTTATGACAGTTCGATAGGCAAACATGCTCAGATTAAGATGAGACTTTGTCGAAAAATCCAATATATTGTGATGGTCTTGTAATTGAAATTTAGGATCAATTTAGCTAGTGTACTATTTTTTTCAATTTTTTCAAATTTAAGGATATTTTGATTATTTCGAATGGTTTGAGAATTCGAAGAAGTTCAAAAAGCCTATATTTATGATTCTCGCATTATTATCTTCATGTTAATTAGTTTTTGTGTGAATCAAACACATAGAGCATGGAGAAAATGACTTATGATAGTTCAAAAAAGTATATCTACTTCTGCTAGAAGACCTTTTATCTAAAATGCTCTTTAAAACAAGCCTGCGGGATGCTTGGATGTTGAGCTAAGGATGAAAATGTGTTGGGTTATAACTATCCCTCTGCACAATTCAAACTATGGAATAAGACATAAACTAAATGAACAGAGTGTCTCTCTCCTTATTTAATTATCCCTTATAGTCCATAATGCCCAGAAACTTCATGTGAAAAAGAATCTTGTAGTTCGATATGCATGCAAGTGCTTCGGCAACATACGATATTAGTATGTGGATATGTTGTACATGTGACTTATTGTATAAGTGAAAAATTTTTGATATCTCATTATCTTTACCAAGTATGCCAAACAAAGATATTAAGTAAGAAGGTTAGCATGTTTGTCAAAAGTGACTGATTGGAGAGTTATCAACCCGTGACACTGACTTATTAATTATATCTTATGCCAATTATTTCTTTTAGCCCCACACAAAAGTGATTTTATAAATTAAATTTGTAAATCAAAATTTGCTGTTTTCTATATGAGTAAGAAGACCACACGATGTCATGAATAAGCTCTTAATCCAAATTCATGCATCATGACAAGAGATTTTGAAATTTTTGATGCACTTTTTACATCTTTTGCTCAAGGGAATAAATACAAATTTTTATGTGTAAATTATACTATTTTTTAGAATTTAATATAATTGTACTTAACTTCTTTTATTTTAAAAAATGAACATAATAATTAAGCTTCTTTTTTGTATCACCTTTCTTCTCCTTTATTTAAATTATACATTCACATCTTTTTTAAAAAAATTAAAAGAGATATGCATATGTTTTAAAAAAATAAAAAAATTAGAAAATATAATTAATTAAAAATTGATAAAAGTAAATATAATTTTTCAATTTTTATTCAAAAGTAAAATAATTCAAACTTTTCTTTTGATGTGTATTGAAACCTACAACATAGGGGTCGTTTGGTTCGCAGCAACTACGTGGAAAACTGGAGTTCACAGGAAATAAACTACTATAGAGTTATTTGGTTGCGCAAATGAGAGGAAATGGATCTTCCCGGGAACTTGTATTTCCCATAAAATGCAGGAGATCACTTACCCACTCCCCCTCGATAAGTTTTATTGCTTGCATTTTCAATTAATTTATAGACAAAAATGACCCTGTTAGAATTACTTAATACCAATTTTGCCCTTATAATTTGAATATCAGGATTCACTTCTTCGTGTATGCCGTTGTTTCTCGAGCATCTCCCGTCACCTCTCAACCTTAGCAGCAGTCTCCGGCAATGGTACTAGCGATTTCTGGTTCTCGAGCTTCTGCCATCTCCTCTAAACCCTAGCAACAGTTCCCGGTAACGGCACTATCGATTTCTGGTAAGCCTTGATGACATTGCTCATTATATTTCCTCTTTTTGTATTAAGTAAACAACAACTTCCATATTTGAAAATTGGACTTTCTTCCCGACTTCCTTCAAAGAATAGGAGCTGCATCGTCGGAATACGAACTATTATAAAATAATGATAGAATTTGACAAAAAAGGGTGTGCTTATGGTTTAGCAAATTAGGATGTTTAATTCAACCCCCATGGCAGAGCTTGTAAGAGGTTCTGGATATGATATCGTTGTTGTTTGCCTGTTGACTACCTTGAAAAAGATGAATAGTATTTATTGAATTTAAATTACTCAAAGTGGTTGATCATATTTTTATTGCTTTTCTAACTTATAACATTCTTGCATGTAATTTGCCTATGTTATACAGTTATGGCTCGCTTACTGTTGAGTAAAAAGAAGATTGCTACTACATGTATTGTGTTATACACACAGATGATGCTCATGATTTTGGAAGCTATTTCTAAATTCTTGTATCTTGTGTCCTTTTTGGACATTAGATTGCCTAAGCTTATATCCTATATATTTAACAGTTGTGCTGAAGAAAGATATTATGCTAGGCTTTTAAATCTCAAGCCAATGATTCAAGAAAGTGACTTAGCATGCTTGGACAACCTTAGGATGAATAGAGCCTATTTTTTTAAGTTATGTGATATACTTAGAGATGTCGGTAAGTTACAAGGAAATAGGAATACTAGTTTAGAGGAAATGGTTGCTTTATTTCTATTCACACTTTCTCATGACACAAAAAATTAAAGAACTCAATTGTATTTTAAGAGAAGTGGTGAGACAATATCTAGGCACTTCAATTCAGTTCTCCTCGCTGTCCTTAGATGCCATGATATTCTACTAAAGAAACCTGAGCCAGTGACTGAGAATTGCCAAGATGAGAGATGTAAATGGTTTAAGGTAAGTTAGAATTTTTAGGAAGATTAGATGAATGTGTAAATATTTATAAATATATACAGTATCTATTAACAAGTTATATATATACACACTGCAGAATTGCTTAGGTGCTTTGGATGGAAGTCATATTAAGGTTCGTGTTGGGGATAAAGATAAAGCTAGATTCAGGAATAGAAAAGGAGAACTCACTACTAATGTGTTAGCTACTTGCATACGGGATTTACAATTTATTTATATATTGTCTGGTTGGGAGGGGTTCGTACATGACAATAGAGTGCTTCGAGATGCACTTTCTAGAAAAAATGCTTTGACAGTTCCACAAGGTAACACCATAGGTACCTTGACATTGCTCAATCTGAACCAAAAAGCTTATTTGAGATGAAAGTACTTAACACTTATGTTGGTTAATTATAGGTAACTACTATTTGTGTGATGCCGGATACATGAATTGTAAGGGTTTTCTAACACCATTTAAAAGCCAGAGATATCATCTAAGTGTGTGGAAGAGTGGTGCTTAACCAGTATCTGCTGAGGAATATTTTAATACGAAGCATTCTCAAGCAAGAAATGTTATCGAGAGGTGTTTTGGATTGTTAAAAATGAGATGGGGTATTCTAAGATGTACAACTTGGTACCTTAGGAGAACTGTGGGTAGAATTATCTTGACTTGCGCATTGATGCATAATTTCATTCGAACATACATGAGTATGGATCCCATGGAGCCCTTGCTTGTGGATGGTGAGGAAGAAGACAATGGTGAACTTAATATTGGGATTATGGAATCTAGTGCTGCATGGACTACTTTCAGACATGATCTTGCCAATGAGATGTACAATGCATGGTTACATGACACCACATCATTGAACAGGATTTAGCAAAAACTATGTAGCGTGTTTCACTTGTATTGCATTTATGGATTGGTAGACAATATACACTTTATTCTTGTATTATTTTTATCTGAATTTGTAATAAGACGGGAGTAATGACTTCGCTTTTTATTGAACTAGTAGTATGATCATCCTAAATTGCTAAATCATGAGCAGAATGCCGCTCTAACGAATTCCTATGTTTCCTCTCTCTCTATCTTTCCTTCTTCACAGATGAGTTAACCAAAAGCTCAAAGAAATGCCAACCAAGGTGGTGAGGGTGCGAACCCATCTAGAGGATGCACAAGATAGGGAAGCGCTGAGGATCGTGCACTAATTAGTGCAATGATGGATCTTGTGGAGCTGAATGGTTGGAAAATGGATAATGGTCAGTTCAAGAATGGTGCTTATAACAGGTTGGAATAACTTATGGATTAGAAGATTCCTGAGTGTGGTATGAAGGTTAAACCACACATTGAGTCCCGTATCAAGTATTTGAGGAATCAATATAATGCTATTGCGAATATGCTTGGTCCAGCTGCCAGCGAATTTGGATGGAATGATGAAGAGAAGTTCGTAACTTGCTCAAAATCAGTTTGGGATGAATGGGTGAAGGTAATATTTTATATTATGCTTTTTCTTCTATGCATATAAGTGTGTCTGTGTATATTTCTATTTATTGGTGACAGCTTTTAAAGTTTTACCTTCTCTCATTATGTTTTCCTTTCTTTTATGCTAGAGCCATAAAAATGTTGTGGGGTTAAGAAACAAGTCATTTCCATTTTTTAATGATTTAGCCAAAATATTTGGGAATGATAGAGCCATTGGAGACGAGGCTGTAAATCCACAAGATGCATTAGAAGAGATAGAAGATGAAGTAAGGGATAGAGAAGAAGAAGAGCAAGAAGAAAATGTTCCTGCCTTTTCCGTGGAGGACACTTACCCAGTCCTTCCATGTGCCCCGATGGGAACTTCTTCCTCAACCACCCCAGTAAACCATAGGTCAAAGAAGGCAAAGATAGAAAATTTAGAAGTTCTGAGAGAATTCTCTTCTAGATTTGCACGAATGAGTGATGTGATAGAGGATGAAAGTAAACATATAGGCCGCTTAGCTTCTTGTTTCCAACATGAATCTGATTCTGCAGGGAGAAGGATGCAAGTGACTAGTGAGATTATGAAGATTGATGGGTTAACTCCTACCCAAGTTATAAATGTGGCAAGGAAAATTGTTCTCAACTCCCTAGAAGTTGATTTCTTTTTTAGCCTTCCAGAAGAGTTCAAAGCTACTTATGTGCATGGTTTATTACTTCCAGATCAGTGAAGTTCTAGGAAAATTAGTAGTCAATAGGAGCCAACACACTCACTAAACTCATGCTATGTTGTTGAACTTTTGTATGTGCACCTATTTTTTGGACACTTATCTGACATCGGATCCCATAATGTATTAGATGATGTGGCTTCCGGTTAAATCATGAGCAACTAAACTGGATTTCCTAAAGCTTTTAGTGGAACATAACAATACATTCCTTTTTTTTCTTTCATGGCAATTCCATTGATACTCTTATAGTACAGCTCAGTCCATTTCGTGCATCATCGAATGCTCATGATTACACATTATCTTAGATGTTACTGTTTTGGACGAAAACAGTAACACGAAGAATGCAACCCGTTGTAGTGTAAGAGAAACATGTTTATCGATGGGGGTCTACGCATTATTAAATGGCCACTTCGCCTGAGAAAGCAAGTTAACCATCTGCATGTTACTATTTTAGTCGGAGACAGTAACATCGTTGCGGCTGATGGAGAATTGATTCCGAGGGGGATTACAAGTGGTTGGAACGTAGGTCTAGTTAGTTAATTATGTAACTTAGCGCGTTCATCTCTGGATAAGATCCAACATCTGCCTCTTTGTGGGATGTTACTGTTTTGGACCAAAATAGTAACACCCAAGAATGTGGCTCATGGACTACAGTCGGCTGCACTTCTAATTCTAGGATAAAGCCTGTTGTGTATTGGCTACATCGCCCGAGAAAGCAGGCCAACAATCTGCATATTACTGTATTGGTATGAAATAGTAACATCATTGAGGCTGCTTAGTCCTAAGTCTGAGTGGTTGTTTATGTCACTTGATAAGTTCCTCTCAAGATAAGAAGCAAGAAAATACTGTTTATGCTATGTTACTGTTTTGGACGAAAACAGTAACATCATCGAGGCTGCAGGGTATTGAACCCTAGAGGTTATGGTTGGATGGAGGTCGGGTCTGGGTGGTTATTCATGAAACTTGACAGGTTCCTATTCGGATTATATCCAAGCAACGTCTTCATATATGATGTTATTGTTTTGGTCGAAAACAGTAACATCGTCGAGGCTGCTGAGAATTGAGCCCTGGAGGTTATGGTTGGTTGGAGGTCAGTCTGAGTGGTTATTCATGTCATTTGATAAGTTCCTATCCAGATTATATCCAAGAAACGTCTTCATATATGATGTTACTGTTTTGGTCAAAAACAGTAACATCGTCGAGGCTGCTGGGTATTGAGCCTTGAAGGTTATGGTTGGATGGAGGTCGGGTTTAGGTGGTTATTCATAAAACTTGACAGGTTCCTATCTGGATTATATCCAAGAAACATTTGCATATGTGATGTTACTGTTTTGATCGAAAACAGTAACATCGTCGAGGCTGCTAGGTATTGAGCCTTGGAGGTTATGGTTGGCTGGAGGTCGGGTCTGGGTGGTTATTCATGTCACTTGACAGGTTCCTATCCGGATTATATCCAAGAAACGTCTTCATATGTGATGTTACTGTTTTGGATGACAACAGTAACATCATCGAGTCTGGTTAGTCCTGAGCCTGAGTGGTTATTTATGTCACTTGACAAGTCCCTCTTATGATAAGAGGCAAGAAAATACTGTTTATGTGATGTTACTGTTTTAGTCGAAAACAATAACATCATCGGGGCTGCTGGGCCCTGGAGGTTATGGTTGGCTGGAAGTCGGGTCTGGGTGGTTATTCATGTTACTTGACAGGTTCCTATCCAGATTATATCCAAGAAACGTCTTCATATGGAATGTTACTGTTTTGGACGAAAACAGTAACATCATCGGGTCTGCTTAGTCCTGAGTGTGAGTGGTTGTGTATGTCATTTGACAAGTCCCTCTCAGGATAAGAGGCAAGAAAATACTGTTTATGTGATGTTACTGTTTTGGTCGAAAACAGTAACATTATCGGGGCTGCTGGGTATTGAGCCCTGGAGGTTATGGTTGGATGGAGATCGAGTCTGGGTGGTTATTCATATACTTGACAAGTTCCTATCCGGATTATATCCAAGAAACGTCTTTATATGGAATGTTACTGTTTTGGATGAAAACAGTAACATCATCGAGGCTGCTTAGTCCTGAGTCTGAGTGGTTGTGTATATCACTTGACAAGTCCCTCTCAGGATAAGAACCAAGAAAATATAGTTTATGTCATGTTACTGTTTTGGTTGAAAATAGTAACACCCAAGAAACTGGCCCGTGTGCTTGTGAGAAGTGCATGTCCATTGCTGATGATTGTTTCAAAGATTGTCCTTCGTTCATACTAACATTGGTGGTAGGTCTTAAGAATAGTACCGCACAACTGGATGTTGTTGCATCCGTTAAAAAAGAGTAACATCAACACAGGTGTTCGTAATTCATATGGCAACCTGATGTCTGAGTGCTAACATAAACTAGATATAAGATTAAACTGTACAGAAGAATTACATTTACAATTGAGTTATACATACAGTTGAATTTTAAATATTAAGACAATGGTTTAACATGAATTTAGTAGTTACATATGTGCATAATAATTAACTTTAGTGTTATGTATGTGCATATTAATCAACTTCAGTTAGGAAGACTGAAATTCTGGAGGAATTTAGTAACTAATTTTGCTCTGTATTGTCTCACTTCCTCCAACGAAAATTGTTCTTGAAATTATTTATTCCTGAATATATTCTCTATATGCAAGCATATGAAAATCCCGCAGTCTTGTCTCAAAAATAGTAACGAGTTAGTTTGGTACCTACTAGACGTGTTAACCTTGGATAAGAAAAGAACTTGCTACTTACGACGTTTCTTCCTGTTGAGGTGACCATTCGTATGATATTATCTCAAAAGGTGGACCTGCGATGGCTGGCTCTCTCCTCTTATCCAATCCACCCTGTGCAAGGACTTCATTCATCTTTTTCTCGTAATAGTCCTTCCGTTGTTAGCAAACTAACAAAAATGAAAAATGAAATAGTAACATCAGCAACAGTAACATCTTGTATTGTTAGGAGTTATTAGTTTTTGTTATGGCAACAATAACATCAGCAACAAAAACACATCCACCATACAAATAACCCAATGATGTTTAATTAAAAATTGAAACTCCGAGAAAACAAAGTGTGACTATTTTTACAAGAAACAGAAACATCAACGAATAACAACGTTGTCTTATTGTGAGTATGATATGTTACTGTGTCTGATGGAAAGAGTAACGTCAATAAGATAACAAAGTATTTAATATCACTCACCACCATCGTGGCATCACGAAAGTATGGATCCAGTGTCCCCTCTCTTCTCGGCCGCATCGAGTTATAATGTGTCCATATGCGCTCTCTATTATCTAAGACGAGAAGTGTGAAGTGGTTGGGGTTTGTGAAGTCATTCACGCTTGTGGAGTTCACTGGGAAGATAACAACATCTGCAGCCATTGCCTCTTCCATATATGCGTCGAATTTGAATTGCCTGACTTCCTGGAGTAACTTGACGTCGCTCACAATGTAAGACTGTCAATATAGTTTTAACCTAAGTCAGAATCAATGCTGCCTTCTGTGATTCATATATAGGAAATGGATTCAGAATCTTACCCAGCAACAGTTGTCGAATACAAATATCTTCCTTTCACTGTTCGTGGAAGCCAGGCTCAAAGTGTAGGTATGACCATCTATAATCTATATTGATTGTTTAGTTCTTGTTAGATGATTGATAAGGGTGGCAAACTTCAAACAGTAGCACAAGAATCCACCAATTGAAACAGAAATAATAATTGTATCTAACTGTTTGCACTCCACACAGTGGAAATAACAATCTTTTTGAGACCGATTAGACATCTCTATTCCTGTTACTGTTATCTCTATTCCTGTTACTGTTTAGGAAACCTGTTACTGTTTAGGAAAGAAACAGTAACAGGAATAGAGATGTGATTAAAGACAAAACAACAATGTGTTTAAACGATCAGATGATACATACATTGTTCGTGATTGACCTCTCCTTCATAATTCCCACCAAATCCTCAAATGTTATGAACAAACCCTGCTCGGGGATTGACTAGACAAAGATACTGCATGTGGTAATTTAGCAAAGGGATTAGATTAGGCGATAGGTAAAACTTTCTAGTAAATGCAAAGCATTCAGAAGAAAATAGGACATGACTTACTGTGGATCTCCTGCCAATTTTAATTGCACCATCTTACTCCAGACATCTTGGGTCAGGTATTTTGCAGTTGGAAACTTTGTAGTTTTCGGTGCCTTATGAGTCTGCTTTTTCTTGGTTTTATCTGCTGGTGTGTCATTTTCAATTATAACAGGGGCCTCTTTACTCTGCCCATAGACCTCCTCAGCAGTTGCTGTCTGTTGACGTGCATATGTTTGTCTCATTCATTTTTTCAATGGACCCGAGTACGTGAACTCCTCGTCCCGTTTTATTTTTCTTAGTTTTTTTTTATATTTGCTATCATCGAACGCTATTTTGCTTCGTCTATATGTTGCTCATTAGTTTTAGTGGTTTCTACCTCATCTTGTTCAACCACCTGCACAATTTGTTCTGATAACTGTGCATTGAGTTGTTTATTATGATTTTCTAAACTATCATTAACCGCCCTGAGGTTTTCTACCTCACTTGTTGCTGTGGACAGTTGCTCCTGTAGTTATGCGTTATCGTGTTTGAGTTTAGCTATTGTCTCTGCATTTTCTTTTATCTGTTATTCTGACGCTTGAAGTTTCTTAGTGAGGGACGTCAATTCATCCTTCAATTTGAGTATTTCTAAGTTTGCACTGAAGAGTTGTTCCCTAAGCTGTAGGACTTCATCGTTGTTTTGTTGCTATTGCTCCTTGTGGGACAGTGCAATATCGGCAAATTGGTCCAGCTTTGTTGCCCGGGATTGGATCACGTACTGGGCCGATGTTGTCTCAGTATCGCCCTCTGAATCCTCTAATTGGGAGGGTGTGTCATGTGATTTTGTTTTGTCACCAAATTCAATTAATTGTAGATTTGTTTCTTCTGTGTAGAGGAGGTCGTATTCATGTACCGTGGGCTCAATTTCTCTGTTTACGACTTAAAACATAACATTATTTCCACTATTAGTGTGGGAAATTGGCATGTTACTGTTTCGGTGAGAAATAGAAACATGAAAATAAACGACAAAGTTTCAGTGTAACAATAAGTATGGGTAAATTATTAATTATGAAATACAATAAACGCATAAAATACTGTATGGTTAATGGAAAGAAATTAGAATCAAAGGATGTATTTGTTTCCACTCCAGAACAGGAGAACCCCACGATATGCTACTCTTTTACGTGGAAACCCTAACACAATGTTAATGAAGGGGAAAAAATTGACAAATTGAATATTACTGACTGTTAAAACTGATGAAGGGTGCATGTTACTGTTTTCAAAAAATACAGTAACATGTTGCATTGTGACTATGACATGCTTGTGTTTGTTATGAAACAACAACACCATGCATAAAATAAAGTAAATTGCTGGAATGGGTATCAAAATAACAATAGAAACCTGGAGAGAAGGACCTGTTACTGTTTCACGTATAAACAGTAACATCTTGTTCAATGTTACTATTTCTCATGGAAATAGACAGTAACATATTTTCTTGTACTAACATGTATCGGGCTTCATAATAAGTTGATATTTTCATACTGTTACCTGAAGCTAGCTGATAAGTTGATCCCTCAGTTAGCGTGTGAAGAGCTTCAGATCCCATTTGAGGCATGTTGGAACTCTTTCGATGTGATGCCCGCTCAGTACGCTTGTAATCTCACACAGCCAATACTGTCGACAATAAAACATACATTTTATCATGTTAATTTTCTTAGGAGGCTGCATCTAAGACGGAGTAACAAAAAGAGCAAGAATAACTGGAGGTAAACAAGTTATTCTTGTACGCAGTCATTAACATGAACCAAAAACTCACAAATAACTGTTAAATGAAATCACATTAATAATCAAAATGCCATAAAACTTTAGGTGACCATTCACAGACAAAGCAGGGACTTGTTACTGTTTTAGTAAAACAGTAACATGAGCCAAGACTTGCGACAAATATACAATAAGGAGACAGGAACATTCACTCAAATGAATGGAGATGAATGAAGGCAATGTAAAGGATATGGACACGAAGTAAAAAGCAGTTTTGATATCTTTAACTTACTGGCAATAGCATGTCACAGCCGGTTACATTGGGGGTGCTGTCCTTTTTGAGAGAATTCATTAGTTAGTCGTGAATGTGTTGTGACCACCCATATTATGCTATTGCATCTACATCCACCAGCCCAATGTGTGGGCCCTGTTTGTGGGTGACTAGAAGTATCAACGTTATGAGGCGGGAGACATCATGCACATCAGTCTCCGATGTTCCTCGCACTGCTCTTTCGAGTGCGTTGAATATTATTGGTTTACTCATCCGTGCTTTGCCACGGAAACACCTTATGTCAAAATCTGACAGTGTCCTCTTGCCAGATGTTGTCTGGATAGGCTAGTTTCCATCTCTTATTCCAAAGATCAGCTTCACTGATGTTGGTGTTATTCTGAGATGTTTGCCCCCGATATTGAAATGATTATTCTTTTCTAAGAAGATAGCAATTATAGACTGAATTTCAACATCGCTCTTCCAACACATGCTGCGATTCAGTTCCTTTGTTATTATTGCATTAATTAGGACCCAAAATGGGTTGTGTCGCAACACCTTCGTGTGCTTGTTATCCAATTGAAGCTGATCAACCTGCCTAATGCACGCCAACAGATTGGATCTATATTGCTGGAATTTTTAGGTTTCTTCATCAAGTAAATGTCAAATCAAGCATAAATAGACAAAATGAGGTATGATTAATAATGCAACATCCAATTCTTTCTAGTGTGTTACTGTTTCAACAAGAAAAAGTAACACAATATAAAAAATGAGATATACATGTTTAACAAAACTCTATTGAACAAACAACGAGCAAAAACATGAATAACACTGCAACATCGTGGGTAAATGCTACTCTGTGAGGTATGAATAACAATGCAACATCGTGGCAGTGGTTGTTACTATTTCACTGAGAAACAATAACATGAGCCAATAAATGAAATATAACTGTCTTACAGATCTCTACTGCGTTGATAACGAGCAATAGGAACATAAGTAGAGAAGGTGAGGTGTGATCAACAGTGGAGCTTCCAAGGAATCATGTGTTACTGTTTCACCAAGAAACAATAACAAGAGTCAGAAAAATGAGATATGCGAGTTTGACATCAATCTACTACGTTGAAAAAGAATAAGAACATGTACAAGTGGACAATATGAGGTAGGACTAATAATGCTACCTTGTGGTAGAGATGTGTTACTGTTACATCAAGGAACAGTAATAAGAGCCAAAAGTTGATATATAAATGTTCTACAAATCTCTACTGCGTTGTTAACGAACACAGGGAATGTAAGTTGTCAAGGTGAGGCATGATTAACAGCGGAGCTCTGAAGAAATTATATGTTACTGTTTCACCAAGAAACAGTAACATAAGCCAGAAAAGCGAGATATGCGAGTTTGACAGCACTCTACTATATTGAAAAAGAACCAAAATATGCACAAGTAGTTTCCATGAGGTCTGACTAACAATGCAACCTTGTGGTAGACCTGTGTTGCTGTTTCACTGAGAAACAGTAACATGAGCCAAGATTTGAGAAATAATCATTTTACGAATTCCTACTGCGTTGATAACGAGGAGAAGGAACATAAGTTGACAAAGTGATGTATGATTGACGGTGTAACCTACGAGAAATAATGTGTGACTGTTCCAGCATGAAACCGTAATATGAATGAAAAATAAGAGATGCATGTTTAACAAAACTCTTCGGTGTTGACAACGATAAAAAACAACCATAAGCAGGCAAAATGCCGTATAAGTGAGAACGAAACCTCGTGGTAGTGGTGTGTTGTTGTTTCACCGAGAAACAATAACATGAGCCAAGAACCGAGACATAACTATTTTACGAACCTCTACCGTGGTGACGTGGTAGTGTTTGGTCCGCAAATAGAGACGCCAGCACAAAAAACACAGGATATAGACAAGATGATTCGTGACTAAACGGAAAACCTTGACAAAACCAACGTGCTTACCCTATCAAAGACTAATGAAACGAGATGTTATTGTTTCACCGAGAAACAGTAACATGAGTCAAGAACCGAGACATAACTGTTTTACGAACCTCTACCGTGGTGATGTGATAGTGTTTGGTCTGCAAACAGAGACGCCAACACAAAAAACACAGGATATAGACAAGATGATTCGTGACTAAACGGAAAACCTTGACAAAACCAACGTGCTTACCCTATCAAAGACTAATGAAATGAGATGTTATTGTTTCGTTGAGAATAGTAACACCCACCACATTGTGGTGTTAAACTTACAAATCAAACATGATTAAAGGCAATGCCGATGGAAAAGCAAACAGATATTATGTGGAGTGATAGTAACATGCAACAAAATATTTGACATGTTGTGGTCGTACTAACTTCTAGAGTTTCCCTTCAACTTATATAGGAACACAAATCCAAGGAAACTGTGACATTTTCGTTGTACTTATAACTGAAGTATAATGTCTATATTAGAGTCAATGCTAAAGAGGAGGTGGGTTTACCTATGGACGACCCATTTGTACGGAGTTACTGTTTGATCTTGTTTTAAGCGTCCAATGTCGATAAATGATGTTACTTGGTTGTTTAAGGTCGTTTGGTGTCTTTTCTTGCTGTATTTGGCGATGATTTGCACGATGTCTTCCTGCGTCTTGAGATCACTAGTACTGAACTTTGAGATGGAATGTGAAGTGTTGTTACTGTTTCGGCCTTTTTGTGCCCACCGAAATGCCCATCGCGTGCGTTGTTTTGTATTTAGGCCATTGCGTTTTGTCACTTCGATGTCGTGTCCTTTCATTTTCCCACCTCGGAGAACAGTATTTTTCACATAAAAAAATTGAAATCAATTAATATCTGTTAATGTATTATTTTAGAGGCTATTGTGGTCATTTCATTGTTATATCGTAGGAAATATAAAGTTGAACCAAACAAAAACATAGGAAGTTCTTTAGTGGGAAATGAAACTTGCTCCATGTCAATCAAACAAAATTTGAGATATCTCAGGAAGTTCGTACGGGAAATTAACTTCTTGTGAAATTCCATTTCTCATGGGAACTTAGTTCTCGTATGAACCAAACGACCCCATAATTTTATACTTGTCTGTCTAAAGCCTATTAGGTTCATATTAAAAAAAAAAAAAAAAAGGCCCCATTGATACAGAAAGTAGGATTTAATGTGGCCTGCAATTTACGCTGCAATAGTAAGTATTCTAACCTCTACCGTCAAGGTGGTTGGTCGATGATATGGAATGATCGTTACATCCTATAAAATATAAATTTTGTTTGATGTAAAATGATCTCAATTGTTATTAATGAAATAATGGAGAATTTTTAAGATTGTTAGTATTATTATTACATTATAGTGATGAGCATACACTTTAAACTATAATTTTAATTAAATCCAACATTGTATTGCTATGATTTTTTACGCGGACTAATGTTAATTGTAGTTACTTTATTCTTTTAATAAAATTGGCCAGGTAATAATTTAAAATATTTTATTTTTTAAAATTCAATTCATTAAAGTGATTTATTACTCTATATTTTTACTGGCCTATAATGAAAAAGTTTAATAAATTTTTCTTTATATTGGTTGAGTCTTTTCTTTATTCCTTCTAATCTAATTTAAACATTGATTTATCCCATGTCAATTACACATTTTAAAAGAAAAAGAGAAAAATATATATTTATGATATTGATTTAAATATAATCATATTTAAAATAATTAAATTTATGATAAAAATATAATTTTACTTTAATTTTATTACAATATTCTAAATTTTAGGTGAGCTATCATTTCGGTTTTTCCCACATGTATAACTAGAGAGTACTTTAATAATAGTAATCAAGATGTAATCAACGTCGGTAGAGCCTATTCCCTCTTTTTTCTTAACCGTTTGTTTAGATGTGGTGGTAAGAAGTATGGAAAAAATAGAAATAAAAAGAAAATATATAAAAAATATTTTTCACTAATTATTTAAATGTATAAAAATAAATAAAACAATAAAATATGATATTTTTATTTAATTTGATTGAAAAGTAAAGAAATTGTTAACTAATAAAAATTGTACATATTGCAAGTGAATAAAATTGTCTAATTATCTTTACCAAAAATAATTTTGAAATTATAAAATTTTCTATACTTTTCTTCACTAATTTAATAAGAAAAAATTTACTAATTCATAAAACACTTTTTAAATTTTTTATCTATAATTTTTTATAGCATTCAAATACTATAAAATTTATTTTCAATTTTTTATTTTCACATTTTTTCAAAAATATAAGGAATGAGAAAAAGGAAAACATACCCCGCATTGAATTGGAAATAAAAACAATTTAAGATTTAATGATTCAACTAGATTGAAATGGAATTATAATAGAAATTAAAAATTTTAATATATGATAATTAAAAATAATTAAATTATCATAAATTTAAATATGTGCATATAAAATATGAAAATATTTTAAATATTATTAAATAATTTCATAATTTTATAAGTTTATAATTTAAATTATCATAAAAAATTAATATTAAACTCAACTTTTTTGTTATATGACTTTCACTTTTAGAGATAAAATAATTTTTTATTATTTAAACTATATATATATATATATATATATATATATATATATATATATATATATATATATATATATATATATATAATACCAAGAAAAGGATATTATAATTTTTTCAATACTAGTATTTTTAAAAAAAATTTAATTAATTGAACTGTAAAAATTATGATCGGTTCGTATAATTTAACTGATTCATCATTAGTTTACAAGTTTTTATACCTTTTTTTTAAGGCCAATTTTAAAAATTAATCAAACTAATCACTTAACTGATCCACGATTTTTTTTTAATTAAACTAACTAATCCAATGTAATTTTCAACAGCCACACAGCCTAGCCCGCTAACTTATGGAGGAACCATCTAAATAATTTGTTGCTGGCATCTTCTGTAACTTTTTTTTTTTTCTAAAGAGCAGTTGAACGATTAATACATACAGACAAAAAATAAAAAAAGTAAATGCAGACAAATATTTTAAGTTTAAACTAAAATCGTTGGAAGATAAAAAGGTTTCAAAATTTTTTTAAAAATGTTATTGTATTAACAGCGATGCATGATATTATTAATTTCTTGTCTTTGCATATTTCTATTTTTGTGTGTGTACATGCAAATGCACACGTCTAATCCAGACTTGTTTTATACACGTATGCTACAATTATACTATAATTAATTATTTGGGTGTAACTAAAGATCAAATTCAATTTAGTATTTGAAAAGAAAAAGGAAATTTATTCAAAATCTACCTCTATATACACAGAGAAAGGTATCAACTTATAACCAGGGGAAAAAAATGAAAGAAATGAACGTGTAAACTTTGGCAAACAGCTACACTTCGGATGTAATCTAATTATATTTATATTTTGGTAAATTTTATATTACTATATTTTATTTTTAAGGCATAGAGATTTTTACGAAATGGTAGTTTTAAAATTGTCTTATTTGAATTAAGGATATATTTTGTACATATAATTTTAACTTACGTAGCATAATAGCCAACAAATTAAATCGTAATTTTTAGTTTAATCATATGATTTTATTAGTATTTTAATTATTAAAATACCCTTGTATTATATCTTCCTAATTATATACATATTTAAATATGATGATTAAGATGAATATCCTTTTTTATATATGTTATTCTTTGATTAACTGATTAACTTATAGTTTTACTTATTTGATATGTATTTTTATTTTTTCTTCTTTTCCTTATATTTATTAAAGCAACTTGAACTAGTCTCTTGTAAAATGATATATCTGATTGGTTTATCAATGAATATAGGAAAATTTTATAATATATCATTAGATTTGATTGTTAATTTATTATTATATAATGTATTACATTTAACTTTTCAAAAAAAAATATTATGCATAATAAAATTTAGTGGTGCACCAATCTATATTGCATCAATGGTATATTATAGTCTCTTCCATGTAATATACAAGCATAAATATAATATACAAACTTGCCTTCAATCACCTATTGGGTACAAGTTCACTTAACAAAAGTTAAATTTGAGCTTATTTTCTTTAAAATCAATTATTGATTGATATTATTTATTGATGATAAATTTTGAGTAGTGCAATCCCAAAATGCAAATAGGATTGCATAAAATCTCCATATATATTTTTATATTTTTAAATATATATCTTTTATTTTTTATTTTTTAAAAGTAAAGGATGTGAGCATTGAAATAAAGAAAAAAAGGTATATATAGAAATAATATATATTTCTAAAAATAAAATAAATACACATGTAATTATATAAACCTTCAAGAAAATGAGTCTGATTTACCTTTTAAATAATACTTTTTTAATAAAGTGCAAAATTAAGAATAAAAAAAATTAAATCCGAGGAGTTAACTGTTATGTTTTTAGGGGGAAAAAACTGTTTGCAATAATTATGAGGAAAATAAACAAGGCCGTTTGATTTGTGGAAATAATGTAAAAACTGAAATTTTCTCATAAGTGCAATTTTTTGGGAAGTAAAATGTTCCTTAGTTATTTAATTAATTACTAATTGCTAAAATGGGATTCATAGAAGTAGTATGAGAAGCATAATTTTTTAAGAGGTTTAATTTCCTAAGAAGTACAAAACTCCTTAATTATTTAGTTGATCACTAATTGCTAAAATGAAGAAAGGAGAACTTTCTAAGAAGTTCAACTTTCCACAAATAATGAAAAATTATTTATCCATATCCATTCAATAAAAAAAACTTTCTATGTCATTTGTAGATATAAAAATAAAATTATCTTTACTTAATTCATCTAATAACCACTTTAACATTTTGTTATTAATAAATATAATTCATTAATTATAAAATATAAATATACTAATTCAGATATAATTATTTATTAATTATATAATAAATAAAATAAGTCTTATATAAAATAAGTATTAAATAATATATCATAAATATAAATTATAAATATAATCATAAATATTATTATAATTAGTAAAATTTAATTTTAGATGTAACTATATTTATTATTTTAATATTTAATTATAAAAACAAAAAATACATATTTCTTATCTATTATATATAAATTTGATAGGTTTAATGATTTATTTTATGAGTTATTTAACTAATACTTTTATCCATTTAAATTATATTAAGATAATTTAAAATATATAAAAATGTTTTTATTTTTTATTTATTTTTTAACTTTTTATAGTAAATAAAATAAAAAAATACCAATTTAATAAAATTATTGTAAAAAGAGAAATTAGAATTATAATTGCAAAAAATAATTACAGATAATTAAAATTTATTGATATTTTTTTATTTTATTTTATAATTTTAAAATATATATTAATTATTTTAATAATTTAAATGAATTAAGTAAAATAAAATATGATATATAATATTATCTGAAAGTTTTGTCTTTATTCATATCTTAAATAATAATAGTAACAGTAATAATAACCGATTTCGTCGTAAACTACTAATTACCCAACCCGAAAGACCTTTACTTGATACCTTTGTTGAATTTCAATTTCCTCTGTTAGTTCTTTCTCATCTTGATAATTGTATTCTCCTTGTTGACCAGCCCTCAGTAAGGGACAAAATGAGATATCTTCTGGACCGTCTAAAGTATCATCAAGTGGGGAAGAATATCGGAATATGTCAAGATTTGGGTGAGAACAATTTCCAATTAGATGAAACCTCTGAAGCATTAGCTGAAGACAGTTTGCATATTCTTCTTTTTCAATGGATCCTTGGTTAGCATCATGTTCCAAGTAAAATTCATGAGTACCACAGATGCCTTGGTTCAATGAACAGTTACATTTTCTTAACGTAGACGCATCAACATCTAGAAGAGCTTTGCATCAAATGTAGACATGTATTTAAAAAAATAGGAATCCTTGAGTGGAGAAGCTACTTGGCTAAGTAGATGTGATATACTATGGTCCGTGAATCTTCCAGAAATTACAAATTCCATATTCTTTTTCTTCTTTCTGGTGGAATTTTCCTTTCGAGTGAGCCGCTTGCTTAACATTAGATGTTAAATAGGTTGTAATGCATGTGAGGAGATTGTGAGGTCTTGATAATGTTGTTTCCCCATTTTTTCTCTTCTCAATTGTGCCTGTTGCAGGGGGTCTTTGTCTTACCAATCTTTGAGCGGCTAAAACACCTCGTGTCATGAAGGCAAATGGAGCAGTAACGCCTATTCACAATACAGTGGATCAATTATGTGAACAAAAAATATGAGCCCAGTAACAACAAAACGGCCTAATGACCAAAATAAGAACGGCAGGGCCTAGGTGTTGCCAGAAGGGATGATGCCATAAACGGGCCACCACGAAGTCCCTAAGACCAAGCATTCTCTTTCCTCTTATTTTTATTTTTTTCTTATTTATTTATTTATTGCCATGAACAATGGGGACTTTCAATTGAGAATAATACTACTCTCACTTCCTTAAATGCATTCCCTTTCATAGGCCGTGAGTTATAGTTTTATAGATCCCACTATTTATTAAAAAGGAGTAACTACTAAATCAAGCATTTTCTTTCGGTTAATTAAATAAACTCATGAACAAATGTCAAGGTTCAGCTTTCTTCAGGCCTCCTCAAGGTCATTATTCCAAACTCGAAAGGTCTTTTCCCGGCTGAGGGTATAAGCAATGAAGGCTTGTGCCTTTATTGGCTAAGCTGCCGAAAGGCATTTAACATTGGTATGAAGTTTATGACATTCCAACAAGAGGTGCTTAACAACATCATGATCCTAGAACGAAGATAAACAATATTGAACTGAAGGGCATGGAAGTTGAAATCCAGAGTATGAGCATAAACATAAGAAAAACTTGGAAAATGTGAAAACAGGATAAAATATGGAAATACTTCCTATTCTGATGTCTTTTTATCCTTCAATCTTTGCGCTATTTCTTTTTCTTCATGCGCCTCTTTTAATAAAGAGACCATATAACTTTGTCATGAAAATTAAAGGAAGTGTACATGCGCAAGAGATAAATGATAAATCGATAAGAAACCCGAGAAGCTATTACATTAATAACTACGACAGCTCACAAAAGGCATTGTGTGCAATGCTAATGATATTAAGAGAAAAACAAGATGTCAGAATTCAGCCAGCCTTTCAAATTTTCTAGTGGCATTATTTGTGCACTTTCATACTTCTGGCTCCCTTTGGAAAACTTTCTGCCTTCTCAAGCTTAATATGCCAATGTGATTTTAAAAAAAAATGTCACAGTAACTTAAAATGGATCTGGTGAAGTGAAGTTCCTAATTACATTGTTGAACATCAAATTTTTTAGTGACGAATAGGGTGTTTCACAACCATCTTATGCATATGACCAAGAGTTATAATATCAGGCATCAGGTGAAGAAGTAGCTGGATGATTCTGCACTTCTTAAAAACCACAAAAAAAATACTTAGCTTCTTTCAGTAATTTGCTACTCCACTGTCTGAACTGTATGCACAAAAAGAGAGGAGAAAAAGTCATACCTTTCCATGAGTTATCAGAGAAGCAGTAGGCTTGTGGGTTGCAAAAGAAGAGTCTGAGCACAAGGCATGCTACCACTTAGTCTTGTTATTTTCTATTCGTCTCAGTATGCATTTGGAGTCAAATGAATTATCTGTGAACAATTCAAATATTTACTTACCCCCCCCCCCCCCCACCTCCAAATTAATGGCCTGAACTCCCTCTTCTGCAAGATTTTTTTTTTTTGAAATAGAATCTTCTGCAAAAAATTACAAACAAATTATGCTCTCAAAACAAAAATGAAACCATGTTTTATATCGCCGCATGTCCTCTTCTGAAATTTAACTAAAGGTCTAGAAGGACAGAGAAAGGAAAAAGAAATACAGAACAAACCCATATCGTCTAAGATGGTGATCTTGTGAGTTCTTGAGACTTCACTGTTTTGAACCAAGTCTTCCGTCCTAGGAAAATTTTTATAGCAATTTCTTTATTAATGAGAATAAAATGATTGAACAAGTAATTATCCAAGCAATATATCTTTTGCCACACAATAGCCATTTTTAGATAAGCCGCTGAAATGATAAAGAGGAATCAAACATTGTTCACAATAGGAAAGTTTTGCTACATGCTTTATGGTATGATCTTATTTCTAATCTGTTTATTTGTAATTTAAAGTACTAAAAAGAGTCGATTTATGATTTGCACTTTTAACGGTTTGTTCACTTATACTATTTTTTTATCTAAAATAAATGGATATTATTACGTGGAACTTATATACTCCTTTATTAGTTTTAATTGAACATGATTTCATCATGATTTGCCTCTAATTTTACTCATCGGCCTCATTCTACTTTTTTGCAATTAAGATGTTGGGTTTGAGATTGGGTAAAAAATGAAAAGTTTGTCGATATAAGTTAAATTTTTCGAAATTTCATTTCAATTTAATAAATATTAAAAAAAGAGTACGTGAAAAGTATGTGTTAGATTTCACGATATTTGGAGGAAAGAAAAATATAAATGGATAAAATGTTAATAATACAAATTACAAGTGGCCTAATTTTAATATTTTAAACTACATGCAGATAAATTACAAATGAAAACATACTACAAAGGGATAATGTGTACTTTTTCCTATTTTCTATATAAGTTTTGACTAATCAAAAGGCATTTAATAGTTAATGAGAGACGACTCAATGTTTCAAAGTAAATTATGAAAATGTGTTTCTTCTTGATTTTAAGTGAAAGCTGCACAAATTCGGAGTATTATCTTACTTTAAAACAAGAGAAGTAGAAATAAAGGATAAGATTTATTTCATTATCAACACATCCCACTATTTTTACCCCTTTTCTCTCCTCTGTAATAAAGTAGAGCATCTCCCAAAATGAAAGGTTTTCTAGGAGGGGGGATGTGTTTTTGTAGTTAAAACCAAAAGCCACTTTTGCTCCGCTCATCATTATCTTTACAGGTTGACAAGTATGCAAGAAACAGAATTATAGAACCATCATCTCTAAAAATTCATAACTCCTTTTTCCTGTACACACAATTCCAAGTTTGGAATGAATGATTTATAAGTTTCAACAAATTTAATAATAAAAAATTGTTTTATTTTATATTATAAAATATTTTTAAAAAAATTAATTATATTAATAATTATTAAAATTATATAAAGAATCATGATGCTTTGGTCGAAGCAATATTGATTACCGAATTAGTTTTTCTAGTACTTAAACTTTAATGTGAAGTAATAAATTTACCTCAAGTTTAAGATGAAATAACAATCTAAAACTCATTGACCATTTCAAATTCAATGAAAAATTTGGTTTTTTTTTTGCCAAAATGAAAAATTTGGTTTAAATAACATATTACTCATATAAATTTATATAAACTTATTTGATTTTAAATTTAATTTATTGTTATTATAATTTTTTTATATTTTAATTTAATAAAAAGTTAGCACCTTATTAAAAAATTAATATTAACTAAGATTTATCAATAATAAAAGAATTTTAATAGTATTTTAATGATATGATAACGTATGTGTGAATGATAATGTAAAATTAATTTATATTAATAATAAATTAAATTTAAATCTAACTAATTTTTTATGCTTTTATTTATATGTTGTTATATCAATAATAACAACAATAATAAAACCTTATCCTAGTAAATGAGATCAGTTATATGGATTGTATGATGTTATTAGACTCTATTCGAACCAGATTTTTAATAATATTATTCACTAACAAATCTCTTTTTATAATTTTTCTCAATATCCTTTTTGGCCTCCTTCTATACCTTTTCACATAATTAAAGACTATGTGATCAACTCTTCTCATTGATGCCTCAAATGGCCTTTTTTGCACATGTCCAACCTACTTTAATCGATTTTCTATCATCTTTTTCTCAATAGGTGCTACTCAAATATTCCCTTATATGCATTCATTCCATATTTTATCCTTTTTATATGTGACCACACATCTATTTTAACATTTTCATTTCTGCTACCTGCTTTTTTGTTCTTGTTGTCCCTTTAAAGCCCAACATTCACTACCGTAAAGCATAACTAGCTCTACAATAGTCTAATAAAACTTTTTTTAAGTTTAGTAGATACTTTACAATTACAAATAACCCCTGATGCATTTCTCTATTTTAACTATCTAGCTTGCATCTTGTGTGTGACATCTTCATTAATTTTTTCATTGCTTTATAATATTGATCCTAAGTACTTAAAATTAGATAGTTGTGGCATAACATGCTCTCCAATTCTTACCTTCAAATCATTTCTATCTTGTACTTATTAAATTTCCAATGCATGTATCATGTCTTGCTTCTACTCAAGCAAAAATCCTTAAATTCCAAATCCTGTCTCTAAAGCTTAAGTTTATAGTTAACCTCTTCTCTTGATTCCTCAATTAGGACTATATTATCTGTAAACAACATGCATTTAAGGATAAGTTTCTTGTATGTCCCTAGCAAGAACATTCAAGATTAGATTAAACAAGTAAGGACTCAAGGCTGAACCTTGATGTAGACTTATTTTTATAAGAAAGTCCTTTGTCTTGCCTTCCAGGAGTTCTTACACTTGTAATTACCCTATTATACATATCCTATATAGTCTAAATATATGCCACACGAACTCCTTTCTTTTTTAGAATCTTCCACAATACTTTTCTTAATACTCAATCATAGGCTTTTTTTAGATTAATAAAAACTATATGTAAGTTTCTTTCTTTACTCTGATACCTTTCCGTCAACTTTCCTAAAAGATAAATAACTGTCATTGTAAACCTTCCTGGCATAAATCCAAATTGACTCTCTGTAATCCTAGTCTCATCTCTTAATCTATGCTCAATCATTTTTTCATAATTTCATCGTGTGGCTCATAAGTTTTATCCTTTAATAGTTTGCCAAATTCTAGATATCTCCTTTATTCTTATATATAGGCACCAAAATGCTCTTCCTCCATTCATCTAGCATTTTTTTAGACCTTAGAATCTCATTAAAGAGCTTAGTGAGTCATAAGATACCTTACTTTCCTAAACATTTCTAAACTTTAATAGGAATATTACCAGGATCAACGACTTTACCATTATCCATCTTTTTAAGAGTTTCTTTTACCTCTCCAACTTGCGTTGCATCCTGTAATAGTAAGCTAAATTTTATTCATCCTCTTGGATTTTTAACCCTTTAATATCCCTTGTTGATCCTTACATATCATTGAAAAGCTTATAAAAGTATTTCTCTCATCACTCTTTGATATCTTCATTTGTGAATAGAATTTGTCCTTTTTCATCCTTAAAACACCTCACTTAATCCAAATCTCTTGATTTCCTTTCTCTATTTTTGATAAGCTTATAAATATTTCAGTTCTTCATTCTTTATCTCTAGATCTTGATAAAAATCCTCAAAAGCCTTAGATCAGTATTTCACTCACTACCTTCTTGGTTTCATTTCTAACTATCTGATACCTTCCCCCATTTTCGATATTGTTGCATACATATAAGGCTGTTAAAACAATCTTTTTTAATTTTGACATTTTCTTCCATACTTTCGTTTCACCACCAAGATTTTTTATCTCTCAACTTCAAAACCTTTTGATTCACTTAAGACTGCTTTAGCAACCATCCTAACCTTCCTAACTTATTTTATCCCAAGTATGGTTAGCACTTTCAGTTGCACTTCCTAATTACCTCTTTTCAATAATATTCTCTTAAAAAATTTAATGTTATCCTTTTATGATTAATAAAAAAATTCATTGCTCTGCACATTTTTAAATGATGTGAAAACTTCTTATAATATTGTGATAATAAAATTAAATATAATCTCTAGAGAGAGAGACAATGTCCTTATCTTAAAAAATGAAAGAAAGAAAAAAGAAAGAGGGAAAAACAATCTAGCTACTTCATACTTCTAATCACATCTTTTATTTTATTAAATTTTTTTATACCTCACCTCAGTATAGTTAAATTTAACATTATATGCAACAATTAAAGGAAAATAATCTGTGTAAAAATATGATGTAAAAAAATAAAGAAATGTTATTTTTTTTCGTTTATACTTGAGAAAAGAAAAGGAAAGCAGAATATCGTATAATGGAAACGTGAAGATACGCGCTAAGCCCTGTACAGTATACAATGCATTCAACAAAAATTAGTCCAAAAGCAATATCAAAGTCAAAGCTTCCCTCGATTATGTTGGGAAGTAATTTTTTATAAAAAATATTATTTATATATATTATTAAAGTTGTAATAATTACATATATTCATGATTAAAAAATAATATATAAAAATTTAACAGTAAAAAATAAATTTTAATAAAAAATTAATTTATTAAATTTTTTATATTTAATATCAAATAAATAAAATATTTTTTTAATTTTAATATTTTATAATTATATTTAAAAAATAAAGGGAACGATTTTATGAAATTTCAACTAACCAATTATTGTGTATATTATCCAATCGCTTTCCCCTTGCCATATCAGAAATCCCGAGGCTAATATGGTAAGGAGCGGGAGAAAAAATAAATAAATAAATAAAACAACATGTGATTCCTAATATTTACTCACTTTTTGCTCTGCTTTTCAGAAAATAATAATTTTTGAACTTAAGAAGAATGAATTTAGTCAATTTATTTTTTTTAATATGGAAAAAAATGAGAGGAAGGTCAATATTGAAGAATATAAAATAGCTTTACTCCCAAAATAAAATGGCAACTTAAACGAGAAAATTTTTCACAAGATGAGTTTTGGTAAGAAAAATTGTGTATTAAGTATCAGATCTGGATTTTTTT
Organism: Sindora glabra; assembly: GCA_020226215.1. NCBI lineage: Eukaryota > Viridiplantae > Streptophyta > Magnoliopsida > Fabales > Fabaceae > Sindora > Sindora glabra. The sequence continues at coordinate 107,860,070 of CM035225.1, forward strand.
AGTAAGCAATTAAATTATTAAATATACATACATAAAAATTAGGCATAAAACCTTAGAGGTAAAGGAACTACAAATCCTTCAAGTCAGACCTGGATTCTGTTGTATCACGATATAATTTGTCATCTTTTTTCCTGGTGAAACGTTAGGCTATCAGTTACAAATTTTTCCATTTCGTGTTAGATCAAATTATTTGCATTTTTTTTAATGCTAGTTATGAAAATTGAGTTAAATGGACTTATTCAACCTATATACAGGACAATTGGAAGTTAATTTAATTTGGAACAAGACATTGTATAAAAAAATATTTTAAAAATTAATTGAATTATTATTATTATTATTATTATTATTATTATTATTATTATTATTATTATTATTATTATTATTATTATTACTAAAAAGGCAATTGAATTGGTCAATTAATGTGATAGATGAAAATACATTTACCTTAATTAGTATTGAATCTTAAATTCGTCAATGTGGATAGTATTACTTACAACTTTTTATTTACAATTTCTCTAGCAATACATACAAAATATTATTTAAATTTAAAAAATTTGAGTTATATCATATATATATATATATATATATATATATATATATATATATATAAACAAGAAGAGTAAAAAAAAGAATTGCAATTAATTGGCATTTTTCTAACTTTTTTGGCACTGTGGCATGTTGCTTGGAGCCGATTAGAATATGAACAAAGGCAAGACTAAGGAGACTTTAATTTAGTCATAAATGAAAGACTAAAGTTCTGTGATGGTGCCAAATCTACATACAGAATTCATGGAGGGTTGAAGCTCTTGCGGTTAAATGTGAGTATTAAATTTCAATCTTTGCAAAGAATTTGGTTGTTGCTTCTTTCCAGCCACATGATTTGATGGGGTAGACTTCCATCCCCCACCTAGTGTCTGTGTTTATTAACCTTAATAAAAAATGTTGAAATTTACTATCAGCTAGAAAGTAGGGTGGAGAAATTGAATATTGCAGTTTACTTCCTGAAGCAACTTGTATTTCTTTGAAAGGCTCTTCATTAAACAAATGTGGCAAGGATGAAGAGCAGAAAATCGATACCAAAAACAAAAAAATGGAGGATTCGCTTTCCATATGCTAACCCAATGTCCCAACCTCGAATGCAAAGAACCCTAACCCCAAAGAAGAAGAATAACGGAAGACAACACAAATGAGGAAATTGCAGGAGTGGATGATGGAACGATGAAGGAGCATAATATCAAATGGAATGATCAAATTTGTTCCAGCCATCTAAGGAGAATTAAAGCTAACGGTTGGAGAGCCTGTGATTGGAATTGAAGGTGAGTTCCCATCGATTCTTTTGTTTTTTTTTTAAGACTAACAAGGCCAATATCGAGGGCGATGGACTGGATCTTACCCTAGTTTTTGCATTGTAAGTTTTAAGGCACCGAATGTGTCATTTTGTACATTAGTCAATGATTAGTCAAAGTTAGTAGAAATATTTGAAATTTGCTTCCTTTGTGAGGATTGTAATAAGTTTCCATTTCTATAAATAGCTATTTTCCCAGTTATCAAAATAAATTCTATGTTGTTTCTCTTAGGACTCATCATGAGAAAATCCACAATTGCTTGAAGATAAATCACCACATATAAGGATTTCTTTTGATTGCAAGTAGTGAATTTTTTGCTGATTGTATATCTGCCATGCCTTGGTTTCTTGTTTTCAATAACTTTCATTAGTTTATGCTAATTCCCTATTAATTCCCAAGCATCTGAGCGTGCGTTCTCTATTTCTCACACTGGCCCATAAGTGCGCTCACATTTTTAGCTCAAGCACTGAATAGAGACAGACTGTGGAGGGAGGCATTTGTTTTTATTCATTTTCCTTCATAGTGTAACCTGCATTCATCTAACCTTCCCTTACATCTCTAGATCAAAACGCAAGTTAGTGTTTATTGCAATTATCGGGCTTCTTCTCTGATCTTCCCAAAAAATGAAAATCATTAAGCATAACACAATAGTCTAGGATCTTCCATAAATCGAATGATAGGAACTGATTAAGTGAGCTAGATTTGTTATTTTTTATTTCGCGGAGAGGACATAAATATATAGAATGTTGAATCTGTTGTGGTGTACATGAAGCTACATAGTAGTTCGACTATGTGTTGTTTTAGTTTTTTCCTCTTCATATTTTATCCAATTTTTCAATTTACCATGGAGAAAACTACTTGCTTATAGGTGCGTGTATAATGTCTTGGATTGTTTTCCCCCTTCTTTAGATTTCCTGACAATGACCCTTAAGTCACCCCGGATATTACTAGTGGGTTTCTTACATGCTTTCACTTTTGATTTGTAAAGGAATCATTGGAACCTAGTTGAAGTAGGAAAGATTAAATTTAGGCCATTATTTTTTACGTTTAATGTGAACATTGGAAATTATTGGGGGAAATTCAAAATTTATAAAAAATCAACTAGGAAGAACTCGTGGCTATGATCGATATGCCTTAGTTATGTTAGGAGGGATAAAGTTGGAAGTTGCACTAAAGGACCAACTAACTTTAAAACTTTGCTTAAAACAAATGTCTCCGTGGTTTCATATCTACCTTTTCATTGGAAATCCAATCATGAAGCAGTCATACACTGTATTTAGTTCCAATATTTTTGGTCTAGTTAATGGTTGAAGTCAATTAGATATGGCTTGTGGTTTGGTAGATTCAGTCTGTTAGTTGGACCCTGAAAGAGTTTTTGCTTCCAAGCCTGTCTAAAAAAGCTCTATTTGCTCTATTTGCTCTATTTTTTTATTAACGTTATAGTACCTATAAGGTGCATGTGTTAACTCTAATTTAGTGTGCTTGGCTGTTGCTATGATTGCCATGGTCCATTCATTAATAAACCTTTATAATAAAGAACAATTTTGATAATTCAAGGAAATCTCAACCCTATATAAAGAATATCCGAGATTGATTATAGATCTTAATAGAATGGTTTTATGTCTTTAAAGTTAATTATAAATTTAATATGTAATTTTTTGTATAATAGTTAAAACTAATTAATTGGAGTAAAATTTTGAATTTATAATAGCAAACTAGCTAAGTCAAACAAATTTTTGAAAGTTTTTAAAAGCTTTTCCATTTTAAATAAACTTTCAAAAACAATTTGCTACATTACAAATGCTCATTCCTGGCTGCCAGCAACATATTCTCCTTCCTAGTGTTATTGTGCATTTTTGAAGGAGTATTGATATTTTTAGTTATTTTTACATGAATTTTAGTTATTTTTCGTTTTATTTCTACTCAGCTAAATGAAGACCCTGAAATTAAAGAGCATGATAATTGATCTCAACTATACTTCACCTACTCCTTTTTTATTTTCAAAATAATGTTTTTTTAAGTTAAATAAAGTATTTAATCTCCTTTCAACAAATTGCTATTTTCAAAGGTTTAAAATAACAAGGGACTATATTGCAAATTTAACTCTCTTAAGTATTTACATAGCTAATTTTCTTGCCATCTGTCAGTTACTTTCAACCTATTTAATCAAAGTATTGACCGAGTTACATGTGTAGTAGGGTGTGGAAGTTTGCTCCTAAAGAGACAATCTTTTGGGTTAAGTAGATTAGATGTTGATTTGGAAAACAGAACCATGTGCTAAGGAGAGCTGGATAACCTGAAGTTAAATCGAAATGTTAAGTATCAGCTATTAGAAGGAATGAATTTGAAGTGAATGGTTTTGTGTTTAGGGTGTTTTATTAATTCATTGACATTTAGAGAAATCAGTAATTATAATTCCATCTTCCAACCTAGTTTGGAAACTTCACAGAGAAAGAAAAATGATATGATGCAAGGATTTTGGTTTATTTGTCAGAGTGAAAACATCTCTTTAATAGAATATGATTATGGATCATTTAAATAATAAAAAATACTATACAAATTAAGATTTAATTCATTATTAATGTAAATTTCTTTACACTATTACTTAATCATATAATATGTCATTTAAAAATTATTAAAACTATTGAAATGTGGTAATAATTTCTTAGGTATACCTTTCTTTAATGACATATCTTTCTCACATTTATTCGTGACGTAAAATTCTTTTAGACTATTAATGGATCAAATTTAAATTTATATCTTATATGAAATAAAAAATTTATTTAGTTCACATTAAATATTTAATATACGTGAAATTTATGGATAACTAAAATAATTACACAATATATAAAGATTTATTGATGAATGGACCCATTTCATGTATCTATAGATAAGACAAATAAATGAATAATTGTTGATTTCTTTTTATCTTTTTTTGAGTTCTCCACCAAAACAACGACATGCTCTTTTCTCTTACATCCCTAACCCAATTTAGGATTTATTTCTTTTTTTTTAACCCTATGGTCACTAAATAGAAAGAAAGGAAAAAGAAGAAATTGAAAATTAGCTAGAAAGAAATACATGTGTAATTTTTCATTAAAATATAATATGTGAAAATATAATATTCACATCTTTCTTTCTCCTCATTCAAATAAAAAATTTAAATCAAATTTTTTAATTTTTCTTTTCCTTCTTATCTTCCAAGCACATGTGATTGTTTATTGTAAAAACTATATAACTTCCGGCCTTGTCAACAAGAGGACCACTTAATTGCAACTGATGACTTTTTATGTATTAAGTTTAAGGTTAAGCAACAATTCTCTCACATAATGTATCCATAGTTAGTGCCCCTATACAATTGGACCAATTTGCTTGCTTCCTACTCCTATAAATCTTGTGGTAGTAGAGTTTTCTTGTATTTGGGTTTTATTCACCTTGAGGGTATGTAAGTCCTACTCCTTTTGCTATTTAGTTCTTAGGCTACTTTTGTTCACAACCTTTCAAATAGTTATTACAACTAATCATATCAGGATATGCCAACACGTCCTCCCCTGAAACTTGCATTGTTTCAATCCACTTACTCTTAAATATTTAATGATGCTATTGATAGTATACTCCTGTCTTCTTATGCACATCTTGAACCAATATGGCTCATCCAATATTACTTAATATGGCTTTCTAGTTAAGAAAACATACTGAGTGAGCAATTGCTATAATTCCTCATTATTGCCCCTTATGAACTTAACGTTCATAACACACAATAGAAGCAACATATGTTGAGGAGTCTACATATATGCAAGATCACTAGTTATTACACTCATCTACCTTGGACTGTTAAGCCATCACACATCATAATGTAGATTGCTTCATCCTTTAATTTATTACATCCACGTAAATAACTCATCCATATAAGGCAACCTCTTTGTATGCGAGAAGAATTCAACTTGTATTTTTCACGTCAAACAAATTTCAAACCAAGGCACCTAAAATAAACTCACCACTGTCAAGAATGCTTTACACGTGAGATGATACCATGTCATATATGTATACAACATTTATATGTATATATGCCATGCATGCATGTGTGTGTGGGGGTCTAGTTAACAAATTTAACAGCCTGTTGACATTGTTATAAAAATGAGTGATTAATAGTCAAAGCGATTATAGTTAAGAAAACTTAAAAAACTACTATAAATAACTTCATTATAACACCATTAATTAAGACTATTAAATAGAAAAAATTACTAGTAAGGGATTTGGAAATATGACATCTACTTCGGAATGGTTAGTTATTGTATCATTGAAGTTAGGTTTTACATATATATTGTAATGTAATATTCATGAATACTATCATAACTTCATATCAAAGGTATGGTATCTGTTTTATCTTTAATGTTTGTAGTGATGCTTGCAGAAAGTTATGAAGCATCTTGACAAGGCTTTACTCATATATAATTAACTAGTTTTCACGTGCCTATGACCAGGTCAATTTAATAGTATAATGAATCATGCTTCTTGGATTCTTAAATTGTACTCTATACTTTTTTCGTCCTAACTTATATGCGTATGAGGTTTAGTAGCACTGATCATTATTCAGTAATTTAGTATGCTTCCTCACTAGTTGAATTAATGGATTTGCACCTACTTAGCCTTTGACTGAAGTCTTGGCTATTGATACTTGTATATGTTAACACTGAGCACTTAAGAGGGACAATGCTTTTGCTTGCATTGAGTAGAGGAAAATAGTCTGTGTATATACTAGATGATGCAAATAGAATAAAAGGAAACTAAACAAAACATGGTCATTTAGGTCTCACATTTTTGACATTGATGTTTGTAAAAAGGATAGTAAAACTATAAACTAGTCTCTGATTGATGGTGCATTTAGGGTTAGAGTTAGAAGCTCTATAGACTGCTAGTAGATTTGGAGTTTAATTCCTCTCTGATTGATTGATTAAGCTACACTTTCCTACCATTTAAATGTGACAATCCTAAAGTAGTTAATGCTAAGAGATTTAATGGGGGAAACTAATAGTGCCATTGTGTATAACAAATAAATAAGTATGGAGAAGGTAGGAAAATTTACTAATTAAGGGATTAAGGGTGTGGTTATTCCCCTATTTATGTTGGTTGAAAACTAAGTACTTAGTAAGGTGGTAATGTAAAAGGGAAAAACTTATAATAGTGTGAAGAAATTGTTTAGAAAAATTAAGGTTGTGATTACATTGTTATACATAACCATAGAAAATTAAGCATACTAGGATAGTTCCCTATAATGCAACTGAGGATAGACAGTTCAATTAAGTTGCCCAGATTTGGTTATCCAACAAGTTGGCCCTACTATTGTATACATAATGTCTTTAGATCGTGGGTAACAACTCATTATTATAGTGGTTTAAGGTTATCATTTTACAATTAGATGGACATTGATGCACAAAAATTGCTGGTGCCGATAATTAGTAGTTTTCTAATGACTTTCTAACTATCAATATTCAGAAATCTTTGGATGTATAAATGAACCATGCAATCAGAGGTTCCATGTGTTGAAAATGAAGATTCTGCTTCCTAACATATTGCAACAAGGATGCATCCAAAGACTATTGTGCTCCATTAACTATATGTCTATCTTAACACTAGTATGATCTATGCAAAAAGTTCAAGTATATTCAAGTGTATAGATACCTAATTCTTTTAAATGGTCTAATTTTTCTACATCTATGGGGAGGGTGATGAGTTTCTACATCTTGTTGGTACATACATCCAATATTCCCTTTTTTATGACGTTGTCCTATGCCAATGTAGATGACTACAAATTAATGTTGAAATCTTTTTATTATAGTGTTGTTCTAATTTTCAGTATCATTTATTATCATGTTTGTGACACTCTATGACCCTTATCATAGCAAAATATGTTGTCATGTATTGTCATGTCCATATATGAAAGTCATGCTTCTAATAGTCTGGCATTTTTTAAAGTTGTGAGGTATCAAAGACACATAAGGAGCCTTACTTGGTTAGTTCCAGCTAAGTGTTATGTGGTATAGTAAGAAACATATGACCATGGCAATCCAATTGCACATTGAGGTTAACAATAGCAATGAAGGTGGGAATGAAGATTGTGAAACGTAAGAGCAGGCCAGAGGTTGATGTAATGGACAATGAAGGTGATAAGGGTTCTTTTGAATATGTTATAGGGAGATTATCACAGGTATGGTATTTGGATCATTAGAGGATGCAAAGAAATTTTACAAGAAATACTGCATCATGTGAAAGGGTTTGGGGTTAGGTTGGAAGATATATATTGGAATAAGGAAGAGGAACCCCCAATCAAGAAGAATGGTATGTAGTTCAGGAAGGTAAAAGGAAAGCTAAGTACATTGAAAACTCTAGACGAAAGAGATAGCATAGGACATTGACCAAGTTAAGGATGCATGACTTGTATGAAGGTTAGAGAAAATTAAAAAAAATATGTTTAAGAGGATTTTCAAATTTGAGGATAAACATAATTCATAGTGTCCTTGCATCCTGAACATATAGTGCTTCACAAGTATCATAGGAGGATAGCAGATGCTGATGTGGCTCAGGTTGATACAATGCAAACATATGACTTTAAAGAGGCATAAATATACAAATACATTAGTTGGGTAGGTTGGCAGGTACGATAAGTCTGGGTTCACTAAAAAAGATCTATACAATCACATTAATCGTGAAGGGCAGGTTGAGAACATGTGATAGGAATGCAACAACAATATTGTACTATTTGCAAGCCAACTAGATTACTAACCCCAGATTTTCATGAAAGTACAACATTGATAAGCAAAGGTTACTTAGAACATTTAGTTTTGGGCAGATAGTACTAGTGTGTTAGATTACAAGTGTTTTCAGCGATTGTTTTAGCCTTCGATTTGACATATAAAAAGAACAAGTATGACATACCAGTAGTTGTATTTTTCAAGGTTAATCACCATAGGAACATAGTAATGCTTAGCTATGGAAATTGTTGCAAACGAGATAAAAGGATACTTACAAGTGGTTATTGCAAGCTTTACTCGAAGTAAATGAAAGGAAGGAACCAATGTTAGTGATAACAGATGGGGATACAATCATGAGAAATGCAATAAACTATATTTTACCCTAATGTAATCACCAGTTATGCACTTGGCATTTGCAAAGAAATGCAACTAGTAACATTGGTGACCCACATTTCACCAAGTGTTTCAAAGATTGCATGTTTGGTGACTTAACCACTACATAATTTGAGTTAAAATGGAGATCACTTATTGAGAAATTCAGTATTAAAGAAAATGAATTGATTCAAAAAATGTATAGATGGTGAAACAATGTGGGCTGCTATATATCTCCTGTGGCAAAATGTTTATAAGGTCTACGAACAACTTCTTTGTGCGAACTATGAAGGCATGAATGCCTAGATTAAAAAGTTCATGAAGCGGAGCCATAATTTAAGTGGACTTTGTGCACTACTTTCAATAAGTTGTAAATTACTTTAAGGTATAATAAATTGGTAGCTAACTACATGAAGTGTTCATAGGATGCCTATCTTAACCACAATATTGGAATTAATAGAACGGAATGGTGCCAAAGTGTATACACGAGAGGTGTTTTAGATCTTTCGAAGAGAAATAAAAATGTTTGGTGCTTGTGTCATGATTGACTTGTAAATAAAGAATCATAATAAAAACCTACCTAGTGAAAGTATTTCATGAATTCCGAGGTTGCTTAGTCTGTCTATATTGATAGACAGCAAGAAGTGCAATTTCTGTGTGAATGTTGGAAGCTACAATCATTTAGGATCCTATACCAACAAATAATGTTCATAATGGTACAAGAAGACATTGATAAGCCTGTCATTATCCTTATTGGTGTGTCGTTGGATCAAAGATGTTAAAGTCTTGGAGGATGTGCCACCAAATGAAAAGTGACAATATGAAAAACTTGACAAGGTTACAATATGGTGCCCTCACCTAAGAGTGCAGGTTAATATGCAACTTTAGGCTTACAAATTATTGAAAAATTTTTGTATGTTACAGATACTATCCAAACTATTAGCAAGGAGTTGTAGTGAATGTAAACTGAACCTAACAGAAGCACTGAAACCTTAGAAGAATCGATGAAATAATCCTTGACCCTACTAGGCCTCATAGGCAAAAGGGAAGGGCATCATCAACTTATTTGCTTAAAAGGAAGGAAATGTTGATATGTCTTATGCTGGGAGGAAGGTCACACGAGAGTCACTTGCTCATTTGATGGATCAAGGCACGTCAAAAGCCCAGTTGAATAACATTACGCTGAGAATGAGGCCATGTCATCAGAGGATGACATGAACTTGGATCTAGCCAGGTTTGACAACCTATTCATTGAATAGTTTTATGGTTCGTGCTTCTCTATGCCCTTTCAGTTTCAATTGTCACTAATTTATTTTATGATTCTACACTAAACTTGAAATTTAACCTAAACACACATTGAACTATGCTTATTTCAATTATTTTCTTAGCAAGATGATAACTTAGATGGCAGTACATATGATTTTGCTACACCTGCAAAGCCTAAAGGAATGGATCCAGAAGAAGATGACATTGGCATTTAGGACACTAGATGGTAAAGACGTTGAGGAACCAAGTATGCTCCATATAAAGCCCTTACTCCTACTTCTCCATGATATGTTGTAAGTGATTAATAATTCATGACATTACAAGAACATAGAAAGGATGACACAGATGTCTAGTTAAAGGAAATTTGTAAATGGTTGCAGGGAAGGTTCAATATGGAAGCTTGCATCTCCTAATTTGATAACATGTGTTAGTTTTCTAATTTGCACTAGGCTTATTTCGACTTTTGGGACTTAAGAGTCTACTTTTAATAGTGAAGGGAACCAGTGATCTTATTGATAGTTCAACAAATTCTTAATGGATGATGACATCTAATTAATTAGAAATTTTGTTATAGCATTAGGCTTTATATATATTGTCTTCATCGATGACTATTATGTACAGTATTGGATTATATTTGGAATAAAATGACCTCTACTTGCAAGAAATGTTCTTCCATTTTTCCTTTGTTTAGCTTTTGGTTGCAACGATCAGACAATGACATAGGTTAGAAATGTATTGACTTAGTTAGGAACATAAATGTCTCATGAGTGGATCTGCCACCTAGGCAATTAACTTGTAGTCCCTTTTCTAGTGTGCACATAGGGGAAAACTAGGAACAATTTGCATTGGAATTTAAATAACACTAGGGTAGTTACTCCATAGTGTGAGAAAAGGGACTATGTGTTACATCAAAATAGGTTAATAAAATACTCTGCCTGATTCCAACCATTTCCATAACATAAAGATAATACATCATACAATATCTGTGAGGAATATGCAAAAATAGAAAATGATCAAGGAAAAACAGGCTAAAGTTTAGTTGAAGTCTTTTCTTTACATGCTTTACTTAGTCTAAGTGTGCGAGTATGTAACCATTACCCAATGATCAGTGCTTAATTAGCATAGGTAGGATGGAAATTTGTCAACTGATCACAAATTGATCCATCCCCACAAATGCATAAGTTACATGCAAGGGTGAATGCCTTTTAAATCATTACACAAGAATTCTCCATTAACAACGAATGCTCAATCTAATGCATTTACTTTATTTATTGAATGCCTTTTATATCAGTATGTCTCTTCACACCCAATCATTCCAATTTACACCCATAATCGAACATCATTAGTTACAGTTATTGAATTTATCCTTTTCTAATCATTATATTTGTTCTTAAAAGGACCAACATTGTTTGCTAGGACACACTCATATTGATTACAAATTACATTTGACTTAAGATAGTTGTTAGTTTAATTTGTTGCTATAGTGTTTGTTCAATGGATGTAAACATATGGGCAGGTTCTTCGATTTATCTAGTTAGTTTTGCTCGCATAAATCTCCACAGAATACAATACATAATTTATTGCATAACTTTTTTTCTACAACCACCTAGCAAGCTAGGTCTAATGGCACGATTCTAGGCCTCATATATACACTAAGCCTATATTAGGGGCCTGTTAAAATTCAGCAAAAAAGGCCTAAATAATTAGACCTTACTATAACAATCAAATGCCCTTTGTCTATTTCCTCCTAAAGTCTACCAAAAGAATCAATTATAAGATTCTACAACTCATTCTTTAGACTTATTTGTCGTGCCCACCTATAGTTGACTAGGTGCAAGACATTTATGTTGCCTTGTTAATCACACATACATAAACTAAAAGGATAGTTAATAGGTAGCATGGTCAACTTTACATACATATGTACATATACACAAACCAAAATGAATCCTATCAGCAAGGTCCACTTATATGTTAGCCCAATTTTCGGTCTAGATATAAACCAAAATGATATCCTATTAGTAAGATCTATCTACATGTTGGCCTAACTTCTAGCTTAGGGCCAATGTTCCTTCGTAGCACTAATAATCCCATCCCTCTTCGTGTTATACTCTCCAAACACTAAGTTCAGAGCCAATCGCATTCACCTAACATCTCTTCTAAATTAGAAGATCAACCATACCAAGTCATTATAAAATCAACTTGACAAAGCCATATAATTGAACTACCATTCAAAGTTACTACAGTCCTGAAATCCCCTCATATGGCATCCAATGCCATCCAGTCAGCCACCTACACAATACAAGCATGGCTATGGAAAAAAATAAAAGAAGTTAGTGAGGTTAAAAAATAAAAAATACAATTAGGTTCACAAGCCATGTATCAATGAATATAAGTACAAGTCATCCTATTTTGGCACTCCAGCTAGTGTAGAAATTGTCCAATTGGATATCTAAAGGATAGTTCTCCAATAAGTGTTATAGATTCTACTATCTTTCAGTAGACTTTCTATAAATACAACCTGTACACATGTAAATAGTAAGGGTTAGCTTATAAACTCATGATTATAAGAGTTAACTAAAGAAAATTACCCTTGCATAACCATACCATTGATTTAATTAGCCTATACTTGTTCCTTTCAGTAACAAGGCTTGAATCTGAATCCAAGTAAATTAACTTCTTATCTCATAGCAAAATAACTAATAAGAACCAATGGATGTTGTCATTATTGAGAGGGATGTAAATTCTATCGACATTGTTCATACTTGTTGACATGAATAAGATGCAGAAACTTCTTATTGCTTTATCAAGAGTTAGGGTCCCCTCCAATGCAAGTTGCTGCAAATGTTAACTAATATATCACTCAATCATAAAATGATTGAGGGTTTAAAAATAAAGTATCAAGTTTATCTAGCTTATTGCAATGTGTGGTGGAAGAAACCAATTCTAAATACACTGATGCTTCCTCTCCTCATACGTCATCCTAGAAACCACTATTGTTAGAACCTATATTCATGATCCAATAGTGTATGAATTAGTTAGGGTCAATTAATCATACTTTTACCACTAAACTATACCCGCTACAATGCGATTATTGTATATAAACAAATCTTTTGTCGAACAAGGGAATCAGTCGGAATCAAAAAAAGGATCATAATAAAAGAATCATGAAAATTAGAATTTGGATGTGTTTTCTTTCGTAAAGGGGACCTAATGAAATCAAGAAAAAAGGACTTAATAAAGTACTAGCAAGGGGTTGTTTAATGTCTTAGGTACCATACACCTAACACCCAAGACATAGAGACTTAATGTCAACCTTGGTCAAGTTTCCCCATGCACAATCCACTAAGCAATTCATTAGCAGGGTTTACAAATGCCTTGTAAGTTACAATTAAGCACAAGGCGACATGACATCTATTGTGTTTTAACAAATTCCATGGATTGGAAGGAATATAAAGTTGAGGAATGATCAACTCACCCTTACAAACCTCTTAGATGAGAATATGTACGTTGCTACCTTCAAGCTCCTGCTAGGATAGCTTTCATAACAATTGTTAGGAAAAAGTCAACCTCCACACCTGGTGAAAATGGAACTTTAGGCAATGTTAGCTAACCTTGCCTTGAGTGCTTATGATAGACGATTGTAGAAGCTATGGCTTTGTTTAAGTTGCTTAGTGCAAATATTTGGTAGCAATTCGTTGAATAACCTTCGACCAACCAGGCCACTTTATCCGGGATATACCATCTTCCCTTTTCCCTTTGAATCAACATAGGTAGGAGTCAAAAAGTAAGTAAGTGCCTAGCATGGACACAATTAAACCTGCATTAGCCAGCAATAATAAGGATTGTTTATTATAATATCTATGCATTAAGTACATGGTTTAACCCATTACCTTCTTTATACTTGATGCACCATCAAGTGTCACCTTCCACTCTTGTTGGTTGACATTTTCGGATTAGAGGTTATATTGTGAAAAGAGTGAAATATCTGGAGCAGAAGCTTTTTCACTATCACAAGGGTTTTTCCTCCATTGCCTTCATCCTTGAGGCAGTATTTAATGCAAATCATCCATTCCTTAAGTTACTTAAACCTTTCCATCCACTCAGCCTTAAATGTTTGATCCTTTGCAATGTGGCTAACCACGAGCTTAGTTCATTTTGCCGTGATTTGATTGAAGAGAGGCAACCAAGCCCTCCAATATCTCCACCCTATCTTGCAGGAATCTAAGAAAATAAAAATCTAATTCAATGTCTACTTATCATAACGATATCTTATAGGATAATCTTATTAGAATTTCACCTCCTTTCTCCCACACTTCCTGAAGTGCATTTAGCCTTGAGGAGCTAGCTGTACAACCTAGGTCCATGGATGATACTGAAGGCTGAAATGCCTTCAAAGTGGTCAGCTTAGCCTTTATATAAGGTTGGATGTGTCGATTCCTGCTGCTGAATGCCTCAAATTCTAGTCCATTTAACCCTACTAAGAGTGGGTAAATAATATCTTAGTTAACCTCCAAGTTATGTGATTAAGGACTCGAAAGTTAGTGATATACACCCTAAGTTTGCAAAATAATACCAAAGTATATTTCGAATAAAATATTTACACCATGAAATGATAACTCATGGTTTAATTCATGGGTAATGAAGACTGATTGTACTAACTAATGGAAATGCACTTGATTTCCATGCAAACTAAAATAAGTAAGGGCAACAAAGTAAACTGAATACCTTCATAAGTTGCAAAGTCAGGATACACATGTGCAAATTTATTAGTTTCAGAGCTATGCTTCTGAACCCAAATATTACTCCTCTCCGTAAGGGTCTTGCACCTAGACTTATGTGCTTAATAGCTAGGATGGACCTAAAAATGGGAATTAGTTTAGCTACATGCAAGGATTATAAGAAGCAAAAATCACTCAACAGTTATCAAGTTGCTCCAACATTTGAATCATCGCAACATACTGACAATCTAAGCCCATATGGACAAATTCATACCCTAAGTTGCTGAGATTCAATTTTCAAATGACACATTTCCACTAATAGAGCATGACAAGCTTTACCTATTTTTTGCTCAGCCTTTAGTTCCGATGGGATGATTTAATGTTGTTGCATTGTTTCTAGTCCTTCAATTTTGATGATCTATCCACCACTGTTATCGTGCAACACACCATCAACAGACTATTAAGGAAAGTCTCCTAACCATAGTGAAATGTCCACCTGCTTGAGAAGGAGAGTGGCATCCACTGCTAGGTTCTTAGGTAGAATAGCTTTGACAAGGTCCTTCCATGTTCTTTTTTTATGTTGGTGTTTAGGTCTTCATAGAACCTGTATGGAGAGAGTCCAGCTTAGCAACACAGATCTAGGCCTTCACATTCTAAGGTTCGCCTGATAGTACAAGTTTGATGGCATATCTAGTAAAAAAGGATAGTTGCCTATACCATCCACTCCAACCTTGTAACCATAAGGCCTTGACAAGGTCAGACCTACTTATACTTGATTAGTCAAGTCCAATAGGGCTCCTTTCCAACTTACCATGACCCACTGTGTAGTAACCCAATTTCAATCCATTTGTATTGTACCCAACTTCCCTGCCCATTTCATCCAACGAAACTCCTACCCACTTTATCCACCTTTGGTTAACTCTAGGAGAACTCCGATTATGAAGGGTAGGAATCAAGATGACTTGTCAGTTTCAAGCGTGATTTGCTATTTTATCCCATTTCAAATTTTATAGTTTAGACATAGAATGATTGTGTTAATCTAACCATTAAGTTGAAATTCAACTTATGATTATTTAGGTCAGAAATTGAAATTATTTATAGTTAATTGTGAAAAGCCAAATTATTACAAATTCAACATATACATATTCATGTATGACTATATTATCATTTCACATGACTAATATTATTTCAAGATTCTAATTGGTGTATGTGTTTAGTTATTAATAATAGTGTATGCATCTTAAATAACAAATAAAATCAAGGATAAATATTATTTATTATTTTTTAGTTTATGAAATTTTAGTGACATGTGATAAATCTACATAATTTTAATCTTTGGATCGATTACTTAATAGTTTGTGTACTAAACAACATAATATGAGTAACAAGTTTCATTTCTTGAAATGCAATTTTATAACTTTGAATTATAATAAATAATAATTAATTTAATGCTATAAATTTTTTAAAATAATATTGTATAATTAATAATAACAAATTGTTTAATGGATGCTATGCTATTGAACGATGAATTTAATGGCATATATGTGAAGTTATAATTTGCATCATTCTTTTATTATGCATAGGTAATCCTTGGAAAAGTACAAAGGTAGCAATCATTCGTTGAAATAAAATCTAGATTTAGGTTTTTACTAATTCAAATAAGATTTAAGTTTAAAAGTACTGTTGTTAATCTTAATAAATAAATACAACATTTATATATAAAATTAATTCTTTATTTAACTTTAATTATAATTAATTGTTATTCATTATAGTAGCAAAGTTATAAAATTGCAATTGAATCTAATGAAACTTGTTAGTCACATTAATTTGGAAGGTTCAAAAACTATTAAAATAATTAGTCCAATAATTGCAAATCGTAAGTTTATTGTTAAGGGTGCAGAATCCATATACAAGTATGTAAATTTATCACATTTCATTGGAGTTTCATGGGCATAGTTGCTATCTTCCCTTAAAAAGTAGAATCCCCTATTTTACCTAACATATAAATTTCAAATAATATTGATATATATTTTATTTTTTTATTAATTTAATATTTCTATTAATATACTTATTATCTTATTGTTAATACTTTACTATTTATTAATATTAACAAACAATGATTTTAAGCTTCAATCTTGTCTGCATCAATAAAGGGATTAGATCTCAACCTTATTTTAAAGAATGATAATAGCATTTATAGATTTACAAGAAATGATCTATGCACTAATAAAAGTATAACATTAAATAATAATTTTTTGTCAATTATAATTTCACACTAGTAGTACAGAATTAGTCATTCAAGGCTTTAATAGTCGTTAAGTAATTTTGTAATGGCTAATTATAAAATTGTAATCTATACTTTTTATTACGTGATCATACTAGCACTTAACACTAAAATATTTCTATAATAAAATAAAAATATTTTATATTATATTTAACATTATCATATAATCTATAGATAATATGAGTGAAAAGAAAAGGAAAAGAGTCCAATAAAATAAATAAAAGGAAGAGTAATTATTAAGTTATAAAGTTTTAACAAAATATTGATTAATGCATATTTTATTTGAAACAAAGTACTTAAAAGTTGATATGAAGAAAATATAAATAAATTTTATTTTAACTTATTCTTATCAAAAATATATATTTAATTAATTTAATTAATACTTTCTATATTAAAATTTTAATTTATAATAAATAATGTTAAAATAAAATAAAACATATTTTATTATATGTATGTAATTCAGTAATATTAATATTTGAATTATACATTAAGAATGAACACAAAAAAATGTAATTGAAAACATAAAAAAAAATGAAAATAGTGCATAATTTATAAAGTAATAAAAGTTAAAAATGAAATATATATTAAAAAATTTAATTAAATAAAATATATCATATTATATTTATATACATTGATAATATTAGAGTCTAAGACATAAATAATAAAAGTAGATAAAAATAAAAAATAAAATATGCAACAAAATAAATAAAATAAAAATAAATAATGTGTAAGTTATAAAGTGATAAAAGTTAAAAATACAAAATATAAAAAGGAATAACATATAATGAAGCAAATAAAGAGAAAAAAATAATACTGTGACTTGTAAAATAACAAAAGTTACAAAGTATAATATGTAATTAATTAATATAATTAAATTAAATTCTTAACTTAGCAAAATTTTAAATTAAAAATATTTTTATAATAAAAATGTTATGCTATATTAATACTATATTATAGCATTACATCTTAACTATAAAAAATAAAAATGCATAAAAATTTAATAAATTAAATAAAAATAATATATGAATTATAAAATAAAATAAAATAATATAATACAATAAATAAAAAAATATAAGAAGGACTTGGAAGGGAAAAAGACAAAATGAGAGGAGTAGAAGTATATATTAAAACATTCAAAGGACTAATTTGTAATAATATTTTATTGCCTAAAAAATTTACAACTAGCGATCACTTTCAAATTCATTGAGCGAGGTTAATTAACCCCTAAGGTATAAAAGTCTTGACCCTAACTAAGTCTCTTATCATTACCCATCGAACACTTCTAGAAACGACTATTAAGACTACTTAGTTTGTTAAGTACATATAAAGTGCTTACACCCAAAAGGCATCACCAAAAGGTTCCTTATATGATATGGAGCCTGGAATTTGTAGACTTCGATCTTCTTTTTCCAATTACCATGATAAGAGGTAAATTCATAAACTCACTATCCAGAATAGGTTCGCACTTATTCCACTTCCCCCACATGCCTTCCACAATGCACTGTTTGTAACAACAAATTGAGGCTACCTTATCAGTAATTTAGGACCAAATTGAATTGCTTGTAAACTTGTACTAGTAATGCAATTTGGAAAAAAGGACTATGAATGGTTTTGAAAAGGATAATGATCAATAGCCTATGCATGTTCAAAAGTGTGATCTTCCTCAATGTTAGAAATGAAATCTAACTTGAATATAAAGGAGTATAAGCTTATATCGTTTGCCTCATTTGGGCTCTAGTGGGGCAACCTTATTCCTTCCCACCCAAACTGGATTCCATCTTTGACACTAATTAGGAGCATCGGTTAGAACATGCAAAGGTAATTCAACATCATCCTTTTCAATATCTATCATAGCTTATGAGGCCCACCACTAAGTTTGCAAGCAATTTAAATTGATCCTCGTAGCCTACGAGGCCTACCATTTTCATGTTCAAGGCAATGCACTATGAAGGGCATGTGATGAAAGTTGAACAACCCTACTATTAGTATTTTAGATAGGGGTTTATGAACATACCTCCTTTTCCTAGCATCTACATAATAAAAAAACTTGGAACCAATCATTTAAGACCCCACATCGTACAAGGAACCCTATATAGTGACCCTAAATCTTTTTTAGTGTAGGTGCCACATCATGTCCCAACTATAAAAAATAAAGAGACAAAATGATTACTTCTGTGAGCGATTGATGGATAATGATGAGAGATTGGGTAAGAGTTCCAAATGATGAGGATAGAAAAAAAACCATCTAGATAAAGAACTAAAGGTTTTTTCATACATGAAATGAACTATCAAGTGACCTGTACTTGTAAGTTGTTAGACCTGTGTTTCTATCTTTGGACAAACCTAAAAGCATTTCAACTTTATTAAGCTCCAGCATTGCACCCACACTAAACCTACCTGAACCAAGCTTATTCCTAAGTCTGATCAAGAACACATTCTGAACATGTATAAGTGGTTTAACAACATTATTTTTACTAGCTTTTCTCATGCTACCCTAATATTTTACATCACCGATACAAGTGGGTGGGCAACTTAATTTGGTTCTAGAATTCTAAGATGGCCACCACTTCCTTGTTGAAGGCAATGCATTATGAATGGTGCATGCCAAAGTATGAAAAGACAGAAGCTATTATAGATATGAATATACCCTCTATTCATGACGATTGCACAAAAAAACTCGCAATATACACTTTCAACCTCGTTATCATATGAGAACATTTTAATAGTGCTCTAAATGATCGTATTGCTATTACATAGATATGTTATGATTATATTGAATTATTTAAGTCAAATGGGTCGACTCAACTTAACTCGAGTAAATGAGTTAACTTGAATCGATGCATGTAATAAATAGATGGTGATCGGCTGTGGGATAGATGGGGATTGAGATAGATTGGTTAAGAAACTATTAACGTAACCTAACAAGGGTTATGGCCCACCTATCCAAATTGTCACCCCTTACGAAGTTAAAGCCCTAAACAAATTTACCTTGCCATGAATGTAAGTTAAGGGAAGCAAGAACACCACCTTATCCTTCAACAAGGGCATTGGTGCTAGACGAATGTGGAAAAAATGCAATTGCCACAATGATACAAAACATGAAGTCTTGCCTCCAAATGGTATTTGATAAATGCATATCTAATTTCAAAAACCTCCATGTTGAATGATGTTGGAAGTTACACAAGATGACACTATGACAAGATAAATGGATTAATAAGGAGGTAGAACAATTAATATCATGAAATAGGCTACATCATTGTTAAAGAAACTATCAACATTAGAGACATCATAGAACATCATTCTAAATTTGCTCATGATACTCTTGCAAAAATGTAGTAGCTTTGTAGCTTCTTTTGACCTTTTTTTTTCACACCTTTTATTTCCATATGTTTAACAATTGGAAGTCAAGGCACAAGAATATTTAAATATCACAAAATCTCTGGATTATAATTTATCGTCTACCTTAAATTTTTTCCACCCATTTATAAGGCGACTAACCTACTTCAAGCTTTCATCATTCAACTTCTCTGGGTTCATTCATATAATGTTTGGGTATCATTTTTGTTGCTACATACTTTCCATTTTTTATCATAACAGTTGGTGGGCTTTTTTTTATGACAAATAAGGAATAACTATGAAGGAATAATTCTTTAGGTCTTTCTTTCATGTTTAAGAAGAAGACACCCGTATTCTAGTGGATTAAGAATATTAATTATATGTAGTCCTTTTTTCAATTTAGTCCTGGAATCCTATGAGGGTCATCGCTTCCTCTTAAAGATAGTGCACTATTAATGGTGCATGACGCATGGATCATAGATGAGAATCTTTATTTTGGATAAAAAATTTATAAATATGCCTTTTTTTTAGTTGTGCAAAAAAACTTAACGTCCCTAATTTCAGACTCCATATCATCCAAGATCCCTTTGATGGTGTCCTAAGCCCCTTTTAGTCGAAGTGTTATGTTCCTAAATTAAAAAATAAAGAGGCCAAGAGCAGCTTCTGTAAATGATTAATAAGTAATGATGAAGGATTCGGAGAAAGTTCCAAACCGAATCAATAGCATAGGAAGTCAAATTGTCTCATCATCTTTTATGAGGGCTTTATATGTCAAATCTCTTAACTATTCTCTTTATAAAGCTTCATGTTCATAATACCTCCACTTGTCAAAATTAGCATGGTTACTACACTAATGCTGGAAATCAAATTTAGTATGGAAGTCAAATTTTCCTAATAGTTATGCAAAAAAACTTAAAGTTGACCATTTAAGGCTCCACATCATATGAGGACCTCTATATGGTGCCCCAAACCCCTTTTGGTGCAAGTGCCACATCCTTATAGTAAAAATAAGGTGACCCAATGGTTGTTTTATGAGTGATCAATGGGTTCTAATAGGAGACTCGGTAGGAACTCCAAACCAAATCATTGGAATAGAAACTCGACTTGTGTCATTATCTTCAAGAAGGTTTTTTTTCATTGACTCTCTTAGCTCCAACTCTTTCCAAAGTCTTAAATTCATAATACCTCCATTTCTCACCACTCAGTAGTAAGGCAATTAAAGCCTGCCTCTCTGCATATCTCATATTCACTAGGGACAATAATTTACCATTGTTCTTAGATAGAGATTTTACAATGTCTTATGGGATAATCCATGGGTGAAGTTAAAACTTTAAAAGAAATCTACATTGCCACAGGTATGAGTTAGAAAAAGTGAGAACATTATTCTTTCTTCCAACAAAGGTACCGATACTAGATAAATTTATGAAAAATTGTAATTACTAAAATGATATAAACTATGATAAAAGGAGAAATATTTTCGAATAGATGTATATCCTATTTTAAAAATCACATATGTTTATTGATGCTAGAGTTGCACAAGATAATACAATGATAAGATGAATAAATTCACAGGAAGTTAGAACACTAAATATCATGTAAGAGGCTACCTCTTTCTTAAAGAAATTATCAATATCAAAGATATCATTAGCACAGCTTTCTTCGTAGTCTAAAGAGCAGGCATCAAATTCAATTTGCAGTTGCCTCTGAGGAGAACTTTTTATAGCCTACAATATAAGAGAAATGGATACATATATAGATGGGAATAGTATGCTATAATTTTTTTATGTTACATAAGGAGCTCAAAAAGAGTGTAGCTAGGAAATTAGTTTTATAATAATTTCACCATCCTCTACCAAGATGTGACATTAAAAATGGAAGAAAATTCTATTTTGTTGTTGTATTAAACTTTATGAGTAAACATATCTTTCACTTTGTTAATTATAAAGGTTGTGGTTATTACATTCGTCAAAATTTATAGGTAACACAATTGTTTAAGTTTATCTTGCATTTGTTATAATTTTTTATCCTTATTGGTGTTACAGCAAAAAGGGTGCTGAAAAAGAAAATTCGATCGCTAGGATTCTTTTAGGATCAAGTTTAGGGATTAGAGTAGGAGATTATATTGATTTGATAGTTTGATATATTGAATTATGTTGATTTGACAATTAAAGTAAGAGATTATGTTATTTTGATAATTTGTTGTCATTATTACGAAGATCACAAGTTTTATATTTTAGTGTGTGTGCATCTTAGGAAGTGTCGAAAAAACAAGGAATATTCCACACATATTGGCAAGGGGTTAAATTGAAGTTTGAGTTTGTACAGAAATAGAGGAATTCTGGGTGGGTGGAATGTACAGTAAATAAAGTTGAGGCTAATAAAATCTAAGTTGTTGATCGCCATTGATAGTTGTAATCGAGTTTAGGTTGTAGAGAGCTTCTCATTGTCTTTAGAGAAACATTTGTGACTCAAGCAAACATCATCATGTCATGTCTTAACCGCTTTGCTTAAAGGTCCGCTAAAAAGTTAATCATATCGAATCTAATGATTTATTCTCCAATACAGTTTGACTATCAATTGAAAAAAATGATCCTAAATATGGTTAAATTTAGTTATATACTGGTACACCACTGCACCAATAGGGCATCAAAATCTTCCCTAACAAATATATGCCTAATTGGTCATTTCTGTTAGTTTCTATCAATTAATTTTTTTATTTCTTTAATTTACTACAAAAAATCTTATTTACTTTGGGTCCCATTGGTGTAAATGCAATATTGGGGCCATCTTATGATAATTAACTTTTTATGCTTGATTTGCAAAGAGAAGTAGCAACGACTTGCTTTATGTGGCCAATAACTATGGTATGGCAGAGTGAAGTTGACTTGATTTATCTTTTTCCTAACTTCAAATATTTATGGCCTTCATACTATCATGTGTTTAGGATTTACTAAATCCAAGTTGCCATTCAAGGGATGGAAGTCCCTACCCTAATTACTAATCTAAAAATGACTTATTTTAAGGAGCAATAGGGTACCTCATTGATATAACGGTATTGGTAGGTAGAAGTGAGAGAGTAATGGAAGGCCATGGTGGAGAGAGTCAATGACAAAGAAAAAGGCTGGGGATATCTAGCGGCAATAGTGGAAGGAGAAAGTGTGGTGACTGGTAGAGTTGGTAAAGAAGTTACTTTGAAAACTTTTGCCAGAGAAGGGAGATGGAGGTTGCGTGACAACAGAGAGGATGCATATTGTGATTATAAACATTGGAACTATGACACTTGATTTTTATAAAAAAAACTATAGCCTAAATTCAAAGAATTTCATTAGACAGCACTTGAAAAAGGAAAAATAATAGAATTAGAGAGGTAAATTAAAACATTTAAAGAATGAAGATGTAATTTTCCAACATAATATTCTAGATCTTGACAGTTGTTAGTTCCTTTACAACTTTTTTTTATTATAGTTAATAAATCATGAGTAATAAGTATAGTGTCGAAGTCCTACTTCAATTTTTTAGGAGATTTTGAGTTAACTTCCTTTTTTTTAAAAATTGATTATCCTGACCTTCTATGTAGTATTTCATCATTGTAAGCATTTAATTCAAATTTAATATAAATTAATATCATGCAAGTCATTTTGATTAGTATTTAAGTTATACTATTGAATTTTAATTTTAAATTTTTAGAACAAAACATAAATTAACTTATAAATTATTATCAAATTTGTGGCATCTAAATTAGTCATTTGATAGAAAGATATGATTTATTTATAGTTAAACAAATAGGTAATTAAAATTTTAAAAATTATTTTTTACCAACTTTGTATATAAGGAATAAATTAACTAACATGTGTTTAAATGTAAATCTATCTAATCAATTAATTTTTCAAATGAAAACAAATTATTTAGAATCTTTGAAATCATAACAAGATTCATGGGTCAGTTATACATATTTAAAAAGAAGCCAGTTTAGATGTGTAGCATTGCACTTATGCATCAAATTCTTACAAAATTTTAGACTTGCGTTTACAAATTAATTATATTTAATATCGATGAAAATATAAAATATTTTCTTCAATTTTAGGATAGTTAGATTTTACTTTATTTTGCCTTGAAAATATGAAAAAATCCCTTTTTAAATTGCGTAAAACTTAGAGTTACTAGTATTGTTAATTTTGTTAATTAATTTATTTACATACATTATTCGTTCATGAACCTTTTAAATAAGAATTATGGTATTATAATATATTAGTTTATTTCATAATTTTTTAGTATACTTCATTTTGTAGTTTTTAATTAAACATGTATATCTAATTTCATGTCAATTAATTATTTGATATAGATATTATTTATAAAAATGATAAAATAAGTCAATATATTATAATATTATATTTCTTATTTAAAAGCTGAGAAGCATATGATTTAATAAAATGATTAGTTAAGTTAATTATAGGTGTTAATTTCAAATTTTGAATATGTGAGGGGAATGATTTTAAAATTTTTAAATTCACATGGAATATAATTATTTTACACTTTTTTCCTTCAACCACTGGTATCATTCAATCACATTATATTATTTCCTCTATTTCTTATTATTTATCATGTTTTAATGAAATTTTTTCACTTTACAACTTTATTAAAGTACTAAATATAATTTTTTTAGTTCTATTTTTCTATTTGATTGAGAAAAACTTATTTATCTTCCTTAAAATATCTCAACATATTTATTTGATCATATTTCTCACATTATTTTTCTTTATCTTAAGCCTTGTGCATAATAAAGTATTAAAGAACAATTCTAACAAATTCACTAAATTTAAAAAAGATAAATTTCTCTTAATATTTGTAAAATTATTTAATTACGATAAACAATAAGAAATAAATAGAATAATATTATAGATAATTCCTGTTATTGTTTATAGTTAATTTCTACTGGGTATTAATTGCTTAAAATATCAATGACATGGATAGTTAAAATAATTGTATAACTAATTATTTTTTCTTGTGGAAATTTCAACTAATTATTTAAACCATCCTTAATGTAGACTATCAACTTTTTTTTTTTTGCTTTGTGTCAAAATGATAAAAAAAAAGACGAAAGGGTAAAAAAACTGTTAATCCATGCAGTAGGGGGTCACATTGTAATTATTTCTTTCCTTTGGACCTGACATGAAAATTTCAAGTGACTATCCATGTACTTCTAGTGGCTGATAGCCTTTGCAAAATTAATGTCCTTTATTTTTCTCTTGCTTTTTATTTTTTCTAATCTCCAATGAGACACATCTCTAGGGTTAATAAACCTCGGATGATGGGTGAGGGACAAAAGTCCAATATTGAACTGACACTCTCTTGGTTCATTAATATTAGTGACATCACTGCACTTGATTTGATATTCCCCCGGAGACTTTATTTTTGAACAGTTTGGACTCTGGATTTTATATATCATTACTCATATTTTTATCAAAAAAAATTAATAACACTTATTCTATACATTAAAAAATAAACAAATGCTTATAATATAAAAGTTAAAGAGATTTCTATTTTCCTTTTTTCCTTTTTAAATTAAGCACTTTCTTAAGCAATTAAAAGATAAGACTGTAAGTTGCAACTTGTCATGAATTTTTATGGATTTAAACTTTAAAAATTGAATCTATTTTTTACTACAGGTAATATGAACTAACTCACGATGGATTGATATGTATTCTTGAACTCTTAATTAAAGTTTATGGATTAACTTATATCGGTCATGAATTTTAATGGGTTTGGACTTTCAAAATTAAATTCATTTTAGACACAAGTAATACAAACTGACCTGTTATAAACTTAATCTATTGCAAACTAGTTCGTATTCCGTGCAGATCGACCTGTTTGACAAGCCTACTAAAAGAATTAATAAAACTTAAATTTATGACACCCTCCACTTCTCATACTGTGTTATACTTAGGGCTATTAATCGAATAATATGGATCAATACTGAACACATATTCATAAGATTTTAATTTGTATGGAAGTTTGTGTAAATTAATTTATATTACTCATCAAAAAATGAATTAAATTTGGAAGAATTCAAATTTGATTAGTATTTATACAAATATAAATTAATCCACTGGATTTTAATTATGAGTTGGCAGACTAATTTATATCCATCCAATTTGTATAGACTAATCTATATTATTTTTAAAAAAAACTAATTTTAGAAGTCAAAACTCATCAAAATCTACAAATCAATCTGTATTATTCATAAATTAAAATCTGTTCAATAACCTTAGTTATACTATGAATATAAATTAATATTATTTATAAAAAGATATATTAGATGCATATGAAGCTTTTTAATATGCAAGAATTTGATGGTTGAAGTTTATATATGAGTAATTTTTTTTAGTCATCAAATGAAATAGATAATTACTCTAAGAACTAAAGCATTAATGAATCTTTTATTCCTGATAAATGTTATCTTTATGACTCAAATCCTTATTCATTGATAGATAAGTCCATCCATAACTAGCATATTTTCACTTAATCAACATTTTATTAATTATGAGTAATTGAATGATTATGATAAATAATGATATATATTAAATTGAATTTAAATTTAAGATATGATTGAGAGAACATTTTTAAAGTAACATTTGATAGAGCTTATAGGTCAAGGGTGAATTGGCCATTTTCTAAAAAATAAGAAATAAATCTTGGATAAAAATAAATAAAAAAAGTGAGGTGCAATAATAAAACTCTTGATATTTTGATGAATACGTATTTTTAAAAAATAAAATATCTCAATAATGATTAAAAATATTTTATCAAAGGTTTTAAAAGAAAATGTTTCTTTGATTAGTGTGATGAAAAATAATAAAATACTATTTTTTTTTTTAAAAAAAAAAGGAAATAAGTAGAAGAGTTAAGAGAGAACACCATGAATTTTTATAGAAGTTCAACTATTTAAAAGAAAAGTCTTTTAGGTCTACTCTTTTCTTCTCAAACTACCAAGTATCACTTGAAGTATTCACTAACTTTTTATCAAGTTATAACACTTAGAGTCCATTTGATTGGATGGAAAATGAAATTTCTAGAAAATGCTTTCTTAAGAAAAGATATTCTAAAAAATGAATTGATTTTTCATTGTTTAATGCATAAAGAAAAAATATTTTTTGATGTTTGATATACAAAGAAAAATTAATTTCTTTTAATAAATTTCTTAAATATATTCAATTTTATGAAAATAATTTTCTAAAAAATACATACTCATGAGAAAACATATTTTTATTTTTCCTTATATTAAATATGAAGGTAAATATTTACATTTTCATCAATAAAAATTGTTACATCTTAAAAAATAACTGCAAAAATATTTTTTTTAAAAGTTACAATTTTTATAAATTTAAAAAGAATAAATTTTTTTTATTTTATCAAAATAATATCACAATCACAATATAATATTCTAACAAAAAAGTAATTGACAATAATGCTTGTTGTTGCTATCACAGCACCTATTGTAGCATGGGTCTATTGGTCACATTCATCATCCATCTAAAAAAAATTAAGATGAAAGATAATTTCTATATTATAAATTTAGATCAAATCTCTTTGGACAAAAGCAGATGCAATGCCTTAGAATAAGGATACAAAGTCACCCTCGTTTTAAGTAAACCTTCCCTTATTGATATTAAACAATCCATTATTATCCTCTCTCTTTCCTGTCTCTCTTGTCTCATCATTCGGTGCCATCACTTTCTTTGTTCCATTTATGCGTTGACACACCCATTCACGTGAGGGCCAAACTAGATGACACAAGACCAAATTAACATGTAAAATTCTACAACACTCATGAGTTAAAGTACCGAACAGTTTTAAATGTAAAGCAACCCTTCACTCTAATTAGTCTAAAGGTCGATTCTAAGAAACTGTCTAAAGTACTGAACAGAGTCAAAGCCAACAGCATTACTTGTTTGTCAGTTTTTCCACTTTCAATAAACTTCTTGTTGACCAAGTCTGCCCCTTCAACAGGAAATTTAAACCTTATAAGATCAAATGAAGTGAACCAAATTCAAAGAGAAACAAATCAACAGCAGTAAGCAAAGCATAAAATAGGACTAAATTCATGGACTTGTCGCAGAGCATCGCCCATGTTGCATCCTTTGAAGGAAGAGCAAATCTCTAATCATAAAATGGGACTACATTCTGAAGGCTATCATAGTGTACCGATGCCAATAATTCATGAATCAAGACAGAAAGACCTGAATCTATCAAAACTATCAAATTCAATGGTTATATGCAAACGTTGCAAACATACATGCATTGAAAACTAAGGTAAGGGAATTTAGAAGAAAAAAAAAGTTCAATTAACCATCGGTCATTGATAATACTACTCTTCAAAGATACTAATTCCGGCATTCTTAAATTTCTACATTGTCCACATTTCTTTATTGTTTCCTTAATATAAATTACGTACTAAGTCCGCCCAATTTACTACCATTTACCTTCCCTTTTTCATCTACGCTCAACCAAAACCAAAAATAAAAAATAGATAGAAAATTAGGAAAAAAAACTTGATTCATATGACTTTGTCGTTACAAACTTCAAGTTTACTTTCTTCATCTTTTGGCAATTCTTCAAACAGAATTCATATTCCTAAGAAACTTCCAAGAGCCTCTTTTTTAGTTCCAAAAACAAAGACTACCAACAAGGCAGTTCATCAGGAAGCGAACAATGAATCCACACCGATACTTCCATCGGAAGAGCAGAATGATGTCTTTTTCAGAAAAGCATACAATGATCTACACAGTTCTGGTATCAATTCTAAGGCCACCACTCAACTCTATGCAATCTTGGAGGTCGTAGCTAATAGAGTCGAGATGCATAATAACTTTTCCTAGCAACGTGACAACTGAAATACCCTTCTCTTTATATGGAGAGTGCCGTATGGATTTTTCCATGGACAAATGAAAAATGCAAGTTTTTGACAAACATGGACTTGGTAAACTATTTTCAACAAATAGTATGGCTTGCCAGGAAATACCCACAAATTAGCAAATGGTCATACAAATACCCACAAACAAAATTATAACAGTAAAATTTCAATATGAAATCAAAACAATTTTAATGCAAATAGAAAAGATAATGATCAAGTAGAAATTTCAAAACACAAAATCATTTTAGGTCTCAAACTACCCTTAATACAGAAGAATATAGAAAGAATGCAAGGATTGATAAAAAATGTGAATACCAAAAGATGAAAGATGAGAATACCTAATTCAAGATCCGAAACAAGAGCTTGCGATTGACTAACAATTGAAGAATAGTTAGGCGACGAGGTGAGAAAATAGAGAGGGAGGGCTTCGACTTGACATGAGATGCACTGAGTATTTAGAAAACAAATTCCCTTTTTTAAAATAGGAAGTCATTTTCTAGAGAAATAGAATAACTTTCTCATTGACTAAAAATCATTTTCCTATTAACTAACTTTTTCAAATGGCCAAATGTGAGAAAGTTGGAAAATGAAATTTCAGAAAATCATTTTCCCTCAAACCAAACAAGCACCTAATTTTATAAAATTTTCCTGATTTATACTAAATTTTTATAATCACCTAATTTTAGAAGATTTTTCTAATCTCTACTAGCCACTTAACTTTATAAGATTTTCATAATCTTCACTAAAATTTTACAACCACCTAACTTTACAAAACTTTCGTAATCTTTACTAGGGTTTTATAAAGGATACAAAAAAGATTATTCTCACAATCTCTTGAAGAGATTTTATAAGCTTTCACTTACTAATATTCTTTGAGTATATATGCAAGTTTTGATTATAGAGTAAAAAGAGGATGAAAGCTGCGATTTTTCTTACAATAAGAGTTAAAGAGAATTTGTAAATTGTAGTACAATGCTTCTTGCTTCTTACTTCATCTTCAAAGACATGTAGCCTATTATAAAAAAAAATGATGAAACAAATTTAGCTTCAAGTCATCCTTTCTTTGACTCCAAGTTGTCTTAAGCGTAAAATTTGAAATATAAAAATTTAGCTCCAAAGCACTTTCAAGTTCCAAGAATTTGAACTTTTAACTCTAAGATTTTTTTTAGGCTCCAAGCATTTAAAATTTGAAAAATACCTATATAAAGCATTGGTTTACTTTAGAAGCTTCCTAAAATATGATATGATTTAAAAATATCACATTTGTACTATATATGTTAAATTTCAACCACTTATTTACTTTTTTTCTTGAATTTCGCTTAGAATAATAATTACATTGCTATTTCGCTAAAATTAGATTTTCTTCTAGAAATCTGGTCTATCTGGCTTGTGTTATGTGGGTATTGTTTGGAATTATTTATCCAACTATAAAAAAAGTGTCATAACAACCTACATAATTTTTATTAATTTTAGCACATATTAAATAACTTAAAATTTAAAATTCTCTCTCATTCTGATTTTTCCACTCTTATCTAATTAAAACTCAAAATAACTATTAAATATTGGCTATTAAATTTAGTCATCTTTCCTTTAAAAAAATATTTTATTGTAACCAATAAGATTATTATTTGAAAAGTAAGTTTGACATTTTCAAAATTAAATTAAATAAGAAATTATAAAGTACTTTCTATCATATGAGAAATTATATTTTTATGAATCAAATTGGCTTTGAAAAATATGAGAGTATGCAAGGCTCAAAGTCCAATAAATACTGGATGGGTTTAGAAAGTATAAATCCAATAAATTTTGTATCCAAATAAGTTGAATATGTAATAAAATTAATAAACCCAAATTCTACCTTATATAAAAATAAATTTAATTTATTTTTGATTTGTTTCTTTAATATTAAATAAATTCAAATTTTATTCACTATCAATATAAATTAATTTTATACTAACATCTGCTTATATATTACCATATTAATTAAAATTATTAAAATATTAATAATAATAATAATAATTTTTTAATTTTTTAATAACCTATCATCTTCTTATTTACTAGTCATATAAAAAATAATATACCAATAATAAATTGAATTTAAACTCATATTAAATACCATTCTATCACCGGGAGGGACCGTAAGAATCAGTGTGTTTGACACAATAAAGACAATGACGATGGAGCATAAATGAAAAATAAGAATATTATTTCCGCAATTTTATTTTCACAACTTCTTATTTCTTTAATAAGTTTTCTCAATTAAACATAATTAATAAAAATTAATTTAAAAAATACAAAATAATATGAGAATATGATTAAAAGTGAAAAGGGGCTTTTCCATTTTTATATTGAAATAAGGGATGAGGGACCCGATAAACCAGACTAAAATAAAGAGACAACGTAGGAGAGTCCTACATTTATGGACAAGCATTCACAGAAAACTCCCGAGGGAACGGTCAATGCTGGATTTTATGCATATAATATTAAAAAAATATTATAAATATTGAAAATAAATTTTAAAATTAAATTTTTATTTTTATTTTTATTAAATAAATTTTTATAAATTTATTTTATTATTTTATATTTAATAATAATTTTTAATTTGCATTGAAAAATTAATTTTAAATTTAATTTTTTTAATATAACATTACTATAATATTATGGCCTTTAATTTAATGGATGATGACAAGTAAGATGAGATATATCGGGATATTAATAGTAACCCACATTGCTAAGCCATTTTGCTCACTTTATCTCAATCATTAACTTCTCTCCATTAAGCATTCTTTTTAAATAATTCGGTAGTTGGTAATTAGGGCACATCTCAATTAATTTAACTTTCAAATATATTAATAATTAGGTGATCATAAACATTTAACAATTTGATATATGATTGAATCTTAAACTTTAAAAATTATAAGACATACGTGCACATATTTTTTATGATATTTTTTTTTAAAGGAGAAATGGCTAATCAATAAACTTACACACAAAAAATTCCGAAGGAAACTTGAAATATACATAAAAACAAAGGCGTATCATGTAGCATCAAATTTCACTTAAATCAAAGAATAAAAGCTTATAATTTCTATGAATACTCTAAGTTTATTATCGCTTCACATCTGTTAAAAATAGTTAAAAAAGTCTAACAATTTTTGTATGATAATAAATTTAAAGTATGATTATTTTTTTAATTGGATCTCGTTATCATTGATATCTTAAAACAAAAATGTTTTATGTATCATAAATAAGATTTAAAATTTAATTTTAAATTTTTTATATCTATTAATTAAATTTTATAAATTTATTCTATCATTCTATATTTAATAATAATTTTTAATTTATATTCAAAATATAATTTTTATTTTTTTAATATATATAATATAGCTGATTTTCAAATTACATGCACGTCACTTTTAAATGGATTTCACTCTATTAAAACATGATACAATCGTGTCAATGATTACTCCATACATAAACAGTGCTATAAATACATAATATTATTGAAAATGCAGTTAAATTGTTCAAACAACAATGTAATATGCCTCCCAGCATATGTGAATCCAAATATAAAGAGCTTAGTATTTTTAAAATAAGACTTCTAAGCGCCGGAAAAACTTTATTTCACACTAAATTCAACGGTCCCAAAAAGAAATAATTATAAACAGCCTGGCTTGTTAATTATATCTTTTAGCCCTACACAAAAGCAATTTTATAAATTAAATTTGTAAATCGGAATTTTCTGTTTTCTATATGGGTAAGAAGACCCTACGAGGTCATGAATGAGCTCTTAATCCAAATTCATGTATCGTGACAAGAGAATTTGGAATTTTCGATGCGCTTTTTACATCTTTTACACAAGAGAATAAATACAAAATTTTTATGTGTAAATTATACTATTTTTTGGAATTTAATATAATTATAGTTACACTTCTTTTATTTTCAAAAATAAACACATTAATTAAGTTTCTTTTTTGTATCACCTTTCTTCTCCTCTATTTAAATTATATACTCACATCTTTTTTTAAAAAAATTAAAAGAGATGAGTATATGTTTTAAAAAATAAAAAAATTAGAAAATATAATTAATTAAAAAATTGATAGACGCAAATGTAATTTTTCAATTTTTATTCATAAGTAAAATAATTCAAACTTCTCCTTTGATGCGCATTGAAACCTACAACATAGTTTTATACTTGTCTGTTTTAAGCCTATCAGGTTCATATTACAAAATAAAAAAGAAAGGCCCATTGATACAGAAAGTAGGATTTAATTTGGTCGATGATATGGAATGATCATTATATCTTATATAAATTTGATTTGATGCAGAACGGTCTTAATTGTTATTTATGAAATAATGGAGAATTTTAAGATTGCTAGTATTATTATTACATTACAGTGATGAGCATACACTTTAAACTATAATTTTAATTAAATTCAACATTGTATTGCTATGATTTTTCACCCAGACTAATGTTAATTGCGGTTATTTTATTTTTTAATAAAATTGGCCAAATAATAATTCAAAAATATTTTACTTTTTAAAATTCAATTCACTAAAGTGATTTATTATCCTATATTTTTGAATTATTATTTAACCAATTTTATAAAAAAAAATAAAATATTTACTGGCCTATAATAAAAAAATTTGATAGATTTTTTTTATATTGATTGAGTCTTTTTGCTAATATAATTGACTTATTCTATGGTAATTGCGCACTTTAAAAGGAAAAAAAGTATATCTTTATGATAATATAATTATATTCAAAATAATTAAATTTATGATAAAAATATAATTTTGCTTTAATTTTATTACCATATTTTAAATTTTACGTGAGTTATAATTTCGGTTTTTCTTACATTTATAACTAGAGAGTACTTTAATAATAGTAATCAAGGCTTCAAGGGGTAATCAACGTTGATAGATCTTATTCTCATTTTTCTTAACATTTTGTTTAGATGTGCTAAGGTAAGAAATATGGAAAAAATAGAAATAAAAAGAAAATATATAAAAAATATTTTTTACATATTATTTGAATGTATAAAAATAAATAAAATAATAAAAATATGAAAAATTTATTTAATTTGATTAAAAAGTAAAAAAATTGTTAACTAATAAAAATTGTACATACAGCAAGTCAATAAAATTGTCTAATTAACTTTACAAAAAAAAATTTTGAAATTATAAAATTTTCTATACTTTTCTGCACTAATTTAATAAGAAAAAATTTACTAATTCATGACACTTTTTAAATTTTTTTATCTATAATTTTTTATAGCATTCGAATACTATAAAATTTATTTTTAATTTTTTTCTTTTCACATTTTTTTCACAAATATAAGCAAGGAGTAAAAGAAAACATACTCCAACCAATGTTTTAAAAATCCAATCCATCATTCAATAAAAAATAAGAACAATTTAAGATTTAATATTCAACCGAAGTGAAGTGGAATTATAATATAAAGTAAAATTTTTAATATATAATAATTAAAATAATCAAATTATCATAAATCTAAACACATGCATATAAAATATGAAAATATTTTAAATATTATCAAATAATTTCATAATTTTATAAATTTATATTTTAAATTATTAAAAAATTAATATTAAACCTAACTTTCTTGTTTATATGACTTTCATTTTTAGAGATAAAATAATTTTTTATTACTTAAACTTTTAGATATATATATATATATATATATATATATATATATATATATATATATATATATATATATATATATATATTTTAAATTATTAAAAAATTAATACCAGTAATTTAAAAAAAATCAATTAATTGAACCATAAAAATTATGATCAGTTCGTATAATTTAACTGATTCATTATTAATTTATAAGTTTTTTTACCATTTTTGGAAGGCCAATTTTAAAAATTAATCAAACTAATCACTTAACTGATTCACGAATTTTTTTATTAAACTAATTAATTTTCAAAACATTTATTTTTAACAGCGACACGCCTCACCCGCTAACTTATGGAGGATCCATCTAAATAATTTGTTACTCGCATCCTCTATAGCTATGTTTTTTTAAAGAGCAGTTGATCGATTTTTACATACAGACAAAAAAAATAAAAAAAAGTACATGCAGACAATTATTTTAAGTTTAAAACAAAATAATTGGGAGATAAAAAGGTTTCAAAAAATTTTTTTAAAATTGTTATTGTGTTAACAACGATGCATGATATTATTAATTTCTTGTCTTTGCTTATTTCTATTCTTTTGTGTGTATATGCAATGAAGTCCACACGTCTAATCCAGACTTGTTTTATACACGTATGCTACAATTATACTATAATTAATTAATTTGGGTGTAAATGAAGATCAAATTCAATTTAGTATTTGAAAAAGAAAAAGGAAATTTATTCAAAATCGACCCCTATATACACAGAGAAAGGTATCAACTTATAACCAGGGGGAAAAAAATGAAAGGAATGAACGTGTAAACTTCGATAAACAGCTACACCTCAGATGCAATCTAATTATATTTTTATCTTGGTTTTATATTACTATATTTTATTTTTAAGGCATAGCAATTTTTTACGAAATGATAGTTTTAAAATTGTCTTATTTGAATTGAAAATATATTTTGTACATTTAATTTTAACTGATTACTTATGTAGCATAATATCCAATAATTTAAATTATAATTTTAATTTAATCATAAGATTTCATTAATATTTTAATTATTAAAATACCTTTGTATTATATCTTACTAATTATATACTTATTTTACTATGATGATTAAGATAAATATCTTTTATTATATATTTTATTTTTTGATTAACTGATCATCTTATAGTTTTGACTTATTTACTATGTATTTTTATATTTTTCTCATTTTCCTTATATTTATTAAAGCAATTTGAACTAGTCTCATGTAAAATGATATATCTAATTGATTTAGCGATGAATATAAAAAAATTTTATGGTATATCATTGGATTTAATCATTAATTTCTGATCATATAACTTATTACATTTAACTTTTCATAAAAAAAAATGTTATGTGTAATAAAATTTGATGATGCATCGGTCTACTATTACATCAATGATATACTGTAATCTCTTCCATGTAATATACAAACGTGAATTTAATATGCAAACTTATACTTGCCTTCAATTACTTAATAGATACAAGTTTACTTATCAAAAGTTAAGCTTCAGCTTCATTTTCTTTAAAATCAGATTGATATTATTTATTGGTAATAAATTTTGAGTAGTGCAATCCCAAAATACAAATAGGATTGCATAAAATCTCTATATATTTTTTATATTTTTAAATATATATCTTTTATTTTTTAAAAGTAAAGGATGTGAGAATATATCTAAAATGAAGGAAAAAGTAGGTGTAAAAAAAATAATATATATTTATAAAAATAAAATAAATACACGTGTAATTATATAAACCTTCAAGAAATGAGTGTGATTTACCTTATAAATAATTTTTTTAATAAAGTGTAAAATTAAAAATGAAAAAAAATTAAATCAGAGGACTTAACTGTTATGTTTTTAGGGGGGAAAACTGTTTTTTTTTTATCCATGCGTAAAATCTGAAAAGCAATGATTATAAATTTATAGCCGCTGTTTGCAATAATCATGAGGAAAATGTACGAGGCCGTTTAATTTACGGGGAAATAATATGAGAAGCGCAATTTTTCGGAAAATAAAAAAGTCTTAGTTATTTAATTGATCACTAATTGCTAAAATGGAATTTATGGAAGTAGTATGAGAAGTATAATTTTTTAAAAATTGTTATTTCTTAAGAAGTACAAAGCTTCTTAATTGTTTAGTTAATCACTAATTACTAAAATGAAGGAAGTAGAATTTTCTAAAAAGTTCAACTTCACACAAATCATAAAGAATTACTTGCCTACATTCCTTGATAAGAAAAATTTTCTATATCATTTGTAGATATAAATATAAAATCATCATTAATTAATTCATCTAATAACCACTTTAAACTTTTATTATTAATAAATATAATTTATCAATTATAAAATATAAATATACTGATATAATTATTTTATTAATGTATAATAAATAGAATAAGTCTTATATAAAATAATTATTAAATAATATATCATAAATATAAATTGTAAATGTAATAAATATTGTTATAATTATTGAAATCTAATTTTAAATATTATTATATTTATTATTTTAATATTTAATTATAAAAATAAAAAATGCATATTTCTTATCTATTATATATAAATTTGATAGGTTTAATGATTTATTGTATGATTTATTTAACTAATACTTTTATCCATTTAAATTATATTAAGATAATTTAAAATATATATAAGATATTTTATTTTTATTTAAATTATTTTTACATTTTTAAAGTAAATAAAATAAAAAATACCAATTTAATAAAATTATGATAAAAAGGGAAATTAAAAATATAATTTAAAAAAGATAATTATAGACAGTTAAAATTTATTGGTATTTTTATTTTTTATTTTATAATTTTAAAATATATATTAATTATTTTAATAATATTTTTAAAAATTTAAATGAATTAAATAAAATATAAAAATCGTTTTTTTTAAAATATTAATTTTTAATATCAATCAAATAATTTTAATTATTTTTATAAATTTACAAAAAAAAATTATTTTTACATAATTTATTTTTTATAAAAAATTATTTTTTATGTAAATCTAATAATTTGGGCAAGGAGTATGGGCTGGGTAAAGAGTAGGGCAAACCTTTACCCATATGTGATGGCAGATATCGCTTTCCGTGAATCCTTATGGTTCTGCGCGTTCCTTTTTGTCTCCACATTGAGTCTGAATTAATTAAATAATTACTACAGTTTTTGCTCAAGCTGTCATTATTGCTTCCTGCTTATAATGTCCAAAGTTGCTCTTCAATTAATGGAGTTTGCGATAATTAAGGAGCCAATTCATTAATAGATTTGACTTTTCGCCAAATGCTTTCTTTATCGGGCCTGCTTTTTGTTCATTTTAGTCATTAGTTGCCCCTTGCCCAAATTGTAAGACACACTTTGATTTTTGCATTGTCATATTAGTTCCCCCTAAAGCATAGTCTTGTTTGAAACAAATTTTAATTTATTATCAAATTGTGACATTATAGCTATACAGTATTATTGATAGTACTTTTTTTTTTTAACATGGAGGCCATCAATTTTCAAATGAAATTGAGAATTGAAATTTTAAAAAAAGGGGGATAAAAAGATAAAAGTGTTTTTTTATTTATGAAAATATAATAGATAGTACAACAATAGGTAGCTGTACCGATAGAATAAAAATATTTCCCAATAAATTAACAAAAAATTTATACCTGTTACTTTTAAATGATTTTCTCATGTTCCAAATAAATTTTCTTAATTCAAAGTGAAAATTGTGTAAATGGTGCGCATAATCTTATATTTCGTAGAACAATATAAAAATCTTTCACCAAATCATAAACATTTTTTCTTCACTTGTAGCACAAAATTTTCTCTTTAAAATAATCACATTAATAACCAAGATGTTTTGATTCAAGTGATATATAATGTTACTTGAAAGCTTTACTTTTATCTATATCCTAAATTTGATTTCAAAGTTTTGCCCTATAATAATAATAGCAATAATAACCAATTACGTCATAAACTACTAATTGGGCAACCCGAAAGACCTTTACTTGATACCTTTGTTGAATTTCAATTTCTTGTATTAGGTCTTCCTCATGTTGATAGTTGTATTCTCCTTGTTGACCAGCCCTTCGTAAGGGACAAAATGAAATATCTTCTAGACTGTCTAAAGTATTATCAAGTGGGAAAGAATATCAGAATATGTCAAGATGTGGGTGAGAACAATTTCTAATTAGATGAAACCTCTGAAGCATCAGCTAGAGACAGTTTGCATATTCTTCTTTTTCATGGATATTTGGTTAGCATCATGTTCCAAGTAAAATTTATGAGTACCCCAGATGTCTTGGTTCCATGAACAGTTACATTTTCTTAATGTAGACGCATCAACGTCTAGAAGAGCTTTACATCAAATGTAGACACGTGTTTAAAAAAAAAAGAGGAATCCTTGAGTGGAGAGGCTACTTGGCTAAGTAGATGTGATAAACTATGGTCCGTGAATCTTCCAGAAATTACAAATTCCATGATTCTTTTTCTTGGTTTTGGTGGATTTTTCTTGTTGAGTGATGGCGCTTGCTTGACGTTATATGTTAAATAGGATGTAACGCAAGTGAGGAGATTGTGAGGTCTTGACATGTTGCCCCCAACCCCCTTTTTTTTTTTTATATATATTCGAATGTGCCTGTTGGAGGCGATTTTTGTCTTTATCTTACCAATCTTTGATCGGATAAAACACCGCGTACCATAAAGGCAAATGGAGCAGTAACGCTTATTCACAATACAATGGATCAATTTTGTGAATAAAAATGTGAGCCCATTAACAACAAAACGGCCTAATGACCAAAACAAGAACGGCAGGGCCTAGGTGTTGCCAGAAGGGATGATGCTATAAACGGGCCACGGAGTCCCTAAGACCAAGCACTCTCTTCCCTTTTTTTTTTATTTTTTTCATATTTATTTACATTTTATTGCCATGAACAACAGGGACATTCAATTGAGGATAATACTACTTTCACTTCTCTAAACGCACTCCCTTTCACAAACTCTGACTTCATAATTCCATAAATCTCGCAATTTATTAAAAGAGAGTGACTACTAAATCAAGAATATCCTTTCGGTTAATTAGATAAACTCATAACAACTGTCAAGATTCAGCGATCTTCAGACCTCCTCAATGTTATTATTCCAAACTCCAAAGGTCTTTTCCCCGTTGAGGGTATAATAGGCAAGCAAGACTTGTGCCTTTATGTGCAAAGCTGCCCGGAAGGCATTTAACATTGGTATGAGCTTTATGACTATCCAACAACAGAAGCATAACTACATCATGATCCTAGAACGAATAGACAAAATAATATACAGAACTATTAGGCAGAGAAAAGTAAAAGATATTGAAATGAAGCCCATGGCAGTTGAAAGCCAAAGTATGAGCATAAACATAAGAAAAACTTGGAAAATGTGAAAGACAGGATAAAAAATAGAAATACTTCCTATTCCGATGTCTCTGTATCCTTCAATTTTTGCACTATTTCTTTTTCTTCATGCCCCTCCTTTTTTTAATAAAGAGACAGGATAACTTTGTCATGAAAATTATGGAAAGTGTAGATACACAAGAAATAAATGATATACCAATAAGAAACCCGAGAAGCTATTAAATTAATAACTAAGACAGCTCACATAAGGCATTGCGTGCAATGCTAATGATATTGAGAGAAAAATAAGCTGTCAGAATTCAGCCTCCTTTCAAATGTTCTAGTGGCATTATTTGTGCACTTTCATACTTCTGGTCCCCTTTGGAAACCCCCTTTCTGCCTTCTCAAGCTTAATATGCCAACGTGATTTTAAAAAAATGTCACCATAACATAAAATGGATCTGGTGAAGTTCCTAATTGCATTGTTGAACATCAATTTTTTTAGTGACGAATAGGATGATTCACAACCATCTTATGCATATGACCAAGAGATATAATATCAGGCATCAGCTAAAGGAGCTGGATAGTTTTGCACTTCTTAAAAACCACAGAAAAAACTTAGCTTCTTTCAGTTATTTGCTACTCCACTGTCTGAACTGTATGCACAAAAAGAGAGCAGGAAAAGTCATACCTTTCCATGAGTTATCAGAGAAGCAGTAGGCGTGTGAATTGCAAAAGAGTCTGAGCATAAGGCATGCTACCACTTAGTCATGTTATTTTCTATTCGTCCCCGTATGAATTTTGAGTCCAATGAATTATCTGTAGACAATTCAAATATTTACTTACCCCACTCACCTCCAAATTAATGGCTGAACTCCATCTTCTGCAAGAATTTTTTTTATAGAATCTTCTGCAAAAAATTACAAACAAATTATGCTCTCAAAACAAAAATGAAACCATGTTTTATGTCACCGCATGTCCTCTTCTGAAATTTAACTAAAGGTCTAGAAGGACAGAGAAAGGAAAAAGAAATACAGAACAAACCCATATCATCTAAGATGGTGATCTTGTGAGTTCTTGAGACTTCTCTTCATTGTTTTGAACCAAGTCTTCCGTCCTAGGAAAATTTTTATAGCAATTTCTTTATTAATGAGAATAAAATGATTGAACAGGTAATTATCCAAGCAATATATCTTTTGCCACACAATAGTCACTTTTAAATAAGCCACTGAAATGATAAAGAGCAATCTAACATTGTTCGCAATAGGAAAGCTTTGCTACATGCTTTAAGAAATTTATTCATCCACAGGAATTTCTGTAAGTAACTAAAAAACTACTCTTTGGTGCATCTAAGGTATATTACCTGTTATAAGTAATTTCTTCAGCCATAACGTTGACTAATATTCTAATTTCATTGAATTGATAGTTTGTTCACTAATGTCCGTTAAGTTCCACATCAAATAAACTTGTAGGCTCATTTTTTTAGTCCATCTTGCAGTATGAATGGCATATATTCAGCTTGCATAATCAATGGTCATTATCAAACTACCAATACTTGTGTGTTGCCAATTCATATTTTGAAGATATCCAAAATTTATTTATGACTGAAATTTTTAATTGTTCCAAATGATTTTCTCCTACAGAATTCACACAAGTTGAAAGTTAAAATCCAAGAATCACACACACACACACACACACACACATATATATATATGAAGATGCATATAATCATTAGAGGTGTACATAAGTTGGGCGACCTGTCCGACTTGATAAGACCAGCCTAGAAAATAAGAGTATTTAAATTCTTTTTTTTTTGCCCAATGGAATTTTTTTTATGGCCCAATTAATAATTGGGCCAGACTCGGGCTAAGATAAAAAAGTCCGATAGGCCCGACCCGATTATAATAATTTATTTTTAATAATATAATTATATATTAGAAAATATAATTATATCTAATTATTTTTAATATAAAAAAAATTAATTTAATATAATTAAATATTTTATATATTTAAATATCATAGTATTTCTTTAAATATATATTTTTTATTTTAAAATTTTATTTTTTATTGAAAAATAAAAAAAATTATATTTTTCAAGCTTTTGGGCCAGGCTTCCGAGCCTTTTGTTTTAAAATTTGGGCCGGGTTCAAGCCTTTAATTTTATATAATTTGGCCCGGATGACCCGACCTAAAACCCGTCCGGCCCGGCCCATGTACACCTTTAATAATCATCAAGGAAATTCATACAGGATTGAAGTTTATTATAGTAATTTGAGGAAAACAAAGCAACATATTATCATTTTATGAGGTACAGTTTGTACCCATATGACGATGCAACTAATGACCAAGAATCAATTGCCTAAATAGGTGTCTAAATGCTGAAAAATGAAATTTTCTTTAGTACTGAATAAATATATAAAATGCAAATTCAAGTAATAACTTCAAACAATTTTAACAGCCATTAGCCAATACCTACATCAATTTTACCTGCTATCCTTAATCTCCATATCCATTGCGCATGCTTCCTTGACATCTTTGTGTTGCAATATTGAGGAGAATAACATTTTATCCTGGCTCAGAAATAAGCACCGTGTAAAACAAGAAATTACTTCCAGTTCCAAAAATTATCATCCCAATTCATCT
The DNA here is from genome assembly GCA_020226215.1 of Sindora glabra. NCBI lineage: Eukaryota > Viridiplantae > Streptophyta > Magnoliopsida > Fabales > Fabaceae > Sindora > Sindora glabra. The sequence continues at coordinate 107,902,726 of CM035225.1, forward strand.
TAGGTGCACTGCAGAATTTCCAAAAACTAAGTTTAAAACAAAATAATTATCCCAATTCTTCTCAGGTACACTACAGAATTACCATAAACTAAATTTAAAACCAGATGACCAAATCCACAGCTAGAAACTTTTGAGTGAAGTCTATAATCAGAAATCTTTGAGCTGGGAGAAAATATATACCTCTTTGTTCATATTTGTGGTCGTATCTTGAATCCTCTGTAAGATAAGTCTTAGACTTCCAACTTCATAATGTAATGCCTTCAGTGTGTGTTTAGGAGAAGTCAGATAATCACAAGGAGTAAAAATTAGAAGTCATAAATACAATGAACAAAAGTAAAAGCCAAACCTCCTTGTCTGAAATTAAATTCTGCATCATCACATCCTTCACTGATAATGTTCTCTGAAGGTGAAGCTGGTTGAGACAAAACTTTTATATAGGAATTGCTTAAAATGAAAACTAATTTTCAGGTATTTGACACAGATAACTTGTCAATGTCAATAAGGATATATCTTCTATTTGAGCTTGGTAGTTATTGATAAGCTTTGTTGCATCCACTTTTGCTTCAAGGTCTGAGATGGTTTTCTCCTTTCTTCTTAATTCAACCTCATTGCTTTCCAGTTTATTTCTTAGGTCAGAGATATTTTCTGGGGAGAAATGAAAGGGTTTCCAGCTAGAAAATCAGAGATAAATGCAGCTGCTATTTTTCTCAAGGCAGCATGCCTGAATGGCTACTATTCTTCATCATATTACGTTTTTAAAAATTGTAAGAAATTTGAGGGGATTTTTAAGTTACCAACAAATACTCTTTCAAATGTAGAGACCTGATCCATTTTGTTCTTCAAGGCAGTCACTGAAAATGGGAAACAATCATATTAATTGATAAAAATGAAACTAAAAACTTGCTTGGTTTTATGAACATCCACAAATGAGCAAACTGCTGAAAAAGTATTAGTTTGGGAAGCCACTTTCCTACTTCCTCTTTTTCACTGACAAGGCTCTGCACTTTATCCACAATTTGCTTGATAGAAGACACCTCCTTCTCAATTGAATCAAACAACAATAGATGGGAGTTTATTTTCTCAGAAAGGACACTGAGCTTCCTATCTTTGGTTTCAATTGCACGTCTCATTTCATAAGTAGATTCCTGCATAACAGCATGGCTGAACACTAAACCAACTGAAGACACTGCTCCTATCACCAAGTTTTGACACTTGATAAATATTGCAATGCACTATTTTATTTCCTATTCTTAGATAAATATTTATTGTTCCTGAACAAAATCTTAGTCCTCATTGTGAATTTGTGATATCCAATTATCCATGACACCTAAAAAGTCAAACTCTCTAATTTTATAGTTAAAACCTAATGGCACCTTAACCCTGACAAGACCTCACTCATTATGGAAAGAGATAGATATTACTATATTAGATAGTCATCTAATGAGAAATTCTTGTATGTTTCAATGATACCACGTGTCCATAGTCATAACCAATAAACGAAAAACATTTTTCAACTTTTACAATTTCCAATATCTTAAAATTTGAAAAATCATATTTTAATTAGCATGAACCCTACAAAACTAACAAATATCCTTCATTTATTGATCATGACTGAGGACATGAGGCATAGTTGAAACATACAAGAATTTATGGTCATCTAATAGAAGGAAGTTATTGCATTCACCAATTGAAAGGCTGCTCAAATTCAAGCACAGAACAGTTATTCACCAAATTCTTTGAAATCCCACCATGAAATAATTCAGAATCACCAGAAAAATAAGCTCTTTTAGCTGACCACTTATTTTGAAACTAACGTCATTATAACTCAGAGTATTGGATACCCTTTTTCCCCCTTATTTTTGGTTTCTCGGAACACGATACTATTAATAAAGCTGCGAAACAAATATCTCAGTAAATTGTCAAATACCGACCTGATAAGCATGCGTGAAATTTTCCCTTGACTGAAGTAGATTATGTATGGTTCCACTCAATTCCTTTTGCTTGTTTTCAAGCATAGCATTGTCATTCTGAAGGTAAGTCACCTGCAATGACAAGCTTTTCAACTTACACTCAATCAAAAAAGCCATTTCCCTTAATTACTTCAACATCAGATTTCCTGATAGAAATTAACAAACCCTTCGTTCTAGTTTATGGTTCTCTTCTTTAATCGAAGCTAATTCGGCCTGCAACTCCTGTAGTTTTCTACTATACTCCTCTTCAGTCTGCTTCAACTTCTGCTTTTGCACTCAAACATCAGAACCATTTCAAAAGATAAACTGCATTGCAATTAGAATTAAACCTAATACTAGAAAAATGAGCAACAAAGAAGACCTGAACTACATGTTGATGTTGTTCGTTGGATAAGCGTTCTCTTTCCTGACACACACACAAAGTTAAACATATACTTATTAGGCTTAGAAACAGAGGAAATGGCTACACCGGCTGGAGAAATTCTTACTCTGAGTCCTCGAACTTCAGTGATGAAGGATTCAAGCTGGAGCCTGAATTTTGAAAATTTAAGCAACTCCATTTTCTTCACTTCACCAACTCCCTTCTCTCTCCTCCCCATTCAAAGGCGCCAACATATTATAGCCAACCCTGGGCTGATAGCGTAACATGACAACGAAGATTGTGTTTGATATTCATAGCCCAATTCAGCCATGGACTTAGAAGTAGGCCCAAAACTTGAGCCCACCCAAGGCAAATACTTTAAAGTAATCTCTTTTGTTTTTTTTTTTTTTTGGCAATAGTATCCTTTTATGAATACAATAGAATTTTTTTATAAAAGAGTAATCCTGAGCTGAAACAATATTGTAGCACTCATTAAACAGATCAGAGAGAAAAATATTTCTAATCCTAGGTAATATTTGAGATATTTTGTATTATCTCTTTTTATTTTGACAATAAAAAGGTTACTTTTTAAAATTTTAAAAATCATTCAATTATAATATCAAAATAATTCATTAGTTAAAATACAAGTGATAATATTAAAATTTTAGTGCACAGATTCTAATCTGATTGGACTATAAATATTTCCCTGTAAAAGGCAAATTCCTTGTATAACTTTTATGCATATTACTTTTTACTTTTTCTTGGAAAAGGCTCTATCAGAACAATACATATATATATATATATATATATATATAGAATCGAAGTTTTACTATGAAAGATGAAAGGGCTTTCAAGAGAAGTTCCTCCTCCAAGTTGATCCTGTCCACTTCTAGAGACAGATATATTATTTAACAAGGCACGAAACTAGTGATATGTAGGTACTTCAATTGCAATAAGTTATAAATTTTGACTTTTTGTTTGATAATATAAAAATACTAAAGGTACTAAAAATAGAATTCCAAATTAAATTTTAAATTTTTTATATTCATTAAATTTATTTTTATAAATTTATCATATCATCATATATTTAATGATAACTTTAATTTATATTTAAAATCTAATTTCAAATCTCAATATGGAGATATATAATATTGTTATTTGGTAATAATACGGGAGTGGCATTTGTATTTTTTGTTAAGTGTACTATTGTACAAAACTTTCTACATTTTAAGAAAAATTCCAACCCCTAATTTCTCTCAGAAAAACCATAGATTACTATTGCTTCTAGGCTTATTGAGTTAAAGTAATTTTAATTATTATTTTTTTCCTCCTAAGAAGTAGTTTTAATCATTGAATTAAAGCATTTTTTTATCAAAACATTAATAATGGCCAAGTCTTCCACTTATAGGTTCATATTAGATATGATTATAGCATATCACTATAATATATTATCAAATTTGATCATTGATATATTATCGTGCAATATATCAAATTTAACTTTCAGAAAAAATAAATTTAATTTGTAGTTAAATCTAATGATAAATCAATATACCACTATGTTAATAATATATTATAGTCTCTTCTAATGATATTGGAAGCTTACAAAAATGAGTACATATTAATATGTTGGGTAGACATGTTCCAGACGAGTTTTCAATATATAAGTTATTATGTAAACAAATATATATATATATATATATATATATATATATATATATATATATATATATATATGTGTGTGTGTGTGTGTGTGTGTGTGTGTGTGTGTGTGTGTGTGTGTGTGTGTGTTTAGGTGAACCTTATAAAAATAAGTAAATATTGGGCTGGCTAGATATATTTCAAGAGAGCTTTCAATGTTTGAGTTATCATATAAACAAAAAAATAACATTCAGGCCAACAATTAGAATAACTTAGGTTAATGATGCATATCTAACACTTAATAGTTTATATAACCATGCAATTAAGGACATTTTATGTTCATGGGATGACGTATTGTGTAGTTAGTATACATGCATTGATATTTGTAGAATAGTGGTGAGTTATAGGAAGTAATGGTGTAAGCATTGTTTGATGTTGTATAAGTGTCAAGAATTATTGATAATAAATGAGTGTGCATGATCAAAAATGAGTTGGAGGACAAAATATTTATTAACTAATTCGATAAAAAGAGATATATATATATATATATATAGTAAAATTGAGATTAAATTAGGCAAGATAAGTGTGGGATGTTGAGATGTTTAGTAGTGTGATAATATTGGTGATAGGATGGCCAGAGTCACGAGGTGCCTTAAAATAGAGTTAGTAATATATGTAAAAGTTCAAATTGCTAAAATGATACAAATATTTTGGATGATATGAAATAATGTGAGATTTAAATTGTTTAATAAATTATCAAATTCTTCTTTAGTGACTTAAATAAGTATTTTAAATCGCAGAGAAACGTAGCAATTAGCTTTTAAGTTTGTATTACATCAATTAACACTTATCAAGTTAGCAGAAGAGCTGACCATCAAGAAGCTTGTGTTGCAGTGGCAAGACTTTGCAATGGTCATCCAAACTCCATTTTGTTTCATTTTGAAGCTTACCCCACACATGCACACAAGGAGTCCACATGTACTTGTTGTGCTCTAATTTAACGAAATCATAATTGAAGAATCAAGAAGTTTATGGATATCCAGAACCTAGTGAGAGAATACACCCATCTTCTAAAAGTTAATTTGTTTGGGGGTCCGCAAGCCACAATCCAAAAGATGGGACAACGTGTTTTGAAAAGGTCAAGCAGTGGACCATTTTGAGCATGCTAAAATAAATGTGCCTCCCGCCACATAAATGGCTCCTAAGTTGTGCGCCCCCTCCAACCATTGGGCTGCAGCTGGCATTTACCGTGTCCAATTCACTCTAGTGCGGCGCACAAGTTTCTTTTAAGATGGGAAGGACGGAAGGTTGCCAATACTATTGACCTGGCACTTATGACACATCCGCGGGTCGAGGTTTAAATAAATCTTGGGTGGAAGATAATTTTTTTTAAAATAAATTATTTTTTATATGAATAAAGGAATACTATATAATTTTATTATTTTAATTAAAAAATTTTATAATTACAATAGTATAAGAAAATAACTTTCTATTTAAATAAAAATAAATTATCTTTCATCAAATTCATTATATTTAATATCAAATATATAAATCATTTTCTATTATCTTAATAATTTATAATTATATTCTTATAAAAATATTTTTTATCAAAACAATTAAAATCTTGATAAAAAATTCAACAAAATTTGTAATGAAGTGATTTAATTAATTTTTAAGCGTCAAGAAATTTTTTAAAGAGCTGCCGCTCACCAAATAAAATGGCGGTAAAAGAAATTTGCACCCTTGACTCAGTGGAACTATAAAATTTGGTCGAAATTGTCACAATCAAATTAGGTTAACTTGTAATTTATTCATAATTTTTAATATAAGAGTCCTTAGGATATATTCAAAAACTTTACCAATGTCAACGAAAATTTAATCTAAAAGTATTAAATATATAAAATATTTTGATTTTAAAAAACTATAAATTTACAAAAACTTTGTGTCAAATTAACAAATAGAGAAAAAAATTGTAACTTCATTATATAAAGATGAATTAAAAATTTTTAGAAAGATTTTCTGCTCTTTATATGAATGTTATTAATTTAAATGAAAAAATCATGAAAAGAATAAAAAGTTTTAGAAAAATTGCAATAATATATATTAAAATCATAACATTTATTTCATTATCCTATATTTAATGACAATTATTAATTTATATTTAAAATTTAATTTTCAATACATATAATATTATTATTCATCAATACCCTTAACTTATTTAAAGAGTGAAATCGGTTGAAGTGCAGAAAAACTGACGTGAATCTAACTAACACCCGAAAATAATAATAATAATAATAATAATAATAATAATAATAATAATAATAATAATAATATGACTCCTATTTGTATTCATGTTGTGAAAGAATCAATTATAAATATTTATAATTATAATTAATTGATTTGATAATTACTCCGTTTCTATTTATCTATTGTAGTTAATTGATTTATCATATATTAAAAAAATAGTTTTATTTATTTATTTTTAGTAAATTTTTTAAAATTACTCTTTATGCATAAAATTTAAAATAGTTAAAAATAAAAATATAAATGTAATGGAATGAATATAAGTAGATTAGTTGCATAGAAAAATGAATTATTTATTAATAAAAAATAAAAATAAATTTAGAAAAAGAATATTTAATATTTTATTAAAAATTTCAAGTAATAGATAAAAAAGGAATAATTTTTTTCAAAATGTAACAAATAAAAAGAAACAAAAAAAGTATAATTGATTGATTTGAAGAGAGTGTAATTGAATGCTATGTTAACATTGATAAAAGAATAATATTAACCTTGTGTTTGCATAAAATATTCAACAAAATATTGAGATTTTCAAATTTTATATCAGAAAGGGATAATTTTACTTAATTTTTTTATAATGAAAAATTAATAGGTAATATGATATTTTAGAAGTAAACGTAAAATTTTTAAAATGATATTTATTTTAATTAAATTTAAAATATTAAATTTGATAATTTAAATCTTTTACTTATAATACTTAAATAATTTATAAGTTTCATCTATCTATTAATAAATAAAATATCTTAACTTGTAAAACTTATATTTTTAATAATTAAATTACCAGCCTCAGTTTTTAAATCCATACATAACGCAGTTGAGTTTGCAGAGGGCATTTAAAATGGCCTTCATTTTGCTTTCAGCTAATTCTATTATTACTGATAAAGGCCATACGGGACACAATCTTTAATCGCCTGGCGGTCTATATATGTATAGCTGGTCTGTAGGCCATACTTACCTAACTACTGAGAGACCTTAATCATTGAAGACGAGAACTGCCTGTCAACTTGGCTCTTCCTCACTTCCCACTGAAACTTCCTAAATATCATAGTTCCTGCTCGGCTAACAGTACCTATAAATGACTAGAGTGGTGCATTCAAGCTGGAGTTATCGGAGGAGGAGGGAATATTTCTGCTCGGTACTGTTCATCTCTATAACTCATTTGTTGAGTTTTTATAAGAAAAAGAAAAAGAAAAAAAATTATACTTTTCGGGCACTAATTACGGTAAGTATTTAAAATTACTATTTAATTAATTATGAGGATTGAAAATCTATACAAGAAGTTACGTGCTCTTACTCATGAGAATTAGATAAATAATTTTTCAAATTTTGTATGAAGGGAGGTTCTATTTTATTCATTTTTTATGTCATGTACATGCTTGTCTGTTAATTATCCAATTAGATTTAAGTAAAGTTACGTATGTTTGTCTGATAATGATCTTATTACATTTAAATAATACGTGATTAATTCTATATAATAGAAGATAAATAACTATAATTTTCCTTTTTAACAATACCCGTTATATGCACTTGTACGCACGACATAAATGCAATTAAATTGATCTTATTCATTTAAACCAAATAGCACTAATTTAACTTATGTTGGGTGAAACAGGAGAAATATCGTGAGAAGATGTGAAGTGTAAATAACACTATCACGAGATATTTGACTCGCACTAATAGGCTGTCTATAGATTCTTAGGAAGTAAGACATAAATCAATGTATTATGGTTCACAATAAATTGGGAAGATTGAAAATAAAATTAATAATTTATATCAATTTAATTTTTATAAGATTAAAAAATTAATCAAATTTTAACTATTTTATACAATAATTTAATAATTCATCTTATATATAAAAGAATTAAAATTTGAGAACTTTTAATTTTATAAAAATTAAATTAATACAAACTTTTAATTAGAAATAAAATTGATTAAAATTTAATCTTACAAAAATTAAAATAAATCTTTAGTTTATACCATAAGTGCAACTAACTGGCTAACGTAGTGGACTCTAAGCCCTGATTTCCAAAGAGCCAAACCTTAAACCCTAAGAAGTCCGAGGGGTGGCTCTTTGAGTTTGCATTCTCGAGCTCTGAATTGTTTTTGAATTTTGAAGAGAAAATGTTGCGTGCAGCTACCATGGCTATCTTATTCTGTTTTCCATACAGCAATTTAAAACTTCAACACTATGCCATTAATGGTGATGGGTTGGTAGATTAGATTACGGCCGTTCAGCCATTTCTGCCGTATAAGTAGCTAGCTAGCCTAATTACTGCATTAATGAAACAGATGACAAATAATTCAACTAACCAAAGATGAAACTAACTAGAACTTCTGTTTCTGCAACATAATTGAAAGTTGATTCACTTATTAGCTTGATCATTTCAGAGAAACTTCCACGCTGATAGCTTAATAAATTAAGGTAGAGCCTACATTAATTGAAGTATTGAAATTTGTGATAATAGGGATCAACCAGAAATTCTTGCATATTCTTGCCATAAATTGTATACTTGATTTTAATCAATAGATAAAAAATATCAGAATGTTTGATACGCAAGTTGTTCATCAGTTTTTATCTAATTAGTGATTAAGGTTATTGTGGTTGATTGACTTGATCAATTAGTTGTTTAGAGTTATTTAGAGTGTTTGGTAAATAGTTGATTCACTCAACTCATTATTCTTTAATAAATTAAATTGAAAAAGTTGAAAATAGCAATTTTTTCAAATAATTAATTTATTGAAAAACCACTTGATTGAGGATAATCAAAAAAGAAAAAGGAAATAGTAATTTTTTATATTTTTTACATGTGTTTAATTAAAAAAATTATTTTCTTTTCTTTTTTTTTCTTAATAGGATTAGTGGAATGGCCATTTCCTAATTTGTAAAAAAATCCAATTCCCTCATTTTGGATTTTAAGTTTATTATCTATTATAGTGATGATGATGATCATAATAATAATGATAAATTATTATAAGATAATAATTAATAATTAATGATAAAAATAATAAAAAATAAAAATATAATAATATTAAATAATTATAATAATAAAGATAATAAATTATTTAATAATATAAACATAATTAATAATATTAATAAAACAATATTTATAAATACTAATATAGTAAAATAATAATAATTATATAATAATAACAACAATAAAAATTAAAACATAAAACACTAATAAAACACTAATAATAAATAATAATGATGAAATAATAATAAAATAAAACTATAATAATTATTAAAAATAATAAATTAATTAATAAGTAAATAATAGAAAAAGTAATAATTGAAATGATACTAATAAAATGTTAATGATTAATATCAAATAAATATTGAAATAATTAAAAATATTAATAAAATAGTATTTATAGGTACAAATAAAGTAATAAATATAATAATAATTATATAATGATAATAATAATAAATTTAAAATGAAACAATAATAATAATAAAATAGTAATAATTAATAATATTAATAAAATAATAATAAATATAATAACTATTCAAAAATAACAATTAAATAAATAATAATTGAAATAATATTAGTAAAATATTAATAATTAAGATTAAATAGTTATAAAAATATTAATATTAGTAAATAAAATAAATAATAAGATAATACTTATTTTGATAATAATTAGATTTAAATTATTTTTACTGCAATAATTATTAACAAAAATAAATTAGAAGTATTTAATTCCCATTTTTGTTTGAATTAAATAAAATGAGTATTTATGATATATTAATTATTTTTTCTTTATTTTTATTCCTTTATCTTTTTTTTAAATGAATCAGATAACCTCTAGATATATCTAAAAGTCACTTCAAATATCTAATTCATTAGAAATATATAAAATTTTAAAATTACTCTTGAATTATATAATAATTATCATTTTCACTAATTATCTTATTAAAAATATTAATGAAAGAAATTAAACCTATGTTCTTGACATATAAAACCTAATACTCAATCATTATACCATCGTATACTCTTAGTTATATATGCACTAATCTAATGTATATTATAATAAAATAATTCTTTGTAAATAATAAATAATTATTTAACTTTTTATTATTTAAATATATATAATAAAATAAATATTTTAATAAATTAATTATTATAATATGTTACAGATTTTGTCATATAATTATTTGATAAATTTAAATTCTTTTCATGTTAAAAGTAAAAAATAACATGATTAATTTGTACACATGTATGCATACATATACATATATACCCAAATGAATTATAAAATACACTTATATTCTTATGTGTTATTTAACTTATAAATAGCTAATAATAAAATTTTGATTTTATTATTTGAATAACTAATATTATCAATTGATTAAATTAGTTAATACAATCAATTATAAGTTAATAATTGATGAAATAATCTAATTGCTAATATGATTAACTAATTACCAAATAATACCAATTATAATGTTTAATGCATTAGAAATTAAAAATTATAATTTTAAATAAACATGAATCTCATAGAACTAATAAATGACTGTTTTTCATTGAGTGAAAACAAAGATATGCAGTATTATAGTTATAGGGTCTATTTGTTTTTTAAGGTATTTTTTGTAGGAAAATCTTGTATACTTTTCATTATTAAAAAAAAGATACATAGGGTTTTAGTGACAGAGGAAAATAATTTTCTACTTAAAAAAATTGTCTTTCACTATACTCCTACATTTAACATAAAATATATAAATCATTTTTTTATTATTTCAATAATTTATAATTATATTCTTAAAAAAAATATTTTCCATCGCATATAAGAGTTTTCAGGTTCAACTAGTCTCTTATCAGAATAATAAGCACTGCTCTTTTTTACCTTTTTCTTGGGTGAGACTAAAAAATCTTGTGATTTAAAATGACACCTTACTGGAATTACAGCCAAACAAACTGGTCAGTGAGCTTATTTCCATTTAAGGTAATAGAGCACATGAGATGCTGCATAGTGTTAATTCCCTAATGTTAAATGTGAAGCTTCCTACACAAGTTGAGTATTCTGCACATGCAGTTTTATAATGGCATATAAACATTTGTGAAACGTGCTCAAATGCCTGCCATTGCATAAGGATCCTTATGCAATAGCCCTCTTTAGCTATGTTGGCCGCATGCATGCATGCATACATATATATACATATATGTTTGTGGTGTCATTTGAAGAGAATTCATAATAATGTTGTGAAAAGCAAATATATAATTAATGCAATTTAAATTTGATCTGAATTACATGCATAACTCTTATCGTGATTATAATATTATAATCATTTCATGTGATGTGATTTATAATTTAAATTTTTGAATAATTGAAAATCAAGTTCTCTACTTTTCGAAAGAAATTTTTTAGACTCCGATTATAAGAGATAATTTTTATCATATATAAAAATCAAACGTGCAATATATATATATATATATATAATCATTCATTCCATGTTCTCCTTCTACATAACTTTATCACTTTGTTGGCCATATATTCAAATGTCACTGGAATGGACAAAATCATGGGATTGAGTGCTATCACTATCAGTCCATCAACCACATGTGATGAAATGGGGTTAAGTGCACGAGTTTCATTTCTAGAGTTGTTATATTGAGCAAGCAAGAAGCTATCTTTCCATTGATTTTACATGCCTAACCAAATTTGACATCACAAATGGCAAATGGGTAGGCCTCACCTGTGCTTGCAATCAAACATCACTTTGATAAATGGTCCTTTTGCATTAATTATGAACACCAAATTAGGTAAACGCACCGGAAAAACACAAATAGGAGAGGATAAATGAAAGAGAAAAGACTAAGTTTCTGTCCAAACTTAATTAATGTTAGTTTATATATTGGGTTTGAAGTTTCGAATTATTGTTATTTGTAGGTAATATTGTAGTTGCGAATATATTACATCCTTAATTTATCATAATTTTATATTGGATTAATTGTATTTTTTTCCGTATTTTATCATAATTTTATTAATCATAACAAAATAATAATTATGATTGTAACTGCATTTTAAATTTAAAAGATGATATGAAATGGTGAAAGGAAGAAACATAGGAAACATGTTTTGGATTATGAGCCTGTGACGTGAGGAGAGCTAGGATTTGAATCTCTTTATCATTTTTGGAAAATAAAAAATAACTTTCATTTTAAAACTTATAAATTTAAATTAAAAAATTTATATATATTTCCCCTCAAAATTTACCAAATCATTTTTCGTAAGAGGAGGAGATATCCCAATTCGGAGATACATGATGTTATACGCTTTGTCTTTTTCATCGTTGGTGCCAGCCGTCTAGGTCTTTCTCTTTGATTTGAAGCCAATTTTAGTTTCTTTTTTTGGGTAATATAAGCATTTTAAATGAATGGAAATGAAGGAGATTTTGGGAATTTAATTTTGCTGCTGAGGACTCCTTTTCTTTCCTTTTGATGATGCCCTGCTCCGTCGGGTATTCTTTTAGTTTAAGCACGTGAAAGTAGTGCCCGAAAATCACATGTGAATCCCAGGAATATTTAGCCGTTTAACAAATCTGATCGGATTAAAATTCATGCAAATTTCAGCCTGATTTTTTAAGGCTTAAATTTTAAGTGAATTTATTTCAATTAATTTAATTTGTTCCACAAATTTACAAATTTATATATTTTATTTTAAAGAAATAATTGATTTGAAATTTGTGTGTATCTAAGCATGAACAGCTTGTTTAGATTCATTTTTTTAAACTTATTTTTAATAGGTTTGATTTGTAAAAAAATCGTAAATTAATCTGTTAATTATAGAATTTTTTGAACTGATTATTAATTATTTATTAGACAACCAAAAAAATGTAAAATAGGAATATTTTAATTCTAACTGCATAATTTTTTTTTACAGTTTACAACCTTGAATATTTTTTATTTAAAAAATTTGCCTGTACTCAGCCCTTTTTCCCCTTAAGCTCCCAAAGGAAAGGGCCGCCTATTTTGCACTAATAAATGCGAGTTCACGTGTTCTAGGAGAAATATTCAAGTAGACACTTTTTTATGGTAAACAATGGTGAGAAAAATACCATGCTCTTGTAAGTGTTTTAATGTAAAATTTGTTCTGTTCTGGGTCTCGCACTATTTAGGGGATTGTCGATTACCTCTCCATATATGATCGTGAAGATTAATGACTTCAATTCTTTCATTTAAATAAAAAATATATATTATTAATTTAAAATTAATAAAATAATAAAAATATTATAATTAAAATATCATTATTAATAAAAATTTTAATTAATTTGTGTATTTATAAAAAAATAAAATTAATTTAAATATTTTAAATTAATATTTTTATTTAAATTATTTAAATATTATTTATTATATCATTATTAAATTAATAATAAAATTTTTACAAAGAAGGAAGTTGCCGAACGTGAATGTCAGCAATTTCCCTATCTATGTGTGATGCATTTTATATCACTCTCATTTTTATTTGTATAAATACGAAATGAAAGGCAATGATCACTATCTATCTACCTAAGGACCTCTATCATGTTTTTGTTTGTCTAATTCTCTCCTTGTGTTTACACTGAGTCATGATAATCACAAATTGCACCGTAAAGAAATAGTGAAAAATATTTTAACATCTCCTAAAATATAGTAAAAATAATATGGATTTTTTTATTTTCAAAATTTGCTTGGACCTTCATTAAAATATTAAATAATGCTATATTAAACTCAAATTCAAAATTATAATTGAAAAATAGAAGAAAGGATGGCTATATTAGTTTGAATATACTAATACAAAATATTCTAAGTATTTTATAATCAATTATATGATTTGCTTAAACATAGAAACTTAAAATATAATTATTAAAAAGGTTAAATTTTAATATAACCGTAGTGTTTTTTGAATGTTTGAACTTAATAAAATATCTCTAAATAATAAATTACTTAAAATATTCTATACAGTTTGATTTGAGTATATAGTCATGTTTTTTAATTATTTTATTGATGAAAAATTAAATTTAAATTTAATTGTATTATTTTTAAGAAATATAATATTTAATTACTCATTTATAAAATTAATAATTGTTATATCAAGTGGCAAAATTGCATTAACCTTTAGGGGACAATGGCCTCCTAAGGGCTAATGTAGTCTTATAGATTTGGACACCCTCCAAAAAAATATTCAAGTCAAATATTACGGAACAAGATTTAAAAAAAATTATTGTAATTTTAATTTGCAATTTATAATACTTGAATACTTATAATTTATACATACATTTTATAGATTTTTATTTTTTTTCTGAATTATGAATATTTATATTTTACAATTTTAATTTCTTTAAATTATATATGTGAATCATGTAATTTTTTTTATAAAAATTACAATTTGTATAAACTTTATAAGTAATAAACATAAAAAATTATAATTCTATTGATAAAATATTGTATTACAATTTTTTTAAAAATTGCTATAGTTAAATAAAAGTTACAAAAGATAATAGTCATTTTTTTTCAAATTCATATTTAAGTACAACGATAACATATGTGCATGTGGCCACAAAATTTCCTTTGCTGATATCCCTTAAATTTTATAAATAATATTATTAGTATTTTATTTTTATTTTATTATAATTATTTATATATTATTTTACTAAAATAAATAAAAAAAATATTATAGTAGATTATTAAACTCCACAATAATAATGTTAATATATATTTATTTTTATTATACTTTTATCATTTATTTTAGTATTATAATTGAAGTGATGGATAAATAATTATAATAAAAATACAAATAACGTGACTAATTTGAAATATAATAATTATCATTTTAATAAATGAGAAGCTACTTACTGCATTTATTTATTTATTATGTTTTAAAAATCTATCCATAAATTTTAGAACTAGACGAATGTTTCGCACAATTTCATTTAACCTCAATGGATGTCAAAATGTTTTTTTTTTTAAAGAAATGTATTGTCAAAATCATTAATAAGAAAGTAAAATTAAAAAAAAAAGAATTTTCTCAATTGTTTGTAAATATCAAATTTAGACCTTTATTTTTTTTAACTATCATGTTGTTTTTAAAAGGATCCAAATTTAAATTGTTAAATTGAATAATCCATTTTCTCGCTGTTCATCACGCGCTTCTGTCTAATTAGGGCAATTCGGCAGATAACTTTCCACGAACCAACACACGTTTAATACTTAATAGAATGTCACGGTTCTAAACCTCAACGGGAAAATACAAAGACAAAGTCAAAGAAAGTATTACTTTTGGTTTTCATTTTTTTATATTACCTTATAAAAAATGAGATTTAAAATTAAATTTTGAGTTCTATAAATTTATTCCATCATTTTATAAATTAAAATTTTATTTTATAAAATTTTGATTACATTTTTTATACACATAATATTATTCATTAATTAATTAGGTTGGCAAATATCAACGTCTTTTTGATATAATAAAATATTAAAATTTATTTTTTAAAATAAAAAATTTAAATTTAATTTATTATTAACAAAAAATATTTTATATTATCAATCAATAAATAATATATTATTAAAAATGATAATTATTTAAAATTTTAATAATTTTTTATTAATATAATAATATATGAATGAATGATGATATAAAATCAAATTATATTAAAGATCAAATTTAAATCCGAATAGAAAAACAATGTGCATTGACATTTGTTTAATTAAAAAAATTCCACCCACTTTTTTATATTTAATCTAGATAATATGTTTATATTCCTCTAATTCTTAAAAATATTTATTTACCTCCCTTATCTTTTAAAGCGGCGAAGGTGAATTTATATTTGAACTTTCAAGGAAAAAGGAGGGAGATGAATGTAAATAGAAAAAACGAAGTCAATAAATGTTTTTTTTTTTTAAAATAAGAGAAATCTATTGGTAGTTATAATATGTGGGTTATTGTGCCTTTGTTGCTTTCGCGCTGTTTTCTTGTGTCGAATAAGAAAAAAAAAAGAGAAATCTGTAATTATTGCTGAGGCTTGAGAAAATGGAAGTGTAGTTCGAAAGAAGTGTCCTTAAATTATTGACTTTTGCTGCATAAACTCTTAGGAAAGTAAATGTAAGTGTAATTTCATTATTACAAGATTGTAATTTTATGTAGGTGAATAGATATTAGTAAAAAAATAAATTTAATATTTATATTGATGTATTAATATTTTTTAAATTATTGAGATTAATAAGATAGCAATTGATAGATACAATTGAGATCTATTTTGATGCAATTATATCTTTGAAATTCTCAAGAAACTTAAAATGATATTTTTTTACTTAACTAATATTATAATATATGATATTTAAAAATCATTCAAAAAGTAAAAAAAAATTAATGCATCAATTTTAGAATTAATTATCATTTATTTGGATATATTGATATTTTAAAAATTATTAAAAAATTAATATGTCAATTTTTTTACTTAATCAACATTATAATATATGATATTTAAATATTATTGAAAAATAAGAAAACTTAAAATGGCAATTTTAGAATCAATCGATGTTTATTTGAATGTAGTAATATTTTTAAAATTATTAAAAAAATTTAAGATGTCAATTTTTTTACTTAACTGACATTATAATGTATGAAATTTAAATGTTATAAAAAAAGTGAGAAAATTTAAGATGTTAGTTTTAAAATTAATTGATATTTATTTGAAAGTAGTGGCATTTTTTTAAATTATTAAAAAACTTAAGACATTAATTTTTTATTTATCTAATGTTAAAATTTATGGTATTTGAATGTTACTAAAAAATAAAACAACTTAAGATATCAATTTTAAAGTTAACTATTATCTAAAAGTATTGTAAAATTATGATTAAAACTCTAAATACGATGATGTTTTTGTATTATAAATAAAATATATCTTATTTTTTCTCATGACTACCTCACTTTCCCTTTTATTTGCTTTCAAACTTAATCTATATTTTTGTTTAACTTTTTCTGCAAAATCTAGATGTCTTTTTATCCTCTACCATATATTAATGAGTTATCAATAATTTTTCAACTATAACTACAAATGATGCAAATGCCTTAATATTTTAGACCACTAGTTTAAACCACAAGAGATTCCTTTCTTACTTTTATTTCCTATATCTTTACCATTTCCATTTTTTTTATTTTTTGTACAAGTTTTTCAAGAGATTTTTATTTATGTTTCCTTAATATAACTTCTAAGGTTGCATCTAAGTGTTAAATACTTATTATATATTTGATAAAATATTATAACAAAGATTAAAATTAGCTAAATAACAATTACATTCCAAGCTACTAGTTCAAATAATAAAAGGTGACTTCCTTACTAAGGGTGGAAGACAAGTAGTTAAAAGTCTTTTGCTACCTGACTGCCCTTAACTGAATTTAACCTAATAATGACATGAAATTGGCCAAATTCTTAATGCTACTTGCCCTAAACCAACCACTTCAAATAGAATTGGGTTTAGATAGTTAAGCATAATTTGGAATTACCAATATGGCCTTGAATTTGCTAGAAATCATGCTTAGAGCCCTTAATTGAATATGATACAATAGTAATACAAAATTAGCATCAAATTTAGCTAATAAATAATGAAAGCCTTCAAATATAAAACAAGCCACAATTGAATGATCAAATTACACAAACCATCAAGCTAAATTAGATATAAATCAAGTTTTACTAATAACAATTAACATGATAGTTGTCCACTGCAATAGATACCAATATTATAAGTAGTATTAAATTATTAGTCAACCACTATAACTATAACATAAGCTATGAAATCAAAATATTTCACTTGTAGAAGTTTTGATATCATAGTATATTAACATAAGCATTTTAGTAGCTATTTTCTAGTATCCACACTAAGAAATCATTAATAGTTTGAAGTTTGAAGTATCTTAAAATCTAAAAAATAAACTAGCCACATAAGTTAGCATGATTTTATCATTTCTATACCATGGGCAATTTGTAAGTATGTTAATATGCACCATTAATAGGCTAACATCACCCAAAACTAAAAAAGTTATAGTTAGTAAATCTATCTATACATTATGGTGCCTCCATTTGTTACCAAAAGTGAGTACCATAGGTTAAAAGAAACCTACAAATGATAAAAATGTTAATGACATTGAACTACTTATCACTAATTAAAATTTAAAATGATATGAGAATTAATATTAATATATGATAATAAATATTAAATAATATTAGATAACCTTATCAACTTTTAGTCAATAGCCATAAGCTATGATTGTGATCCTTGCATACTTTGTTGAAAATCTCCTTCGATTAAACTTGTAACCTTGCTAAAAAGTAGCTACACCTCTGATATTTTTTTAATCTAAAGAATAATCAGTATAAATAATGAAACAATAATAAATGATAATGGAATGATAATAATTTGCACACACCTTTTGCTATTTCTTCATATGTTTCACTATTAGTCTTTAATGGAATGCTTGTTGGGCTTTGACTAACTTAGAGTGCATATAAGCACTTTTACAATGGTTAGAGAAAGGGAACTTCTAAGCACATCCAATACATGCCTTCTAGTACTGAAGGCGGATTTAGAAACCACTGTAAAAATAGGAACAAGTAACATATCTTTTGATATCTTTGATAACAACTTAAATCTAGAGATATTAACCTTCCACTAAACAAGGATATCATAATTGTCACCTTTATTATCAATGCAAGGCTCACTAAATTACATTTTCAGTTCATTTTTTGTGTTAATGGTATCTTTTTTTCTTTCAAGAAACTTTGGAAAGCATTTACCTTTTACTTATAAACATAACTTTCAATTGTGTTCCTATTATGATTAGATGCATCTTTATGTGAAGACTCTTGTCTTTTACTCTGAGCTATAATAGGCTTTCCATACTTATTTGCATACCACTCATACATTCTCATTAGTAATGTTTTCACCTTATTGACCATGGTCTTAATAAGTGTGTCCCCATAAATCTTTTCAAATAACTAGGTAATGTAGACTAACTTATACCTTGAATTAAGAGCATTTCTAACTAAAATTATGAGGCTTATATTTTCTAGTAAACTCCAATATTTATCATACTTTATCTTTATCTTGATTACCATAAAGCATAAAATGGAATCAAAATTGTCAATAGATATATAAGTTTACAACTCATTTTGTACAATAGAAAGATTGATGTATAAGGAATTAGAGGTAACATGCAAAAAACCAAACAATACAAAAGTAATATCATAGAATATTTTTAAAAATCGGTGAATGCCCTAATATTATCGTAATCCCTGTAATTTTGTAATTTGAAAGAGCCTCTCTCCTTTCAAAATTTTCAAAGTAAGTTTGTAAGTTATTATTATCCTTTTCTAATCTCTCAAAGGCTTTTTGAAACTATTGTACTATTTTAAGCATCTTATATGTGGAATTCCACCTACAAGCAACCCATTGGCATCAAACAAAAAAAATCAATTATTTCAATGATGTTGATGTATTGATATTAATACAAGGTAACAAATAACGTCAATATGTCATGATGGTAACATCAAAGTAAACTGGTCCTTTACAAAAATATATTTTCTACTATAATAGCATTTTTGAATTTGATAAGTCTAGAGGAAAATTACCTTATATATCTAATAGCATGTCCGATGGCAATAATGGAGTAATGGTAATCTTTTAAACCTTCACTCATAACTAAATTCAAAATTTGTGTGAAATATCTTATGTGATTCATATCCTTATCTAGCACTAACTTATCTAAATTCTTCAATTTCTTTTTTAGGTATGTTATTGCTATATCATTGGAGGTTGCATTGTCAACTATGATTATGTACACATTCTTCAAGCTCCATTCTTTTAAACATACCTTAATTACTTTTCCTATTGCTTCTCCCTTATGGTTTGGAATAAGAGTAAAGTTTAAATTCTCTTTTATAGCTTCCAATCTTTGTTAATAAAATGGGTAGTCAAAGACATGTAATTTAAATTTTGTACTAATGTTCAGTAATCAATAGTTAAGTACACCCTAAAACAATTACTCTTTAACTAAAACTTGAAGCTTATCTTTCCTTTGCAAATAAATCTAATAGCAATCCTTAGCTATTGTTTTCCTTGAAGACACATTTAACTTTGGACAAAACTTTTTGCATGTGTTCTTAAAGTTAACCCCTTTAACATTGTTAAATAGTTGCTCATCGTATATCATAAATAAAATAATATTCTTCTTACATTTTTTTCAAATTAATATTATGTGGAATAGAACTAGCTAATTATTTTTTAGTACTTTTGTTTTCAAATGAGATTGTTAAGGTAGGGTCATTTTCAAGTGAGAAAGCCATCTTTGGACATTTTAAAATATGAGCAAACATATTTATTATTCCATGTGTCTTATTACCACACAAGAAATGAATTTCATATAAATGTACTTAGCAGTAAGCTCACTTACCTCATCTTTTGGTAGTTTTTTGAATATTTTTCAAGCTAGTGATTGTTTCTCAGTTTGAATCCTTGCTTTCTTGTTCACACCTAGCTTTTTACTTGTTATTTTCTTATTTTTCTTTCCTTTGTTTGCACTTATAAGAGCAAGCAAAGGCTTTACACTACTTGAAACAAGTTTTTTTATCTTTATTAATTGATAATAATCAAGTGGGATTTAAGCTAACAAAAAGAGGCAATTATTGTGTAAAGTGCAAGAGCATTTGATGGTTAGGTCATTGTCCCACTAGCATATATATCTTTCAATTTCACATATTGTTGGAACTTATAAATTTGAACTTAAGGAGGAGTATTAGTAATTAATGAAAAATGAATAATGAGAAATACGACAATGTAACTTGAAATTAAAATATAATTTGGTAGCACATAAAGCATAAAATAAGGCAATAAACTATTTTAGTAGGCAAACTATATTCATTTACAAGTATTTCAAGATCAGGACCACGTAGGTTAGATACATTGTCATAGGTTTTAAATTTAATAAATAGATATATGAATAAATTAGATATGCTAATATTTTAATTGAACTATTTTTTTAAAAGAAAGACTAACTGTTATTTTTAAAGTTCACAAGTTATATCCATTGTGCTCAAAATCAAAATTACTATTTTAAAAGTTAAATATAAATATTTTACATAAGATCTTATAATTCTTTACATGCATTTAATGAATATATAAAAAAAAACTATAGCTAATTGAAAACTAAATTATGACATGTAAATGTGCTTTTGATTGACTTATAAATTAAAGCACATTTATTTATTTCATTATTGATTATTTTATTTCTCTGCCAGGTTAGGAATTATGTACACTAAACTGTTAATTTAACTAACTTAAATGATTATTGAAAATAAATATGGTAAATTTAGAGACTTCATGTGATCCTTCTTAATTATTGAACACGTAAATTTGAGAATTTAGGCCAGTTTTACAATAGTAAAAACATTTAGCATTTAACCAAAAAAACAAGATTTAATTAATACATTAAATTGAAAGTATTTAGCATTTAACAATTAAACCAATAAAAACAACAATTAATACATTAAATTAATGGCATTTAACATGCAAAGAATAGAACATAACATGTGGTCAACAAACATTAACAACATTAAATATCATCAATAAATGAAAGCACTAACAAATAAACTCTCAACAATATTTATTTGATACATTTAACTGTCATTTCTCATTTTCAATTAAACGTTGAAACTCAAAGCACCATTCTTAAACAAATGTAACAAAATAGAATGTAACTAAACAAGATTATAATACAAAATATAATGCAACCATAAAATTAACTCATAGAAATAGCTAATTCTAAAATAAAAGGCTAAACCATATAAATGCACTAATTTGGAGTACTAATAAAAACTTTATCAAAAAAAATTAAATGGATTCTCAAGTAGCAGCATTGGATATACAATGTTGACAAAGAAAGAGAACACTAGATATTATAACAAATATTTACTTACCATTCATTTGAATAAACAAACCCTACAAATGATTGGATACAAACTTACCATTTAATTGAAGACTAACATAGATTATAGTCATACAATCCAACCATTACTGTACTATAATGGAACAAAGTAGTTTAACAACACAAGCAAGCGTCAATTTCAAGTTTTTAAAACATGTCAAATTTCCTAATTGGAGATTACCACACCTTACCAAAATATCTTTAACACCACATTAACATAAATTTGTTACTAGGTTATTAGTAATTCCTCAATCAAATTCAAAACCTTATTTGAAAAGACCAAAAAAATTTCTTAATCAAAATCAGAAGAAGAAAATAATATAAGAATTAGAAATATTATTAAATTTTTGAATCCTTCACAATTTCACTTTGCAATTATTGGAGTGGACTAGAGCGCCAAGTTAAATCAATGCTAAAAAGGAAGATATTTTAGAAGGCTTGAATGGCAAAATGGTTAAATTGGAGGATTCTAATGCTAGTAAGGCAATAAATGGTAACTATTGATAAGCAAGCTCTAGTGCGATATAACGGGAATGGGAGGTTGGGTTGCCAACGAGCTCTAAAATGCTATTGCTACTTGTAAAACTAAAACTAAAATATGAAAATGAAACACGAAAAATGAGATTTTAGCCTTGCAATAATTCCGCCAAATGACTTTATTTCATTCTATTTCATGTGAAGTGATAGGCAGGTGCAACGAGGAATTGTTGGCTCACAACCACCCAAATTGAAAGAATGACCTCATTTTTTTCTAATTGAATCACTTGCTTGGCTACAAGGTATTAACTTGACTGGCTTATTTTTAGGTTCAAGCAATCGATTTGTGCCAATTCAACCTATTTATTCCATCCTTATTTCTTACTTTTATTTTTCAAATCTTTACCTTTTCTATTTTTTTTAATTTTTTACACACATTTTTAAGAAAATTCTATTTATGTTCCTTTTGTATAATTTTTGATGTTGCACCTAAATGTTAAATGTTTTTATATATTTGATAAAATATTGTAACGGAGATCAAGACTAACCTAATAATGATTACAAATGGAGAAAAAATGAAAAAAAATCTATAAAAATAACTATTTTTCATGATTCTAGAAAAGGCAACACACTTTTGAATTTTTATAGATTTATAGATCTTAAAATATTATATGAAATTAACATAAAATTTGCCTTAAATAGACAACTAAGTGCAAAATTATAACCTTTCAAAATTTTAGTTGAAAATATTCTTATAGAGAAGCCAAAATTAATGCTAACAAAAATATTAGGCAAACATTTCACATTGATTTTTTTACTAAAAATCAATGTGAAATGTTCTAGTGAGAAAATCAATGTGAAATGTAAAAAAAATAAAGCCTTAATTTCATTTTCAGTCTCCCTAATATATGTTTTATTCACATTTGGTCCCCTTTAAATATAAAAATCTATTTTGGTCCCCTTAAAATTAAAATCTAAACGCTTTTGGTCCTTCTGTTAATTTTTCCATTAGCGTTAATGAAAAAGAAGGGAAAAAAGACAAAAAAAAGGAAAATAAAAAAGAAAGAAAGAAAAATAAAAAATTAAATACATAATTTATTTATTCATTAAAATGAGAAAAATAAAAATAAAAAACTCAAAATATTTAATTACTAATTATAAAAAATGATATATCAAAATATTTAAAAAATAATAAGTAATTTATTTATTTTTTAAAGAAATCAATAAAATTAGTAATTATATTAAAATCATATCTAATTATTGTACTGGATAAAATAATCAATTATTAATAAATTTAAGTGTATAATTTATTTTATTTTTAAATGATAAGTTATTTTTTATAATTTATTCAATCAATTATGAATTTTATTTTACTAAAAATCTTTACATTAAATATTCCTTAAGAAAATTAATTATTATTAAAAGTCATTTTAAATATGAAATTAATTTACATACTCTAATAAATAATTAAATTCATATTTTCATTATTACACTAAATAAGTATGCTTTTTAATTTTAATCTATTATTTATTATTTTTTCTTTTTTATCACTATTTTCTTTCTTTTCTAACATGACAAGACCCTTTTAATTTGAGTATAATTAATTTATAATAAATTAAATTTAAAAAGTATACTTATTTAATATATAAATAAAATTAAATGATTAATAATTTATTAGTGTGTAAATTAATTTTATATTTGAGATACTTTTTCGTAATTTATTTATTTATTAAGATAAGAAAAATAAAAATAAAAGCAAAAAAAGTTTTAATCATCAATTGTATTAAATAATATATCAAAATATTTAAAATAATAATTATATATTTATTTTTCAATGTAATTAATAAAATTACTAGTTATTTTAAAAAACTAATAATTATTTTAAAATTATATTTAATTAAAAATTTTAAATCTATCATGACATATTTAAAGCCTTATTTCATCACAATAGATAGAATTATTGACTATTAATTTATTTAAGTGTATAATTTATTTATGTTTAAATAATAAATTATTTTTATAATTTTTTCATTCAATTATAAATTATCTTTCACTATCAAATCTTTACATCAAATATCTCTTAAAAAAATATCTCAAATATAGAATCAATTCACATACTAATAAATTATTAATTACTTATTTTTATTTCTATATTAAATAAGTATGCTTTTTAAATTTAATTTATTATAAATTAAATATAATCAAATTAAAAGGGTCTTGGCACACTAGAAAAGAAAGAAAATAGTTATAAAAAAAGAATAAATGATTGAAATAATTTGAGTGTATTTGATAAATAATAAATTAAAATTAAAAAGCATACTTATTTAGCATAACAATAAAAATATGGAATTAAATATTTATTAGAGTATATAAACTAAATTCATATTTATAATGACTTTAATAATAATTAAATTTCTTGAGAAATATCTAATATAAATATTTTTAGTAAAAGAAAATTCATAATTGGTTTAATAAATTATTAAAAATAATTTATTATTTAAATATAAAATAAATTATACATTCAAATTCTTTAATGGTTAATTATCCTATTCAGTGCAATAATTAAATATAATTTTAATATAATTACTAATTTTATTGATTTCTTTAAAAAATAAATAAATTACTTATTATTTTTTAAATATTTTGAAATATCATTTACTATAATGAGTAATTAAATATTTTGAGTTTTTTCCTAATTTACTTTTTTTATTTTTCTTATTTTAATGAATAAATAAATTATGTATTTAATTTTTTATTTTTCTTTCTTTCTTTTGTTCCTTTTCCTTTTTTTCCTTTTTCCTTCTTTTTTCCCCTTTTTTCCCTTTTTTTTCTCTTTTTCTATTAACTTAATGAAAAAATTAATAGAAAAAAATGTTTAGATTTTAATTTTAGGAGGACCAAAATAGGTTTTTATATTTAAAAGAGAATACAAACAAAACATATATTAAGAGAACTAAAAATAGAATTAAGTCAAAAATAAAATATTTTTTAAATTGATATTATAACAACTAATATACAATGCCATTCGATAAAATGTAAGTCAAATATTGATAGAAAACTAATGTGTAATCCATTAAACATCCAACATCAATAAGTCATTTTGTTGTATTGTTTGAAAGAAAAAATGTCCTTGAATAATTGACTTTGGGTATATAAACTTTTTTAGAAGAAATATTTTCAATCATGTAATAGGCACTAAAAGTCATTGTTATTTCAATTTTTTTCCATTTGCTAAGAAACAAAAATCATGTTATTTGTCATAAACAATCTACAAATCATGGTTACAAGCTAATTCTACCAAGAGAGGAACTTCATAGATAGAACTTACCCTATTCTCTATAATAGTAAACACCTTTTTGACTCCTTTATAAGTTGCAAAATTAAAGCCCTGCCAATCCAATAAATAGATAAATTAGTTGAACTATGTAAATAAAACTTACTATCTTTAAGTAAAGTAATTAATTTCCAAGGACACTCAATAAAATCATGAATGGCATTAACAACCATTTTACAATTACTTTCAATAATTATCTTGGGATAACAAAGGATCTATAATATTTAAAATGCCTTTAAAATCGCATAAACTTTTGTTTTTTTTTTTTGAAAAGTTACATTGCCTCTCTCAAGCCAAAGTCCTTCAACTAAAGTAATTTCATCCCTTCTTAACATAGAAATTATAGCTTTTTCATCTTTACAAGCAACATGTGCATTTAATTTCAAGCACTCTACATGTGTTGGTTCCCATCTTGGTGGCATGCACAAAATTAGTATTGCATTAGATACTTGTAGGCAACTTAACTCCATCCACAAGTCATTCTCCACGTGTAGAGCTAAGGCTTCGGAATTTAGTTGTTTGCTTTCAAAAACAAGATCATTATGGACCTTCCACACTTTACAAATAATGAAAGTAGCCTTAGCCACAACTTTGTTAGCAAATTCCTTCAATGTCAATAATGGAATGATACTATCATTCATTTGCAAACATTATTACTTCAACTTATATTTTGGTTGGTATGAGATTTTAATATCATGGTTTAATGGCTCCTAAATTTTAGGAAGTAATTATCCTATTTGTCAAAATATAGGATTTGCTTGATTAGCATAGGAAGTAAGTTTTTATTGAAAGGTAAACTTGATTAGAAATAACTTCTTTAGTGAATTTTTTATAAAGTGTTTAAAGTTATTTGATTAACACTAAAAAATTAGCAATTTTAGAAATTAACTTCTTGTATTTTATTTGATTCAAATATGAATTTCTTAAGAAATATTTTCAAAATAAATAATATATTCTTCAAATTTATAATATAAAATATAAGAAATATCAATAAATTCTAATTGTATTTTTTTTAGATTATATTTATAATTTCTCTTTTGATCATATTTTTTTTAAATTTATAATTTATCATTTTTTAAATTACTATAAAAATGAAATAGACTTATATAAAAAAAATTAAGTCATCTTTTAATTACATATATATGTGTATTAAATTGTCTTAGTATAATTAAAAATATTAGTTAAATAATTAATATAATTAAATTTATATAAAATAGATAATAAATAAATAATTTTTTATTTTTATAATTGAATATTAAAATAAAAATAATAAAGATAGGATAGTGAATATAATATAATAAATATAATTTTATTTAGAATTAAGATTCTATTATAATTATATTTATGATATAATATTTAATATTCATTTTTTATAATTTTATATAATACTCATTCTATTTATTGTATAATTAATTAATAAAATAATTTTATTTTATATAATCAATAATTATATTTATTATAATTTTTAAATAAAATTGTAAGAATAAAATATTAAAATATTTATTTAATTGAATTAAGTAAGGATAATTTTATATTTATATATATAATTGGTATGAGAAATGCTAATCTCTAAGGGGGTTTATATAAACAACTTCTTATGATTTATAAAAAATATACTTTTTTGAAAACTTTTACTTCTTTTAATTTGACGATAAGTGGTTAACTAAACTAAAGGTAATTAATGGATTTGATAGATTAAATCAAGTTAAAGCCCGTATTTTGAGTGGATCCATTATGGTTGGCTTCATATGCACAACAAGTCTATTAAACTATCTTATTTTACATTAAAAAATAATTGATTTGTGGACCAATCCATTTAAATTTATTTTTTTTGTGAGCTTAATTTTAGTATGTTTAAGTTACAAGAAGTTTACGGATTGCTACACCAAATCTGTAGGCTAAAACTTGTTAGGCACTCCTAAATAAAACAATTCAAAAATTTTCTACTTATTAAAAAATTATATTTTTTATATTACTTTTACGAATTAAATGACTTCATAACAAAAATATTAGTGAAATTTTTAATATTACAATATGATTAGAAGTATATTACTTCCAAAGATATTTTAAAGTTTCTCAATCTCTTGCATTCGTAAATCTAGGAACCTATAATCTACTGAAGAGAATGCACTACAGACTCCTAAAAGAAAATATAAGGTTATTTTTAGATATGTATTTGTTTTTATATTTTTATAAATCATTTTTGAATCGAAGGAAAATAAAAATAGAAAATAGTTAGAATTGTAAATAAAAATATTTTATTTAATTATAAAATTAATATTAAAAATAGAAGAATAAGTTAATAAAATATTTAAAATTATATATTTAAAATTATATTTTTAAAAAAATAAATTTCAAATAAATTGTTCTATTTTTTAAGAAAAAAATAGAAAATTATTTTTAAATATAGAAAAGAAACAGACCTGCAGTTCCAAATCATTTCTCTAAATTATCATCCAAGTGAGATTCAAGGTTCGATCGATACCCTTTAAACATCCAAAAAAGATGATCTAAAACTCAAAAACGAAAAATGTTATGTGGACAAAATCAAGAACAAGGTCCACGCGCGACCAGTTGGGTGGTGGGCCTTTGATGTACCCAGATTTCCGATATTATTTGTTTATTATTCCTAATCCCGAATCTCCAAACATTATTATTCAAAAACTTTTCTACAAATTGACCTCTCAATCTCGCATCCACCATCTAAATCATTACAATGACTAATTATTTCATAACCTTTTTGCAAATCATATGTTAATCAATGAGCTTAAACCTCCGTATACATACATACAATCATATATATATATATATATATATATATATACACCCACACACATATACACATATATTAATATTATATATATTAAAAATTAAAATTAAAATTAAATTATGAATATAAATTATAAATTATCATTAAATATAAAATAATAAAATAAATTTATAAAATTTAATTTAATAAATATAAAAAATATAAAACTTAATTTTCATTCTGATTTTAATTCTTATAGTATTTTTGTTTGTGTAATCCCCTAACCTCTGTGTACATTGTATTTGTACTTGTGCATTGCCAAAAGTACATGATCCCATCCATCTCGGATCCCCTGTGATGTATTTTAAACAAAATTAGGAAAGATTAGAATATTTATTTCATGGACAGTTTAACCGTTTAACGTCATATAGACTCAATTTATTTGTTTATTCACCAAGAAATTATAATACAATAAGAATCTATTGCTGCTGTTTAAAATTTCACCACCACAACTACTTAAATAGTACTATAGGTTCTGAGTATATTTTTAATAAAAAATATTTATGCTCTAATATTAAGAATTAGGATTCTTTTTTGGGTGATGAGAATTAGGCATTGTAAATTATATAATTTGTAATTTCTTAAAAGTGCAATCTACATTATTCATCATTAGATATCTGTGGGCCATTAACAAGAGTCGTCCTATCTCCTAGATATCTTTTATTACTCAATGCAAAAAAATATTATACACTTCATTGTATATTTAAATTTGATGTACCATAAATTAATTTTATATTATTATTTATTCTTATATTATTATATTATTTAAAAATTATTAAAATTTTCTGTATAGATAAATTTTTTTAATTATTATATATTTTAATTACATATTATTTTTATATTTATTAATAATATAAAATATCTCATATCAATGATATATTAAATTTAAATTATTTTATTATATTTTTAAAAAAATTTTGTAAAGCCTTCTCTCTGTCAATGTATATAAAAAGATCAGAATCGCAGTTAACTAGCTCATTCATATTCATCAGCACAGCATTTTATCAAGGTTACGGAATATCAATAATTTCTTTCTTCAACTTTTATAGGTCTTGAATAATAAATAATAATAAAAATATAAAATAATATAAAATATCCCATCCCATTCAATTTGAGATGATTATATTTTACCCCTTTTAACTTTAAAAAACTTAAAAATTAATCTCTTAAACTTTACAAAATTTTGAACATCTACCTAACTAATCATTTTATCAAATTATATAATTTTTTTATAAAATTTTTGAACAAAAATCATAATTCTATAAAGTATTTATTTTATTAATTTTCACATATAATTTCACACTTCTTTTACATATATTTAAAAATGACTATATATAATTTATTTTCTGCTAATTATATAATATAAAAATTATATGTAAAAAAGAAAAAAATTACATATTATAATATTTCTTTTCTTATTTAAAAATTTTATAAAAAATTCATATAATTTAATAAAATGACCAATTAAACAGATATAAGTATTAATTTTAAATTTTTTAAAATTTAAAAGAATTATTTTTAAATTTTCAAAATTGAAAGAATCAAAATCGAATTACGTATTTTGCACTTTTTTCTAAATAAAAAGCATTAATTTTAGTGTATTCACATTCATATTGTATTGGACGCGGGTTGACCAAGCCTTTTAATAGAAGAGGTAAAAATTTACCAAAACTTTTTAATGGGGGATATAAAATCAAAATGAGATTTTTTTTTTTTCCATGAGAGTGTGTGAGCAGACCGCAGAAATACTGAAATAAGGGAATGAGAATAATACTGTTGTGTACAAAAATTACAACAGGAGGAATCGGCATCTTGTGCATTTTAAAAGATGTACGGTGCTAAGTGGAGCTTGACTTGAGATAGTAGTTTGATCGGACGGTGAGGACTGAAGGCATCGATGGTGATGAGATGTAGATATAGAGGGGTAGAGAGATATGAAGAAACTCGCAAGGACCGGGACCCTCCGAGAAAACCTCACTGGAAGGAAGTGACTTGGTTCGCTGCTCCCGAGGTCTGTCTCTAACAGTGTGAGTAGTAATGGCGGAAAGAGAAATATAAACACAACTGCGCACCGCCCTCCGCTGTCCGAGGCGATCACAACACGAACAAACACCAGACAACTTACAAGGATAAAACCTTTTTACCTTCTGCTTTCAGCTTCTGTGGTCTGCTTCTCTCTCTTGCTTTCTGCATTTCAACTCCATTTCTCGAAGCTCCTTGAGTAACAAGCACTTTTCCGTTCGTTATTATAGTTGAAGGGCTTTTGGGTATGCCAAGTTGGTGGTGGTGAGTGGCAGAGGGTGTAATAGGGTGGCT
The DNA here is from genome assembly GCA_020226215.1 of Sindora glabra. NCBI lineage: Eukaryota > Viridiplantae > Streptophyta > Magnoliopsida > Fabales > Fabaceae > Sindora > Sindora glabra. Next base: position 107,933,889 of record CM035225.1, read on the forward strand.
CTGGATCCGAACTGGATTATATGGATCCATCGGCGATGATGAGCGAGGGCTCGTTTGCGAATGGGAATGCGGGGAATACGGCGTCGTTCAACTTGGCGGAGATCTGGCAGTTGCCGATGAATGGCGGGGCGGGTCTCGGGGAATCTGGAGGCGGGTTGGGATTGAGGAGGCCGCCGTTTGGACATAACATGGGGCAGTTTGGGGATTTTCCGGATCCAAATCCGGATGCCTCGGGTACTGATCCGATTAATTCGGGGCAGGGAGCGAATAATACTATTCACGGGGTCAACGGGAAGAGGCGGGATTCGGAGGATGAGTCGGCGGCAAAGGGCCTCTCCACCAGCAATGGTGGCGGCAATGGCGTGGTATTCATTCATTCATTTATTATGCTTAGTGATCAAGAATTGGTTTAAAAGTCACTGAAAATTAATTTAGTTGGTCAAAGATAGGTGTGATATTGAAAAAACAATATTTACACGTGCAATTGCTTCTTAAAATAAAAGAGAGATGGATCTCGTTATACTGTTATTCTTAGTTCATCTTATATCCGGATGTCAAAATCTGATGTTGATAGCTTGATAAATTGCTATCAGCTTAGTACTTTTACAATTTTTTTTTTTAATCTTTGGCATTACTTAGTTTTTGAAATTCTGGTGAGCTTTTTTTTCTTTCTTTTTCCTTTTTTTTCAATTTTTATATTATATGGTTGAGATTTTTTCAAATTTGAGCTCATTTCCAAAAGTCCATCCATTTAATGACTTACCAATCACTTCAGTTGAGTTACTATTTTTTTTTTTTTTTGGTTATTTTCACGCTCACGTAGAAAGTTGAAGGTTCAAACCCATGATAGGAGGAGAGTAGAATCCTAACACAACATCAAATGCCACTGCGTTAATCTTTTTTATTTTTTATTTTTTTTGCTTTTTTTCTTTTATTATTGAGTGTTATTTCTGAATTTGAATTGTGCAGAATGAGAGTGATGGAAAACGGCTTAAAACATCAGGTAAAAGCAATGAGAATTCTTCAGGAGAACCCAGTTCAGGAAAGCTTGCGGAGCAGAGTAAGCAGCCACCTCCTGAGCCTCCCAAGCAAGATTATATCCATGTACGAGCGAGAAGAGGCCAAGCTACTGATAGCCACAGTCTGGCAGAAAGAGTAATTAATTTACTTCTATTCCTTGCGTTTCATATTATGTTATAGCTATTTGGTTGCAAAGCTCAACATGTCGTGTGAGAAAGATTACAGTGCTTTCAAGATTGAGGTTGCTGTTTGTAAGACATACTTCTTCGTATCAGCGAAAGAAAGAAGGAAGAAATTTATATATGCTTTCTTGAACTTGTGGATGTGTTGTCTTTAAATTTGCCGAATAAAGTTTTCTGATTGGAAAATTGGTGGACAGGCTAGGAGGGAGAAGATAAGTGAGAGGATGAAAATTCTACAGGATTTGGTCCCTGGTTGTAATAAGGTATGCTATGGTACCTGTTGAGTTTTGTCTTTGTTCTCATTACCATGTAAACTTTGTACAATCTCACCCACCCAACCCCCCCTTTTTTGGGTAAAATTGGTTACAATTTTAATGTGGAGAAATATTTCAAAAAAGAAAGGAGTGAAAGGAATCTTTTTTTTAAAAAAAAAATATTTGTAGGAAAAATTATATTATACCCACCTTTGATCTTGCCAATTTTTACTTAATTCACCTATATTTTCAAATATTACAGTTTGTCTACCTATGCTTTCTACTGTCAATGCTTTGCTCACCTAATTCTTTTTCTGTTCAAATTTTAATGGAAAACTCTATGATAACTAATAAGTGGGTTAAGTGAAATCGGGTAAAACTTCATTTGAGTAAAATATAATTTTTTCATATTTTGGTGAATTGATATGAAGAATTCTCAATATGGACTAAAATATATTACTCTTATTTTTTTTATTTTAATAACACACCTTAAGGAGAGGAAAAAAATTTATTACAATATATGGCATGGATATAAAAAAACATATAATAATATAAACTCTTTGTATATATAGATGGTGTATTTCATTACTGATAATCTAATATAATAATAACATATTTTGAATATCACTTCACATAAATATTAAAAGATTATAATTCACTTAATCCAATTGTTATGGAATATTTCATTAAAAATTGGTCCCGAAAAGAGTTCAGGTGAATAAAATGTTAACATTAGAAAGTAGATGGGAGTAAATTGTAATGCTTGAGAATACAATTGGGCTAAGTGAAAATTAGTGAAATTGCATATGAATAAAATGTAATTTTTCTTATATATATATTATAATTTTGTATACTTCAAAATCAGCCTCGTGATTGTTGTTGTGTGCTCTATTTACTGTGAAATTTTATATTAAGAGCTTTCTTGAATTCAGGTTATTGGCAAAGCATTGGTGCTTGATGAGATTATTAATTATATCCAATCACTACAGCGCCAAGTTGAGGTACAAATCATATATATGTATATTTATGCATAAAATCTTCTCTAAATTGCAATTTTTTCATTATGAAATCGAGACTTTAATGTTGCTGGATGTCACAGTTCTTGTCCATGAAGCTCGAAGCAGTAAATTCGAGAATGAACCCTGGCGTTGAAGTATTTCCTCCTAAAGATGTAAGCCTTAAGCAGTACCTTTAGTAATTTATATTGAACCTTAATTTAACCTAACTAATTAACTTAGAACTGGGATGCTGTTTTTTACTTCCTCATATCATCTTGCTAAAAGATGTTTCTGGGTATTTGTTGGTGATTAGTGCTGCAAGGCATGAATATTTTCTATCACAGTAGTTGGTGAAAACCTTTAAGAAACGAGGGCTTAAATGAAAAGGACACTAGTAAAATCCTGGCATTGCAAAGATTCTTATTTCAAGAGAAAATAGATAAGAGATGTGGATAAATTCTTGTATGCTCCCATTATGTTACGTGTCCTTAATTATGATCAATAAATAAAGGATAGTTGTCAATCTATTTGTTCATTTATTAGTTTGTGGGATCATATACATTAAAAATATGATTTTTCAATTTTTAAGACATTGGAAATTGTAGAAGCTAATAATTGTCTTTCATTTATTGATCATGATTAAGAATATATGATATAATTAGAGTATACAAGAATTTCGCAAGAGATATATATGGATATAAGGCTAGGGACCTACAATTTTATGGGCCCCACGTCAGTTGTATAATTGTGTTTATCTTCCATTTTTGAAGTAAGAAATCTTCTAAATTTCTTATTCAAGATAGAATGACTCCTAGGCCAAAATCAAAGTTGGCTTGTAAAGGATAAAAGTGGTGAGTGGATTCAGTTTTGCATACAAATTGCAATATCTGCACTCTTATGAGACAGCAACTTCTGCTGCAGTTTGGGCAACAATCGTTCGATGTGGCTGGCATGGCATTTGGTTCACAAGCTTCAAGAGAGTATAGCCGGGGTTCATCACCAGATTGGTTACATATGCAGGTAGGAGGTGGTGGTTTTGAAAGAACAACATAGTCTGTGAAATGCCCTACACCACAACTGGTAATAAAATGCATAAATAAGCAGTTTTTCCTTCCCTCCTCCACTGGCTGTGAGAAACACATGCTCAAAACTGTAACGCGCTAAGTTGAGGAGGAACCTTTGTCCCCACTTTCTACCCTAGGGCATCATCTTTGTTTGTTGTGTTGGAAGATGAATTCATTTCCTCAATATGTAGCACAGTGGACTATAGGTATTGTATGCTAATACTCTACGTAGCAGCTGAAATGAGTATTATTCTTGTAAAAGAATGCTTCTTCTTCTGATATTACAAATTGTGTTATAGTCTATATTGAGTCTTGTGTTTGACTGTGAAGCTGATATTGAATAAATGAACCTATAATGGTTTTGTTAATTTGTGGTTGAAGTCTTCGGACTGTAGAAAATGAATTTTTTTGGCTAACAGTTGTGATTAATGTATGTGTACAACAATTTATTCCTAAAAGAGTTTTGTTGCACATACTTCTCTGGAGAGACTTTCGAATCATTAATGATCCACAAATTATGAGATTTGCAATTGTGCAAATCCCACAATTTATTAAAGAGAGTGCATGATACGCTGTCAAAATAGGAGTGTATCAACCATTTCTCTTCTTAGAATCTACTAATATTGTGTAACTTGAATTTGGGTTTCCACAAAATTAGATATTAAATGATTTTTTATAATAATAAAAATAATTAAATTACTTGTTGTATATATGTAAAGATTAAGAATCATAATCCGAATACAACAAAAAACACGAAACCGTCAAAAGCTATTGAATATCATTTAAGCTAAAGATTCTCACTAATATTAAATGAATTTGAACATACCATTGTAGTTCATATTCATTAATGCTTCTAGATCCCAGTAACCCCAAAGCTACGGCCTTCTTGAATTGCCAAAAACGTCAAGGGAATGTAGTTGGTGTAGTAGAAGTGCCAAATGCTTAGATAAGTTAATGCTTCGATAAGATCAGTTTTTTTGCATTTCATGCATATACACATGAAGAGGAACCAACTAGTTGCCTAACTGAAAAATGGGTTAAATACCCAAGTACATATGCAAAATCTTCAGACATGTTTTCAAGAAATACATTTGACAGACTTAGATCTAAAGTCATATTCCACAGGCCAAAGGTACACCCACATCAGGCACCAAGGAATTATCAACTGCACCAATAGCTTACTTACAACGATTATAAGCAACTGACAGACAAGGGACTATTGAGGCATTCATTTCTGCTGGGAACTTAGAAATATAGAAAGCAAAGAGAGATGATAATAAACCTATAAGCGCTTTATGTATTGAAAGTTATCAAAGCTCTAGCCTACAGCACCAAAGGAACTTCCACCCTGGTTGAAATTATTCCCAGTTGATTGAAAATAGGAAACTGCAGCCCACATCACACGCAAGAGAAGGATTGCAGCAAATACAGCTCCTCCAAGGGTGCACACCACCTATGAGCATTTAAATGAAGTAATAATTATATAATGCAATCCATGAAGATAATCAATTACCTCTGAAAGATTCAAATTTCCCAATAACCAACGCTAAATTCTTCTATCACTTTGATGAAGGAAGGAGCACATGGCATTTTGATTGCTAGTTTACACTTAACATCAATTAACCATTTTACGACTAAATATATAACACAATTAATCATTCCATCTCAATGTTAAACATATGACACAATTTGAACAATAAGCCTGATTATTTGTATTCTATCAAATGTCTAGTGATTGCAATTGAGTAAAAATTATGACTTACAGTGGCATTAGTCTTTTATAATTCCCTTTCACCCAGTTTTTTACCATTCATTTCACATCAAATAATCGTTGATTGAAGTTGAGTTTAACTACGAAAAATAAATGCAAGAGAACTGCGAGTGAGGCGTCAAAATGTAGATGCACAAATTGCTTCTAGCCTAATAATTACTCTTTTCTTCTAATAATAGACATTATTCAGCATTCCCAAATTGTTCATCAAATCAAGAACTTCCATTTAAGTGATGGGAAGCAATACCTCGAGAAGTGCTTTAACAATAGATAATGAAGCAAGTAGCAGAGTGCCGTCAACTGCAAAGGAAACCTACATCCACCAAGTCCATTGAATTTGAATATTCCAGCGGGTAAAGCAGAGAGATAAAAAGGGAAAAGATGTAGAGAGAGACTTACAAGCTGGGGCGATATTACTGCGGGTAAAACAGAGCGAGAGGCCTTCTTGGCTCGCTTGGATACCTTCTTAAACATGCTCTGGAAGAATCTGATCAGCAAGTCCACGCTGCTCTCTGCATCTTCTTCGTCCGATTCATCTTCAATTCCGTCATACCCATCAAAAAGGGATTCTTCTATTTCATCTGCTTCTACTTGAGCCGCTGGACTATTCGGCTAATAACCAACGGGCTATCGGTAAAACGCGATTTGCAAAAACAACTGTATGGAGTGATGGTAACGAAATGCTCATGCGTACCTTGCTATGGCAATTACTCATTCTGGAATTCGAGCAAGGGTTGAAGTAGTGGAATTGGGAACAGGATGCCTGGCGATTAAAGGAAACATTTGCAGAGAAGGAGAGGAGTTTGGAAGATTGATGGGTAGTGGAATTGATCAGAGATGCTGGAATTATAGTAGCTGCTGCTATAGTATTCATTTGGGATTTGGGAAGCTTAATGGCTTCGGGAGCTTCGGGAACGGGCTCAAGTATCAACCCAAAGGTCTGATAATTTATGTCGATCACAAATGGACCACAACTAATCTAATATTGTTCATAGTCAATCGTTTGGATAATAACTTAGATAAAACCATGGAAATTAGTTGATTCAATTAATTTAATTAATTATTAATTATACTAATTGATTTAATTAATTAATAACATTAGTTATTTGAATGAATATATTTGATAAAATCAATTATCTCCTATTAATTATTTATATATAAAATAATATACAAGAATATATGTATATTTTATAATTTATTTAAGTATTTTTTTATTTTAATAATATTTTAAATTTATCATATAATTTATTTTTATAAAATTACTTAAAAAAGAAATTATTATATTTCCTAAATACTTTATAAAAATTAATAATCATTATTAAATAAGTTTGTTTGATCTTTTTTTAGTAGGAATGTAAATAGAAATAGATATATTATTTAAAGATAATTTTATATTTTTAAAAATCTATTATCAATAAATTAATTGAAAATATTGGGTTCATAAGCTTTTTTAAATTAGTTAATTAAGAGTCAATTAATTAATTTAATAAGTTATTTATCAAATAATTAAGTTAGTAGATTGGTTCGATTAAATAGTTAAATATTATTAAATTAGTTAAAAGTTAACTTAAAAGCTTTTTATTGAATACTCTTAAAATTTTGTATAATAAAATGCACCATCTATATTTTAATTTAGTGAAAATTACATAACTATTTCTTTTAATTTTTAAATATGCACATACCTCCTTTTATTTTTACAAAAAGGTTACTACTAACTAATTTAAAATTTTGTTAAAAAAATATTAATTTTAAATATTAAAATATAGTTAAAGGTTAAAAGCACAATTTTATGATTAAACTATTATTCCTTTATCTATAAATATTCTCATATTCATTTTACTGAAAATTCTCCAAATTTTAAAGTCTTTCGTATACAAGATATTTTTACCAAAAAAATTTGATTTTACATATCTTTTCTCTTACAAAAAAGATGTCTTTACTAAAAAAAAAATAATTTTTCTTGTTTTCCCCTCATGTATATTAATTTTAATATATAAAATACAATAATTATTTTAAGCCTTCAAGTGTAAAACTACAATAAGTAGCATAGTATAAAAGTACTAAAAAGGGTAAATTATATTAAATGGCCAAAAATAAAAAACAATAATGAAGGTAAGTTCATTAACTATATTGCAAAATTATAGATATCAAAACTTGAAAACTAAATAATTTGTTTAGTGATATTTTGAAAGATAAAAAATAGTCATTACACCTTAAATATTAAAATATTTATAAGTGAGAAAAAATGCATTGAAACAAAAAAATGTTGCTAAAAATATATTTGAGAAAAGTTTTAAAACTTAGAATAATTAAATTTAGAGGAAAATGAGTATGAGAACACTTATAAATAAAGGAAGCTTAGTTTGATTAACAAATAATCCTTTTGACTTTTGATTATGTTCTAACAGTTAAAGTTAATAATTTTCAACAAAAATTTTTCAATAAGTTTAATTATTGTCTTTTTATAAAGTTAAGGGGAGATTTATCTATATTTTAAAAGTAGAGAAGATATTTGTGTAATTTAGACTAAATTTAAGAGAGGCCCATGTATATTGCTCAAATTTATATTATAATAGCTTTCTTATAAGCTTTAATACTATAGAGCAAGTAAATGTTAAAATATTTGATAGTATATAAATTGCTTAATAATTAATAAGTTAACTGATAATTGATACTCCCTCCGTTCCTTTTTATTTGTCGCATTTTAAAGAGATTTTTTGTTCTTTTTTATCTGTCATTTTAAAATTTTAATGAAGTATTAAATATTTTTTTTCATTAATAAATATTTTATTATTCTATACTATTAACCAACTTGCATTTATTCATTTATATGTCTATCTCTATTTTCAACTATCTTGAATTTTGTACATAAAGGGTAATCTTGTAAAGTTTACTAAAAATAAATAAATAAAACTATTTTCTTAATATGTGTAAAGTTAGTTAATAGCGACAGATAAATAGGAATAGAGAGAGTAATAAAGAAATATCAAATGATATAAAAGGGCACATTAATATTAATAGGTATATGAAGTAAATTAATATAAATTGGTTTTGAGATCAATTTATGTTGATATAATCAAATATTTAAAATAAAAATACAAATTTAATTAATTATGCTTTTTGAAATTACATTATTTTAAAAAATTATTTATTTTGAGTATTAAGTAAGTTAAATAAACCTTTATTCTATGCCATATTAAAAAATTCTCTTTATTGTAATAATTTATTAGAACTTGAAAATGACTTGGTTACGATAAGACATCTTGTTATTATTTTTTTCTCCAAAACTACTTATCAAGAAATAAGGTTAATAACTAAATAAAAACATTATGTCAAAACCTTCTTAGAATCGAACAAATAGAGAGATATGAAAGGGAGAGGGTGTTGCACCCTTTTGAAAATGTAATAATTACAAATTTACTTTATGAAATTAATAATTAGAATATCTGATATGCCTCTAAGTTGAAATGGCAATGGTGTGTGCATAAAAAAAGTTTTGATTAATAAATATAAATGAATTATTGTGTAAAACAAAAGTTGTTGATATTTTAGAAAATCATAGGATGAGGATTTCATAAGAAATAAATGAAAAAAGAGTTTTTAAGTTATTATAAGTAAGTATATGATTATAAAAGAGATTTAAGAAACATTTTTGAAAGTGCATTTATGTGACGGCCCTACCGTTCATAAGTAACATAGAATCGTTATAACATAAAATATGATTAGATATTTTTTATATAAACTTAGGATTACCTTAAATGGCCTTAAGCTATTTTTTTTCCAATTTATTGAAAGGATTTGATTTGATTTATACTCTTGTTTAGTTTAATTCCACTAATAAAGTTAAGTTTGTTAGAATTCAAAATTTTTTTCTAAGCTTGGGTACCTCCCTTAGAAGGCTATATGAAATATGCATTACTTGAAAATAAAAAATTCGGATAATTATTCCTCTTGTAATTTTGCATCAAAGAGTAATTTTTAATAAATTTTTGAAGATCTAAAATGACTATTTTAAGAAGATGTTATTTTTAAAATTTTCCAAAATTTGACATTTTAAACTAAAACAAAAAAATGTAGATTTTTATTCTTTAGAGTTTTGATTTTTTTGATTTTTTAATCCAAATGGGGGGTATTTCCTTATTTACATTTATATCTTAAATGAATGGAGAGGAAAATATTAAAATGGAAATGGGAACATTTACTTAAGCAACAGGCCTTGAACCCATAACCCAATGTGCTGAAACCCAGACCCACGAACCTAACCTGGACCAGACCCAAAATAGAAACCCTAAAATAAAACAGAATTGGAAACAGAATAGAATGCAATAACACAGCACGCCCTTTCTTCAGCTCTCTCTTCTTCTTTTTCCTCTTCCATTTCTAAATACATGAAATAGCTTCCTTTTCTTCACATTTCTATACGTTTCCTTCCACTTTCTACATGATTCTTGCTGCTATATCTACTAATTCGTGATTTCAACTGCTGGTTTTGAAATTTAGGGTTTTGGGCAGTAAGCTTTGAAAATTTCCTTGAATTGCTTAATAAAATAATTCTCAAGTTTCATTCTCTTAATTAGGAGTTAGATTAGCTTAAATTAGTTAGTAGATAGTAAAGATTAGTTTATTTTTAGGTTATATATATAGTGTAGGAATTTAGTGGTTTTATGATAGAAAACTTGATAATGTAATTAGGTATTGATTTGTGTTTGAATTGTTATTTGATTATTTGCATAAGGTTAAGAAATACTTCCTAGTGGCATTGGTGGTTCGTGAAGTAGGAAGAAATCAAACCTAGGAATATTGGCCATTTTGTTAGTAGATAATGTATATTTTCATATTTTTATATATTTTTCCAAACTTCTCTATACATTGAAATATTAATTTTATTAATTTATTAATTATCATTATTTTCTATCCATTTTAATTGTATATATATGTAGAGCTCTAGGCACTCTTGGAATAAGCACTTTAAAAATCTTCTTGAGTTATAATAATTAAAAATGGTATTAAAATAACTCTATGATGAGAAAATTGATTTATGTGATTTATTTGAAATGGTGTATTATTGGAACTCACCTTGTAATGCTCTTTGAAAGGTTGTTATGGATGAAGTGATAATGTATTGAAGTTTCATATATGTTTGTAAAATTAATTTTGATGAGTTTAGAATGATTTGATATTGGAGATGTTATTGCCATGGTTGAAAGCTTTGATGAGCTACTCATAATTGGAAGGAATACGGATTGAGATTGATTTAAACTATTAATGTATGAAATTATTTATTTCCAAAAATTTTCTTATATAATTGTTATTTATATGTATACATGGTGTTTTACTATTTTTAAAATCTTGTTTTAGGAGAAGACTAGTTAAAAACTGTAGCTAATATTAGCCTTAGTGCATCTTGGTTTAAACCCCAATTAGTAGAAAAGTTGCTAATCTTGTGTATCGGCCAATATATGTGGATTGCTTATGGTAGCTTGATGGGTTGCCTTAGAGTTGAAAGCTCTCTTGATAATGCTAATTCAGGAGTGGAATGCTCATATTTGTTAATTATAACTAGAAATCTCCCACCCCAAAGTGTAATTTAATGGTTTATATATTTTTTAACTTATTAATTTTGATTATGATTACTTATTTATCATAAATATACTATACTGAAATTTTTACCATTATTCTATACTCATGATGATTTCTTAAGATTAAAGAACCTACTATCTATTTCTTGACTTGAAACTTATATTTTTGTACTCTACTTCTAATGACTATTTCAATTTTTATTTTATTAAATATGATTGTATAACTCTTGTGATATCTTTTGTATTGAAAAGCTATTTGACTTTTTTCTAAGGAGAAAAAAAAACTCATGTCATGGCTTGTCCTATTTCCATTGAAAATCCATATTATTTATTCACCAAGTCCATGACTCACTTTTTTTATTGTAATATTTTTTAGGTAGAGATTTAAGTTCAGGTCCATCATCTGTAGTTCCTTAGAGAGAGAGAGAGAGGAGTATTCTATTGTGGTGAGTTACAATTTGTTCGTGCGAGCTTAATGTAAAACTTTTACGTATTTTTAAAAGTTGTAAATTTTAAATTCTCTTAGATATACTCTATTAAACCCACATGCAGGGCATACTTCTGTAAATTTACATGTATGCATTTTGTTATAATGAGGAAGGACTATCTAGTTACTAAATGATACGAATTTTATGTTAATATATATGATTTAACACGTGAATGTTGAAAAATGAGAAAGTCCATGTAGGATTATATGTATGTGAAAAGTTAGTAATTGTGTAATGGGTATATGCCCACTTGAGTTTGAAACAAGTTACAAGTTATCTTTTACATGTTAGGCTAACATGACCTATATGGTTATATTTTTCCCTTAGGTCATGTGCCGGTCATGGCCTCTTGTTTTCGATTGTGACAATTTAAGCATTATTCCCTATTTTTAAAGCTAAAACTAGTGTCCCTCTCTTATTTCTCTCAAAACCTTTCAACTTTCATCTTTAAAACTCTCTTAATTTCTTTCTTTCCTTCCTTTTCTTCAATCTAGCAAAAGGAAAGGTTAATCTTCTTAAAATTATTCATCCAATTAAAGTAAAAATATTGCCTTTACTTGATTATCTCCTCATCTTCTTTTAGATTAATGAATATTTAGGGTTATTTTGATTTCAATAGGAAATGAAAACCCTAACCAAATGATTCTTTTGATTTTAGTGTGATTAATATAAAAAAAATCAAATATAACGTCCTAGCATCCTCTTCCTCCATACTAAGTAAGTAGATACTCTACCTCTCTTTATTAGATTTCAAGAATTTAAGCTCGAATGTTCTATTTTAAGTTTTATGAAAATATAAATATAATTACTTGATTGATGTATTGATTTATGGTTTAAGCTTGATCTAACAATGGAATTTATGTTAATAACATGAGGTAAATATATATTTGTGACTAGGAATGGAAAATATGGCATGAAAAATGCATTTAAGTGATAAAATGATAAATAAACAATGATTTTTAAAGTTAGAACTTTACAGAATCAATTTAGAGTGAGGAATTGCTTTTTTAAAATAATTGACTATCATTTTGAAATTTTGGATAGGCTCGAGTTTAAAGTACAAGTGTCATTTATTTATCTTTTTTAAAAATTTTATGTCCAATTTAGAAAATTCATAACCCCTTCATCTTATGTCTAATTAAAAGCAAATCACTTATCATTAAAAAGGTAATCAAATCTACTTTTAAATAAAACTAATTTTAAACTAATATTTTATATGAATTTTAAGATATCACTAAAATAATAGACAAAGTTCATAAATTTAGGATGTATGAAAATTCAAATTTTTTACTTCTAACTTATAAAGAATATAACTACTTCAAAACTTAACAATTTTAAGTAAAAAATGAGTTTATAGAAAGTTAATTGAGTTTATTCTTATGTAAAATAAAATTCACAAATAATAAACTTGTAAAATGTCATTCAAAGGTCAAAATTAATCTGACTATAAAGTGGATTATATTCAATATATAATGTACTATCATGATATTCAATGGTCCAATATGGTGTGTATGGTTTCTAAATATTAAAATAAGATAATTTATGATATTTAATAGATAAATACATGAAGTTGTGATCATGAGATGAGAATTTAAATGTTATGAACATGATATGTGTTGTAACGAACTTATTACATTAATCTTGGGATGAAATGTGTTATATAGTCATGTATTTGTTGCATGGTAGTGTTTTGGAACATGATGCAAACATACTTATGATATTGTTTAGTTAATGTGATGAAAATGGCTTATGCCATGATATGATAATTGAAAGTATTATGCAAATTGAAAATTTGAGAAATACATCAAGGGCGATGAAAATGCCAATCAATTGAATACTAGTAAAAGAAAGGCAGGGTGTAAGGTCAGTATGGGAAGAACAAGGATAAAAAGAAGGGTATGGTATAAGGTTGGACCAAGAGTCATAAGATGGATGTATGCACTCCTACATGTGATTATTATTGAATGTAAAATGAAACAAATATATATCGACATTAATCATTCTTATGTGATATGATGATGATAATATAATTATGATTGATCCTCTTAAGGCTATTTGGAAATGTATATGATGAAATAGTTATAAATAAGCCCTTTTGTCTACTTAATGTGCAAATTAATGTTTATGAATGTTTAAATGTGCTATATTTACAAAAAGGTGACCCAGTAGATATGAGTATTAGATAATATGTTTATTTATATAGAGTATTTAATTACTGAGCACTAAATTCATTTTCTTATAATTTGTTTTATAAATACATATGTTAAACCTCCACTACCACTACCTCTTCAAAGCTTGAATGGTAGACATGCTTTTTGGTTTAATTTTAATAGCATAAGATATATTTAGATAGGGCTTTTTTTGTTACACTTCTTAATTGATTAACTAGGATTACAATGATTTATTTGAATTAGATTGGTGTAAATCAAATAATGGGTTCCACATTGTTCATGATTGGACTATAGTTATGATAGTGAGAGAATTAAAAAACAAATCATATGTAATGTGAGGAAGAATTGAAATTAAACACTATAATAAGATATATGAAATTAAGAAATATGATTATTTGAAAAGAATGTCAATTCCATCACTAAGAAAGGGTAACTTTTTGTATATATTTAATTAGTGCATCTCTTGTGCATACATAGAGTTCATTTGTCTTTTTTTAGTTAACTATGTAACAAAGATATGTGTGTCTGTTTTTATGTTTCACAAATCAATATCATTAAAAAATTATAAGGTAGTATAATATATATAATTAAAAATCATCAGAATTGAAAGTAAAAAATAAAAACATTTACAAATATCATTCACGAATTACTAACATTTATTTTATCTCTATATATTATCTTCTAGTTTTATTATCATATCCTTAAAAAAATCGAGTTCAATTATAAATCCTATATTTTTAATAAATAGTAAAATATTTTCACATTCTCAAACAACCTCAATGATTATTTTATTACATATTTAAATCTATTTTTACATAAAAATATTAGTAACCACATAATCTTGGTAGGTGAGTAAACTTTTCCTCAATACAAAAAAGACATATCCATGATATTGATGTAACTAATTATTTATTATCATGAAATCCGTACTTCTATTAAATATTAAAGATAAAAAAGTATGGTCATATGATGAAGTTAAATTTTCAATATTATTTATATTGCAAGTCTTTAAAAAGTTGAAAATAAATTTAAATATTTCTAAAAAATGTTTTTATCATCTAGTAGTTTAGTAGTTCTATAATACTAAAGTTTCAATGCAACCATTATTATATTAACTATCTAGATTAACTTTTATCATTGAAAACATAACTATATGAAAAAAAATAGAGTCTTGTTTTTATATGAAATTGTAATAGACTATTTAATTTTCATTATGTACAAGTAGATGGTTTTAGAAAACTTACATGAATCATATAAAATGAAAATTATGAGATAAAAACTAATACTAAAATTTGATTTATTTCAATTTATTTTTTATACTAAAGATTTCATTAAGTTTGTTGCAAAAATAGTCTTTTGATTTACTTCTTTTTGTTTCTTGCATTAAAAGAATAATATCTTTAAAGAATTTTTTTATAAAAAATATAATATATAAATTCATTAAAAAAAATTCTTCACATCATAGCCAAACAAAAAGGATAATTATCTTGCATAATTATTAATACTAACTTATTAGTTAGCATTTTCAATATAGGTGGCAAATATACAAAAACAAGCCATTGACTTAAGTTGAAAGTACCATATTAGAATGCCATTTAATATTATCAACATCATTATTGATGAAATAATGTTGCTCCCTAAAAGAAGATATCTTGAAATAACTTATGAATCTCTCCTCCATTTGGGACACGTGCTTTTAACCCCTTTTCTCTATTTGTTTTCGGCTTTTTGACACAACTAATGTTAGCAACAAAGTAATTCATTGCAATGGAATTATATCTAAATTATTTATTTATATAGTGTTACTTCTATTTTAATAAATCTTTTTAAGGAAAACATTGTTAAGCTTGTTGAGCCATGCATTTTTTTGCTAGAAAATATTTTAATGAAAGATATTTATTTGATGATCTAAACTTTTTGTTAGTATTTTTAATAAAATATTAAAATTAAATTTATTTATTAAAAATTATTATTAAAATATTGAAACAAAAAATAGAAAATATTTATATATAAATATAATTTTACCTTGTGACAAAAAATATGAGCTGAATTTATCATTCATAAATTTTACCTTAGGAGAAAAAGGAAAAGTTTGATCAAGTAAGAATGAGATGTGAAACAAATTTATTGCAAAAATTTGTATTGTATAATATAAAACAAACTTAAATATAATTTTGGTTATCTTGAAATATGAATTATTGGATTTTAATCCTTTTTATTTAAAATAACTTATTTTGATCCTTTTAAATATTTAATTAAAGTAATTTTGGTCTTGTCGATATCATTCTATCAATAGACTAATAGAATGAGTGAGGTAGCATTCTTTTTTTTTTGTTCTTCTTATTTATCCCGCTATTTTCTTTATTTTCTTTTTCAATGTCTTCTTTTCATTCATAGTTTTTATCCGTTTTTCTTTAAACTAGACTTGTTTACGATTACATTCAACCACCATTTTAAATTTATTCAACCATTCAAATTTATTTTTCATTTTCTAATTTGCACCTACTTTCTCCTCTATTTTTTTTCATTAATAGAAATATTAGTTGTTAACCTCAAGATTATATATTATGAGTTTTGATGATGACAAATAGGTGTTTCAATAGTATTGCATGTCTTTATATTAATGTGTTATAAAATCTTCAATAAACATGCTACATTAAGGTTAAAATATCAATGTTTAATTATGTGCTAAAAGAATTACATTTTATACAAGCATCACTAGGTATATAATTGGTTAAGATATATAATATGATGATTATATATGTTCTTGTGCTAATTTGTTATATATATGAATTTTGCATATTAATATCTTGACATATTAGATTGGACTAAGTACATACATGATTTGCAAAGTTTATATCTTTTATATAGGAAAGTCCAATAAGTAAAACGAGAGTTAGCATTGAAGTAAGGAAGTAGAAGATCATATTATGTTTAACTCAAGAATAAGGAAGAAATGCAAAAAAAAAGATATGATCTAAGTATTGAAAGATGACAAGATTCAAGCTTAAAAGCATTAAGAAAAGCTTAAGGAAGTTATTGGTATAAGTTTTCTTGTAAAATAGAGTATTTCATGACATAAAGTTCAAACATGTTTTTATAATCTTAACTTCACTGAAATATTTTAGAAAATTGTCTATAATCATGTTTTTACAAGATAGCCTGTAGGGATACTTTAAAAACTAATGAGATATGAAGTTTTGATCTTTAGTCACTCTTTTGATCATATCTCATGAAAAGCCCATGAATTAACTGTTAAACTTTTTTCATATGAAAATAAAATCAAAGAGCTTTCTATGGACATATCATTTGCTAAAAATGATCAATATATGAAAGAGGTATGAATTTTTCAATATGAGTTTAGTGATTAGTTTTCTATATTTTAATCTTTTCTGACATGTGCTCTTTTTTTTACTATATATAAAAAACCACAAGTGATATCACATGAAATTATTTTTATATAAAAATAGATTCAAGGAACTTTTAATGCACATATTATTTGCTTAAAATGACTAAAATATGAAAGAGTTATGAATTTTATAATTTGAGTCTTAAAATTATATTTTTACAAATTCATTGTTTCTAACATTTGCTTATTATTCCAATCATATCTTAAATTAGATATGAGCACGAAACCAGTCTTATTTGAAAGTAAACTCGAATAACTTTTCAATAATAGGTCATTTACTTAAAATGGACTTAAAATGAAGAAGTTATGACCTTTTAAAGTTGATTATGCAATTTTATCTACATGAATCGATTGACTAATCAATTTTAGACAGGTAAAGATGAAAGTTTTCATCAAAATCAATTCACTAATCAATTTTGACTATTTTGGTGCATGTATAATAGTAAGTAACTATTAGTTTTCATTTTGAACTATCCTAAAAGGTTATAATACTCTATAGGCTTCCTATATAAGCTAAGAAATATAAAATACAGTTAAAAGAGAGCCTAAACTTCATCTCTTGACTTCATTTTACTCATTCTTTCATCAAAATCATGAATTGAGCTCTATATTTGAAATTTCTCTATTCCAAGAACCTCATTTGTTTCATCAACTCTATTAGAGAGTTTGTATGAATTGATATTCATCTTTTATCATTTCCTAAATTATAAAGGGTAAGGTATGTTAGTGTATGTCCTAGAGCCAATCATATTGATGATTGAAGTTATATACAATGTATTATGTTTTAGGCAATTTAATTATTATATTTTATTTTTATTATTATTATGCGCAATTTATAACTTAATATAATAATTATCCTTGGAATAGCTTTGCTATTCCTAAAATGCCCCTAGTCAAGTATTATTATGAAAAGGATAGTAATAATACATCGAGACTAGCATGTATAGTGACTGATGATTACGAATCATGGATATGTGATATCAAGTCAATACATGAGTACATTGCTAGTGAACAATGTACTGGACTGACCCACTATGAGAATATTGCATGGATAAACGTGTCATAAGTTATTCTCATATGATCACAACTACACATAAACCTTTGACCTGAAGTCACTACGGTTTCCTACATGAGAAATTACTCACTTTAATATTGTCCTATGTCACCTTTAATCAGGTGACAAGTAGGGCATTGATTGGGTGTGTCATAAATCATGCAGAGGGAAGTGAGTGATGTAAATGGGATTTTGTTACTCTTGTATAAAAGAGAAATATCCTTGGGCCCCTTGATTGAGTGAGACTTAGAAATGCATGGCCATGCTCAGTTGAATTAATATGTGATATTAATTATTTATTTTAAGTCTACTCAGTATCAAGAAATATAAATTGAACATTGACGAGGATGACACATTCCATGCCTCCAGTTCAATTTGGATATTATTACAAAAGGGTCATGATGTAAAACGTTGATCATGTATTAGGTGGATGTCGAATCACAGACATTCTTACTACTTGAGTGGCAGTGATGTATTGCTAGATACCGCTCGCTGTCTATGGCTCAATAATAAGTCATTGTCAACGTAGTAAGAACCTACAGGGTCACACAAAAGGAGTAGGAATAAGACAATAATTAATTGGACTTTAATTATATTAATATCCAATTAATTGGACTTATTTTCGTGCATATATATTATTAAGAATAATAAATTCACGTTTTATATATATATATATATATATATTATGTGATATTATTTGATATTAAAGTAATATCAAGTAATTATCTTATCAGATATTAGATAAATATATTATGAGATAATATTATTTTGATATTTGATAACTATATGCAATTATCTAATATTAAGATATT
This sequence comes from Sindora glabra, assembly GCA_020226215.1. Lineage (NCBI taxonomy): Eukaryota > Viridiplantae > Streptophyta > Magnoliopsida > Fabales > Fabaceae > Sindora > Sindora glabra. The sequence continues at coordinate 107,952,691 of CM035225.1, forward strand.
TATATTATGAGATAATATCATTATCTAATATTAGATAATTAATAGATAAGTCTTATCTCTTCCCATTATCTCTAGGATAAGGATAAGATGAGTTGTTAAGTGTGATTAGGATTTTGGAAGCATTATCCTAGTAGGACTAGGATTATGGCTTGCCTAAGTTCTATAAAAAGGGACTTGAGGGCAGCACTTAATAATCACGTTTTAAGCTTCCATATAAACCCTAAATCACTCAAAAACATCCAATCCTAATTCTTAGAGAGAAAAACGCATCCTAGCAGACGCGTGGAGGGTGAGAGGTCGTTGTTCACTCCGTGTGGATACCGTAGAGACGCTGTACCTTCCGGCCGGCGTTTGATTCATCCGCTCTCAAGTTTTGATCAGTAGAAACACGAGTGCCCAATAGGTAAAACCCTAATCATTGACTCATGCTTTTTGCATGGATCCTAGGTAGAATTCGGATCAAAATTTAAAATTCCGCTGCATGTGATAATCCGAATTCCCTACAAGGTATCCCTTGAAAAATCTTGTAAAGGGTAAGGTACCCTTTGGAAAATCTTAAAAAGGATAAAGGATCCCTTGTAAAAAAGTAAGAGTATTGTAAAGCTTCTTCAAGTGCTAGTTTAAACTTAAAGGGATAATGGATTGAAACACAGGTTTGAAAAGTTTGGAGAGTGGATGTATACTTTGAAGAGGATATTCAATAGAAGAGCCACTATAAATTCTTGTGTTCGATTTCTCTATGCTATTTCTTTATTGCTTCTATATATTACTTTATTTTTTTCATTACATGCTTTATTTTGTTATTGGTATTTATTGAATTTATTGTGTTTGAATGCTCATATTGATGCTTGGATGATTAGAAACTTAAAAAGAATGTATATCTATGTATGCATTTTTTTATAATTTATCCATGCATGGGTGAAATTGTTGGATACATTATACTATAATTCTTGTGTTATTGTTTGGACATTTAAATGATTGGAAGATAACTATTAAAATATTGGTCTTGATGCTTAAATGATTGAATAATTCAATTGAATGGTTAAAAAAGAAATCTATCTATGCATTAGTTTCTTGATTATTTATTTATGCATACTTGGATGAGTAGCTTTGTACAAGTATATTAAATTGTTACATATTATGTACAAACCTTTTTATTGATTTATCTTCTTGATGATTTATTTATAAATAGTTAAATGAATTAATTTACACTAATTCTTTAAATTGTCATATCTTGAGTGCAAACATATTCATAAAACTTTCTTGAGATGATTTAAATTAAAATAATTCTCATGACTTCTCAAAATCAAAGAGTTTTCAAAAAAGATTTCAAAAATAAGAAAAGTTTTAAAAACACCCAATTCATCCCCTATTGGGTGTGATTGCCAAGGCCTACATTAATAATTGCAAAAACCTAAAAATAAAATTTTTGAGAAATGTAACAAATCTATCTTACTTCAAGGTGTATAATTAGCATACTGGATATCATCTGGCTTGAAATCTTCCATTTTCAATTTAGAAAGTTTAACAACTTCTATATCACTATGATAAGATTCAAAATTGAAATTAGGTAAAATGTAAGGTAATAATATCCCTTTTTTTTATCCACTCGTTTGTTATGTTTCCAAAAGATAAAAGAAATAGCACAAAGCAAGTATAACAATATATTGATAATAATTCTCATGTTTTTTGGCTTATTAGGTTACTTTTAGAGCCTATGACTTGGTAAGTACTAAGTAATATTTTTTTAAATTTGTAGTAACTTGCACTAAGGTTTGAAATTGACAACTTAAGATGGAGCTTCAAAATCAAGACATTTGTAGAAATCAGAGTAAATAATTACAAATAACATATAATATTTAAATATTCTTCATTATCCCACTTAGAAGAAATTTGAATACATATTTAATTTTGAATTAAAAAATTCAAAATTAAAAATTCATCTTACCTCTTTAAAACCTAAAAACTCAATTTCTTGAAAAAAATAAAATAATTCCATAAATATAAATATTAGCAATTGTAGGGCATGTCAACCTCCATAATTTTACATGAACTTGAGATAACCAATAACATAATGAAAATAAGGCATGGATAGGTACCTTTGGAGGTGAGGGTTCGAATCCCTAAAAGGATAAAATGGCCACCCTTTGTTGACCAAATGAAAGACAACATGAATATGTAGAAAATATTTTTTCATTTCCAAAAGTAATCAAAATGAATCAAAATTGAAGCATACCTCCTACCATTACTTCTTGATTTTGGATGGTGAAAAATTCCGTTAACTATCCACGAGTGTTTCCAAGTTCTCTGTAATGCACAAATGATGGTGTATGTATGTTCTAAATTATCCTTTTATGCATAATCAAACTTAGGGACCCATCGGTTTCTATATAAATTGTATGTTACAAGCTTCGCCTATTAAAAAGTTGTGTAATCTGGGTTTATTGAGCATTTTACAAACTACTATAATAGTTTTTAAACATTGGCAATAAACCAATGTCTAGAAACCATCTAGCACTTAAAAATGGGTGGCTTAATTTCATTTTTAATCCCCTAATATATGTTTTTTTCACATTTAGTCCCCTTAAAACATAAAAATCTATTTTAGTCTTTTTAAAATTAAAATCTAAATGCTTTTGGCCTTTCTATTAATTTTTCCATTAAGTTAATGGAAAAAGAGAAAAAAAGAAGAAAAAGAGGGGAAAAAAGGGAAAAAGAAGGAAAGAAAGAAAGAAAGAAAAATAAAAACATTGAATACATAATTTATTTATTAATTAAAATAAAAAACTAAAAATAAAAGCAAAATACTCAAAATATTTAATTATTAAGTGTAGTAAATGATATATCAAAATAATTAAAAATAATAAGTAATTTATTTATTTTTTAAAGAAATCAATAAAAATTAGTAATTATATTAAAATTATATTTAATTATTGCACTGGATATAATAATTGATCATCAATGAATTTGAGTGTATAATTATTTTATGTTAAAATGATTAGTAATTTTTTATAATTTATTTAACTAATTATGAATTTTCTTTTACTAAAAATCTTTACATTAAATATTTTTCAAGAAAACCAATTATGAAATTAGTTTACACACTCTAATAAATAATTAATTACATATCTTCATTGTTATACTAAATAACTATGCTTTTTTATTTTAATTTATTATTTATTAAATGGACTCAAATTATTTTAATCATAAATTCTTTTTTCTCTTTTTTTCTTTATCATTATTTTCTTTCTTTTCTCATGTGTCAAAATCTTTTTAATTTGAGTATATTTAATTTATAAAAAATTAAATTTAAAAAACATGCTTATTTAATTTAGAAATAAAAGTAAGTAATTAATAATTTATTAGCATGTAAATTAATTCTATGTTTAAGATATTTTTTAAGAGATATTTGATATAAAGATTCGATAGTGAAAGATAATTTATATTTAAATGAACATATTATAAAAATAATTTATTATTTAAACATAAATAAATTATACACTTAAATAAATTAGTAGTAAATTATTCTATTTATTTTGAGGAAATAAGGCTTTAAATGTGTCAGGATAGATTTAAAAATTTTAATTAAATATGATTTTAAAATAATTTGTAATTTTATTAATTACATTAAAAATTAAATAAATAAATTATTTTTATTTTCATATTTTAATTGTTATTTAGTACAATTGGTGATTAAATATTTTAAGTATTTCCTTTTTTTGCTTTTTTTCTTATTTTAATAAATAAATAAATTACTAAAAAGTATCCTAAATATAAAATTAATTTACACATTAATAAATTATTAATCACTTAACTTTATTTTTATATTAAATAAGTATACTTTTAAATATAATTTATTATGAATTAAATATACTTAAATTAAAGGGGTCTTGGTACACTAGAAAAGAAAGAAAATAGTGATAAAAAAGAATATATGGTTAAAATAATTTGAATGCATTTAATAAGTAATAAATTAAAAATTAAAAATCATACTTATTTAGTATAATATTGAAAATATGAAATTATTTATTTATTAGAGTGTATAAATTAATTTCACAGTTAAGATAACTTTTAATAATAATTAATTTTCTTGAAGAATATTTAATGTAAAGTTTTTTAGTAAAAGAAAATTTATAATTAGTTGAATAAATTATATAAAAAACTTACCACTTAAACATAAAATAAATTATACACTCAAATTTATTAATGATTAATTATTCTATCTAGTGATATAATTAAATATGATTTTACTATCATTAGTAATTTTATTGATTTCTTTAAAAAATAAATATATTGCTTATTATTTTTTAAATATTTTGATATATCATTTACTAAAATTAATAATTAAATATTTTGAGTATTTTTCTATTTTTATTTTTCTTATTTTAATAAATAAATAAATTATGTATTCATTTTTTTATTTTTCCTTCTTTCTTTTATTCCTTTTCCTTTTTTCCTTTTTTTTTTCTCTTTTTTCCTTCTTTTCCATTAAATTTAATGTAAAAATTAATAAAAAGACCAAAAGTGTTCAAATTTTAATTTTAGGGGAACCAAAATAGATTTTTATGTTTTAAAAAGATTAAATGCGAACAGAACATATATTAAAGGGACTGAAAATGGAATTAAACCAAAATAGTTTTATTCTCCCACTTGATCCATAAAACTATACATATTCCAAAAAAGAGAAAACTCAATGAACGAATTATAGTGGTAAGTCCTCTATATGAGTATTACCTTTCATGTACACAATGCATTTTACTTTCTTAACCTACCATAAGTTAATGAATAAATCTTATACTTATTCTAGATCCTCCTAATGTTATTTTTTTTAAACATAAATGTATATATTAAAATAAGAAAAATAACATAAACTGAATAAAAGCTTTATTACAAATATATACACCAAATCCCGTCTTAAGCACTAATAGTGGCATGCCTTTTGTTAAAGGATCTACTATCATCAACTCAATGCTAATGTGTTTAATGGTGACTTTATTTTCCTTGACATGTTCCAAAATAGCTAAGTGCTTAATGTCAATGTGTTTGGTTTGACTTCCACTTTTATCATTCTTAGCCAGAAAAAATATAGCTAAGTTATCATAATAAATCCTTAATGACCTATTAATTGAATCCATAATTCTAAGCCTTGAAATAAAGCTCTTTAGTTATACACCATGTAAAGTTGCCTCAAAATAAGATACGAACTCAACTTCTATAATAGAAGTAGCAATTAAGGTTTGTTTCACGCTCTTCCAAGACACAGCTTCATAGCAAACATAAAAATGTACCCTAATGTTAATTTTTGTGAATCAATGCATTTGGCAATATCTAAGTTTGAGTAGCCAACTACTTATGTGTACATTAGCATGTAATGCTTGGTACATATCTCATCACTTTCTTTATAACTCTCCAATAATCCATTTTTGGATTACTTTGATATCTCCCTAACATTCTAACCACAAATGCAATGTCAAGTCTTGTACAATTTTGAGCATACATAAGGCTTCTAACAACTAAAGCATATGGAATGTTTCGTATTTGTTCCCTTTCTAAGTCATTCTTAGGGCACTATTTCAAATTGAACTTGTCACCCTTTACAACAAGTGCTACACTTGGTGAATAATCTTTTATCCAAAATTTCTCCAAAACTTTATCGATATAGGCTTTTATGATAAACCCAAAATACATTAAGTTCTATCCCTATAGATCTTAATGCCAATTACATAAGATGCCTCACCCTTATCTTTCACATCAAAATTCTTATAGAGAAACTATTTTACCTCATATAGCAAACCCCTATCATTAGCTACAAGTAATATATAATCCACATATAACACAAGGAAATAAATTTTACTCCTATTGACCTTCTGGTATATACACTGATCCATGATATTTTTCACAAACCTAAATAAGGAGATAATATCATAAAACTTAAGATACCATTGGTGAGAAACTCATTTCAATCCATATATGGATTTTTTAAACTTTCACACTAAGTGCTTACCAGTATTAGAGGAGAATCCTTTAGGTAATTTTATATATATCTTTTCCTCTAGATCTCCATTGAGGAATGTTATCTTTATATCCATCTATGTAGTTCGAGATCAAATTGGGCAACTAATGCCATTATCACATGGAAGGAATCTTTCTTTGATTCCTTCTTTTTGAATGAATCCTTTAGCCATAAGTCTTTCCTTATATCTCTCAATGTTGCCTAATGAGTTTTTTTTATTTTACAAACCTATTTACATCTAATGGGTTTAGCACCATTAGGCAATTTGACAAGATCCCAAACTCCATTGGATGCCATGAAATTCATTTCTTCTTTCATGGCATTATACCATATCTTTGATTTTTTACAGCTATTGACTTGTGAAAATGTCTCAGGGTCATTTTTAGCTCCTATATTGTAGTTAGACTCTTGTAAGTATACAATGTAGTCACTAGGAATTGTCAACCTCTTTTTCCTAGTTGATGTTTTCAATGTTAGGTTAACATCCTCTTGGAGAGCATGTTCCTCAACTGATTGCTCAACAGTTTTTAGTAATTGTTCAACAACCAGATTAACTTGGTCATAGCTAGCTGGTTATGGATTCTCAATGATTAGTTATTCAATACCTATTTGAACATGAGGGGTATGGATCATAACCAATCTATCACTTAATATGGAAGCTTGAAAACTAAAATTATTACATTTAGTGTTTAGATGCTAAATCTGATCACTCTCACTGACTGAGTTATTTTCAAGAAATTTTGCATTTCTTAATTCCATAATCCTAGTGCTATGAGATAGATAATATAATTTATATCCTTTGGACTTTTTAGCATACCTAATGAAATATCCATTTATAGTCCTTGGGTCCAACTTTTTCTCTTATAGATTGTAAACCCTAATCTCAGATGGGCATCCTCAAATGTGCACATGTCTTAAACTTAATTTCTAAACTTTGAACAACTTAAATGATTTTTTTTTCAATAGTCTTAGTTGAAACTTGGTTATGAATATACATAGATGTCTTAAGGGCTTTAGTTCATAAGGACTTAGTAAGCTTGGAGGTACTAAACATGCTTTGCACCATGTCTAATAATATTCGATTTCTTTCTTCAGCTACACCATTTTGGTCTAGAAATCCAAGCATAGTGTATTGGGCAACAATCCAATGCTTTTAAAGAAATCTAGCAAATGGACTTGATGCTTGTCCATTTTTTCGTGTATCTACTATAATACTCACCACCTCTTTTTAATCTCACTATCTTAACTTATTTATCATATTATTTCTTTACTTCTACCTTAAAAATTTTAAAAGCATCAAGTGCCTCATTTTTATTATTCAATAAATAGAGATACATGTATCGTGAGTAATCATCAATAGAGGTGATAAAGTAGTTCAGGCTACCAAAGTCTAAATCTAAACTATAAATGTCTATATGTATGATTTCTAAAATAATAATACTCCTTTTGACACCTTTCTTAGTCTTATTATTTTGTTTTCCTTTAATATATTCTATATAAGTATCAAACTCAGTAAAGTGAAATGTACTAAGTCTTCCATCTTTTACTAACATTTTCACCTTCTTTATGAGATATGACTAGCCTATGATGCCATAACATAGTGGAACGTTCATTAGTAACACATCTCTTAAACCTATACTATTAGAAATATACATTGAAGTATTAAATGTACTGTCTTATAATTGAATTCAAAAAAGACCATCAGAAATTGTACCATTGCCAACAAGAGTAGATTTATAAAATAACTTAAACATATTATTTGAAAATTCAAAAGAGTATATAAAGGGTAAAAGTTTCAAAATAGAAATTAAATTTATAAAGAAATTTAGTATATAAAAGATTATTTCCATGATCAAATTGAAGCTAGTATTTAAAACTAATCTGTCAGTTCTTATAGCTTCAACTAGTGAGCCTATCTTATTGTTTAAATAGATATACTACTTACTACTTACTGGCTTTCTTTAGTTTAGAAAGCCCTACAATGTATTAGAGATATAGATTGTAGAACTAAAATTAATCCATCATGTGTTACTACTAACATCTACTATATTAGATTTATAACCAAAGTGTAAGATTAAGATACCTTTCTTTTCAAGCTAACTCTTATGTTTGATGTAATCTTTCTTCATGTGTCTTTTTTTTTTTAAAGAAAGACTTAAACTCCTTCTTTATATTAGCTTGGATATGTGTTTGCCTTTTCCCTTTGGTTTAGCTTGTTTGTTATTCTTTTCTTATGTTTCCATATGTGCACTTTCTCCCATTTTTGTTATAAGCCTTCGCTCTTCATGTACATACTTTGACATAAGTTCATTAATTGTCTATTTCTCCTTATGTGTTGTAGGAAATCTTGAAAGGTCATACTGAGGTGGTAGAGAATTCACGATGTAGTGCACAAGGAAGGACTTAAACATCTCAACTTCAAGTGTTTTCAATTGAGTTGTTATATCCCTTATTTGCATGATATATTCTTGTACACCTATTATGCTAATAAACTTTATGGATAATAACCTCATTACTAGGGTACTTGCTAAAGCCTTATTTGAGGTTTTAAATTGTTTATTAATAGCCTTAAGCAAACTTTGAAAATTTTGATGTTCTCTGATAGACTTACAAACATTAGCAAATATTTTAGTTTTAATATGCATCATGCTATGACGATTTGATCGCTCCTATCTTTCATAAAGTGTTATTGCATATGCACTGCTAGTGTCCATGGATTTAGGAGGTTTATCTTTTTTAATCACATCATCAACGTCCATCCACCTTAATTGGAGAAGAATCTTTTCCTTCCATATTTTATAGTTATCACCCGCTAATTTGAGAACTTAAAAATTGGATATATTCAAAGATTGAAAATATGTATAAAATTTACATGCTATATTAATAATATAAGGCAATTAAATATTTCATATGACATGTCTCACCAATGTAAAACATATTTATCAAACCATAGTCCTAACGGCAAATAAAACTGCTTGTGGGGCTAGTTTTATTTAATTACGCTCATATATAGAAATTGGCAAAACTAACAAATTATATCCTCTATCTCAATTACTATGAGTAAATTAAGGCAAAGGAAAAATTCACTGTCCCACCCTAATTAATCATATAGAATATGATAATATTCCTGTAAGATAATAATTATCATATCAAATATGATTAATAACAATTTGATGCCATTTTGTCTTCATATGATCATAACATATAATGTATAACTTTAGAATAGTTAGAGGTGCTGTGGCTAAACTTTAATTAAACTAAATTATACTCTTTATATGGTATCTCTCATAATTTAACATTTGTAAATGAGCAAACATGTATCAAAATACAAATAAATAATACATTCATAAATTCTACCAAATGTGAAATCATAAATATATATTAGAATAATTATGCTTAATTCTAGGAACCGGAAACCTTTAAATGTCAAATGTGTTGCCATTTATAATAAGAATCATACAGGGAATTAGTAGCTAGTGAGTCTATGTAATAGCTAAGGACAAAGGTTTGAAATCCACTTGCTATAATTTGAATTTTTTATTTAAATTTATTTATTTTTTGGGTCTTTTTCAACCTTCAGCTAGGTCTATCTTAGGTTAATTCAATCCAAGGCAAACTTAGTTAGTTGACCCAGCATTTTGTTAGTATAGAAATCACTATTTTACATCAATTAAAAGCTAGAATTATTAAAATTTAATTTACTACAGCTATGTTTATTCATTTTCCCAAAGGAGCAAAGAACGAGTTTAATCGTGCATCTCTAATTTTGGTTGAATATAACTAAAAGGTTAAATAGTGAAAACTCATACAAGGTAAAGGCAAAAAAACTCTAATACAAAATGAAAGATAATAGGAATATGCAAAAAATATTTATTCATATCCAATAGTAATCAAAATGAATCAAATGGAAACATACCTCTTGCCATTGCCTCTTAATTATGGATGGTGAAAAATTCTATTAACTATCCGTGAGTGCTTCCATATTTTCTTTAATACACAAATAATGGTGTATGTGTGTTATAAATTATCTTTTTATGCATAACAAAACCTAGGTACCCATGGGTTTATATATAAATTATACATTGCAAGCTTCTCCCATCAAGAAGCCATGTAATTTGGGTTTGTTGAGCATTTTATAGACCATTTTAAAAGTTTCATTTTAAGAGTTTTTAAACATTAGCAACAAACCAACGTTTAAAAACCAGCCAACATTTATGGATAGTATAGCACACAATGGCAACTTGGAAAAGAGAAAGAGAATGGTGAAGAAGATATAGACATTAAAACTATTATATAGCTGATGGGAAATATTAGTGGTAATAGAAGCTTATAAAAATGGTGAAAACATTAAAGAAAAGAAGATAAAGGTTATGGTTTCCATAAAGAAAAAAGAAAATGGCAAAAAAATAAAAGAAAATAAAGGAAATATATTGTAAAAAAAATAGAGACACGTCAGCTTCCACATGTTGCCATATAGGTAACAATTGAGCTATATAATGCTATTTCTATTTTTTCCATTGATGCTTAGATAAAGTAGTGATAGAAAGATCAATATTGGATTAATTGAATATTTAAAAACACCAAAATAGATTATTTTAAATAAGAAGGATGAAAATCAAGTAATTTGTATCTTAAAAAGACCAAATTATATTTAAACCATATTTGTATAATAAATTCTTTTTGTTTTGATGTTTATATGATAAATTCTCTTTAAAGTAATGGTAAATGCCTTTGTATATTAATAATTATCATTTAATCATGTGTGTTAAAATTAAATTTTGACAAGCACTATTAATATTATATCATGAATAAGGATGCATTTTTTTTTATAAATTTAAAGAGTCTAAACCTTGTTAAAAAGAGAAGAAGAGAAAAATGAGATTGATAGGATTAACAATACTAATAAATAAAACTTATAGGAATTAGTTTGTTTCAAGTAATAATAATGTATTGGTAAAGTTTATAACCTATTGTCTTTTGAGTAAACTTAATTAGTAACAGATAGAAATTTGATTTGAAAAGGCAACTCTTAACCATGTAGTAAACATTATGGTTTTAAAATTAAAATTATAGAGTACAACTATTGATAATACATAATTATGGTTAAAAAGATAAAAATTATTGAGTACATTTATTGATAATACATGGTTGTAATTAAATGTTGTCATTTGGAAAATGTTCATCTTAAAAACATTTTCTCTAAAAGAATTTCAAAAAAGTTAAAAGCAACATCTTTGTCATGATCCATTTATGGTCATGATTAGCATAGAATTATTAAATATGACTCTGCTAGCCTAAATTAAAATTAACATTAAAGGAAATAACATACTAAAGGATAGTTATTTTAATTTATTTCAATGAATTTTAACTTGTAAGAGGGTGACTTAACAGGAAAAGTTAAACTAACTTATATATCTTTACAATAAAAAGAATAAATTAGCTTAACTATATCTTATGACAAATATTTATATAGATTTTGTACCATTACATTTCTAAGTTCTATCAATTATAATTATGACTATAACAGTTAAGCTTACAAATTTACTCGAAATATTTTAAAAAAATGATTTACAAATTTATTGCTATCTAGCTTGGAAAATATTAAAAGGCTCTCAAAAAGGTTAACCTCATTTACTACTATGAACATAGCAGTGGCTTGTAAGTTTAAGTGTTTGAAAATAAACTATAGAAAAGTAAGTCCATAAGTTTATTGAGTCAATATTTTATTTAAATAATTAGATTTAAGAAATAGCGATCAAAAGTTAACAGTAACTTAATAGTAAAAATAAACAATCTCTTATGCAGACTTACCAAAGAATAGTCACGTAAATTACAAACATAATATTACAATGTATAATAACCAATTTACTAGCCACACTATCAAACTTATTAGAAAATTAGCATAATATCTTTCAAGTATAGCATTCATGGATAGCATAAATGAATAAGCCTCTTTATAACTCTCAGTTATCTTTATCCTTTTGTAAAATCAACATTTTCCCTCTAAGGTTAGCCATATCCCTTTATAAAAGGCACCCAGATGTAGTGCACAAGTTATAATATGAGCAAAATTTACCCCGATATCATTATTCAACAATAACAACACAAGTATAAGAAAAATATGTTAAGTTCTATCTCAAATAGTTTTCACCATATGTATATATTCATTTCATATCCATTTGATCCATAATAATGTCATTTATTAACATGTAATTCCTCTGAGGAAGTAAAACGTAAGTAAAATCCTTAAAACGTACAAAATTTTCAATGAAAAATGAGATGAATCAATTGCTTATTAAATTTAATGATAAAGGATTATATACTGCCCTTATTAAATTAATTTTAAGTGCTTAGTTTTTAGTTGCAGTAAAGGTGAATTAATTGTCTATTTGATTCAACATTGGGGGTTCGCATATTGCCCATGTTGAATTAATTGTGCAATTAATTATCTTAAGAACTGTAATCAATTTTTACATATTTTTCATTACTCATTTGCTCTTTTTTATCATAAATCTTAACTAAAATATTAGAACACTTAACCAAATGATTCCATGTCATGAGAAACACATTCAAACAAAAGATTCACTATAAAATATGTCATTTCTATGCTAAAATCACCATGATTCAACTAAATCATTTTAAGACATTGAAATAGCTAAAATTTTAAGATTTTTATAAAAATCAACAAGAGTGTAAGTAAAATGCTACTCATTATTTGGAAAAAGAATGGTTGTGACAAATTTTTGAAGTTAATTAAGCTATAAGACTTGTAAAGATGCAATTTTTTTTATTTATGGCATAATCCTTCTAATATCCAATTCCCTATTTTTTTTAAACCAAGCATATAAAATTGAATAAAATTTTATAATGAAATCCATTAAGGTGAAAAAATGTTAGAACATATTGCCTTAATGTATTAATTGTTGAAGTGGAAATGAAGATTTTTGGAGAGTAACGAGAGATGAGGAGTTAGTTTTAGAAATTGAATAAAGAGGAAATGTAAGGTTTAGGGTATAAAGTGAAGTTAAGGGTAAAATGGAAATTTCATATATTAAACTATTCTAACCTTTCTAATCTATTTATTCTATTATATAAATCATAGCATAAACTCAATAAATGGTTACCATACTTTTCTTATGTAATTATATCATAGTTTAATTCATTCTCACGCTATTATTCTTAGATAAAGATCTAATTAATGATATACTGAGGTATAATAATCCTGCATGTAAATAGTTTAAAAATAGTATTATTTTTGGAAATCATTTTACCTTGAGTTTTAAGTGAGTGAAAAAGCTTATATTTTACATAATATTAAAAATTCTCTCTATTTTAATAATTTATTAGAGCTTAAAAATGACTTAGTTTAAAATACTACATATTCTTGTTATTTTCTTCTCTTAAGCTACTTATTTAAAAGTAAGATCAATAGTTAAACAAAAACATTATATAGTAAACTTTGTAGAATTAAACATAAAAAGAGATATACAATGGGTGAAAAAGTATCAAAAGGGAGAGAAGGATGAGGGGAGGGGAGGGGAGGGAGAGAAGGAATTAAAATCCAAAGTACATGTAATGTTAGTATGACAAAATTTTCCTTGTTTTCATGTTTGTATGATAAAATTCTCTTTGAAGTAATACTAAATGTGCTTGTATATTACTAATTATTATTTAAATATATGTGTCAAAATTAAATTTTGATTGGCACTATTTATTATTTTATTACTTTTACCTCCTAATATTTTGTTATGTATATGATGCAATTTGTTTATAATATTTTTTTATAACCCAAGAAGTCCAAAACTTGTTAGAAAGTGAGGTAGAGAAAAATAAGATGGAAATTGAATTTATAATCATACATTGTACATTTTGACTCAATACCAATAAATAAGACTCTTGGTCCAGTATATGTATGATTTTAATAAATTTTACTTAAATATATATTTTTATATATTAATATCATAGATATTTTTTAATGCAATCGTTGAATGAGAAAGTAGGTTAGATATAGTGTAAATTTTTTAAAACATTAATTAATCTCAATCATTAAATTTTTATTGAGATTGATGATGTAAATATAGTATAAGTCATTTATGTCTGCATTGTTATTAATGTATCTTAACTTTGTAATTAAATAAATAACTAAACTAATAAATGTAAAGAAAATTGGTACGAATAAATTTAAAATTAAGTTTTGTAATTGGTAAGTGTGAATACTTCTAGTGTCTCAAGGCATTATGTAACACAAGCCACCTTAGCGTCCAAGCTATAGTCTTAACATTGCAGTGAATACCAAAAACCTTAAAAAGGTAACCTTAATAAGTAACTTGTTCCAATGTAACCACAAAAACTAGCACCAAAAGCAACTCGAACATTAAATTTAGCTTATAAAGCCCTGGGACAATCCTCCTAAGTTGTGATTAGCATATAACCTAACAACTCAATTTCCATTAGCCTAACTTAAATCTATATTAGGTATCAAATATATATAGCACTGTTATTTTTTTGATAATTTACATGATAAGAATAAAATATATTTACAGACATGTTTATTTATCAAGTACTTTCAAAATAAGAAAGTTAAGACTACTTAACTAACCCTTTTTATCACAATAATTATTGTTTTTCTATTTTTTATTCATCATAAGCCTTAGAATTAACACATATATTTACATCCAAAATAACAATTTGTTACCTTGCCTCATAGGAACCCTTAAAAAGCTACTCTTTCTATGGAAGTGGTGGTGGTGTTTATGTATATGCAAAATTATACATAAATAAAAAGTGAGTCTAGAACTCAATAAGCAAATAATCTACTTAAAGTTAGATAATGAAATAATAAATATTATTCTCACTATCTAGATGACCCTTTACTACACAAGGATATAACTATACACAATTATTTAAACAAATAATAACATTATTATTTTTATAAACAATGATAAATAAATAAGAACAGAAAAATGATTAAACCTTTTTATGATTCCCAATTAACATTATCCCTTCCGAATCTTCCTTACTAGTTAATAAACATTTATCAATTTGGCTTTTATATCGCAATTCAATTATTTTATCTCCTCTTTTCATAATTTTAACATAACAACATCTTATAATGGGATTTTAGCATCAGTAATAAAATATAATTACTTTTATACACCAAATAAGCAATCATGTAAGTTATTTGTTACCATAATAACAAAAAAATTTAGAATATATTGAAATTTAGGGAAACAACTCAAACAAGGTAATAATTGATTGCATAATTAATTGTGGGGGTCTAGAAGCAAAATTTGGCACCTATAGTTAAATATGTAGTTAACTATATCTATCTAGTCCAAAAAGTAACTTTGAAGGCTATAGTTAACTATATAATAAACTATAAAATTTTAAAAGGCAAATCTTATAGTATGATTGACTATATAGTTAACTATAAGCCCTCAGAGTGTGCTTCTCAAGGTTATAGTCAACTATAAGCTTATTTTTATAGATTTTTTTCTATAATTTCACTATTCATTCAACACATAAACTCTAATTTATTAACATATACAATCTCAAACTTGATTCTACATTAAATCAAGCATCATCAGCAATATTCAAACTAAACTTGACAAGAAAATCATACCACAAACTTGAATTCACATTAATTAATCATCATGTTAACAATGTTCAACATTCTAACGTTAACTAACTTAAAATCATGCAAAACTAGTTTAATGTAAGTAAATTGTTAACTTACTATGATATGGAGGAAATGACTGAAGGTTGAATTAATAGTTAGCTTGCATTAATCATTTCAAATTTAAGGCATTAGAGTTGGGTTCCTAAAATCCATAATCTTTTCACTTAAAATAGGAATTAGAAAGAACTTTAAATTAGGATAATTACCTTAGTTAGCTAAAGATTTTTTTATGACTATATAAAGTTGAATACTTCATTTTTAAGTTGAATTTGAGAACTTTAAGAAGAAATTCAAGAGAAATGTATAATAGAGGAGTTGATGATGGTTGGAAACAAAAATTATGAAGGTTGAAATGCGAATTAGGGTTTTAAAGGTTTATTAAAGGGTTAAATAAAATAATTAGAGATAAGATTTGAAAAGTATTTTCTAAATCTTTTCCATACATAATTACTTAATTTTAATAACACTCTGACCTTTAAATATTTTATTAGTCCCTTTTTCTCTTTACATTATCTTATATTTCATTACTTTAAACTTATTGTTTCCTATAAAACTTGCACATTAAAATCAATCAAAATAATCAAATAATTAATTTCTATACAATAATATATTTTACACATTTTAAACTTCATAAGGGTTATAACTAGCTCCTATCTCAAATGCTAACCCATTTGCACTAACATTTTTCTCTCTTATAATCATGGCCTTATGATCTACTTTGAGCTTTGCTAGTTATTTATGAAATGCTTGGTTCTATTTCTTCTAACCACTAGTAACATTTTAGGCTTCAGAAAGCTCGCTCATTAATTTAAAATTGTCATTATTAAAGCTTATCCCTAATTGAGTTCTTCAAAGTGTGAGGCAATTAACTTCTTTATGCTAACAACATTCTTATTCATTAAGCATATCATAATGAAGCCACTTCAATCCATCAAGCATATTTTACATTTTTCAAAAATTAATCTCTAGAATAGCCAACTTATTAATAACCCTCTCAAAAGTAGGTCTTTGCCTTTTCAACTTCTTATTAGTAATTCATATAGATTACTTCATATGAAATGCAATTTCATGAACCTTTTTAATTTGCATTTCCCTATCAATAACGATAACTTTTAACTTCTCCCATTGGTTCAAGTCAGTATCTTTGAATTTGTTATAAATGTTAATATATGCTCTAGAAACTAATTTTAAAATAATTGTATTAGCATTCATTGTATTATATTTAATATTATATCTATATAATTTACATAAATATTATAATTTTCCTGAAAACAGTTAATATTATTCTTAAATATCCTTAGTCAAGTATTACTATAAATTAAAATACTAATAATATATCAAGACTAATATATACATTAGTTGATATATGACTAATATCTTATATCCATAACCATGGTTATGGATATAAGATATCAAGTCAATATATAGGTATGAGTTAGAAAATAAATGTACTAGATAGACTTGCCATGAGAATGCTACTAGGGTTATATATAAGTTAATTATAAGCATTTAGATTTACTTTTTTTAATCAAACTAAACTTTTTAGTTAAGCATTTAGCTTTCCCGTTCTCAATCCTTGATATCACTTTAACTAATTATGACTAAATATATTAGGTTGGAGTTAGTTTCAATGGTTTAATTCAGTTTTAGCATTAAAGAGCTTTACTTCTTTTTTACAGTTCCATAAAAAATATAATACAATATCAAATTCAAAACAAATCTCCTAATAATAGTATATTTAATAAATTTTTAACTTAAAGCTTTACTCATTTCTTTCTATTGTTAAAAAATTCTTGCTTCTTTTCTAGAATATATGATATTTATTATGATTATGAGGATGATCCTATGAAAGTTCAAGAAGAAGATGTTCATCGTAGCATAATGAAGTTAAAATTTTATGTGGAAGATCATAAGCTTTTGAGAAATACAGAAGTGAGAATGATTTTCTTAGATTTGGAAATAGAGATATGAGGGAGGGTAAACATAGAAAGATCTAGAAAGAAATAGCTAGTCGAAGGGATAATAGATAGACTTTGATCTAAAATGGTTATGTTTAGAAAAGATAAAAGATATATAATTAACATTTAAAAGGAAAAGAAATAAGTAAATAAAATAAATTACATATATATAAAGTTAAAAGATGACTATCTTTATATGACTTAAGAAGTTTAAAAATATATAATTTTAAGTTAGAAAGCAATCACTTATTATTATTATAATAGTAAAATATAACCTTTGAAGTTTAAAAAGCATGCCTAGGTTGCTTAGCTAATAAACCTAAAAGAATTCATTCAATTTTTATTTTATATATACATTCGATCGGGTATAAACATAAATGGTATATAATCTTTTTATTCAATCAAACTATTTATGATCAATTTTTTCTATTTTTTCAAATTGTTGTAAATTATCAATTAATTTAAACCACATTAAATTAAATAATTGATATTCAATTTGTGTAGGTTAATATAGGTGATCGTTTTTTGCATAGTCCTAAGTGTTACATAGATTATTATATGAGTGTCATAAGCATGTTTCATAGCAATAATAATGTATTAGGTCTTTAACATGAAATCGTTATAATTTTTTACATGATGAGTTTTATACTTTAATTCCATCCTGTGTCACCTATGATAGGTTAGCTACAAAGTGGTGATTAGATATATTGTGAATTATACATAAGGATATGAATGATCAAGATAAGATTTTAATTTTTCTATATAAGAAGAATGATATTTATAAACTCCTTGATTGAGTAAGAATATGAAATGTATGGTTGTAGTCGAATGAATTAATACGTGATATTAGTTCATTTATTTATAGTAGTCTACTTAAGAATAAAAAAATAAATAAATTAAACTATAAAGAGGATGACACATTCCATGCTCTAAGTTCAATCTGAATATTTAGAACAAAGAGGATTAAACTAATAGAACATTGGTTGCAGAAAAATGTTCTATCAAATTATTAACATTTTCACTATCTGAGCAGTAGTGATGTATTATTAGATACCACTTTCTATCTATGATATAAAATAGGATTTTATGATCATTACTAATGTAATGAAAACTTATAAGATCACACACTATTTTTGTAAAAAGGATTAAACTATATAGAATATTGGTAATGGAAAAAGGCTATGTCAAATCACTAATATTTTCACTATTTAAGTAATAATGATATATTGCTAGATACGATTTATTATCAGTGATATTAAAATAGGATTTGACGATCATTACCAATATAATAAGAATTTATAGGGACACACAAATAGCAAGTCAAATATTGGGGTCATAATGTAACTTGAAACTTTTTGTCAAGCTAAAGCTCTTAATTAGATTAGGCCCAATATGATTAGACTTCACTAAATAATAGCATAATATGGTTGGGCTATACTTAATTAATACTAAAGATGCACTGATTATTAACCAGAATTATTGTTAGGCCTAGTCAATAATCAACACCCATTTATTTTATTTCTTAAGGTAATTTAGTTATAATTGTAATTAATTAATTTAGTTAATTAGGATATTTTCAACATTAGAAAACTCTTTTATCTAATAGATAACATTATGGTTAAGAGAGTGAGCAAGATAAAAAAAATTAGTAACCAATATTGCATTAAAACATGGAAATAATTCTTTATGATTCAATTGGATTATTCGACTGCTTGTGTAGATATCATAAAAGTGTTGCCTTTTGAATTATATTCATGATTTGACATTCAAATCATGCATTCATAGAAAATTTTACTTATGCATTCGTGTTCATTAGAATTAAAAGTAGATTTGTGCTAGCATTTATGAGATAAACACAGTTAGATTAATTTGGATTGGACTCTTTTGCAATAAGTTTAACACAACAAAGATATAATTCGATCACCAATTTATATTTCTTTCTTATAAATCCTTGTTAGGTTTTAGAATGATTTTAAAATTTTCATTATACTTTCTATATCTAAAACCTAACAATAAAAATCACAAAAAGCCATTACCTTTATTTGTACCTTTATTAATATCTTCATATCCTTTATTAACTCCTCAAAAAGAAGACAATCAAGAAATTGCCAAGCTCAAAATTCTTTAGAGCTATTAAAGCAACACTATCATCAGAAGAAATGTCTAAAGCCTTTTCTTGCTTCTTTTTCCCTTGTTATTAATAATTTGTTCTTTAGGAAGTAAATGACCTCTCTTAGAAATGACAATGCCCTTGGCCTTTTTAGGACCTTGACTAGATTCTATAACTTCTACAAAGGAATGCTTTAACCTAGAACTTTTAGAGAAGTAAAGATTGTTAGTGAGCCTATTAGTTTCTTTTATGCATATATGGGCTTAGACCTATCTCTTGTAACCCTATATTTTATTATAAATAGATATTGCATTCTTTAGTTAAGGACATGGCCTTATAATTCTTTCTCCTCTTCTAACATGATATTTATAGCCTAAATAAAACTTTAGAACTTAGACATATCTCTAAATCAAAACACTTTTTTTTCCTTCCACCCTTTTTTCTCTTTTTTTTTCTCTTCTATATGTAACTAGGTCACAGAAAAAATTTGGTGGCAACTTAGAATAGCGCATTTGGAAAGAAGATTAGAGAATCTAGTGTTTATAGTCATTATTGGTGTACATATGCCTGCTAAGTATATGTGAATAGTATCAAAGAAACTATTTAAAGTGTTTAACGGTCAATGGTGGCCCATTTTGCAACTTGGATGGATCGAAAGGGAGATTGGCAGTCAGTGACTCACTCTGGGTGGCACGTGAGTGGCATGCGCTCACTATTTGATGGCGCGTGAGATCCATACACAGAGGAAATTACCAGTATATGATGGTATATAGAGCATTTTTTAGAGATGAGCTTTCGGGTGCAACTTCATCTCTATGAATTGCACCTTCCTATGTTCTTGCATCAATATTTTAATTGCTTCACTTATAGTTTTTTGAATTTATTTAATTTTCTGGTGCTGCTGTTCAATTAATTTCTTGATATAATGACAGAAACAAATAAAGTGAACTCTAGTTTAGGTGCCCAGAATAATGATTTTAAAATATTTTCTCTAACTTAATTTCTACTATTGTAAAAATTATTAATAAAAAACTTGATGGTGATGGGCATGAATACTTTGCATGGAAAAAGTCTATTGAGTATTTTTTTTAGGGCATTGGAAGGTTTGATCATCTGACTAATGATCCACCCACTGATAATACGAAAACTCGATGGACTATGGAGGATCGATGACTATTTATCTTGATAAGTAATACTTTGGAAAAGGATGTTGAAAATAATTGTGTACATTGCAAGACTGTCAAATACTTATGGACATTCCTTAAATTCTTTTTTCAGGTAAAGATAATTTAATTCACATTTATGACTTATGTGTAGCTTTGTTTCAGCTAAACATGCAAGGAAAAACTATGTCTCAAATTTATACCAAGTGGAATAATATTTATAAACAATGGGATCGTCTTCTTCTTATTACTAAAGATGTTAAGGTAATGTAAACTCAACGAGAACAATTAGCTACTTTATCTTTTCTCATGAATTTACCTATTGAGCTCAATCATGTTTGCCAACAAATTTTATCTAGTTCTGAGCAGTTAACTCGATAATTTATTTTTTCTCTTGTTCTTCGAGCAACCTAAAAGTTGCCATTAACTTCCCTAGTTAACTCCTTTGCTTTAGTTAGTTTAAGTACTCAAAAAGGTCATATAGGTGTTAAAAAAAGGGTAATAATCAACTTAATAATGATATCTATTTTTACTGTAAAGAACTAGGTTATATGAAGAAAATTTATCCTAAGTTAGTTGGATGAAATACATCTCGATTTATAAATATTATTTCTAGCACTCCTGCACTAAAATCTGAGCATATAACTTTGACTAAGGATAAGTATAATCATTTACTTTAGCTCCAGATTTCACAATAGCCACCTTCTACTCTATCTACTTTTACTTTGATTCGGATAGGTAATCTTACTGTATGTTTTTCGTATTTCAAGTTTAGATGGGTAATTAATTCTGAGGCCATTGATAATATGTCAGGAGACATAAGTATCTTTTCTTCTTTTATATTCTTACCTTCTTCTATCACTTCAGCTAATAGGTCCACCACTTTTATTGTTAGGAGTGGCACAACCAATGCTACTTTTGATATTTCCTTAACTAATGTCTTGTATCTTCTTAAATTCCTATTCAACTTATTATTAGTTAGCCAAATCACATGTACTTATAACTATGGTGTTTTCTTCTTTCTTGATTATTATATTTTTCAAAATCTTTTGACAAAGAAAATTTTTAGTAGAGGATATGAATTTGGTGGACTGTACGTGCTTGATGGTGACTTTCCTCAACTAGCTCCTCTACTAATTACGTTACCGATTGGGACATCCCTCATTGTCATCCTTAAAGAAATTATGTCCTTATTTGAGTTCTATTTTAAATTTTAATTATGAGTCTTGTTAATTTGCCAAATAGTATCGTCAAACTTATGTTCCTCGAGTTAATAAATAAGTTACATCCTATTTTGAGTTACTCCATTATGATGTTTGGGGTCCTTGTCCAGTTGTGTCAAAACTTGATTATCGTTACTTTGTTACATTTGTTGATGATTATTCAAGAATTACTTAACTTTACGTAATAAAAAATTAATCTAATTTCTTTGATTTTTTTTATGCCTTTTATTCTAAAATTATGAATCACTGTCATATTTCTATCAAATATTTAAGCAATGATAATGCTAAAGAATACTTTTCTGCCCAGTTCTCTTTATATTTATTTAAGCATGATATAATACATCAGTCTTCTTATGAGATTACCCTATAACAAAATGGGATAGTTGAACGAAAAAATTTTTATTTAATGGAGGTTGCACACACACTTCTCTTTCAGATGAAATTTCTTAAGGTATTTTAGGTAGAAACTGTTTCTATAGCTTGTTTCTTAATCAATAGAATGCGTTTTTCAGCTGTTGATGGTGAGGTACCATATTTTCTCTTGTTTCCCTTTCAACTATTATTTCATTTTACTTCATGCATCTTTAGTTATACTTATTTTGTTCATGATTATTGATCACATGTTTCTAAATTAGACCCTTGATCTTTAAAATACATTTTTCTTGGGTATTCTTACACTCAAAAGGGTTATTATTATTATTCTCCTAATTTGAGACGTTATTTTGTGACATTTGATATTACATTTTTTGAGTCTATTCCTTTCTTTGATTTTACCATAATTACCAATTCATTACTTGAGTCTGAACCTATTGATAACTATTTCTTTATATATACCACTAGTTCTCAGGACTCCACCCTCCCACCACAAGCCTCTTTTGTATTAAATTTGTTTATTCTCATAAGCAACAGGTTTCCATAATCCTACCACCACTATCAAGTGCCATACCAGTTGCTGCACAACTATCAGCTTCGTCTCTTCTACTAATGGCTTTTTCTTCAAAAGATCCACCTCCTCTATTCTCCGATCTTGATATTCCTATTACCTATGACAAATGTACTCGTAGTTGCATCCAGAAAGGTAACCTCTCTACATCTTATTCCATATCTAATTTTGTGTCATATTCCACCTTACTTGTATCTTTCCAATCTTTCATTGCTTCCCTAGATCATATTACTATTCCTAAAACTATTATAGAGGTTTTTTCTTATGCTGGGTAGCATGTTGCTATGGATGAAAAGATGGACGCTCTTGAGAATAATAATACTTAGGGACTTGTGCTTTTACTAAAAGATAAATAACTTATTAGGTGTAAGTGGGTATACACAGTCAAACTTAACCTAGATGGTTCCATTACTCAATTGAAAGCTTACTTGGTTGCTAAGGGATATGCACAAACTTATGGCATTGATTACTTTAAGACTTTTTCTCATATTACTAAGATTACATCTATTCGCCTATTTCTCTCTTTGGCTGCCTCTCAGCATTGGTCTTTCCATTAGCTTGAAGTTAAAAATGTCTTTCTTCATGGAGATTTACATGAAGAAGTTTATATGGAGCAATCTCCTAGTTATATTGCTTAGGGAGAGAAAGGAAAAGTGTGTCGATTAAGGAAATCTTTGTATGGTTTAAAACAATCTCCTTATACATGGTTTGACAGATTCAGTGATGTTATAATAGAATTTGGCATGAAGAAGAGTGATTATGACCATTCTGTGTTTTATAAACATTCTAATTTGGGTGCATACTTCTTGCAATTTATGTTGATGATATTGTAATTACCAGTAGTGATAAAGTGGAAATTTCTGAATTAAAGAACTTTCTTCATTCTAAGTTTCAGATTAAAGATTTAGGGCCACTTTAGTATTTTCTCAGTGTTGAGATTGCCCAGAGTAAAAAGGAAAAGTGTGTCGATTAAGGAAATCTTTGTATGGTTTAAAACAATCTCCTTATGCATGGTTCAACAAATTTAATGATGTTATAATAGAATTTGGCATGAAAAAAAGTGATTATGACCATTCTGTGTTCTATAAACATTCTAAATTTGGGTGTATACTTATTGTAGTTTATGTTGATGATATTGTAATTACTAGTAGTGATAAGGTAGGAATTTTAGAATTAAAGAACTTTCTTCATTCTAAGTTTTAAACTAAGGATTTAGGGTCACTTCAATATTTTCTCAATGTTGAGATTATCCAGAGTAAAAAGGAAATTTTTATTTCATAGAGAAAATATATTCTTAACCTCTTGAAAGAAATTGATTTGCTTGGTTCAAAATCATGTGACACCCCTATGATTCTAAATGCTAAACTTAAATTGGAAGAAAGAGAGTTATTAGAAGATCTAGAATGTTACAAAAGGTTAGTGGACAAATTGAACTATCTTACTATCACAAGGCCTGACATTGCATTTTCAATGAGTGTAGTAGGTCAATTCATGAATTCTCTAAGAACCTCTTATTGGGATGTAATTGTGCACATCTTAAAATATATAAAAAAAGGCACTTGGACATGGAATATTATATCAAGATCGTGGTTGTTGTAGAGTTGAAGGCTTTTCTAATGCTAATTGGGCAGGGTGTCCTATGGATAGAAGGTCTACCTCAAGCTATTATATGTTTGTTAGTGAAAATCTTGTATCTTAGAAAAGTAAGAAATAAGCAGTGTTATCTCGATTTAGTGCAAAATTTGAGTATCGAGCCATGACTCATGTTACTGCTGAACTTATATGGCTATCTTATCTTCTTAGTCAACTTAGAATTACTTCATTTTAAGTTATGCAATTATGGTATGATAATTGGGCAATCACTCACATTGTAATGAATCACGTGTTTTATGAATGAACTAAGCATATTGAGGTTAATTGTCATTTCATTAGGCAGAAACTCCAGGAGGGTGTTATTAATTTTTGATATATAAGAATTAGCTAATTTATTTACTAAGGCTCTTCCAAGAAAATGAGTTGATGACATTTGTAATAAGTTAGCCATGTTAATATCTATGCTTCATCTTGAGGAGAAGTGTTAGTGAGATTATTAGTTTCTTGTATGCATATATGGGCTTAAACTTATCTCTTATAACCCTATATTTTATTATAAATAAACGTTGTCTTCCTCAATTGAAGACATGGCTTCACAATTCTTTCTCCTCTTCTAACAAAGATATTCATCCCTATAAATAGCCTTAATATACAACTAGTGAAAAGTTGAGGACTCATGACAAGTTTTATCAAAACCATTTGAGGAATGAGATGACATAATGAATAGAGTCAGAAAGATAGTGAAGAAAATTAACAACTTTTAAAAAAGCTAGCAAGTGCAGTGCAAGGAAAATAGAGCAAAAAAGTAGATTTATATAGAAACAAAAGGAAAGATAAATAACTTAATGGTTATGTAGTTTAGTAAGGCAAGAAAATCAAAGGCCATTATCATTAAGTGCACTAGCATGAGCAAAAGGGTGGGAAATGAAGAGTCTTGCATTTAAAAAAAAGTGCAAGGGGAATAGACAAGCCTAAAGATGGGGCAAATGGGACTTTAAACTTGTACAAAGCATAATATTTATATTTACAATAATTTCATTACAAAAAGAAAAAGAAAAAGAAAAATTACATAACAAGCCCATTTACCAATACCCTAAGAGTAGTAACATCCTTCTTATGAACTACTAGAAAAATTTCTTGGTGATTCCAAAGAGTCTAAATTTCCTTAGCATAAAGCTAAATATTAGTCATCTCCATATTTTTGAAAGTAATAAAAGTTGTGATAGCTTTGGCTCATTTACCATCTAAGTATGTTTTGATTAATATAAAGACATGGATATGGTGCTGCCATAAGAACCTAAAGAAAAGATGATGGAGGTTAGGGTGTCGTACCCTCTTGATGTTATAGACCTTGATATTAGCAATAGAAGGGCAGGTAACCTTAAATCTCGAAGGTTCTAATAAGGAATCAAACCAAGCATTAACATTAGTCTACTTAAAAATATTATCATTATTGTGTTAATTCTTGACCTTAATAAAAAGAAATAAGTAAAGTTCCTTGTGCTCTAGAAGATGTAAGTTAGGCTTGCTCTTAAGGTAGTTCAAGATCATAAGTTAAGCTTTAATATGGTGAGTTTGGAGTTGTATTTGCTACCATAATTAGTACTTCAAAATATGAGCAAGATTCTTTAGATATGAGTATATAAAAGGTTACTTGAGAGAAGGAAAGAAAAAGGATACTCCCAAAAAGAGGCCATGGAGGTGTGTTTATACAATGCTAGATGAAAGAAGGAATGATAAAAAATTGTCCTACCTTAGATAAAGACACATGTACATTATGCATAAAGTAACATCTGAAAAGTCTAAATTCTCTTTATGATACTCTAAAATTATAAATAAACCATTACACGTGGGTTGTAGGATTCATGCTTATGACATGAATAGACTCTAGGCTAACTTCCCTAAAGTGAAAGCCTTCATAGAAACCCTAAATAGTAATTAAGTTGAATGCCATCCCTTCATTAGAAGTCACATTAGAGCTAGAGTTTAAGTTTAAATCATTATTAGAGTGATCCATAATAAGTAAGAAAGTTCAAGACAAATAAGAAAAAGATATCAAAATTTGATAAAATAGTATGGAAAAGTGTAAGGAAGGGAGAAAGGATTCATAAGTAGGACTACAAAGGCAACACTCCTTTTTAAGCAAGAATCCAATAACATTTCATCAATATAAAGATTAATGAAAAGTGCTTAAGAAAGCTAAGCATCATTAAGGCAATATTCATTCTTGAGAAAACATAAATGCAAAAGGGATATATGCTAAAAAAGAATAATAAAGCACAATCATTAATAAAACAATGATAGAATAAGGTTTGTTTATTTTACAAAATAATTCTAATTTAGCCTTTAAACTTAAAATGTGTTTGGAAATAGGTTCTTAGCATCAAATGAGTTACTTATAACAATCTTTCACAATGTGCAATTACCTTATCAAATTAGTATATTTAAAAGAATATATAAAAATAGAAGCACGATATGTGGCTTTGAAAATAAAGTCTTTTATGAAAACTTGGATAAAGTTACCGCTCTTTGCTCGAAGGCACCAAAATCTTCAAGAGAACATAATAGTGCTATCTTATTTTTCCAGCTTCTATAAAATTAGGCTAACTTAGCGTAAATGATAACATAATACTATTTCAATTTGTCATTGTTTACAAAAAGTTATGAAAGACATGTTAAGGTCTCTTTTAGCATGTTTAAGTCATTAATTGAAACATTAAATGGACACTATGTCTTCACTTCATCAATTAGCTTATATAAATTTACATCTTGAATGTCTTTATCTTCTTGATGGATCTTAAAAGCACAAGTTTTAACATAACATGATTCCTTGATAAAGGATAGGGTTGTTGTAATTATAGGAGCTAGCAAGGAATGAAAGCTATCTTTGACTTGAAAGTAGAGAACTGCTCTATAAGGACTGTAAAAGCTTTATATGAAGTTTTATTACTAACAAATAAATATTGATCAACCTTCATACTTATCTTCATAGAAGAAGTTTCTATAGTTGAATATGGATTTTTAAGAGGATTTAAGGTCAGTAAGGTTACTGCAACATTAACATACACATCTTTCATTGTAATATACCTTTAAGAAGTAAGCTTCTTGAGACTTTGATAGTAGCAGGGGCAACAATCGTAGTAGCTATTGAGATAAGTTCTTTGTTTAATTTCATTATTCATGACTAGCCCAGTAGTACTTACATCGATTGTTTAAGACTTAAAAGTCACTTAATTTATGTTTAGAAGCATTCCTTTAGAAGTCCCTTCCTTATTATTTAAAGCAACATTAGAAAGTAGTATACCTCTGTCCAAAGTCCTTTCCTAGCCTACTAGAGCAACAAGGTTAGAGTATCAACAGGGTTCCTTAAGACACCATGATCATTTCTAAAGTCTATCATGAATAAAAACTAGTTGAAATAGAAGGTACAAAAAATACAATATAAAGAATGAAGAGGTACCAATCATTAGATAGGATAATAGTTGAAGTACCAAAAGTAATATCTATCCCTTACACAGAATTAAACTATGAGAAAGAAAAATAACAACACAATAATACAGAAGTAGAAGGAAGTTAACCTTATTATCCTGAAAGATATGAGAAATAATTTTTTATTTTTACTTGATCAAGATCAATCTCTAATGAAATAGCATTAGGCTTAATATCTAAAGAGTTATCTTTCTCTATAAAAGCAAAAGATACTTGTTGATAAGCAAAATGACAAGAGATGAATATAAAAGGAATAAAAGAAAAGACTAAAAGCAAGCATAAGCAATATACCCATGCTTGAAGGAAAGCCTTTAAAGGTAAATGATCTTTATTTACAAATTTACAAATTACTTGTTTACCTTTATTTACAAATTGCTTGACAATGGGAGAAGATTTATTAATTAACTTAGATTTCTTGGTAGAAATCTTAAGAGGCACAAAGTATAACAGACAGACTTATGCTTAAAATGTGCTTGAATTCAATATCGGTAGGTGTAAGAAGAATAAATATAGCTATATCAATGCACTAACACTTATGCATTTCAACTAGGCTAAAGTAAAAAGTCCTTCATAAGTAACTACTGAGAATTCTTTACTTTTAGGAAATTTATCTTTAACTTTTCTTTAGAAGCCTTTAAAGGTAACCTAATGATGAATTTTTTTAAAAAGTTTAATGACCATTATACCCTAAGAAGGTTGATCATAGCTAAATTATCACATTACTTTATTGAGACGATCACATGCTAGGAAAAAGGATCCGTAGTGTGTAAAAATGTCATCTATAGGTAAAAAGCCTATCAAAGCGGCATGAGTCAGGATTAATTACTAGTGGTAATAATTCCTTGTTATCCAAGACTACTTAATCTAGCTATTAATTTGTTTGGCATTGGAAGAAATATTATGATCCTTTCCACTATAGGCAAAATAAAGGTTTACCTTATTATAACCCTTATTGGTAATGTAAAGGCAAAAGTAGAATTTATTTAAATCATTAATCACTAAGTCTAAGGAAACTTTCTTATTTGATAAATCTAAAGCCAAATCTGGGAAGTGTGTAGGGTTATAGAGGCATAAGCTAGGAAATGCTTATATAAAAAAATAGAGAAAATTGGTGTTAACAAAGCTATTTATAATAAATTATCCATTTGATAATTTATTCTAACCTTGTAATTGATCCAGACAAAGAAAAAATCCATAAAAAAAAGGACCTAAAGTTAACTACATGCCAAAAGCAATGTGAGTAGCCAATAAAAACACACTAGAATTTAGGTCTTTAATAAGGGCTTAACAAAAATAAAATGACTTAACCAATCAGCTATAAAAATAAGGAGAAATAAATAACCATACTTATTACCTTAGTTATTAGCCTTTGCTTGCCATCTTTTGTAGGAATTTTTTTGTAGAGCACCCAGAAAAATTATAACTACAAAGTAAATATTGATTCATCATTAGAAACAGAAGGCCTTCTTACCATTATACTATTCTTGTTTGAATACTCAATAAAGCCATATTTCCTAAGACCTTTCCTAAATCTAGCAGCTAACATTACATGCTTTTTAGATGAATTTAATATAGATATATTAAGTCACCAAAAAAGGTAATTTATACAAAGTGTATATTTTAATAAGAGTAAGAATAAATTTACTTTATCCAATAACAAAAATATGAGTATCACTCACTCTACACTTTGGCAAGTAACTCAAGTTTTTTGGACTTCTCTTTATAATAAAATAGGAGGAAAGGAAAATGGCATCAATTACATTCATGTGCTTTAATCAATTATAGTAGCTAGGGTTGCCTAATATCTTATCTACTTATGCTCTAAAACCATATGTTGGTTAATCTCTCGTAGCTATGTGCCTTAGTAATAATGAGCCATTAGAGAAAGAAACCCTTTTAAAAAGCTTTTTGTTGTAGTAAATTTTAAGCTTCATAAAATCCTAAATTGCAACAAACTGAATGCTTACATAATTTACAGGAAGTTCATTATAATTTGTACCTATTTTGCCTATTTCCATAAGTTAAACATCCATACTTGGATTAACCCTTGAAACTAAAGGAATGATTTCACAGTCAATTGATATTATGATTAAGGCTATCTTATAGCTATTAATGATAATGACCTTGGGAGTGATATCTTCTTGCTACTTATGTGTCTAAGAGCCATCGTAGTAGAAATCACAATATATGAAAGTTAAATTCAAAAGATGAGTGAATGGGAGTTTTTCTTGAATAAGAAAGCAAAAGTAAGTATTGTGGTAAGCAATGTTGTTTAAAATGAAGAAAGAGTGAAAGCTCAATGAAATTTAAAGAATTCAAAACATCCAATGTTAAAAGACATCATTGCCTTATAAAGAAAGGATTGATGAAAGAAGCAAAAAGTTCTTAAAACATAACTTGATTGAGTAATTAAATTGCACATTGCTCATTGTTTTTAAAAAAACCATGATAGTTCCTAGAAAAAGGCCTAATGATGATACTTTGGCTCAAGGGATCAAGGGCATGTGCTAGCCTCATAGACTTCTATCAAACTAAGCATAAAAGTGCACTAGAAAAGAAGATAAAAAATAAATCAAAACCCAAAGAGACTTGACTATATTAGCCTAAGGAAATGGTTCAAAAATGATAGAGCTATCGTAGACATAAAACACTATGGAGGGTTTAAATAAATAGGGCTCCATAGAGGTCTAAAGTCATTTAATAACTATTTGACTTAGGATAAGAGTCACTTTGGCTATGAAGAATAAAGGTCTCTTTCTCGACCATTATATTAGGAATTCTCTTAAGCATAATTCGGATAGATTAGAATGAAGGCCCCGCCTTTGGTACACAAGAGGACTAAATATGTTATGCTTAAGCCTTTTTATTACTAGTATTTTGAACTAAAGGGAGTAAAAGAGATTGCAATAACTACTCCCCTATTTCTTTACTGGGATGAACCATAATTGCTTGTGACACTTACAAAATCACCTATATTTTCTTTTGCCATTATTGTTCATTCTATTATATTACTTGTTACTTATTTAGATAACAAACTCTCTTAACTTAGTTTGAGATTAATACCATAATCATATGCTTGTCATGTGACTCCTTCTCTTCATCATTACCTATAAATACTAACCTTTATCCTATTTAAGGAGATTACATATCGTATATTGAACTTTGTTCCCCCTACTCAAACACTTCACTCAAAGTGCTCATTATTTATGCTATTAAGCCACTTTTAAGGAGTTTAAAGTTTTACTTACACTTTAGTTATTAGAATAAAAAAACCTTACCTTTAAATAATAGGATATATGGAAATACAAAAAAGATCAAGCCTTTTGTTTGGTTAAAAATTTTTTTTAGTAAAATTTCATTTGTTTGTATAAGTTAAAGATTTTCATTCTACTTGAATATTTTGTAATTAAAAATATAGTATATGATATGTTGATATTGTAAAGGAAAATAATTTCTTTAAAATAGAGAATTTTTTATTACATTTCTTATATATATCATTAAATAAATAGTATATTTTTTGTTAATTTTATTATTTTACTTTAAATACAATTAGAAGAAAATTATTTCTATTAAAGACATCTTCTAATAATATAGGTTGGGCATTATATTAAATTAGATGGTGACCAAAAAAACTATGGAGAAATGTTTTACTAATTTCTTGCTTTCATTTACATTATAATTTAGTTCTCAGATAATGTTTTTGTAAAAAAATAGTTATAAGATATTAAGATAGTAAAAATATTTTATTTATTCAATATTATATATAAAGAGTTCAAAGAAAGTAATATTTTTTTATTTTAGAAAGAAATTTATATTTTTTTGCTATTGAAATATATACATAACATGTCAATTTTTAATTACTATACACGTATAATAATAAATATTGATATTTTAAGGGTTATAATGGTAAATATCTTATAACTACTTAACTACCTTGCAATCACTCCTCTCAAGGAAACTTCTACGTAAGATATACACTATGCTTTTATTATTTTGATTATTTTCTCTTTACTACACATAAAAAGTTTTTCTTATTAAGAGGTGTAAGTAAACAATTTTTTATAATTTATGAGAGGTAATACTTCTTAAAAAAATTTATTTTCTTTATTTTGATTGTTAGTAACTAACCAAATAATTCAAGAAAAAGTTATACTTTTTATACTAATTTTGTTAATTAAATGATCCCTTGAAACAAGCCAATTTTTTTATCGAACAATGTTTTTGAAAAGGAATTTCAACCATAAATGGAGATGAAAACCACTTCTTTTTCGTTTTCTTTGACAAATCTATTTGGATAAAGAATAATCTAAATGTACTTTCATTGTTTTTAAAATTTTTTTGCACTTGTCCACTCTTCCATCCTCTTTTTCCTGCTAAATCCTTTTCCCCTTTCACCTCTTTTCTTTTTCCATTTATTCATTGTTTTATTACTACTGTATGTATATGTATTGTTATAATTAAGTGTTACATTATATTATACTATAATAAATTATTATATTATAATTTATACACTATTTTTATGCACTCAAATGCATCTAGTATAAATATAATACAATATAATTTTTATTATAATATTTTAAATAACTTAAGAATCTAATTTGATCGAATTAATTAGTTACATATTTTATTTTTAAATCTTATTATTTTGTAATACATGCACCAGCCACTACTTATCTTCATTTTTATATAATCCTTTCATAAAGGTAATTCCAGCCTATTACTTTGTACAACATATATATATATATATTATCCTCTACGCTTTAACAACGATTACATGTTTAATTTTAGCAATAAATTAGTTATTTTAATCAAATTAAATCTGATAGAACAATTTTAGACATCGTAAGCCTTTGATATAAAAATAAATACACAAAATCGTTCATACTTATGCGTCATTGTGTGGTGTGGATTTTGATTTTTTTATTATTTAATGTAATTAATGTGGGTTATTTATTTATTATTATTAATAAAGAAATAATTATTTTAATAATACTAATATTTAAAATTTTATATGAATTAAACCTTCATCTAATTAAATAAGTTAATAATTAAGATTCATAAATGTTAAATTTTGTCTTATTATTCTTAAAAATAAACATGCCAAAAATGAGTTAATAATTTAGATATATATTATTTATTTTTAAATAATTATTTCTATAATTAATTTACAACATTTAATGTGCCCGACTTTGTTATTAATATAATATTAATTAAAAAAATTATATTAATTAAAATAACCCCGTGAATTATAAAAATAAAAAGAGCAGGATAAAGTAATTAAAGTTAAATTGATTGAGTTAAAGTAAAATTTATATAAATTAAAGAAAATAATCAATATAAGTTTTAACAAAAATTATTTTTAAAATTCAATAAAAATGATAATTTTTATAAATGTATAGATACCACAAGTATTATAAAAAAATTCTTATAATTGACAAGCCATTTACACATACAAATAGTTAAAATTTAAAATATGTAAATTATCAAAAAAATTAAATACGTATAAAATGCATTAGTATCTAGAGATGAAAACATTAAATGCAAATAAATAACACAAAATTTAAAAGCATTCATACTGATGTGTCATTATTAATTTTCAAAAGAATCAATTATAATAATTATATTATATTTTGGTCAGCTATTTTTCCTTTAACAATCTTGATTATTTTTAGTTTAAAAAATTTCATTTGTTGCCTAAATTATACAATTTTCCTCTTCTTTTAATCCTAAAATATATTTATGTGATGTTTGTGTTAAATCTTATAGCAACATA
Source organism: Sindora glabra (assembly GCA_020226215.1). Lineage (NCBI taxonomy): Eukaryota > Viridiplantae > Streptophyta > Magnoliopsida > Fabales > Fabaceae > Sindora > Sindora glabra. The sequence goes on from CM035225.1 coordinate 107,986,635, forward strand.
ACATATTATTTATTTCGTTCCTTATGAACTTCTATTTTGAGTTCATAGAAAATTTTTATACTAAACAACTAAAATTATACTAAATAGTTTAAAATATTTTTTAAAAGATAATAAACTTTCCTTTTCATTTATTGTAAAACATAATATATAAATTTTGTTATAAACAGAAAATTTAAATCATTATAATTATATTATTAAAGATATTTTTATAAATTTAAATATTAAATCAATTTCATTATTAAATGTTTAGTTTAATATTAATTAAAATTAAATTAAAATTTATCTACTAATCTATGCATCGCGCGGGCAAAACTAATGTTCAATAAATCCGCATCCCCCAATTTTTGTCTGGTTGTCGGTTGGTCGTTAAAACATAAACCTCTGACCGTCCTTTTAAATTTCAAATAAAATTTTCTTTGGGAAAGCCGTTACAAAGGTCAACCCCTTCAAGAAACTTGGGCCACCCCGTCACGTTAGGCAGCCAACCCGCAGCTAAGGCCTCAGGACCAAACGACGTCGCCTATCCGTCCCAGTCCATTCACATCCTTTTTTATTGGAGGTCTTGCTTGGCATTCCACCCAACTGTTAAACCCACACTCTATTCCCGCGCGTCGGTTTATTTAACAAGTACGCGCGGTCTAACACTGTATAATTCTATTTTCAATAAATTATATTTCCACGCTGCACTGTAAAAAAATGTTGTTTGATTTTTATGAATATTTGTCATCTTATTTATTTTTTAAGTTTACGATAATATTTCTATAGAAACAAAAGTTATTTGATATTCTTTTTGGTACAAAATTATTTGATATTCTATTGTCATTTTGGGATGATATTACTATTTTATTGATCAGTTGGTTTTATAGTTTTAAGGCTAAATTTAAGTTTTGTGTGTTTTATTAAAAAATATTTTTGATAAAAGAAAATACCATTTACATATATATATTGATGGATGGATGATATGTTATCTGTATTTATAGTTAAAAAATAGTATTTAAAATTATAATTTCTTTATATATTAAAAAAAATAATGCTCCCTGCATTTGTAATTAAGGAAGAAAGTAAATTCTTTTTAAGAAAAGAGAATTCTTTTTTTAAATTATTTATATTTGATATTAAATAAATAAAAATTTTCAATTTACTATTTTAGAATTATATATTATAAAAATATTTATCATCAAAATAAATGAAATCTTACATAATTTTCTAACTCTTAAAAAGTACATTTTATTTTCATATAATTAAATTTGTATGTGTTTTACTCACATTCATTTATTTTATATTTATAACTTGATTAAACACTCTCATAACAATTAAAAGCTCTATTTTTTTAAAAAAAGAAAATTTACTAATTTTAATTTCAATTTAATAACAAAGTTTTATCTCAAAAAATTAAAACACACATAAAATAAAATGAAAACAAATCTCATTCATTTTTGAAACTCAAGGATTTGATAATGATTAAATATCAATTGTGTATCATTTTGGTGGGTTATTTTTTATGATTTTCAATACTGTTCATTTTTTTTTAATTTTTACTTTCCCTTTTAAAAATTAGCTATATTTCTTTAAATTAAAAGAAATGAAGAATTTTTAGGTCATTCAAGTGTTTTGTTATGTTTGTAAAGAAAGACGGATCTAAATAAGGTGTACACAAATCAAAATATTAGAAGGGAGTAGGATGACGGCATAGTACATTGAAGTTCGATTGCATTTATGAGAAGATTATAAAAATGATAATTATAAATTAATTTTTTCATTTCATTTTAAATATTATTTTAAAAAATTATTTTTATTTATATGTTTCTTTAAAAATAAAATTATATTTAATATTTTTAAAATATTATCCCCATTATGTTAATATAAATATTCAACAATTTACATATTAAGCTTTTAACAAAAATTAAATTGGTAAATGACCACCATTTCTCCCCTAAAATTAAAATTATTTATTACCTTTCTTAAATTTTTATATTAATATATTAATGATACTTAAAAAGTAAGGGAATGAATACTCTTTGTTTGTTTTGATGGAATACATTTTTCTTAAAATATATTTACAAAATATTAAAAATATGGAAAATATTTTATTTATTTTATATTAAATATAAAAAATTAAAAAAATAATTTTTTATTTCAAAAAGAAATTTTTTCTCTACTATTATATTTCTAGTATCATTTTTTTAAACCATTAACATATATTACTTCTTCATTAATATATATATATATATATATATATATATATATATATATATATATATATATATATATAATATTTTTATATAATAATATTTTTTGACAAAATAAATGGAGCCACCTTATTTGTTTGATTTGATATTATGATTAAAAAACACAATTAATGATTATAACTTAAATAATTAATTATTACTTTTTCTAAAAATATTTGATTACAATTTTGAAAATTTTCAAAAATTAAATATAAGTAATAATTAATCATGATTATAGGAATATAGATTTTAAATTTCATATCTATATTAACATAATTTTTTAATTCTTTTCCTTTTACTATCCTTATTTATAAATTTTAAATTTTGTATTGATACTAATCTCATTTTTTATTTTAAATTTATGAATGACTTTCAAGATTTTGTAATTTATTTTTTGTAATTTTTAAATTAGTAAATATTATAATAATTACAAAATTTATTTTAATTAAAAATTTATATTCTTATTTATGAAAAATAATTTAAACAAATAAGAATATATATTGAATAAAAATATATATAAATTAAATAATATATATTATTTATTTGAACCAAGACATTATATATTAAATAATGTTCTATATATGTTTTTTTGCAAACAGTAATATCAAAACGATTTGAAAACCAATAATTTTATATAATCATATTTATTTTATTTTTTAATAATTTAGCACTAAAAATAATTATTTTATACATCATTTAAATAAAAATAGATTATCTAATATTTCCAAATATAAAATAAATTTTGTATAATTAATCATTCCAAAATTAATTATTATAATTTATTATTTTTATAATAAATTAATTTCATTAGTGTAACAAATAAGCACTGATTAAAATTAAAATTATAAAATTGTATACAAATTATTGGTGATACAGCTTATTGAAATAACTACAAAATGAAAAGGAAAATTCTGTCGTAAGTGTTCAAAAGTTTTATGTTTTTATAAATATTTAGCATAATAAATTTTCAAGAAAAATATATATATATGTTCAAAATCAATCATAATAAAGTCTGAAATTCAATAAACTGCATTTAAATACTAATTATTATATTATTATTCCATTCAAAGTCGCTTTTGAACTAATCAAACCGCGGTCGGATGCACGTTCCAGGAGCGCGCGTAATACAACCGTCGTGTGAGGAATGTATGGCAATAACAAGAGCCAGAATAGAAACCAAAGGGCAAAACTGTCCTATGAAAAGCGAAATTTCGCGTAGCAGAGGCGGTAGCAGAAGACAATCAATTGATTGAGCACCTCGTCTCTTTGTTTGATCGTTCGTACGGTGAAACGCTTCTCATTGCAGCCGATCGAAGCAGCCTACAAGTTTTCTGTTGAAATTTCTGGGTCATGAGCGGATGAGGTAGTTTTAGATCATCTTCGTCTTCATCGAGATCGAGGATGACTCAGCATATTCCTTCATCTCGAACCGTTCGACTAGGCCGCGTCCAGCCCCAGGCTCCCGGTCACCGAACCATTTTCTGCAACGATCGTGAAGCCAATCATCCCGTGAGATTCAAGGTTTGGTGTTTTTATTTTGGGGGGGGGGTTGCTCTCATGCTTGTAGAATTTGTTTGTGTAAATTGCCAAGCTTTTGCTGAAGGGGGAAAAAAATCACGCAACTGTATTTATTTTCCCTACATTTATTGGCAAGAACTTCACTTAAATTGGTCTTGCTGGTTAATCATTTTTGTATTTTTTTTCCTAAAATTTTGCGTGTTTGCAACTTTGTTTAATTTTACTTCAATGTGTGTTTTTAATTTCTACTACTGCCGGAGAGCAGTAGGATGAGGTATTGGACCATGGGATGGAATTTTAGTATTTTAATGGTAGGTGGCAGAATCTGGAAACTTGTGGAGGGATCAAACTTGATAAGACAAATTATTTTGTAAATATTGGTAGATGGTGTCAGTGAGTTTCCCTAGGTGCTCTTCCAGTTGCGATTTTACCAGCGTAGTGGTGTCAATCAATTTTACTGAAATTTTGTTACTGTAATTATTATTGTGATTCAACCGTACTCGTGTAAATTTACATCAAGAGAGATGGCTATTTATTTATTTTGTTGAATATATTAGGTGAACAGGGGAGGGCTTGTTTGAAGTGAGGATAATTTAGTGGGGTGGTATGGTTAATTACCGATTTATCAGTAGTAGTATCATCATAGCAGAGAATTGATGGCCATTAGCGTCTTTGTAAGTAAATTTCTGAGAACTGAGTGTCAAACAGTTTCCAAACTTGTATAACTATAAAACGCTAATGGCTTGTATGCAGTTAAAAAGATGTTTGACAAGATGTGTATTATGGAATGCTTTGTCAAAGCTTAATTGGGGATTCTAAATCTGCGTTTTAGAAAGTGGTGAGTGGAACTGGATAAATATCCTGGTTCTTGGTTCCAGAAAGAATGACAAGAACTCTTCTACTTTTTTGGAGTATCTAAAATCAAGCATAAAAAAATGGTTTTGAGGATAGACCCTGCTGACATTGCCATTTTTATATGGGTTAGACATCTGAAAAATAAGGTTAGTATAAATATTTTCCTCTTCTCTTAGAAGTCAGCTTTATAACTATGGCTGTCAGCGGGGCCAGAGCTGGACAGCCAAACGATCCATTTGTAGTTATAAAAGATACAAAATCAGAATAATTTTTCTTCTTGTAGTATTATGCATAAACTTTGAAATATTCAAGCCTCCTGTTTGTGAATTTCCTACAATTCCCTATTTTGCATGTGTTACACATATCTAGATTCATCTAGTCTGATTGATTAGTTAATATCCATCGTTTCAGGGGAATTCAGTATCAACTACAAAATACAACTTTTTCACTTTTTTGCCAAAAGGACTTTTTGAACAGGTAAGTTAAGCTAAGCCTTTTGACTTTTTCATTTGTGAAAATTGGTCATACGCATCAGCATGTTCTGAAAGAAATCATATTAATTAGATGGGAGAATTTAAGCCAACCATGTTTATTTCCGATTAAGTTTTTCCACATTTTATGTTTTAGTCCATGCATGGAGTAAAAATGGATAATATGACATAATTTGGCAGATTAGTTTCTGATACACGCACGTATTGTCTAAACTAAACTTGGAGTTTCCATTATGGATGCATTGGTTTAATCTTCTCTGGAGCAGGCATGGCCCTTTTTTATTTTGCGCCTTTTCAAGGGTTTCAGTTCATTGTGCTTTCTTTTATAAATATGTGAAGGGCTTCTCTCTCTTTTAGAATGATTCCAGATCTCCTCCTTTGCAATTTCTAGCTCTCGTATGTTTTTAATCAAAAAGTAACTTGCTACCATTGCACAATATGCTGTTGCTTGCCACGTTTACATTTCACCATCAATATCAGTTTCCTTAAGAAAAAAATTACAATTCTTCCCATCTGGACGAAATACAAAATCATGGGAGTGGATTAAAGGGTGTTTTTACATTATTTAGCATGGAACTGATTTAAATTTTATTTTCTATGCTTACTTTCACTCTTGATCAATGTACCAATGAAGGTACTCTTTTTTTGTTGCCACCTTTCCATTCTCTCTCTCTCTCTCTCTGTCTCTTTCGGGTGGTGTTTAGTTTCTGAGAGACTTCTGTTAATTTTGACAGTTCAGGCGGGTGGCTAACCTTTACTTTCTTACAATCTCAATTTTGTCTGCCACACCAATCAGGTATGCTCCAAAGATCTGTGCCCAGAAGGTTGTTTTGCAATTTTAATTTTGAGAAAACAGCATGCTCTCTAGTTTCTTGCAGTAACATTACATTTTCGTGGATTGACCTGGTTTCTGCTAGATACAGCTGATAGTAGGCAAAACATTTGTGTGATATGTGGTAGAGCTGCATCTGATTTCTTGTCTGCTTGAGTGTTTCTTTTCATATGGGGATTCATGTTTAATATTTCATGTACTTTATATTTGATTTGGTCTTTTTGTTTTTGTAAGTTTTAAATTATTTATGGATGCATGCTTACTGGAGCTTTTTGGTAGATCAATTATAAAGTCAAATGAAGTTTTTTCGTTGAAATTCTATCCAAAGGTTTAATTGGTTCCATGTTGTTGAATGTCTCACCACCTTCAAAACACTACAAATCTTGCTGGTGTGTACTTTGGTCATTGAATTTATAGTATTCTGATCCAGCATCTGTATGGAAGTCCCATATTCACTCTGTCTTGTTCTTGTGGACATTGTATTATGATTTCCTTTTATGCTTGCATTATTGTGAATGTGATGATGAATAATCAAATAATTGATATGTTGGTTGCTTTCTGTATCATATTTTTTATACATATCTGAATAAGTCTTATAACATATTTTCTGATAATGTAGTCCCATCTCTCCAATAACAAATGTGCTTCCTTTATCTCTGGTGCTTCTTATTTCTCTTATTAAGGAAGCATTTGAAGACTGGGTGAGTCCGCCATTTCCTCTCCTTACAGACTGCTTTCTTTTTGATGTTTTTTCAAGTTTTAGTATTTGAGTATATGTATATTCTTGTTAATTTTTTTATTTCCCCAAATTATGTACAACAGAAGCGTTTTCAAAATGACATGGCGGTAAACAATAATTTGATATATGTTTTACAAGATCAAAGGTGGGAACCTATACCATGGAAAAAGTTACAGGTTGGAGACATTGTCAGGGTGAGTGTGCCAGATGCCTCTGTTTGAATGAATCATGACAGATGTATGTGCTTAATGATTAGAGAAAAACATGTAGTAGTTGTAGATCATTCTCTTTTAAATTCCAGTAGGATCCTCTTGTATCCTGTGTGTATGTTATCGTCTCTTGAGTAACAAACCTTTTTATTACTACTGACCCCTTGCTTGACAATTTAGTGTTTGTTCAAGTTCTGTATTATAGAAAATTAGTCATAATGGTATTTCTTTTTCTTGGCTGTCTATTGATATGTTAAGTTTGCAAAATATTCACCTGCGCTCTTTCTTTATGTTGAGTTCCATTTTTGTTTCTCAATATTGGATGAATTATTTTGTCATTATCATGCGTATAAGTAATCACCTTTTCTGTAGTTATCTCAAGGGATTCAATTGAAAGCATTTGATTGTAGTTTTGGTTTCTGCCATTTGTGGGTTATATCCAGTTGAAATGGATGCTTCTTCTTAGAAAAGATTAGCTTGGTTTATTATGTTTCAGAGTTTATGAGTGAGGAGATGATGACTTTATGTTAGAAGGATAATACATAATGGTGTTTTTGTTGTCTTCTTTTACTTTTTATAATTTCATATTTTATTTTGTATTTATTTGTTCAAATTTATGGGGAAGATAGTTGAGCGGTCAAGGTTAACTGAAAATGTGATATTTTATTTGAGACTGAATTTTTGGCATGCAGATGGTTTGTAATTTAGGGAATGTTGGCTTTTGTATTTTGATCTTAGTGATGGTGTCATTGTTGGCATTGCCCTTTGCAGTTCAGTATACTTGCCTTAAGTTCGATCTTTTCTTGGTTGCAGGTTAACCAGGATGGATTCTTTCCTGCAGATCTGCTTTTCCTGGCTAGTACAAACCCAGATGGTGTTTGCTATACAGAGGTTACCATTTTCCTTCCTAATTTTGTTTTAGTCTGAAGGTGAGTGTTTTCTTGGTGTTCTTCAGCAGTTACTCATGTTTGTTAATCTTGAGTTTGGGTCACAGACTGCTAATTTGGATGGAGAAACCAATTTGAAGATTAGAAAAGCATTGGAAAAGACTTGGGATTACTTGACTCCTGAGAAGGCATCTGAGTTTAAAGGTTGATTAACTTGTAACTTAAGTGCTATTAACTTTAATAAGATTTTCTGTGATCTGACATGTGCATTTACTAATAAAGTTTTATTTTACTTGATGATGAAAGATGAATTTTGAGCCAAGATTTTTTTTTTTTTTAAATTCTAGATCCTTTTTGGGCATAAGTGGAAAATGCAATCTAAGAAAAAACTGGTGGCTTTTGCGTCATATCTGTAGGGACATTATTCTAAAGTTTCTGCAAGGTTTATTATAGTATTTGACTAATAGTTTGATGGATTACGACTCTCATCATGCATGCAAAAGCAGTTTGTTGCTTATATGTTTCTAAGTTAATTAGCTGTTTTGTAACTAATTACAGGTGAAGTTCAGTGTGAACAACCAAACAATTCATTGTATACTTTCACTGGAAATCTTATTATTCAAAAGCAGACATTGCCTCTCAGCCCAAACCAACTTTTGTTGCGAGTATGTTATGTTAGTTCTTCTAGATTTTGTTTGATATATTTTCCTGTGATGAGCTCTATGTACACACATATGCTTGTTAGAATTGTTGAACTAGATGGAGTGAGTGAAATGCATTTCAATCGTCTGATTTATCTTGCACACTATTTGTTTTCTTGATTAATGATTCATACAGATGTTCTCTTTGCTACTGGGTAATATAACTTTGCTAATACTGACTTACTGGCATTGACTTCATTTCCAGGGATGCAGTCTAAGGAATACAGAGTATATTGTTGGGGTTGTGATTTTTACAGGACATGAGACAAAGGTTTTGTTATCATGAAATGATATGTATTGATATAACACCTGCACTTATTTTCTGGCCCTGGTGTAACATCTAATTGGAAATGTAGTTGACTATGATGATTATTTGATATATTGCAATGATTGGTTAGGTGGGTTATTGATATGTTTCTTTTGTTAGTTGTGTTATTGTCATCATTAGTGCTTTTACTATATAGGAGCGGTGCTAAGCAGTTGTTGTATTTTTATTGGGAGAACAGTACCTCAAGTGCCAAAAGTATCTTCTATGACCAACACCCTTGAATTGGTTTTTTGGGGGTTTGTTTAAAGAATAAAGCAACTGAAAACCCGCTTGCTTTTTTATAGCAGCAGTGTCTTGAAAATGGAACCAGTGCTGATGACTTTTTATTCTCTCCAATACACATCCATAAGTTGGTGTTAATTGGTGCCCTGAGTTTGCCTATTGTAATATTGTATGAACTTAAATATTTGGAATGCACTGTCGTCTATCTACTTGGATGTCCTTAATATGATATTTAGCATAATTTTGGGTTATGTACTTCTCTTGTTGCATGTTTTCTTGCTATGGTTGTTGATGAATGCTGTTGTATTACAGACGTTCCTCAAATACATTGCAGGTGATGATGAATGCCATGAATGTTCCTTCCAAAAGAAGTACATTGGAGAGGAAGCTTGACAAGCTTATACTTACTCTATTTGGAACTCTATTTCTTATGTGTTTCATTGGTGCCATAGCCAGGTGTGTAAAGGCATTTACCCTTTTTAGTGTGACCCTAGTAGTTTTTGGGTTTCCGTTTCTTCTTTTGATGACCGAGTTCATGCTTGAAAGGGGGTGATTTGGTTGGTATTATCATTATTATTAGCTGCAGATGGCTTTATTGGATTTGTGTTATTGTCATTATCATTATTATTATTCTTTAAATGATGGTCTTCAATTTTTGTTGTTGTCATCATCATTGTCATTATCATTCTGTAAATGGTGATCTTGAATTTGTGTCACTGTCTCTGTTATTGTTATCATCATCATCTGGAAATGATGGTTTTGGATTTGTTTATCTTGCAGTGGTATTTTTGTAAACAAGAAGTATTTCTACTTGGGTCTTTCTGATGATAGGGACATTGAGCAGCAATTTAACCCAAATAATAGATTTGTGGTACTGTATGCTTTGCTTAAGCAAGATATATAGCTCTCTCCAGTTACGCCTCGTCTGTTAATTCTGGTTCCCATGTTTTCAGGTTATCATTCTGACTATGTTTACCCTCCTCACTCTGTACTCTACAATTATCCCCATTTCACTTTATGTGTCAATTGAGGTTGGTGTCTCAGTCTCTTGCATGCCCTAAAAAGTCCATTTTTCTTGTTGAAGGGGAAATAATCCTTGTTCTGATGATTGTATCAGATGATCAAATTTATTCAGTCCACTCAATTCATCAATAAGGATTTGCACATGTATCATAATGAAACCAATACTCCTGCATTGGCCAGAACTTCCAATCTGAATGAAGAACTTGGCCAGGTAGGTTGATATCACATTGGTGGTAGGTGGTAAGGATAGTTATGCTAGATTCTTTCTGGTTTTGCCATTCTGTCTTTTTTCCATTTTGCCAAATTTGCTTATACTTTAAATCATAATGTCACATGGAGTGCCTTGTTTATTGAAGTCTTTATAAGCCTCCCAAGCACTTGTGAATATAATGTATTGTTCCTTGTCAAAATTGAGTTGGGTTGAGTTTTACTGTTAATTTTTTTTAGGTAGAATACATATTCTCTGACAAAACTGGAACTCTAACAAGAAACTTAATGGAGTTCTTCAAGTGCTCGATTGGAGGAGAGGTCTATGGAACTGGTGTGACTGAAATTGAGAGGGGAATGTCAGAGCGTACTGGCTTGAAAATTGAGGTGATGCACTTGTTCAATTGAATAGAAGTAGTCTTTTTCTGTTAAAAGGATCATGATTGGCAAATAAATGTTAATCTTTCTCTACAGGAAAATAGCTCAGCCAATGTAGTGCATGAGAAGGGTTTTAATTTTGATGATGCTAGGCTTATGCGTGGAGCTTGGAGGAATGAGCCTAATCCTGATATGTGCAAGGTAAACTATGTGCTTCAGTTGTACTTTCAACTTGGCTGGAGTTTCTTGGTCAAAAAGTTCTTCCTAGAGAAGAAGGATCTTAATCTTATTTCAATATGTTTACTTTCATCAACATATGTCGATTTTATTCAAATCCTTCCTATCGAGTCCCCTTCAATTCTTGGTTACCCCCTATTCTATCATATTTTGGGTTTTACATGATTAAACTACGTTTCATACAAGATTTCATATTATTGGAATCAATATTTAGAATTGTGTGGAATTTTTAGGTTTGCATACATGTCTAGGACTTCTGGGTTTATATAGCTGGATAAGAATCAATGGTGCCTATGTTTATGTGGTTTTCTTTCTTTTCTAATGAACAATTTTTTTGTTAATTTCATTAAACACTGCAGAGTTCCTTCATTGATTTGACTGCGTGGAAAATCCTTTCTGAGATTTGGATCAGTGGAGTCCACTGTGTTACTTTGTGATAGTTTCATATCCACCCAGTAAACACCAGAAAACATTTTTGATGCTCCTTCTCTTGTATTGTTTCTCTTCTGTTAATGAAATCTTTTTTCATCTAATAAAGAAAATTCTTACTTTAAATTGTTTCTACAAGGGAGAAATGAAAGGTCTGCACTCCACCTTATCATAGAACTTGTTTGTCAGGTTTTACAACATGTTGTGCTGCAATGTTGTCCATGTTGATATATATATATATATATTTTAATTTGCAAGTTTAGTGAATTAAATATCGAAAGCTTGCTCACTACATACAGTTGCTGCACTCTTGATGTTTTCCTTTACAATATGCTTGTTGTTCTTCATATGCATTTACTGTTGCCTTGAATTTAGTAGCTAGATTATGTTAATATATGTCGATCTATTTCGTAATGCTGTAAAGTAAAATTCTTTCTCCTGTGTGTGTAGGAATTCTTCAGATGTCTTGCTATATGTCATACTGTACTCCCTGAGGGTGAAGAGTCCCCTGAAAAGATCAAATATCAAGCTGCATCACCTGATGAGGCTGCTTTGGTTGTTGCTGCAAAGAACTTTGGTTTCTTCTTTTACAGGTTCAAACATTTGTGATTAATGTGCCGGCTTTGTGTAGTAATTGTCATTTGATGTGACAGATTTATCTCCCTACTGCCTATTTTTCAATCGATTGCATGATTTTGTTGAAATTAGCCCTTGTGTAGGTGAACTTAAATTATAGCAGACGTACAGGGATGGGGTGGTATGACACTAAATATTGTGACATATGAACTGGATGGAATGTAGAGAAAATATCATTTGATAAAGTTGAAGTTCCTTCAAGTTCACATTCCCCTTACTGTAACTACCTGCTATGTGAGCATCAACCTAGTGTTTTAACAATCAAATAAAAAATCGTAAGCTTTCAATTGGTTAAGTGGTCTTGGGTTAGAGAGAAAGGAAATTCACTTAGTTGAGCATTTTTGTATGTTTAATAATTGGTATATGTATACTAAAATAGCATGTTGGGGAACATGTGTGCTTGTTTATTAGGGGTGTCCATGTGTCAGTTTCTGATGGTCTGGAGAAAGAATTTAAACCGACCTGTTTCAATTGGGTTCTTGATTCATTCATCTGTATGTAACCATTTGCGCACACAAAACCATTGTGTTCAGTTTACTAAGGTTGCAGTGTCAGATTGAGCTCTAGAATCCTGGTTTTTCCTTTTTGAAGAAAGATAGGGAACATCAGACTAAGATTCAGCTGCCTCCTTCTAATTCCACAAAGAAATATCCATTGAAGGTTCGTATCAAATGTTAAAACTCAAAGCTAGAACAAAATAAAAAACATGAGGCATAAATTCAAAATGCAAAGTTAAAAAACTGGAGTAGGCTGAGAAATGTTACATTAACTCTAATTGTCAGTATGGCTGCCATGGATACAGAACACTGGAAGAAAACGAAGGAACAAAATAGTAGAAGAAAATGGAAAAAGGGAAGCCAAGTAAGAGAGAGAAAAGAGAGAGAGAGAGAGAGAGAGAGAGAGTAATATGAGAAAGAGAGTGAGATTGAGAGAGAGAAATTAAGAATAAAAAACATTGGAAACTGGCATTCAAAATTTCTAGAGGCTAAGCCATAGTCTTTATTTAGAAAGAGATATTTCATTTACACTAGAGAGGGGGATAGATTACACACGACGATTTATTGGTGCTAATGCTAGGTTGTTACCCATAAGTAATGCATTGTATGGCTCAAGTGTAGTGTCAAATGAGTTAGAACTGCTATATTAGCGCCCGGATGTAGTGTCAAATGAGTAAGGGGCCTCATTTTTTTCTGAACGAATGTGGGTAAAGAAGCAAGTTTATGAGAATATAATTAGGTTTGGTACTTGAAATATTGGTACACTAATAGGTAAATCTTTGGAGATTGTGGACACCATGATTCGGAGAAGGATTAACATCATGTGTCTTCAAGAAATTAAATGGGTTGGAGAAAGAGTTAAAGAGTTAGACACTATAGGTTTTAAGCTATGGTACACATGGAAATTTAGAGGAAGGAATGGAGTTGGTATTATTGTAGATAAGAATCGGAAGAAGAATGTGATGGATGTAAAAAGGATGGGGGATAGGATCTTATCTTTAAGACTAATAGTTGCATGAGAGACTATCAATATTATTAATGCCTATGCACCACAAGTAAGATTGGAGACATATTTGAAGGAGAAGTTTTGGGAATACCTAGAAGGATTGGTTTAAGGATTTTCACAAGAAGAAAAGATTTTCATTGGAGGGAATTTAAATGGATATGTTGGTAGTGAGGGAAGACAATTTTCGAAAGCGCATGGAAGTTTTGGTTATGGAACACTAAATGAGTAGGGGTAATCTATTTTTGATTTTTTAATGGCGTATGATTTTAAGATTGTGAACACTTATTTTAAGAAGTCAGAGGAGCATTTAATCACGTACAAAAGTGGAACTTCAAGGTCACAAATTGATTTCTTTTTGGTAAGGAGCTCAAATAAAATAATCTGTAAGGATTGCAAAGTGATTCCGAGGGAAAGCCTTACTACACAGTATAGGGTCTTGGTCTTTGATGTTCTTTTTAAAACCCGTAACAAGAAGAGATAACAAGGTATAAATCCAAGGATTAAGTAGTGGTAGCTCAAGGATGGGAAACAGATGACTTTTAAGAGAATATTATTGGAGGAAGGTAATTGGAAAGTACAAGGAAGTGCTAATCATATTTGGGGTGCGATGGCTAGGAAGGTTATGATGGTTGCTAAGACAGTTTTTGATGAATCAAAAGGTTTTGGATCGAGAGATAAATAATCTTGGTGGTGGAATGAGTGTATGTAGGAAAATGTCAAAGTCAAAAGTGAATGTTTTAAGGCTTTGCATTTGTGTGACAATGTTGAGAATTGGGAAAGGTATCGGGCGGCTAGGAAGGAGACAAAAAAGGTAGTGAGCGAAGTACAATCTAAAGCTTTTGAGGAGTTCTACCGAGATTTAGGAACAAAGAATGGAGAACGAAAGATTTACAAGCTTGTCAAAAATAGGGAAAGAAAATCAAGAGATTTAGATCAAATAAGGTGTATTAAGGATGAAGAAGGATAAGTTCTACACATAGATAAAGATATCAAAGAGATCAAAAAGGCAGTGAACGAAGGAGACCAAAAATAGGGAGGAGACCAAAAAGGCAGTGAGTTAAGCACAATCTAAAACTTTTGAGGAGTTCTACCGAGATCTAGGAACAAAAAATGGAGAATGAAAAATTTACAAGTTTGTCAAAAATAGGAAAAAAAAATCAAGAGACTTAGATCAAGTAAGGTGTATTAAGGATGAAGAAGGATAAGTCCTACTCACAGAAGAAGATATGAAAGAGAGATGGAAGAAGTACTTTTATAAGCTTTTCAATGACGAGCGAAAAGTGACAAGGATATGGAAGGATTAGAAATCCAAGAAGACGAACAAAATTTGACTTATTACCATAGGATTCGAGTTGGGGAGGTAAAAGAAGCTCTTAAGAGGATGGATAATGGTAAAGCTGTTGGTCCGGATGGTATTTCTATTGAAGTTTGGAAATGTTTGGAAGAGTAAGGTATTTTTTGGCTCACTAAGTTATTTAATGAGATTTTGAGGTCTAAGAAAATGCCAAATAAGTGGAGGAGTATTTTGGTACCTATATACAAGAACAAAGGAGATATTTGGAACTGTGCAAACTATCGAGGGATAAAACTTGAGTCATACTATGAAGTCGTGGGAAAAAGTGATTGAGCACAGATTAAGAGACGTGATTAAGATTGAAGAGAATCAATTTAGATTTATACTAAAAAGGTCTACAATAAAGGTTATTTATCTTCTATGAAGGTTGATGGAAAGGTATTGAAGTAAAGAGATTTACATATGGTTTTCATTGACCTAGAAAAAGCCTATGATTGAATATCAAGAGAAGTGTTGTGGAAGGTTCTGGAGAAAAAAGGAATTTGTGTTGCATATATTCGAGCTATACATGACGTGTATGATGGAGTAACTATAAGTGTAAGAACTCCTAGAGGAGAGACAAAGGACTTTATTATAAGGATAGGTTTACATCAAGGTTTAGCCTTGAGTCCTTACTTGTTTAATCTAGTCTTAGATGTTCTTACCAAGGACATACAGGAGAATATTCCTAAATATATACTATTTGCGGATGATATAGTCTTGATTGAAGAATTGCGAGAAGAGGTTAACTATAAATTGGAGTTTTGGAGACAGGTTTTGGAATCAAAGGATTTTTGCTTGAGACGGAGTATATGCATTGCAAGTTTAACAAAAAGCAAGATAGAAATGATTTGGAGGTAAGAATTAGAAAGCATATCATACCGCAAATATCTAAATTTAAGTATTTGAGATTTTTTTTACAAATTGATGGGGACATTGATGGAGATACCACACACAGGATACAAGCTGGATGGTTAAAATGAAGAAAGACATTTGGAGTGATTTGTGACCGTAAAGTACCTACTAAGCTTAAAGGGAAGTTTTATCGGATTGCTATACGATCAGTTATGCTCTATGGTAGTGAATGTTGAGTTCTAAAGGGACAACAAGAGCAAAAAACGGGAGTAGCAAAAATGAGAATGTTAAGATGGATGTGTGGTCATACAAGAAAGGACAAAATAAGAAATGATTGCATACGAGGGCATATTGACGTAGCACCTATTAAGGAGAAGATGACAGAAAAATCGGTTAAGGTGGTTTGGTCATGTGCAAAGAAGGCCATTGGAGGCACCAATGAGAAGAGTTGATCACATAGTCTTTAGCCCTGTGAAAAAGTGCAGAGGAAGGTCAAAAAGGACATTAGAGAAAGTTATAAAAAGGAATCTCTTGGTGAATAATATTATCAAAAACTTGATTTTTGATAGAGTCCAATGGTGTTGTGCGATCTATGTAGCTGACCTCACTTAGTGGGATAAGGCTTTTTTTATTGTTGTTGTTGTTGGGGGGGGGATAGAGTTTGTGATTATCAAAGATCATCCTTTTCTATTAAATTATCGGTTGGGCTTGGTTTTATTAAGATTAAGATTTCGCTATTTGAATGAATCAATGTAAACTGTCTTTCAATTTTTTCCAAATAGTTGCAAACTGCTAATTATATTTAACTGCATTAAATCAATAATTGAGTGGTGGTTCAAACAGGTATGAATGGCATATGTACAAGCTTCTGAGCTCGCTAATAAGTCTCTGTTAATCTTTGGCTCTTTAGCTGGTGGACAAGTGAATTCAATGAGCAATGAATCAATTTTTGTGTTCTCATGATTAGAGGATATCGTTTGTAACATTTTGAACCCTCTTTATAAAAAACTTATGTTTTTCATATGAAAAAAGAAATGAAGAATATATATGTTATTAAAGGGTGAGTCTGGGCTGAGCTTTGCATTTGGAAGCTTGCTGGGACCATTTCTTGCTTATTCACCCCTAAATTATGGCTTGGTTTGGATGGAATGATACAAATTGCTTGTGGGCTTCCATATTTTGACTTTGTTGTGGCTTGATTTGATGTTAACTAATATTATTTTGTCAGACGCACACCAACAGCGATATATGTTCGTGAATCTCATGTTGAGAAGATGGGTAAAATCCTAGATGTTCCCTATGAGATTTTAAATGTGCTTGAGTTCAACAGGTAGTTGTACATCAATGTTGCCTGTAAATAGTCTAAAGTTTTATCTTTTGCTTCTGATATTACTTGTAATCCTTGTTCTGTTAATAGTACAAGGAAGCGTCAGTCTGTTGTATGTCGTTATCCAGATGGGAGACTTATATTGTACAGCAAGGTAATTCTTTATTGCGGCTGCTACAAGACTAGAATTACATTGCTGTTGGCCAACGATATAACATATTCCCAGGAACTTGCTTTTCACAGGGTGCTGATACTGTAATCTATGAGAGATTGGCTAATGGTAATGATGATATAAAGAAAGTGACTAGGGAACACTTGGAACAATTTGGATCTGCTGGATTGCGTACATTATGCTTGGCCTACAAGGAATTACGTCCCGATGCATATGAAGATTGGAATGAAAAATACATCCAAGCCAAGTCTTCTCTACGTGATCGTGAAAAGAAAATAGATGAGGTACGCCTTATCTCATTCCAGCAGTCTGCACCAACTTACTAAGCATTGAAGATTGGACAGTTCACCTTGATAGAAAGGAATATTTAGTTTGCCTCTTCTCTACGAGCATAAATAGAAGATCAACCTGACCCCACCGGAGTCTGATGATTTGAAAGAAACTATTAAATCTGAGCTATTCATTATTTTCACCACTGTTTTCATATATACACTGGAATGAAATATGGTGCAAAAAAGTTATTATTGTTAGTTTTGAAACTTGTAAATGAATGGCTTTATCAAAGGAGCTATGTATATCTTAAGAAAGTCATAGTCACAAATCAAGTCTAGTCCGAGCTATTCACTATTTTTCCCACCATTCTCATTTATATGCCCAAACGAAATATGGTGGGTGAAGGTTTATAACTTTATTGTTAATATCTGAAACCTAGTGTAAATGAATGGCTTTATGGAGGAAGCTTTGAAACCTAGTATAATTGAATGACTTTAAGGAAGAAGCTATGTATGTATAGAAAGTAGAAATTATTGTTGCAAATCAAGTCAAAAGCTATGCATTAGATCTTTTCCCTCCCTTGAATGTTGCACTGCTAATTGTTATTCTTGCTTTGTACCTCATACCTATGGAAATCATACAGGTGGCAGAACTTATAGAAAATGACCTGATTTTAATTGGTAGCACTGCCATTGAAGACAAGCTTCAAGAAGGAGTACCAGCCTGTATAGAGACTCTTTCTCGAGCTGGGATTAAAATTTGGGTACTTACAGGGGACAAGATTGAAACTGCGATAAATATTGCATATGGTGAGTTTGCGTTGCATGAGATCCAGTTATTATATATCCTGTTCTTAGTGCCTTAAAAACTGGGATTATTGCTCATTTTAACTCATGATATATCCCTTTGACTGCAGCATGCAATTTAATAAACAATGATATGAAACAATTTATTTTAAGTTCAGAAACTGATGCTATTAGAGAAGTTGAAGAGAAGGTAAGTAGCATTTCTTAGCATATATGTTTCGAGCAGATTGTTTTCAATGTTGCTTGCTATTTCAGTTGCACCATTTTGTAATGTCTTTCAGGGTGACCAAGTGGAAGTTGCACGTTTTATTAAAAATGAAGTGAATGAACAGCTGAAAAAGTACCTTGAAGAAGCACAGAGCTATCTTTACTCTTTTTCTGGACCAAAATTAGCACTTGTAATAGATGGAAAATGTCTAATGTATGCATTAGATCCTAGTTTGAGAGTGATGCTTCTGAATTTGAGTTTAAACTGTCATGCAGTTGTTTGCTGCCGAGTTTCTCCTTTACAGAAAGCACAGGTAAAACTCAAGCAGTAGGGTCAATGACTTGGTTTTTTTTTTTTTTCTATTGCCACAATAGTTCTTCTGGTTGGTATCTATCTAATCAATGTTAAGTGGAAAAAGTTTTTATTGTGAATCAAATTATGCCTGGCTAGTAGGAGTTCTTGGCAAAACTTGATGTTTATTGTGAATCAAATTATGCCTGGCTAGTCGGAGTTCTTGGCAAAACTCGATGTATACAAATCAAGTCTGGCTTATATTTTTTGCCCCTTTTTTGTGCTTCTTCTGTCTACAGGTCACAAGTCTGGTCAAGAAAGGTGCACGAAAAATTACACTTAGCATTGGTGATGGTGCCAATGACGTTAGCATGATTCAGGCTGCTCATGTTGGTGTTGGTATAAGTGGGCTGGAAGGAATGCAAGCAGTAATGGCTAGTGACTTTGCCATTGCCCAATTTCGTTACCTTGCAGACTTGCTTCTTGTTCATGGGCGGTGGTCATATCTTCGAATATGCAAGGTCTTGTATTTTGTAAATTATGTTTTCTTTAACTATTTTTATTTGTGGTGACATGCATGAAAAATTGTTATTGCAGGTGGTGTTGTACTTCTTTTACAAGAATCTCACCTTCACTCTTACTCAGTTTTGGTTTACTTTTCAAACTGGATTTTCTGGTCAAAGGTTCTATGATGACTGGTTTCAGTCATTATATAATGTTATCTTTACTGCCCTGCCTGTGATCATTGTTGGACTATTTGACCAGGTACCACAATATCTCCAATCATTTCATATGAATAAATTTACACGTACATTTTGCTTTTATCATTTGGCTTTGACACTAGACACTCATGTTGACACACTGTCATCCGTATTAGCAGCTCTATTTATTAAGTAAAGGTGTTAAATTTCAATATTAGACACTTCTTAAATGCCTTCTAAACAAAAGTTAACATTTATTATGCATATTTGGGTGGAATTTCATATTTCATGCTCATACATATCAATATTTGTGTGCCTTATTGTGACCTTGTATTTTAGATTTTGGTGGTTTCATTACCATGTCTTTGCTTCTTAGGCTTTTGAGGCTCAAATTTCAAACCATGTGCTCTACTAGCTACAATACAATTGTTGTTTCTTTGTGGATGACATAATATTTTGATTATATAATTGCCTTTGCCAGGATGTCAGTTCATCTCTTTCCAAAAAGTACCCTGAACTGTATAGAGAGGGGATAAAAAATGTCTTTTTCAAATGGAGAGTCGTAGCCATATGGGCATTTTTCTCTCTCTACCAGTCTCTGGTACTGTTCTATTTTGTCAGCACTTCAAGCCTAACTGCCAAAAACTCATCTGGAAAAACATTTGGACTGTGGGATGTCAGCACAATGGCCTTCACATGTGTTGTAATAACCGTCAACTTGCGGCTTCTTTTGCTCTGTAATTCCATCACAAGATGGCACTATATAACTGTTGGAGGAAGTATATTAGCTTGGTTTTTATTTGCTTTCATATACTCAGGGATCAGTACTCCATACGATCGACAGGTGAACTATTTATCTCTCCCCCGCCCCCTCCATGTTTTCCTGCTGAATTTGTAGTCTGTAAAAAGGAAATATTGGTATATGCCTTCTGAGACATGACTCCTCTGGAACACTCAATTTGAGTTCTGTTTTGTTTACCTGCAGGAGAATATTTATTATGTCATATATGTTGTGATGAGTACTGTGTATTTCTACTTCACTGTTCTTCTTGTCCCAGTTGCTGCTCTTTTTGGTGACTTCGTTTACCAAGGGTAAGATTCCAATTTGAACTATGCCATAGCTTTTAAAATTTGCATTATTTTTGTCGATAGTGTCACTGATTGAAGATATTGGTACTGGTAGGCTGTTAGTTCTTCCTGTTGCAATTTATATAGGACTTCATCCCAATGGCGAACCACTTTTTTCTATTTAACTTTAATAAATTACATTTAACCTTGTATATTGAGTATGAAATGGAGGCATATGAAATTTTCATAGTCAGCTGATTTCTGCTGTAATGTGGGTTTGGCCTTTGTTCACTTTAGCTTAATCTGATACAGGGTTCAAAGATGGTTCTTCCCCTATGATTATCAGATTGTTCAGGAAATTCATAGGCATGATGCTGAGAATGCCAGGACACAACTGCTAGAGATAGGGAACCAGCTTTCGCTGGATGAGGCAAGGAGCTATGCCATAGCTCAACTCCCACGTGAGTTATCAAAGCACACTGGGTTTGCTTTTGATTCACCCGGGTATGAGTCCTTTTTTGCTGCACAATTCGGTATAAAAGCCCCCCAGAAAGCATGGGATGTTGCAAAGCGAGCTAGCGCAAGGTCACGTACAAAGACGGGCCTTAAAAAATAAATTGGAATAGGATGATTGTACATTTACTTTGTTCTCTAAAATTTTGGTTTTCCATTGAGAGCCAGCGGTAGGATTTCTGTAAAATTAGCATGTACCGTATCCAATATTGATCATTTTTAGGAGATGTCACTTGTTCTTTCTTCCTACTTTCTGAACACCTTCGATAGGATTGTTAGATGTACATTACACAGACATTTAGAACTTTATATATAGTCATTTTTTGGAAAAATGCAGTGATAGATGAATTTTTGTAGCTTTGATGGTGAACCTTTTTTATATGTGTGTGTGTGTGTAATGTTTGATAGTGAACTTATGTTGGTACTGGTGTAATGAGAAATGATATTTTACCCTCTAATTTTGTCGCCAGTCGCCATGCTTGCTTTTAAATTTGGTTGTGTACAACTTTACAATGTGAATGTAATTCATCTTGAATGGCAAGATTTATCTGTTCTTACATGCTAACTAGATTGTAATCCTGTGTCATGTATGGGTTGTGATGTACTTTCATTTTGATCACATTTATGGTGATAGGATACAAACATTGAACTTCTATGTAGTCATTTTTTTGTTGTCAAGTTTTTCTACAAGAATATGGATATTGTCGGATGAAATTAAAAACAGGCAGCCAACAGCAACAGCAATTACTGCGTGGGGGGAATGCACCTGCGGGTAAAGGGTACATGTAGGTTAGAATGGTTCTAACCCTCACCGTTCCAGGCGTGTCAAACAAACCAGCAGATGCCCATCTGAGCCCATGCCAACTTTTCATCAAAAGACTACTTCAGTGGATTAAAATTATCACATTAAAATCCTCTTCAGGAGTCCAGATTACCATAAAGAATAGCACCAAAGTCCTAAAAGAAAGAAGAGCGCAGAGAAATGGAAAAGCGCAGACATGCGGAAAAATATAGAGAAATAGCGGGCTTAAGCATCTGAGAATGTGAAGAACAAAACGATGGCATATTCTTTTTGAACCACAGCCACTACCTATGTTGTCATTTTTATGGAAATGCAGTGATGGATGAATTTTTGTAGCTTTGATAGTGAATCTTTCTTTTTTTTCCCTTTTTGGGATAATGTGTGGTAGTGAACTTCTGGTGGTACTGGTGTAATGAGAAATGATATTTTACTCTTAATTTTGTCAACATTCGCTATACGTGCTTTTTTAGATTTGGTTTTCTATACAAATCTATTGATGAAAAACATGATTAGGATTTAACAGGAGAAAGTAGAGAAAAATTAAATAATAAAGAAGAGAGTAGTAAAATATTATTGAATAAATAAGAAAATTGAATTATTATTTAAGACTCAATGTTAATAATCTATTTATATAAAGTATTAACAAATATAAAGATTTTAATATTCTTCAATCGGAATACAAAACAAACAAGTCCCTAATATAATATAAGCTCATAATACTATAAACTTAATTATTAATATTACTTTTTAATACTCTCCTTTAAGCTGAAGCTTACTAAGTTTATTACATAAATCTAAACTCCCAAAAACAAAATGTAATAAAATAAATTAAAAAAAATTTGATTAACTTCAATAACACCTTGTGAATACTTTCCTTGAATGGAAATATTCACAAACCCTAAATCCTTCGTAAAATTACCAATAGCTTCTAAAAGTCTTTTGTTAGTTTTCCTTGAGTTGCTTCCTTCCAAATTGAAAAACCCAACACTTATGGTTAAACATAACTTCCACAAGTTTCCTCAACTTTCAAGGCAAAAGAAATATTAACACCTTGCACAAATTAAGCACAACTCAATCCAATATTAGGCTGGTAAAACTAGTGGTATAAACAATCTTAAACTAAGGATAACTATGTGAAAGTAAACTTGTGCAAAAATAAGTCACCAAACAATGTTTCAAATTATAGGAAGACACTAAAATCAGTGGTTTAAACCATTTTAAATCAAGGATAACCTCCTTAGACTTGTGCAAACACAAGCCATCGAGCATTGTCCTGAATCATATGAAAACTCTAAAACCAATGGTCTAAACCATCAAAATCGAACATGTATATTGTCATTGAAATTATTTCCATTAGAATAATACTGAAAACATTACTCCTTATAGTAACTCACCAAATCATGTCTTTACTAGCCTAACAACAATAAACTCAAATGGATTATAAAAGAACTTCAATGTAAATATACCTACAAAGCAAATCACATCACTGCTCCATGCCAAACAGCCAGCCATGGCATACACAAACCAAAATAGTCAAATATCATGAAAACACACCAAAAGCTAACTCCAACAGTGTCAAAATCCCCCACAACCAATCCCAACTGGAGCAAATTATCCCACTTGGAACAAATTTATTTCCAACCATAAAAATTGCATGAAATCTTGTTTCATATAGTATTAAAAACCTTTAAAACCATTAAAAATATAGAGATTCCCAAACCCGGACGGCAACAAAATAGCTTAAATACTCACCAACACAGACACAATCAACTACTCTTAAGATGCACGACAAGGCTCCAACCAAACTATAGAACATCTGAGCTACAACACCAAAAAGAGAACTATCCAAATTTGAATTAGTATCCTATCATTCTTCAAACAATAACAAATCACCACCAAATACTAAATCTAGAGCTACCCAGATTGTCATAATCGAATAAGAAAAAAAAAAAAAAGAAAGAAAAAACTGCACTGAATTGTATAGAAAACCATTGAAAATAACTTCAAACAATGCCAAAATTCCCGAAAACCAGTCCAAATAAAAAGATAACACCAAAAACAGCAACGGATAAGCCAAAACTACAAAATTGGAACAAATTAAATCTTGATTCAGTGCTAACTCGTCCAGCTTGGATGAAACTCGGTATGACTCGGCTATGACTTAGTATTACTCGGCCACAGCTTGCCCAGAGTTAGTAAGGACTTGCATGTCTCAGTAATGACTCATTTTGACTCGATGGTAACTCGCCTAAATAGGTGGTGACTCAAAAAAATGGAACTGTCTAAATTCCTAAAAATTAGGCCTTCGTGGGCAATTATTATATTTGCTAGAAAACACACTATTGTCGACAAACTTCACGGAAAAAGATGGTAAGATTTACATATTCTTACCAAGATTTTATTATAAACCGAGTTATTAATATTACTTTTTAACATCCATAATGTGCAGATAATTCATCTTGATTGGCAAGATTTATCTTTTCTTATCAACTTTTTATGCTTAACTAGATTGTAAGCTTGAATCATTAATGAGCTGTGAATTTACTTTCAGTTTAATTGCTTGGTTTTTGGAAGGTAGCCATAATTTTAAATTATTTATGTTATATTTAACCAAAGAAATATTTGCTATTATAAAAAAAGGATTGTTCTCATAGAGATTTGCTTGAAAAATTAAATTTAAATTTATTAAATTTTTTTAAAATTTTTTATATTTTTAAAATTTATTAATTAGAAATTTTAAGTAGAATTTTTATCCATGAGTTTGTCAAAAAAAAAAAAAAAGATATTTATATATCCTAGCCTAATTTACCTTGTGCTCGTCCGAGTTTACTCATTAAAATATCGGGCAATTGCACTCCCTCGCAGTCTTTTATCGCATTGTCCCCATCTATCAACTAAAGGGGAAAGATTTTACTTTTGGTATAAATTAAAAGTACTTAAAGATGCTCTCACACTCACTGAAAAAAAAAAAAAAGGATGCGGCCATTAGGTAAATGGGATTATTTTAAAAAAGAGATTAATATCTTATTATAATATAACTATTATGATTTAATGTATGTGTAAATATATATTTATATTTATATTTGTATGTATATTTATCTCATAAATAAAATTTTTTGAATTCACATCTGCTTATGCTAATATTGACAAAATATAGACGTGTTTTGATTTAATAAATTTTCCCTTATGAGCGTAAGCTCGCGTAATGTTTGTGTTTGCATCTGATCCCCGACGTGAGGGGCATATATTTGTTTTGATTAAAAATATTTTTTAAAATATAGTTATAAAATATTAAAATAAAAATATTTTATTGATTTAATATTACATATAAAAAATTTAAATAAAACATTTTTTAATTGTAAAAAAATTTAATTTGTTATTATATATCTAAATATCATGTATTTTTAATTATTAATACAAATAATATGTAACTCCTCCATATATATATATATATATATGATATTTTTTTATAAAAAATATTTTGACGTAACAAATGAATATTCCTTTCATTTGTCCCGTATTATATTGTGCTAGCATAAATGTTGCAGGTGAATATATGATGGAAAAATAATGTCTTGTGATGTGTTTGAAAATGTGACTTCAGCCGTTCGAATTAAAAATTGTACTTTATTTATTTAATTGGTTAAGATTGGGTTTTAGGTTAAATGAAAAACATTCTGCAACTAATTTCATTTTGATTTGATGATATTTTGCTGGATAATTATATCTAACACTATATCTGTTTTTTTTGGGATAATATTAGATATCAAGAATGCTTTTAAAAATATACAAAATTTTAAATTTTTATGATAAAATTTTTTAACCTATTAATGAATTTAAGACTCAAAATTTAATGTTTAATTCCAATATTAAATATTTTAATAGTATCAAACACATCCTTACTGAAATAACATTTGAAGCCAGTCATAATTCATAAATCTTTAATATTAGCAAGTTAGGACTTATTTGATATAACAATAAGATATTAATTATTAATAAATTAAGAATGTGAATATATTTTATACTTAAAAAAGCATTTTTAGTTATAATTAAATTTTTTATTTATAGTTCATATAAAAAATTTTGTCTACGGAAAATTAATTATAGAAAATAAATTATTGTATGTAACTTGTTACTCAAATGTGATTTTGAGTAAATGCTAAGGGAGTATTGCATGACCCTAATCCATTGTGATCTACATAAACCCATTTTTTTTTGTCTTTATTGGCTTATTTGAAATTATTTTGCTTAATCTTAATTGACAAGTATCATGCATATATAAAGGAAACATTTTAGAAAGAAAACATTCATCGGAGATCATTGAGATTTTTACAAAAAATGAGAATGTTAAGTATATTTACAGTCCTTTCAAAATATAAATAGGCAAATTTAACTAACTCATAATGAATCAATTCAAATATCTTTTCTGCCCAAATTTATGGTAAAATAAAACCCCAAATATACTATATATAAGATTTTGTTCTATCCTACTACCGTTAATAAGTTTTCATCGAAAAGTGGATGTAGAGGCTCAATCTGGAAATATATAAAATACATCATGAAATAGTGAGTCTCGAGCTCAGTGAATGAATGAATGAATGAATGAATAATAATAATAATAATAATAATAATAATAATAATAATAATAATAATAATAATAATAATAATTTATCAAAGTTTACCTATCAAACTATTCTCCTTTGACAATTCATATCGCATTTAAATATATTAGTAACCAAGAGTTAATAACAATGACATTAATGCGTAATCATTTTATTTTTAATGAATCATATAAGAATGCTCATGAATAACTACACTCAAGATTACATCTCATTTGTAATAATAAGCAATATATAAAATACATTAATCCACCTTTTATCTTCTAAATTAGTCTTATACCCTTCACAAACTTTCTATCATTGTCCCTTAAAAAGCCTACCTTATATCCTTTATAAACACATTATTAGGAATTTTCTATTTAGTATTCACAATATTATCCTCATTGTATTTCTCATTTTCAATGCTATTTGTGGCGTGATTCACAATGCAATTTAAATACGAGAACTCAAGTTTAATCCAATGCAATCACAATTTAATTTCAATGTGCACTAAAATACATGTTAGCACTACTATTCCCTCTTGTATGGTCATAAGCATTCACACATACTATAATAATTAATCTACAAAACATTTTTCAACACATTTCATTTCATGATTACCCAAGACATGTACTTATCTTATGATTATCATAACTTACTCTATCTTTAATGCTTAAAGACCAAACATCTTACGTTGGATCATTATAAATCATAAAAACATAAAATATGTTAGGTATAATTTACTATATGGTCATCATGGTTATAACATTCAAGTGATATTTTATGAATGACTTAGAAATTATGAATATATCATTTGTGAAATTTATTTCATATAAAAATAAAATTAATTAGCTTTTTATAGATAAGTCAGTTGCCTAAATTGGCTAAGTTTTGAAAGTGTTATATCTTTTTAAAAATAGACATAAAAAGTTTATTTTTTGAAATCTTGAATTTTGAACCTCTATTTACTATTTTGATGATATCCCAAAATATAAATAAGATATTGATTTGAAAAAAAATTAATTTAAAAGTAGATTTAATTATCTTTACAACAATGGGTAGTTTATTTAAAATGGGTGTAAGGTTAAAGAGTTATGCCCCCTTTAAAATTGATATAAAATTTTGGAGTAAGTGAATCGATTGTGCAATTAATTCACCTATTCTTAATTTGCCTCTAGACATATAGAATTGATTACACACTCGATTTTTATGCCAAGATTCACCTTTGAATCTTGAGAATCAATTATGCACTCAATTTACATAAGAAAATTACAGTTTTTTGTGAAAATTTTACCATTTATTTGATTATAAATGCCTTCTTAATACATATATTACACACCAAATATTGATACAATTATTAATGCACTTACTTAATATATCTTATCACTTTTCTTTATCATTTATTACTTCCACCGCATCAAAATAAACATGATTCAAGCAAAATCTAAACAACTAATATTTCATTAATACCATAAGATAGTTACTAAATTCATAAATTTAATTAGATTATCCACTCATTTTATATGGAATTGGAAGACGATATTAGGTTGGATTATCCACTCACTTTATATAGAATTGGAAGAGGATATTAGGAGATTAATTTGAAAAATTTTCAGTCCTAATTACATCAAAATTTGTATGTTCTAGAGTTAGGATTTAGAATACTCACTTTATATAGAATTGGAAGAGGATATTAGGATATTAATTTGAAAAATTTTCATTCTTAATTACATCAAAATTTGTATGTTCTAGAGTTAGGATTTATAATATCCAACAAAATATAAATAAATCTCAAATTTCTTCATTATCTAAGAAGAATTAGGAATATTCTTGATAAAATTAATATTCTTACCTTGATTAAATTAACAAATAAAAAATAATTAAGGTTCTTATTACTTGATTGGTAGAATGGTAGAAGAGATTGTTAAAGAGAGTTGAGATAATTTGAGAGATAAAGAGAAACAAAGGAGATAAGGGTTTGGAGGCTGATAAGAAAGGAAATAGCGCCCCAAGACTATTTTTGAAAAATTATTCTTAAACTTCTTTCATATTCACGCACTCACTTATATCAATACAAAATTTTATATTTTATGATTCCAATAAATTTTTTCTATCAAAATTTTACCAAATTCATATTTCCATATTTTTAGTTTAATTAACTTTATTTTATTTTATGTTTCACAGATAAGATTCCTAATTTAACCAAATTTACTAATTACTTTAATTATTCTTTCTTATGAAATAATTTCTAATTTAGTGATAATTAAAGAGTATGTAACAGACAAATACTTTTAAAAGTGAAGTTTAAGTAATGCGCCAAAATAAATTCAATTGTGACTTTGTTATTTTGAGGCATTATTGATTATTGGATCACAATTCCTCAGACAACCAGAGCAAAAGCGCCCAAACTGTGCGGGTTAACAAATTAGTTGTTTGAGGTAAATCGGGTCTGGTGGTTAGGCATACGTTATCCTACTTTTCTCAAACAAGATAAGAGAAAAAAGAGAGGAAAATTGCATGGTATGGTATGTTACTGACAAAAAATTAGAGACAGTTTTCTTTGGTATTTATAGTACTAAAAAATTGAATACCGAATATGAAATAAGAATATGCCAATAGAATTCAATGTATTCTTAAATATTATAATATAATTATAAATTAGATAAAATTGAGAAAAATGCATTTTTATCTCCTAATTTTTATTGAAATTTCAATCTTATCACCTAAGTTTTATTTAAGCTCTATTTGTTTTGGTAAAAAATTATTTTTCATAAGAATATAATTATAAACCGTTAAGATGGTAAAAAATATTTTATATATTCTATGCTAAATGAAGGGAATTTTTTAAAAGATACATTCTTCCTTTTTCAAAGAACAAGTTATTTTTCTTCATTATACCATGGTTCTAGATATCATTCTTTTTAATAATAAGGTACGAAGACAATATATTACTCCTTCATTTGTATGGGAGTATATGAGATTTTTATACAGAAAATGCCTTCTAAAAACAAATGGACCCTAAATTTAAAGTAAATTTATTCTTTAAATTTCTAAAAATGTACAATGTTATTTAGTAGCCTAACACTATTAGATTTTTTAACAAAAATGCCTACATAACATCCCACTTAGCATCTTAGATGATCCACTTAAATAATATTTTCATTATTCTTATAGCAAAAAGACACCTAGTTCTCTAAATTTAACTAAAATTTCAATCTCATTCTTAGAATACTATATGAAGCAAAATTACCTTCTAACTTTCTTCCTTCACGACGACATAGCTCTCTAATTCTATATTCTTATGGTGATTAGCTTTAAACACCATTCCATCCTCTTCTTTCTCTACTTTTTCATTATACCTAAATTTCCTATTAGTTTCTTACTTGTACAACATTTCTTCTTATAGGCAATTTCTTGTTTTACACCAATTTACTTAAAAGACTTAATTGGTGCTTGCACCAAAAATAATTCAACATTCCTTCTTCACTATCATTAAAGTGAATTTCCTCATTGTCATTAGAAAATTAAAGGATAAATTTACTTCAAATAAAACGTAGAGTGTAAAATTAAAACTTTAGTAAAAGTTAGGAAACCAAAATTATCTTTTGCCATAAGAATATCAGAATATGACTCATGTAACTCAAGTAAGATAACAAGTTGAATGTCATGTAAGAATCTTTGTTAAAAATTCTAATAACCTTAAATTGTTGAGTAACATTGCATATTTTTAAAAAGTTAGATGGTATATTTATTTTAAATAACTTTAAAGATAAGAATGACACTTTAGTTAATTTAAAGTGCCTTATGTGCTTATTATTAAAATTTTAACTTAATTGTGATTTTGGTGTTTTGAAAATATAAATTGTGAATTTTTTCTAATTTAAAATAATTTATTTTATTTTTTAAAATATTAAATTGATGTAATTTTAATCTTCTGTTAGATTTTCATCAATTCTTATCAACTTATATTAATTTCTATTTGATTTCTAAGTATTCATTGCATTAATTTTCAAATAAATTATATTTTTTTATTTTGAATATATAATTAACTATTAGAATGATTCAAATTTTTATATGTAATCAAATG
The DNA here is from genome assembly GCA_020226215.1 of Sindora glabra. Lineage (NCBI taxonomy): Eukaryota > Viridiplantae > Streptophyta > Magnoliopsida > Fabales > Fabaceae > Sindora > Sindora glabra. The sequence goes on from CM035225.1 coordinate 108,017,092, forward strand.
ATTTTATTTAAAATTTAGATAACAATTTTCTTTCATATTTACATAGAAATCATTTCAAGCATTAGGTGAAAATAATTTTATGAGGTCAAGAAATTAACAAAAATCAAAGAAGAGAGCAAAGATTGCACCAATTTAATGTTTAAAGGATTAAAATAGATTATTTTATATTAGGAGGATCAAAATCATAAAATTTATATTTAACAAGGTCAAGAAATTTGCAAAATTCAAACAAGAGGGCAAAGATTGTACCAATTTAATGTTTAAAGGACTAAAATAAATTATTTTATATTAGGAGGATCAAAATCATAAAATTTATATTTAAGGAGATTAAAGTTGCATTTAAGTTAAAAAATTTTATTCAAATTATAATACATGTATTAATTTTTTATTACTTGTTATTAATAGTAGTAGTTTGATAATTTTAATAATTATCACTCACAAATTAAATTTTAAAAATTATTTTCTCTAAATCTATGTCCTTTTTTATTATAAACCTTGTGATAAAAACTCATAATTTTTTATTTTTCTAAAAAAAAAGTAAGAAGATAAATATAATTATATAATATAAAACTATATGCCATTTAATTAAAAACTAGATCATAAAATATGGTGTAAAACATTAAAGAATAATTAAAAATAACTCATTAAAAATTAATTTTTGATTTATAATTATTATATTTAATAAATTAAAATTATTAATAATAATCAATGAAATAGTCAATACATCAATACATATATTATAATATGATTTGGACGGAGAACGACAAAGAACGGACAACGAACATCATGGTGAGAACTATTTGGATTCGGAATTGGTGATATTTCTGGAAAATAGATAGGGTAAACTTGGAAGAGAAAAGGTTATAGATTTTTTTCAAAAAAATTTAAATTTCAATAAAAAATAATGAATCTCAAGATAAAAATTATATATTTATCTTTAAACAATAACAGGAAAAAAAAAACAGAGAAAATCTAGCGCTGTTGCCCTAAACATAGATATTTAAGAGATTGAAAATGTGAATTAAATAAAATATAAATACAAAGATATAAATTTAAGAAATTAAAAATATGAATAAAAAAGATAAATACAAAATTTATTTGTATTAAATTGGTAAGTTTTAATAAAAAATTAAGAGTCTATTTATTTATTATTTTTAAAAATAATTATTTATTTTTTATTTTTTAAAAATAGAAGTTTCTATTTGATAAACTATTTTCAAAATTTATTTTTTTAAAATTGTAACTTTAAATGTATAACTTAAAAATAGAAATACAGAAATAATTTTAAATTTTTTAATCTTTTTTTTGGGGCTCTTGCTCTTGATGCCAATACTATAGGTAAATAAACATTTTCCTATTCCTCTGAACATTTTATGTTCTTTATTTTCTTTAAATTTAAAAATAATTTTTTAGAAAAATAAATTTTAAAAAGAATTTGTAAATAAAAAGTATATCCAAACAAGTTTCGACATAAATATTGTCTTTCTGTTTTGAAAATCGGAGGAATTCGGATTTCATTATCCTTAACTTCATCTATTTACTTTAAAAAAAAATTAAAGTTTCAAATATTTTGATAAGTAAGAAAATTACCTCCTAAATCTCAGGAATTATTCAATTATGATCTAAAAAGAACTTATTTACTAGAATATAAGTGAAAGTAATATGAAATTTTAGTTATAGGATGAAACTGAAATTATATCCCGCTTCACAAAGCAGCAACGTGAAATCCCTTGGCGATTCACAATGCACACGTAAATAAATTAGGATTTGAAAATAAAATCTAGGAAAATCTTAGGTTATATCATTTACATAGCTATGTAATGTATCGGAATATTATCGAAATTAATCTTTAATATGTTATTATACAAAATTTGACTTAAAAAAATAAATTTAACATGTAATTAAATATCATGATGAATAATATATTACTATATTAATGATATATGCAAATATCTCTCATCAAAATATATTAATGCACTAAAGAAACTCTAATTTAGCTGACATGAACACTAACATGAAACTGAAAGTCAATTGCACAACTGGTACTCGTAACTATCCCTTAGAGTCTGAAACATATTTCAATCTCCCGTTAATATGGGACCCTACCTTCGCCAAGTAACGTTAAGTTCAAACCCAGGCCAAGGAAAAACAAAACAATGAAACTAGAACCAACTGGTTCTGTGGCTACATTATTCTCATCGAATCTCTACCTTCTGTCGACATTGACATCAAAACCCTAAGCACCAGAATGGACTCATTGACCATCTGCCAGAGAGTTGAAGAAATTGGCTAATCTTTGTGAAACAGATTGTTGGCTTTCATCCAGTGATCCTTCATCTCCATCATAATCATCATCACCTTCAAGGACTAAACAAATCCCGCATCTCTTCAGCTCAAGCTCCGGAACGTAGGGAGGGTCTCGCTTTGCCAGGCGTGCTACGTATCCATCACGCAGCTGGAGAACAAATGGAGTTCTACTGCCGAATCTGCGCAGGAAAATGTGATCTTCATTTGTTTTTGGTATTCCTAGCAGGCGAAGTGTTGTGCTGAATACACGATGAGTCAGAATGTAGATTTTTGCTTCAACATCAACCAGTTCATGTTGGTTTCTTGTGCTATCTGGTATATGGCGGAAAGAGAGGACGCCGCCACAAATGACGCTTTGAAGCTGGCGGTTTCTTCTCTTTGAATAGCGAACTTCATCTCCTGAAAACCATTCTGGAATTTGGCTTCCAGGCATGATTAGAATATCCAGATTTCTGAGTAGAACCTGCGGTAAATTTTTTTTTACGAGTAAGAATCATGGAAAACTGAATTTCTACCTTATTTCTGGAACAAAAGGTAGAAGAAAAAATATATATATACACAAATTTAAAAGTTGAAAAAAAAGCAGGTCCCGCAAAAAAAAAAGCGGTAAATTTACCGTAGATCGTACATATAAAAAGAAAAAAAAAATGCACACAATACAACAAAATAAAGAAAGTAGCGGGAAAGAAAAACACAAAAAAAAGGAAGAGCAATGATTGAAAAGAGTATAAAATTTTTTTAAAAAAATTCAGTGCATCCCTAATATGATAGTGCATTGATACATTATTAGAATTAAGGGTATGAGTTTATTCATTAATTACAGATTACATGATCAAACAATAGTTGTAGATATGGTAGTATGCCAGACTATTATTTAGTCATGCACCATAGATACCCTTATGAAAATTCATAATGAATTGTATGACTAAATTATAGATTATACAGATGATCAAACACTAGTTGTAGATATGGTAGTATACTGAACCATCATTAATTTAGTCATGCACCATAAACATCCCCTATGAAAATTCATAACAAAAGATAATGTTAGGGAAGGTTTATAGTGCACTACTGAGATAGTAGCGCATCAGTATACCACTAAATTCAGTCATATATCAAGCAAACAGTCTCCTAAGGCACACCACACAATGAGATATCAATTCTTGATTTAGTAATGTACTAGTGCACAACTATATTAATGGTGCACAACGTAATGGTGTACTGTACTATAAATTTTTCCTAAAATTATGTGCAAACATGCCTAAATAGAAACAAAATATTGGCAAAAAAGCATATTTACTTCCCTAACTTTAATTAAAGCTTCATTCCTATCCCTTAAGTTTTAGTTAAAGTAAATTTACCTCTTAATTTTTTAAAAACACATAATGTTAACGATCTAACACTATTAAGGTTTTTAATAGAGATGCTTACATGACATTCAAATTGACATATCTTTCATGGTCCACATGAATCATATTTTTATATTCTTATGGCAAAAAAGTACGTTTGACCCTCTAACTTTGTTAAAATTTCAATTTTATCTCCTAAATTTTATTTGAAATAAATTTACCTTTTAACTTTCAAAAAATAATGAGGAAAATCACTTCAATGACAATGAAGAATAAATGTCAAATAATGATTTTAAAGAAGTTGAATTATAATTGGCATGAGTATGAAACAAGCTTTTTCAGCATATTGGTGCAAATAAAAAGTTACCTAAGAGAAGAATCACTGTACAAAATAAATCAAGTTAGAAACTAATAAGAAATTTAGGTGTAATGAAAAAGAAGAGAATGAAATGAAGTTCGAAGTTGATTATTATATATCACAAAGAAGGTAGGTTAAAGGATAATTTTGTTTCATATAAAACTTAGGGAATAAAATTGAGACTTTAATGAAAGTTAGGAAAGAATTTAAAAGGAATTTTCTCCCATAAGGATATGAAAATATTATTTATGAGTCATGTAAGATATCAAATTGGATGCAATGTAAGCATCTCCATTAAAAATCATAATAATATTAGGCTGCTGAATAACATTGCTTATTTTTTTAAAGTTGATAATATTGAAACCTTAGTAAAAATTAAAAGATAAAAATGGATATGCCTTCAACTTCAATCCAACAACTATGAAAGCGTGGCTGACACATAGGGCATCTTTGTTTCCCACACATGGGGGACATGGCAAAAAACTGCTATACCTGAGCTTCCTATATCCCACGGAATGTATCTAACTAGCAATGCTCGTGAAAGGAGGTGAGGTGATGAGTAGACAAGGGAGATATTAGTTAGACAAAGAAACAACAAACCTTGGAAATTCTTTTCTTAACGGAAGAGGAGCATCCAATGCAACCATTCAAGTACAACCTTTTCAAGGACTTCAAATGTTCAAGACCTGGAATATCCATCACTCTCTCACAATTAGTGAGATTCAGCTCTTCTAAGCTTTCCAAGTTCGAAATATTAGCTACGTATTCTAGTGCAGTACAATTCCCAACATTCACCTCTGTTAAGCTAGAAGGAAGAGGCGGGAGAGACGTAAGCTCCCTGCAATTTGGCAACATAAGCGATTTGAGACTGGAGAGGCCTCCCATGCTGGTTGGAAGACTGCAGATATTATTGTAGCCTAAATCTAAAGTCACTAGTGATGACAACTTTTCAAAATCATCTGGAATTTTACCATATATTGTCCAACCATGAGCATCCAACTTTTCAAGCAAGGTTAAATTACAAAAAGAAGTTAGGATTGTGACGGAATTAGGTTCTTCGAGCTCGCTGCCAGAAATTATAGGTCCTGTCGGCATGCTATTTGAAGAAATATTAAGATAAGGCCTTCTTTTCATGTCTAATCTTGTCAGGCTTGAAAGCATCATAAAGCTATCAGGTAGTTCTGTAACCGCTGTCTCCTTCATCAATAACTGAGACAAGGACCTCAAATTTCCCATGGAGGCTGGAAGCTTTCTGAGCTGCTTGCACATGTCTAATCTAAACCAGACCAGATTTTCCAGCATCCCTATTGACTCAGGCAATTCAGTAATGTTAATATTGTACATGTCCAAAGTAGTGAGAGCTGACAAGCTGCCAATTGTTACTGGTAACAAAGTGAGACGCTCACATTTTCTCATTTTAAGCACTCTTAGCATTTTCATGTCACCAATGTCATCAGGCAAATTGGTGATTGGTGTCTCACTCAAGTCAAGCTCAATAATAGAAGCTAATGTCTTCACTGACTGAGGCAGTTCGGCCAACAATTTACATTCTTCAACAGATAGGCACTTTAAGTATGACAATGAACCTACGGATGCAGGCAACCCTTTGATTCCACTTTGGCCCAAGAAAACTTGTGTCAATGATATCAATTTTCCCACAGAATCAGGAATCACAATGAGAGACCTACACCCCGTTAAACTAAGCATCACTAGATTTTCCAAAGATCCAACAGAATCAGGCAATTCCTCCAGTGCAGTGTGGTTAAGTGACAATTCTTGGAGAGAGCATAGTTTTCCAATGCAGGTGGGTAACCTCTTTAAATATTGACAGCTATCTGCGTTCAGTATTTCGAGTTTTGTTAGGTGGAAGATGGATTCAGGTAGCTCCCTTATAGCAGTACGATCAATCAGAAGTTGTCTTAACGAGACCATGCAGCTTAGGTCCTTTGGTAATGCTGTCAATTGCCAGCAGTTGGAAAGAATAAGGTCCTCAAGAAGTTTGAGACCAGAGACATCACTAGGTAATTCAAGAAGGTCGCTACAGTTCCTCAAGTTCAGGTGAATTAATCTGCTTAGACATCCAATTGATTCATGAATCCTAGTTAGCTTGACGCAGTCGCTCAGAACAATCTTCTCTAATGATAGGTACCCAGATAAATCAGGAGTAGAACCTAAACGGTAGCAACTATCAAGGTTCAAAACCATCAACTTCTCAGCCACCTGCCACAGAAAGATAGTATCTGTAAAGAGAACATTATAAAATAAATCAACTAAATTAGGTATAAAATCATCGCTTGTAAAAAAAAAAAATCCAATACTTGAATTCACTAGCTGATAAGAGATTAAACCTTTTTACTGCGCTTGCCCCACAGTGTCTCAATCTTACTTTCTGACAGATCAAGCACAGCAAGTTCTGAAGGACAGTAATCAGAAGGCATATTTTTCAAGGGACATTGTTTCCACTGTAACCACTTCAATCCTGGAGGGAGACATTTGAATTTTCCTTCCAATCTTGTATAATTGATTTGAAGCAGCATCAAGCCAACCATTGATTGAAAGTGCTCTGTCTGAATTATAACCTGTCTTTTTTTCTCGGCTCGATCCTGAAGATATTTCTTGTACCTTTCTTTTATGTACGCTGATGCAGAATTACAAGCTGGTTTTTGTTTAAAGTTATTCCAAGTAATTTCATCTCCTCGGTAATCTCTTACAGTAATTTTTCTTTTCTTGGAGAAATCTAGGACCATCCCTTTGATACATCTTGTTCCCTACAAAAAATAGTTGAATTATCAAAAAAATAAAATGGAGCAAGGAGGAGCAATTCATTTGCAGATGGTCAGCACTTTGCACACTTACAACTCACAGTAAACTTACTCAAAGCAAGTGATAACTACACTATTGTCATTATTTTGGAGGTTCCTTTAGGTTTCCATTTTTTTTTTCTTTTTGTGAAAAACATCTTCTGTACTCTAAGAATATAATAATAAATAATCATGATGATGGAAAATAATTGATCCGTTAAATGTTAAATATTATGAATTTGATGAAAGACAACTTTTGTTTTTTTTTAAAAAGATGTCATTTTCTTTCACAACCATAACTCCAGGAATCTTTTTTTTTTATTTTAATTACAAGGTATGGAAACACATGCAACTCCTTCACTTATATATAATGAAATGAGATTTTCTTACATATGTTATCTTTGGAAAATTAAATGGAGCCTCAGAGTCTGTTTGTTTGGTGTTTTTAAAAATAGTTTTGTGTTTTTAGAAACAAAAGAACAAAAGAATCTGTTTGTTTAAGTATCATTTTTTCTCTTCAATTTTAAAAACTGTTTTCAAAACATGTGTTTTAAAAACAAGAAAATAAGAAAAACTTTAAGTTGTTTTTATTTTTTTTGTTTCCAAAACACACTTCATTAATAGCATTTCTGTAATTCAAGGTTGTTTTTAAAATAACTTATCAAATACATTCTTTTCTTTGGTTTTTTTGAAAATTGTTTTTAAAACATATTTTATAAAACTGTTTTAAAAACAAAAAACTGAAAACACAAACAAACACACTCTTAGTATTCCACAATGTTACCATATTCCACTGCAGTTGTCTAAAACAAAATGATGATTTCCTGCTATCACCACTCTTCCCTAATTTAAACAAAATACCATTGTCATTGAATGCTAGCAATCCAGTGACCTCAAAGGAGGAAAATTAGAGATTCTGACTGAGTGACTTCTAAGTGATAATCTAGGATGCGCTGGTTCTACAAACTTTGAAAAGGTGTTGTGAGATATAATAATAAAATTTCTCAAATTTGTTATGCTTTGCCCAAACCACGTTCAAATAAGAAATGGATGTTTTAAGTTACCCAAGCCACATTCAGTATAGCTCAAGTCCTACGTGTTGGTACTGCTTTTCAAAGGACTTTGCTAGCTATAACAGCAAAAATTATTATAGGAGGATTAAAATATTTATTTCCATGCGGGATCAAAACAGAGAGAAAAATGCATGCCAATTTTATGCTGATTGCAGTGGCACATGCAAGTTGTTAGATACTCAAGTTTATTTGAGAAATTGCAAGAGAAGGATCAGAGAGGTCTTTCATAATCTGTACCTTCTTACTCTTCAAGACAGCCATGATTTCATCACGATCCCACAATCTACTACGCATACCAGGATCAACAAGGTCTTCGTTTAGAACAATTTGTCTTCCCATGTCCCTAACTTGATCATGCATCCACAGGGCATTGTCCTCGGTGATTTTGATAAGACATTTTGCTGTGAGGACTGTGATTGCTATCTCACCCCTTAAACCACAGCCTCTCAGTATTTCAATCACATCATCTCTATACATTCCCAACGGGACAAATAAACATGCAATGTCAAGGAATATACTCTTCTCTTGTTCATCTAACCCATCATAACTTATCTTTAGCACACCCTGGAGATGATCGGGACGAATCTGTTTCAGCTTCTCCAGAGCGTCATCCCAGTCCGCTATCCTCCTCTTATCAAACAAAAAAGAGCCAAACACTTCCAAAGCCAGAGGCAATCCTCCTGTAAGAGACACAATTTCCTTTGATCTATTCAAAAAATTGTCTGCAGGTTCCTTTTTTCTCAATGCATGGTAACTGAACAACTCCAGTGCTTCAGAGAAGTTCAATTCCTTGACCTCATAAGTCAAATCAACGTTACTCTCAGCTAAAACTCGTTGGTCTCTTGTAGTAATTACTATACGGCTTCCTTTGTTAAACCATTCTCTTTTGCCAATAAGAGCATTAACGTGGTTTACATTATCAACATCATCTAAGATTATCAAGACTCGAGTTTTCTGAAGTATCGTTCTAGTCGTAGCAATACCATCATCAATATCATTCACTGGAGCAATTTTTACATCAGGGGATAGTTGACTAATAAGTGCGTTTTGAAGAGAAACCAAACCTTCGTTTCTTGATGATCTTTCTCTAACATTTGAAACAAAGCTACGACCCCCAAAATGACCAACAGAACTGTTGAACAGAGCCTTTGCAAGGGTGGTCTTCCCAATCCCACCCATCCCAGACAATCCCAAAACTTTAACATCGTTGGATTTCACATCTAGCAACTTTTCCAACTCTTCAACACGCTTATCAAGCCCAACTGTGTACGGAGCAACATTCAGTGGAGTATTGCTCAGTTGTTTCAGAACAGTTTGCACCAAAACTCGAATCAAATCTGATTTTTTACTGTCATAGATGGAAGAAACAAACAGTAAACAACACAGCACAAAAAGAAATCAACAAAAGGAAGAGCAATATTCAGAAACAGAGCAGTACCCATCGTTAAAAACCCAACCAGCTATTCCACCCACTTTCTTCATAGCTTCCCTCCACCTCAAAATCTTATCTTTCCCAAACCTGTTTTCATGGGCTCTGAAAGCCTTTTCAAAGGGACCATTTTGATGGCGAACGTGAGATGGATCGACACAGTAGAACACAGGCAGAATCAACCTCCCACAATCACGGATTTTGGCGAGTTCCTCAAGACACCAATGTGAAGAGGCGTAGTCGGGAGAGAGAACGACGATGGAAGCTGCAGAGTCTTCAATGGCTTCCAGCAAACTCGGGGCGATCTCATCGCCACGCTTCAACCCATCATCGTCGCGAAAAACGCGAACAACACGTGATTGAAGCGCACCGTAGAGATCTCCAATGAAGGAGTCGCGGGTGTCCGTTCCTCTGAAGCTCAGGAAGACGTCCCAGCGAAGCCTGAAACCTCCGGGCGTCGGTGAAACGATGCCGCCGTCGACGGTGGGAATTTCTGTGGTCTGGTCCATGTTACTTCGTGAAGAACCAATGACAATTCTGCAGAAAATGGTCTACTGACAGCGTTTCAAGAATTGGTCCTCTTGGTGTGAATGCCATCCTTGAAGTCTACGTAAGAGAGAAGGCGATGGACCACCAGGTTATCAGAATTACAGTACACAAATTCTGCTTCAAGTCGCCTTCCACCGTACCAAACCATTGACTGAGTTTGAAAAAGGTGAAAAATGGGCCATTTTGCAGGGTGAAATTTAAAAATTAAATATTTGATTTGTTTTAAATAAATAAAAATATTAAAATTAGTTATTAAGTATTATCTTAATAATATTAGATATATACATGCTTTTTAATTATATTTTTATTATTTATTTTAATATTATATATAAATAAAAAATGAATAATTATTGTAAAAAAAAAATATTAATTATAAAATTTAAAAATATAATAATTACTATCTTTACAAATAAAAAATTATATATTATATTTATACATTGTGAAAAGAGAAGATTTCCATTAAACAAAATCTAGTGACAAGCCATATATTTCTAAGCACACATGAAAAAAGTGTTATATTTAACGTATTATTTTGCCATACTACTCATTTAATACACAAATAAACCATGAAAAAGGATTCAAGAAATAATATTATTGGACTTATTTTACAAAATATTAATAGTTTGGCAAGGCTGCTTCGCTTAGTTAAAGAGAAAGAATTAAGGAGGCGTTTGGAAAAAAACTTATTGAATAACTTTTAGTTATTTGATTAAATTATTTGATTGACCAACTAAAAGTTATAAATAAGCTATTTAGTAATTAGTTGTTTTCTCTCAAACAACTAATTTCAAAAACGTTAGAGTGGGCAACATTTTTTGTTGGTTGTTGAATAAATTATATGTAAAATAATTGAATTGCCCTCAACAAATTTTCATATTTCCTTTTCTACCTTCAGCAGCTTTATTTGCGTCCACTATCTATGATTGTTCCTCTCTGTATCAATCTTCGAACGCAAAGGAAGTCAAAAGGGGGCGATTCCTGTGATTTTATCCTTTTGGTATTGACTTTTTTATCTCTACACCAATCTTCGTCCCCTGCCTTCAGCCTTTTGGCATTGCCTTTTTCTTAAAAAAAAATTCTTTCTTTTCTTTTAAAAATGAGACTTGCAATTTAAGACGATATAAAATATTAAAATTATAATATTTATTTTTATATAAAATTAAATAAATATAAATATTGATTTCTTATTAATAAATTTATTAACTATAAAATTTACATTAATTTAATTTTAAAGAAGTATTTAATTTATAATAAATTATAATAATATATTATATATAAAAAAATTAATTTATTAAATAATATATTAAATTAAAATTATTAAAATAAAAATATTTAAATAATTTATAAAATATATTTATATCCTTATATGTCATTTTACATACAAATAACTAATTATAAACAGTTGATTTTATCAAACACTCTTATTCAAACAGTTAATGTAATTAGTTAGTCAAATTATTTATCAACCAATAGTTAATTAAATTAATTAACTACTATAGTTATCAGCTGATTGTCAAACAAAGCTTAAATTTATTAAAAGATGAATCCATATTGAATTTTTGTGGTATGTCAATGGAAATCAACCAAGGCCTAACTAGAAAGATGGATAGTGGACATGTCTTTTAGTTGACCATGGCAGAAAAAGTAGCGAGGAAATATGGATTATGGGCAATTATGTTAGTAATGATGGGCTACCCTCCCAAATCATTTAGAGATATGGTAACCACCCGCTCCATGTGATAATCAGTCACAATGTTAACATGCAGTCAATTAATTGTCCAAGGTCACGAATCTATAAATACCTCTATTGCAACATATAAGGGGGTCAATGTTGCTAATATAAAATCAATATATAAATTGCATACACTCTGCTGGCCCCAAGAAATTACAATCATTTGATTGTTATTTTATGCAATCTCATGCAAATTCCATCAATGGTGTCCTTCCAGATGGAGCAAGTCAGGATTTTCTAAAGTTGAGTATCTCATTATTGAAGCACTCCCATCATTAAAGAAGGCTCCACAAAAACTTTTAGTATCATTATAGGTTTTGCATCTAGGTTGCTCCGATCTTGCACATTTTATATAATTGTCCTTTAATACTTGCCTGTTTTGCACCTTGTTTTGTTATTGTTTTGCACCTTGTTTTATTATTGCTTTTGTCTATGTCACTTTTACTTGCAAGTGTATTTTTTATTAGAACTTCACCAATATATTGTGTATATGAATTTCACTTATTAATTAAAGAGAATCAAATGATCTTACCATTTTCGGCTAAAAACAAACATCAAATGTCATTTAGTTCTTTTACATTGCAACCCACTTAATACAAAAATAAACCATAAGAAAAAATTCAACAAATAATATTAAATGTCATTGTAATACTAAAACGTGAGCTTTTAAAATTGTTAGTTAGATCGGGGTAATTTAAATCAACTTAATATTATGCATTTATATGCATGCAAAGTGAAATTCAAGTTATTAACTAAATGTTTGGTTAATTTATAATTTTTTAAGCACATATGAAAGAAAATTCCTACCCCCTCCAAAAATTTTGATCTATAGTTTGAAATTATCGATGCCATCAGATAATTTCATATGCCTTGCTATGGTAGTTCTTGTTCTTATGAATGCAACCTATCCTAATTTCCATTCACGGAAATGGGAAGTAAGAATTTCTCACCAGAGGAGATTAAATATTGAAAATTTTAAAAAATGTATATTTAAATTTTTTAAAATAATCTAAAATAAATTTTGGAGAGACTAGCCGCCTAACTCCCGTGTTCACAAGGTTAGTATTTTCTGCATATTATTTATTATTGTAAATGTAATGGCAGTTACGACTACTGTCTACTGTCTAACAACATAAACTCGTTGAAGCTTTCGCAATTTATAAATAGTGATAAATACAAATATTTTTCAAAATGATAAAAGCAATTAATTAATAATTATCTAATTATTTAGTACAACCAAAACACTGATATAGGATATATACTATTTTTATTATTATTTCATTTATTTTTCTTGATTATTTAATACTAACTTAAATATCGGAGAAGCGCTGATGTCTTCTATTTTAATAGTAAAGTGAGATACTTGTCGACGTATGAACCCAGATTCCGTGCATAATATATAACGAAGTTGTTTCTATTTTTTATGAATTAATAAACATTGGCCATTCAGTATATGAATTGTTTATGGAGTTACGTCGTTTTCGAGAGCCATTAGTTTACCTGTGGTCGAAGATTGTTGACTCCGTCTGTTGATTTGCTCGCCCTTTTGCCTTTCGTCTGGCGTACTAAAAAATGAAATTCATTTCATTTTATTCTAGCAAAAATAATTTTATTTTATTGTTAAATAAATTTTTTGTTTAGGATGAATTATATAAAATATAATTTCATTTCACTTTGAAATAAATTTTTTTGTTTGAAATTTTATTAAAATTTGTAGAATTCATTTCAAATATTTATATTTACAATATTATTTTAAAGAGTGAGAGAGAAAAAATTAAAAAAAAAGATAATTATTAATAACTTAAAATATTAAGGGTTAAATTATCTAATAAAAATATTACATTTGAAATGAAATGAATTTCTATCAAATTCTATTCAATTTTATGAGATTTTAAAATGGCAATGATGTAAATAAATCAAAATTTTAAAATAAAATAAAATTTAAAAAATTTAAATCAAAACATGATTTTTTAATAGAATTTATTTCAAAATAAAATGAATTAATTCTAATTTTAAAGTGCATCAAATAAGGAAAGTAAGTTATAGTCCTGAATTTGATGTGTTTTCATTGACTTTGAGGTAAATTTTAAGACATCATGAAAAGTTTAGTATTTAAGGTGATGTGGCACAATAGAAAACATTTGATTTTTTTTATGTAATCACAACCTTTAATTAAAAATTTAATTTTATCTAATAGGAGAAATCTATGAAAAGGTATAAGAATTAATTGAAATTTTTTATTCTAGCTCCAGTAATTTTGGTTCTCTCAACGCCATTGCCTTTGTTGCTTCAACTTTTGCTACCTACACAACCTTTGTTTAGGCAAACTTCTTTTTTGCAAGTTTAGAATTGGCCTACACCACTTCTGCCTCCTTCTCATTTTCAAACACCTTTACCTCTGTTCTCACCTTGATCTCCTTCTTCTTCCCTTCTCCTTCCCTTTGTGTCATTATAATTTTCATCTCCGCATCAATCCCTATTGCATTTTGCTATGTCTTTAACTTCACATTGATCTCTTCTTTCATCTTTGCCTTAGCCACATCTACTTTCGGTTGATTCATAGCCTCCAATTGAGTTTTCTGACCAAGTAAGAGAAATATTTATGGTTGAGAACATTAACCAGTTGTTTAACATTGACACTGTAAATTAAAAGCCTGAACTGGTTAAGTTTAAGCTGAACTTTCTCAAAGACTTCTTGTTTGAACTCTCTAGTGCCTTTAAAGATCTCTTTTATTGTCATGGAGGCGGCAAGGACATATATCTCTCTCTTAATGATTCCTTGGATGAGTTACTTGACTTGTCCCCACTTTCTTATCCATCTAAAACTTGGGCAATTTTTGTAATATTATCTAAATTAATTTGTAGTTTAAAATACAATTTTCCACTATAGCAACTACCATGTAACCAAATTAAAACCCATCATCTGTCCAAGGCTCCAAACCCAAGATTCTTCTAAAGACACTGTAGCCTTCATTTGATTTTGATGTATGGGTGTGTACATAAAATCCTAAGTTGGAATTCATCTCACTAAATAGAAAATTTTCAACTCCAATATACTCTCTATTATGCATGGTATTTAATCGATTCCATAAATATTACATCATTTATTTTAATTAATTAATTTCATAAATATTTTAAAAAATAATTTAATTTGTTTGTTTTTAACAAATTTTTTAAAATTATTTTTATGTAAAAAGTTTAAAATAATTAAAAATAAAAAATATAATGGAATAAATAAAAGTGGACTAAGAGTATATAATAAAGTATTTATTAATTAAAAAAGATAAAATTAAAAAATTAATACTTCATTAAAATTCTAAAATGAAAAATAGTTCATTAAAATTCTAAAAGAATAGTAAAAAAGAATTTTTTTAAAAAATGTGATAGATAAAAATAAATAAAAAGAGTAAGAAACTAATTTAATTTATTTTTTTAGTGAAAATTTCAAAACTATCATTTAATTCAAAATTAAAATTTATTCAACTTTTATTTTTAGTGAAAATTTCAAAACTATCATTTAATTCAAAATTAATTTTATTCAATTTTTATTTTTTTATCTGGAATTTGTAATCAAACTTAACTGCACACATAAATCTCTCTCTCACACATTTTATAGATAAATTCCAACTTAAATGAGAATGAAGAGAAAAAGATGAAATAAAATTGTTAAAGCATTCAAAGATAAAAACGTAGAATAATAAAATATTTATCAATAAAAATGAAGGGTAAATTAGAAAAAATATATTTAATATTTCATTGAATTTTTAAAATTATAGGTAAAAAGAGATAAAAATTTAAGAAAGACATGATAAATAATAAAGGATGAAGGGAGTAATTTTATTAAAAAAATATAAAATATCCGTTTTAACTTTAGAGTAATTAGATTTTACTTCCTTCTATTTTGGAAACTTGGAAATCATCTCCTTAAAATTCATAAAATTTAGGATTAGCACCCATGTCAACTTAATTTTTTATTTTATCAAATTATATCAATTTTTAATAAACTTTTAAATAACAATCATAATATTATAATATATTAATTTATTTTGTAATTTTTTTGCATATAATTTTCTATTTTATTTTTATTATTTAATTAAAATTCTATAAATATAATTTAGTTCTTATTAATTATACAACATAGAAATTATTTGTATTAACATACTATAATATTATGATTTTTGTTCAAAAAGATTATAAAAAAATTATATAATTTAATAAAATGATAAATTAAGTCAGCGTTTGGTATTAATTCTAAGTTTTATATAATTTAAAGGAATAGTTTTCAAGTTTTGAAATTTGAAAGGGATAAAATTCAACCACCTCAAAGTTAAAAAGAGCATTTTGTATTTTTCTCATTTTATCAAAGATTAATACTACTTGCAGTCTCTTTCTTTCACTCTTTTTGCACTTCCCTTTCCATATAAAAAAAAGAACACCTTTTAAGCTTGTAAAAACATAGGCTAAGTTAATCCAATTTTCCTAATATGAAAAAAAGAGTAAAAAGAAAGTGAAAAAGAAAGTGCTAGTAATATTACCTTTTATTAAAATATAAAAATTTATAATTATTTTAATAAATAAAGTAATACACTTTATTAAGAGGAAAATAGCAAGAGTGGATTTTATGGTAATCAAGATTGACTTGGGGAAGGCCTATGACTGAGTTGAGTGGGAATTTGTTATTGATATTCTTAATCAAATTGGTTTTCCCCTGCATCTCTTCATATGCTAAAATTGGAGAGTTCAACCTTCCAAAGGAATTGAGCAAAGGGTTTCCATTTCTCTTTATTTATTTGTCATGTGTATGAATAAGCTCTCGCATCTTATTATTGAGGAAATGAATGCTAGAAGTTAGAGAGCTATTAAAGTGGGATGGAATAGGCCTAAAAAGTTTCATCTTGTGTTTATGGATGATTTATTGCTATTTATAATGGCTTTAGTGGAGCAAATCCAATGTATTGATAAATGTCTTACTCATTTTTGTCAAGGTTTAGGCTAAAAAGTGAACAAACTCAAGTGAAAGATTTTATTTTCTAAAAATGTTTCTAATAAAGTTGCGAATAAGATCATAAGCTTTTGTGGGTTTTCCTTTACTTTAAACTTGCAGAATAAATCTTGTATTTACGAGAAATTATAAAAGGTAGTATGATGATTTGATGAATAAAGTTACATAAAAGTTGGCTAGTTGGAAAACAAAAGGTCTATCTATGGCAGGGAGAATAACATTAGCAAGCTCAATGTTATCAGCTATTCCTATTTATAATATGTAAGTGGAAAGACTTTTTAAATGTGTTTGTAAAGTAATTGAGAAAATGCAAAGAAATTTTATTTGGGGTCATGATGAAAGAAAGAGGTAAATCCATACAATTAGTTGGAAAATCATTTGTCAACTTGAAAAGGTAAAAGGCTTAAAGATATAAAATCTTGAAAGCATGAATACAACTTTTTTAATAAAGTTATGCTATAAAATTTTGTTTAACACTAGTAGTCTTTAGGTGGAGGTGTTACATGGTAAGTATAGAGGAAGAGATAACTGGCTAATGGATGTCTATAACAAGCCTATTGATTCCATCTTTTTGTAAAGATACCTCTAATTTACAAGTGAAAGTTAAAGCTAACTTGAGTTAGGAGATTGGTCAGGTTAATTTAGCAAGACAATTGGTTAGGTTTGGATTACTTTTTTTGTCAATACACTTCAATGGATATAGATGATAACCAAGCAAAGAAAAGGATTGACAAATTTGCAATGAATGATATGGATTGGGATTGTAACTTACTAAACTAAATATTATAACTTAATATTATTTAGAAGATTATGGCTATATACCCCTCCATAAAAATTAAAAAATAATGACAAGTTAGTGTGGAGAGGTAACTTTTATGTTTTTAGTGTTATAAGCGTTTATAATGCTATTATAGAGAGTAGTTCGAATGTTATAAAGTTGATATATTGCAAACTATAGAAATTAAAGGTCCCTTAGAGGATTAGAATTTTTATCTAGCAGGTCTGTTATGGCAAGATCCTAACTAAACATCTAGTTTCTAGATGTAGTAATGCTTCAAATTTGTGCAGCAACTACAATTATTGTTCAGAAACAATTCTGCATCTAATATGTGACTACTATAGAATGGCTCATATTTGGTAGGTATTAATCCATCCTATTCTTATTGCTAAGTATATGATTGCTAATCTAGATTTGTGGTGTGAAGTAAATTCAAATCAAACAAGGATATATAGAAATTGTTTGTCATGGGCTAATGTTTAGGTTATAGCTACTTGGCTTATTTGGTTTAAGAGGAATAAAGAAATTTACCAAGATAGTTTTATTTGGCTAAGTAATCTAGTCAAATCTATTTTGCAATATGCCAAAGAAGTGAGACATTGCATGTATAAAGGTAGAAAAGGCTATTCTATTCAAATGGTTGTTAAATGGGATCCTCCTCTTGATAGTTAGGTGAAATTAAATTCAAATGGGGCTATGAAGAAGGAATACTCGAAAGTTAGGTGTGGGGGTTTTATTTATGATATATGGGGTAATTAGTTAGTTAGTTATGCTAAACCCCTTGGCTTTTGTATTGTTTTTACAGCAGAATGTTAAGGGCTTTTATGTGAAATTCAATTAGCTTAGAGTAAGGGCTTTAACAAAGTTGTCATTGAGAGTAATTTTATAACTCTCTTATCTTAAGTGGTTGATGAAGGATTAGGAGATAGATTTTCATCATGTCTTCAGAGAAGAAATTCTTGTATTAATTGGTTGGCCTTTTATACTATTTATTTGGATTAGGGAACCCATATCTTGGATACTCCTTTTTAAGCTACATCTCATTTAGTTTCTATTGATGTTTTAAGGGTTGGTATAACCTAAGATATTGCTTTGTAATTTGTTTTCTCTTTTGGATTTAGGCTTAATTCATTCATCAGGAAAAAAAAAGAAAAAAAAAAGAATAACTTTTGAGCTTATAAAAACATGAACTAAGTTAGCCCAATTTTCTATATATTAAAAAGAGAGGATATGAAAAAGAAAGTGAAAAAAAAGTGAGAAAAAAAATGCAAGTAGCATTACCATTTATTAAAATATAAAATTTTAGTACTATTTTAATAAATAAAGTGTTTAACTAGTATAATTAAGTAAATGTTAAATATAGAAAGTAATTTTTATTCATAAAAATATTAATAAATACAACAATTAATCCCTTGTATATAGTAGTACTAATTATTTATCATTCAAATTTTATAACTAGTACTAATAATTTCTCATTTTTATTTTTATTATAATTATTTATCCCTTCTCTTAATACTATAATAAATGATGAAAAAAATCAATGTAGACTTAATATTACCAAGACGATATTTAGCAATTTACTCAATAACTTTCACTTATTTCAACATTTCAAACGAGGGGAAAGATGAAAATAATTATAGTAAAAATAAAAAAATTATTAATGCTATGAATTTAAAAGATATAATAGTTAAACGTTATTGTAAGTAAAGAATTAAATGTTATCTTCACTTAAAATAATAATATTAAAATTGAAATAAAATTAAGATTAAAATTTTTAGTATTTCAATAAAATGAGAAACATTTATCTCAGACAGAAAAGTAAAAGGAAAAAAAAAAAAAGCAGCAAGCATTACTTCATCACTAAGGACAGCTACAGATTTCTCAGAAATTATTTGTCTGATTTAAAAGATATATTTGATTTGATATATCCTGTGCGCTTAATGGTACAGTACATTTAATATTGACTTGAAATTTTCTTTATCTTTGCCGCTGTGTTTAATGTTTTATTTTTTTATATTTTTGAATTTAATTTTTAATTTTTGTATATATTTGATCATTTTTATTATTTTAAAAAAATTTCCACCTTTAATGCTCTAAATTTGGACCTAGGCTTCATTTTACGTAATTAGTTGATAAGTTAGCTGATAACTGATAGCGGATGATTGATAAGCTAACTAAAGTATTTCGTAAAATTAGCTGTTAAATTAACTGAAATTATAAAATGACATATTAATAAAAATATATATAATTAAAATAATTTATATTTATCTAAAAATTTAATTATATTAATGTAATTAAAAATTTTAAAATAAAAGTATAATTTTTAATATTTAATTAATTATATTTTATAAACTTATATATTTATTTACTTATATAATTTTTATTTTATTATTTATTATAAAATTATAATTACTTAAAATATAATTAAATATATTTTTTAAAAATTACTTAAATTTATATTACAAAAGATATGAATTGTAAATTAATAAAAAGAATAAGGATAGATTTGGAAAGAATTTAAAAAAATAGCAGTTTATAAGTTATAAGTTACTTTAGGTAACTTATTAAATCAAAACTTATAAACTATCTGGAGTAGTTTATGAGTTAGTGCGAAGTTAGTGCGAGAAACACTTTTAGAGGCCAGCACTAACTTATAACTTATTGATTAGATCAATAAGTTATAAGCTAACTTATTTGTTGCGTAAAACAGAGCCTTAGTACATTAAATACATATTAGGTAGTTTATCACTCTTATTATTCATTAAAAAAATACATTTTGTATAAATTTATGTAATAAAACACATTACATATAGGAAAACATATGGCTATAAAAATATAAGAGAACACAATTAAATTATATTGTATATATAACGTTACGCAGATTTTTCATTTTTTTTTAATTTTGAATACAAAATTTACAGTGTAGTTACTTATAATTAATCTAATGGCTACATCTATTATAGATATATTAGAAGGAAGTTAAGTTTCAAAATATTTCAAATATAATAGAAAATAATTTTTTTTATTGATAAAAGTCTTAAGTTTGATTTTTAGTAATACAAGAGGAATTTACTTTCTATTGCATTTATTTTAAACAAGAATCAATCTTATATCTAATAAAAAAAATCGTACCCTAAGTTTATCATGAATGTAAACTAAAAAAAAGAAAAAAAAATAACTATATTAATAAATATAATTAAATTTTTTTACCATTAAAATGATAAATATAATTAAATTTTAAGTTTAATTTCTATAATCCAATAATTTCATCCTTATAATATTGTTATTTCCAGTTTTAATTATTTCCTTACTTGATTTTTATTTGCAATTACCTATACAATTAAAAATTTTATCAATATATGAAGTGATATGTCATGAAATGTAGAGCCATTTCTTGAGATGGTAGCAAGGATGGCAAAAAAATGAATCTTAGGGATTGCTCCATGAATTTCGCCTCACAAAATGCAAATTTGGCATAAATTTTTGTCCCGTAAGATAAAGTGTGAGGCAAGGTTTTTATCTAAAATAATTACATAAGGTAAGGTAATATTATCTTATAGTGTCCTAATTTATCTTAAAATTATAAATTATTTTTTATCTTTTATATTATATTTGAAAATATATATTATTATAAACTTATTTCTTAGAAATTTCATTATTAAAAATATTTATATTAATCATTTTCTTTTAACTAATATTTATCTTAATTATTTTCTTTTAAACTTAATATTAGTTGAATAAATTATATGTGATTTTAGACCAATATTATTACGTTATGTTGAATTTTAAATGTTAATAATGTATATAACTAAAACTTATAAATTCTAAGCTTTTTTTAATTTTTAAATTTTTTTAAATTTTTTTCACAAATTATTGGTGCCTTGCGAATCACAGGAATGAAGTATCAACTTACTTTGTAATTGAGGATAGGGTAGGGATAGAGTAAATTATTGTAGTTGTGAGGTAAGGCAATATACTACTAATCTGTTATTATCTCGCCTCATTGCATCCTTAGATGGTAGCTTGTTATTTTTATTAATAATCATCAGATTTTATATAAATGATTAGAGTTAAAATATCAATGAAGGTTATATACTTGATGAATTAAAATAATTGCATAATTACTTAGAAAAATTAGATAATTTTACATTTTAATTTTAATTTTTTAATATTAGATTTGATTTTTATAATTTGTTTCTTTCATTCTTATATAAAAATACTTTTTTCATTTGATATGTTGCCTATGAAATTATATATCTTATTCTTGGATTCAATTTCTTTAAAGTGCAATATGCATTTTCTTGGATTCAGTTTCTTTGAAGTGCAATATGCATTTTATAGGATAAAATGAGATATTATAATTTTTTGATAAAAAATTAAGAATTTAAAATTAAATAATTACTAATTAATTAAATAATTAATTTTTTAATTTATAATTACTTATTTTTTAATTTTTATTAAAAATTGTGATAATTCATTTTACCTTTTATTCTCTTAGAAGTTTTGTGTTTAGCTTCGGTAGGTTGTATTTTTTAACAATACTTTAATTGTACAAAACTGATAAATATTTTTTACATTGGACAATTAGGAATAAAAATATTCAAATTGATTGTAGCAGAGAATTAATTTCAAACGGAATTGAACTTTAGGATATAGTTATGAGAAAATAAATCTAAAAATAAAATTACAAATTAGAATAGATTTTTAGGGATGAAACACTCAATTTAAACATAAAAATGGTTGACAATAATTTTGCTAATAAGTAGACTCACTGAAGTAATATAATTTAAATACAAGGATTTATATTTTAGTATACGCACATGTAATTCTTTTAAGTTTGTTTCTATTATAGAATAACACATATTCAACTTTAAATATATAAATAATAATGCATTTTTTATTTGCAATTTACTTTGATTTTTCCTCATCAATGATGATATCTTACTTTATTTCTATTTGTACTTGATTTTATATAAATATTATTTTTAAAATTTTAAGTTGGTTGTGAAGTTAAAAAATTGATTTTACTATATTATTAAATAAAATAAAATAAATTTTAAAATGCTTAAAATATATTTACATCATTAAAAATGAAAAAAATGTTTTCTTCATGTTTAAAATTTAACAATAAAAAATTAAATTAAATTTTTACCAAATATATTCATAAAATATAATTATATTATAAATTAATATTAAATATATAAATTGATAAAATATTTACAAATAGATTATTAATTTTTTTAAATATTTAACTACAAAAATATGTCGATCACTTCTCTTGTGAACATAAAATAAACTATATAATTTTATATAAATTAACAAAAATTTATATAAATATTTAATTTAAAATTAAATTTTTGTATAAGCTTAAGATTAAATTAATTAATATTACTCATTAACATATTTTATTTTCTTAAACATCTATTGGGGGTTAATATACTTGTTTATCGTGTCTAAGTATTGTTTGTATATATATTATCATGTTCATTTCCTCTAGTAATATCATTGATTGTCTCTTGCAGATAAAAGATGGATTTCCTTAAGGAAAAGATCTTGTTGTTCCTATGATGTCTTTACAGGGGAGAAGCATATTTATGTTAGAATTTTTCATAAAGTGAGCTGTTATTAATTGGTAATTTGTGATTTAATAAAAATTGACTAATTAAATTTAGCCCAATTGTGAGACATGCATGAGGCCCATTTAAAATTGTGATCTTAAAGATATGGGCTTAGCACATCTACATAGTTTAGTGTCGTTTGGCGATTGTGTAGGCCCAAAGACTTAGTAATCCTTTTATGGGGAGGATTGCTAGGATTATAAATAAGGATTAAGGCTAGGTCCCCTCTTCACTTCTCATACACACGATTTCTACCCATTGAGAGCTGCCACCGAAGAAAAGAGCAAAGAGGAAGATCTAGTTAAGACGAATTCATTAGCTTTCGCTGAATTCGATTATGGCTGCAAATCCATCAGGTAAGTAAATTCTAATTTCATATTTATGGTGTTCTAATTATCATACATGAGATCCTAAAATAAATTTAAAATTTTTACATGTGGTATCAGAGCCTTACATGTATGATATTAGAACCCAAAATAATTAATTACATTTTATATTATTTTGATTGAAGATTTGTGATGAAATTTTATATGTATGATTCTCAAAATACAATCATACGACCAATCTATAATATTTGTTTTATAATTCTTTAATGTATCATCATGAACTTTTCATTGGAAAATATTTTAGATTAATATTCTGTTTATATATATTAGGGTTGTTGAATTAAGAAATCCTAATTTATCAATTTTATATAAAGTTGTATGGAAAATATATGTCTTTCTATTTAGTATTCTGTTTAGAATTGTTTCATTAACTGTTATATATATATTTAGTATTACTGATTTCGGAAGCATATGTCTTTCAAATAGAGTTGCTCTTTGGAATTCTTAAGTGTTTGGAATATTTGGTTTAGCGTATTATATATATATATATAACATGCTGTTTGGAATTTCATGAAGGGTTTTGACTGATTTCGGCGAGCATGTGTGTTTCTGTTAACATATATGTATATATAAAGCCAAATTTATATATTAACTTTTATATTAAATGGATTTAATTTTTTTTTTGGTTTTATTCCCATCAGCACGTCTGGATTCTTTAATGGTTTACCTTTTGTATATACGTGCCGATTAGACCATGTATATCAGTTTCTTGAATCTTACATGGCATGCCTATAATTTCCTTACTTTTTTTTTTTTGTGTGTGTGTATATATATATATATATATATATATATATATATATATATATATATATATATATATATATATATATATATATATATATATATATATATATATATTAGGATTTTTATATATTTGTTTCTTTGAATCACCTTTTTTTTGGTTTTTCTGTATAATGGTTTCCTGACTCTTATATATAAACTTCTTCGATCGGCGTGCCTCATGTCTGTCATTAGATGGAATATTTGAAATCTATTATATATTTATTATATATATATATAATCCAGTGGTAATGTATGTGGCTTTCAACATGTGGCCATCAGATCTTCAGTCTGATGCTTTCCCAACTGCGCTATCTACTGGACAACATATATTTAGTATTACTGATTTCGGAAGCATATGTCTTTCAAATAGAGTTGCTCTTTGGAATTCTTAAGTGTTTGGAATATTTGGTTTAGCGTATTATATATATATAACATACTGTTTGGAATTTCATGAAGGATTTTGACTGATTTCGGCGAGCATGTGTGTTTTTGTTAACATATATATATATATAAAGCCAAATTTATATATTAACTTTTATATTAAATGGATTTAATTTTTTTTTTGGTTTTATTCCCATCAGCACGTCTGGATTCTTTAATGGTTTACCTTTTGTATATACGTGCCGATTAGACCATGTATATCAGTTTCTTGAATCTTACATGGCATGCCTATAATTTCCTTACTTTTGTGTGTGTGTGTGTGTGTGTGTGTGTGTGTGTGTGTGTATATATATATATATTAGGATTTTTATATATTTGTTTCTTTGAATCACCTTTTTTTTGGTTTTGCTGTATAATGGTTTCCTGACTCTTATATATAAATTTCTTCGATCGGCGTGCCTCGTGTCTGTCATTAGATGGAATATTTGAAATCTATTATATATTTATTATATATATATATAATCCAGTGGTAATGTATGTGGCTTTCAACATGTGGCCATCAGATCTTCAGTCTGATGCTCTCCCAACTGCGCTATCTACTGGACAACAGAGGCCATACGGCCTTTTATTTTTTATTTTCATATATAGAAAATACTTGGTATATATATTTTTAATTAATTAAAATTATTTTCCAGAATTATAACATTATGAAATTTTCTAAAAAAAATAAAGTAAAAGAGTTGTAATCCATCAATCCATTGATGATATTTACTCTTCTTAATTTTTATTATTATTATTTATTTTATTAAAATCTTTTATTTAAGGAGTGAATATATTTAGATATTACAATTATGTTAATTTTAAATTTGTTCAAGACTTTGTTATGCAATAATATTTATGGGTTCATTGAGATACATTAAGTTTTTAGCATCTCATCAGGAGTGACCCATTGTATACATATAGTTGAGTATACAGATTGAGATATTGGATAATTTACTTTTCCCAATTAAGAAAATTTTTCATTAGTAATTATAAATGATTGGCTGCCAAAGTGGCTCATTTATAGTGATTAGTGAAATATTTTTTTTTATTCAGAAATCATGGGATAGTACTAGAATTATCTTATATAATCACCTACCCAAAAGGGGTTATTATGTAAAATAATTTTAGCATTACGACATAAGGCATCATGGATGGAAATATATTAATTTAGAAAGTTTATCTGCCCAAAGGGGATGAATTTTTTAAATTGGATATTTTCATATTAGCCTTATGAGGAGAGTACTTACTAGTATGTCATATTCTCTTCCCAAAGGGGAGAACATGATGATGCACCTAGACTCTCCA
Organism: Sindora glabra; assembly: GCA_020226215.1. Classification (NCBI taxonomy): domain Eukaryota; kingdom Viridiplantae; phylum Streptophyta; class Magnoliopsida; order Fabales; family Fabaceae; genus Sindora; species Sindora glabra. Next base: position 108,042,985 of record CM035225.1, read on the forward strand.
GTTATTGTAGCATATCAAGAATCGTTGCTATTCTTTTTAAATTATCCATTGGTTAATTGTTGTAATTTATCTTGAACAGTGACTTTTGCTGTAAATGGCAAATCAAGCTACCATTGAGATCCTACATGGATCTAACTATAAGAGATGGAATGAAGACCTGAACTTTGCCTTAATTATGAGTGACATAGACATAGCCTTATGTATTGATCCATCCGTTGCCATCACTACCTAAAGTACTACTAAACAAAAGAGTTATTTGCTAAGTGGAATAGAGCAAACTGTATATGCTTACATGCTATTAAGACATCTGTCTTTGAGCATCTTCTAAGTGGGTTGGATGAGATTGAGAATGTTAAATAACTTCATGATGCTATTAATCAAATGTACCAAAAATCCAACAAATCTGAGATTGAGAATCTTATGAGTAAGCTAACAAGTATGAGGTATGATTTTGTTAGAAATGTTAGAGACTTGAACATGAAAATGGTCCACATCAAAAACAAATTAGCTTCCCATGAAATCACCTTACCTAAGAAATTTATCGTTCACCATGCCATCAATTCTCTTCCCTATGAATTCACCTAAATTAAAACTGCCTATAACACCATGAATGAGGTTTGGAGTATCAATGATCTTATATCTAAATATATTTCTGAAGAGGAAAAACTCAAAAGGGAGAAAAATGAGAGTGCCTTACTTACCATTAACTCCAAATCTACCTACTAGAAAAATTCCAACAAGCCTAGGAAGTTTGGGTCAAAAGCACCTAATAAGTCTCAGGACAAGAAAGGCTAAGGTAGTAATCAGACAAGAGGGGTAAGTGGTTCTAAAGTTGTCATTAAGAAAGAAAATAAATATTTTTTTTTGTAAAAAGAAAGGTCATAAGAAATTCGAGTGTCACAAATACAAATCTTGGTTAGAGAAAGAGAGTATGCAAGAAGGGGTTCAAAAGCAAACAGAAGCCAAGTGAGAAAGAAGCCAAACTTAGAGTTAGAAATAATGCTGAAGTAGAAGTTTGTTTTATAGGAACAATAAGTTTAAATTTGGAGTTTGGTTTTGAACTTATTTTGAAAAATATTTTTTATGTGCCTTCCTTTAGAAGAAATTTAATTTCAGTTTCTGTTTTGGATAAACATGGTTATCATTTTATCATCAAGAATAGAAAAGTTGATTTGTTTTTAAATTCTAAAATTATAGGTGAATTTAAGCTTGATGATAGTTTATATAGATTGTGCTTAGCCCAAAACAATGAATACAGTACTATGAATGTTGAAAACATAGTGTCTAAGAGAACTTTAGTTAGTGAAAAGTCTTTCTTATTATGGCATAAAAGATTAGGCCACATCTCAAATGAGAGAATTAATAAATTAATAAAAGATGGTTCTTTACCTTCTCTTAAATTTGAAAACTTAGACACATGTGTTGATTGTATAAGGGGTAAGTTAACTAAGACTAAAAATAAAGGTGCCACTCGAAGTTCTGACCTTTTAGAAATTGTGCATACTGATATTAGTGGACCATTTACTCCGACTTTATATGGTAATAAATATTTTGTTACCTTTATTGATGATTTTTCTTGTTATGGTTATCTTTACCTAATTAAAGAGAAGTCTTATGCTTTTGAAAAATTTAAAATTTTTAAAATAGAGGTAGAGAAACAATTAGAAAAAGTCATCAAAATTGTTAGGTTTGATCGAGGTGGTGAATATTATGGTAGACATGGCACAACTGGATAGCATATGGGACCATTTGCCAAATACTTACAAGAGAATGGGATAATTGCCCAATATACTATGCTTGGTAGTCCTGAGGAAAATGATGTGGCCGAAAAATGAAATTGCACTCTTAAAGATATGATGAGAAACTTGATGAGTAGAACCAATCTTCCTGAATCTCTTTGGGGTGAAGCCATGAAATGTGCATTATATATATTGAATAGAGTGCCTTGCAAATCTGTAACGAAAACACCTTTTGAACTATGGGTCAAAAGGAAACCTAACTTGAATCACTTTCGAGTTTGGGGATGTCCTGCAGAAGTTGGAATTTATAATCCTTTTGAAAAGAAAACTAAACCTCAATTTACTTGTTAGTACTTCATGGGGTACCCAAACTATTCCAAAGAGATTTACTTAGAAAGAAGGAGTAAACTACAATGAGATCTTTTTATCCAATGTCATTTAAAGATTCTTTTAGAATTATTGTGGCCTTAGTAGCACAATATGTTCTAGAGCTTCATTAGATAGATGTGAAGATAACCTTTTTGAATGGGGATCTGAAAGAGCAAGTTTATATGGTATACGTAAAAGGTTTTCAAGAACCTAGATAAGAGCATTTAATGTGTTGACTTAAAAAGTTTATTTATGGGCTTAAACAAGCTTCTAGGTAATGGTATTTTAAATTTGATGAAGTGATCACTTCCATGAATTTTAAGAAAAATAAAGTTGATCAATGCATATACCTAAAGATCAATGGGAGTAAGTACATTTTTCTTGTCCTCTATGTAGATGATATTTTATTAGCTAGTAATGATAATGGATTGCTGCATAAGACTAAATGATCATTGTCCAAAATTTTTGACATGAAAGATATTAGAAATGCTTTGTTTGTTCTTGGGATAGAGATCCGTAGAGATCGATCTAGAGGTTTGTTAGGACTTTCACAAAGGTCTTACATTGATCGTGTGCTCACTAGATTTAATATGTATAATTGTAAGGGTGGGGATGCACCTGTTATAAAAGGTGATAAACTGAGCCTTAGTTAATATCCCAAGAATGATTTAGAAAGAGAATCTATGAAAAATATACCTTATTCTAGTGCAGTGGGGAGTCTTATGTATGCACAAGTCTGCACTAGGCTTGACATTGCATTTGCAGTGGGAGTTCTTAATAGGTATTTTTTTTATCTTGGTATGGATCACTGGGTTGCTGTCAAGAAAGTGTTAAGGTACATACAAAAGACGAAAGATTACATGTTGGTTTATAGAAAAATTGACAATCTTGAGATTGTTGGATACATAGATTTTGACTTTGCTGACTCTCAGGATGATATGAAATCCACTTTAGGATGCATTTTTACATTAGCTGGAGGAGCTATATCTTGGAAGGGTGTAAAACAAACACTCTTAGCTTCTTCTACTATGTAAGCTGAGTTTGTTGCATGTTATGAAGCAGCTACGCAAGCCATTTGGCTAAAGAATCTTATCTCTAGTCTTCGCATCATTGATTCCATCTCTAATCCACTAAGAATTTATTGTGATAACAAATCTGCTGTGTTGTTTTCCTAAAATAACAAAACTACATGTGGGTCTAAGCATTTGAAAATAAAGTACCTTAAGGTCAGAGATTTTGTGAAAAATAGTGATATTACTGTAGAGCATATTGATACAAATAACATGATTACTGATCCTCTGACTAAAGGATTGAGGCCTGTAGTTTTTAGCAAACATATTGAGAGTATGGGTGTCTTAAGGTCTTTTGATGCATTTTATTAGTGGGAGCATATTTCCTGTGTTTGATACTCTCATGTTATAATTTGTTATGTTAGACACTCTTTTTATAAGATTTTAATTTCATTGATGATCATCATAAAGTGGATAATCTATGTTATTTTATATTCTTACTTGAACATATACTTATAAGTATTAAAATCTTGCTTCTTAAGACTGGTGTCTGTCTTAAGTATGACTTTGATGTCAAGAAAGTATGTCTTATGGAATGACACCATTGAATGATCTCGAGAATATGAATGAGACATACATATAGTAAATAGATTTCTCATCGAGTTTAGAGAAATCATGGAGGACTGATAATGAAAATAGCACGTTTGATCACATTTGATGCTATTTTCTTACTACACAGCCACACTAAAATCCATTGTCGGTAAAGTCACTAGCACTTGTAACCATAGATTGATCTTATGTCAATAAGGGGTATAAAGGCCGCTATGATTCAGTGTTAGTTAGCTATATTAGATAGGATTGTTGTGATGTTATCTCAAAGGGCTAAATTATTTTTTTTAATTGTGGCCACATAAAAGTTTTTTCAATCAGTCTAGAGTCTTGTTTTCAAAATGTATTTTGTTAAAACTCTAATAAAACCCAATTAATATTGCTCAAGTGGGAGAATGTTAGAATTTTCCATAAAGTGAGCTGCTATTAATTGGTAATTTGTGATTTAATAAAAATTGACTAATTAAATTTAGCCCAATTGTGAGACATGCATGAGGCCCATTTAAAATTGTAATCTTAAAGATATGGGCTTAGTATATTTACATAGTTTAGTGTGGTTTGGCGGTTGTGTAGGCCCAAAGACTTAGTAATCCTTTTATGGGGAGAATTGCTAGGATTATAAATAAGGATTAAGGCTAAGTCCCCTCTTCACTTTTCATACACACGGTTTCTACCTATTTAGAGCCGCCACCGAAGAGAAGAGCGAAAAGGAAGATCTAGTTGAGACGAATTCATTAACTTCCGCTAAATTCGATTATGGCTGCAAATCCATCAGGTAAGTAAATTCTAATTTCATATTTATGGTGTTCTAATTATCATACATGAGATCCTAAAATAAATTTAAAATTTTTACAATTTATACTGTGAAAGACATTGCACAATAGTAGTTGCCTTAATTATTAGGAGTTTGTTGTTTTCCATTAAGTTAAGATATTTTTTTATGCTATTTGATAATTAATTCTCTATTTTGTAGTATTAATGAATGTTAAAACTTACTAATTTTGTTATTGTGAATTAGACATGATTGGTGCTATAATTTTGACACAAATATTTTAAATATTATGTTAAAATTTTATTAATTATATTTTGTTTCTATTATCAGCATTCAATATATGGTAATATGTTTAAAATATTGTGAACAATGCAAATTTATTAAATTAAAATTAAAATAAATATTTGTGACAAAAATTAGTAACGGTAATGATTGTCACAAATTAAAAGTTCTAATAATAATAATAGCTATCACAAATATTATGTTTTTAGTGACAACATAAAAGTGTCGACACTACTAAAGAGAGGTTTTGTGACAACAATATTCATTACTAAAGTTACTGATTAGTGACAAAAAGATATTATTGTCATTGAATGTTAATTTTATAGTTATAAAAAAATTTATCATTGATATATTTTTTTAATGATAACATAACTTAATCATCACAAAAAGTACCAATTTTAAACCTTGTCACAAAATAGATATTTTTTGTGACAAGCATCATTTGTTATCATAGAAATTTTCAGCAACAGAGTTTTTTGGTACAAAAATTTAATTGTTATTACAAATATTTTGTAACAAAATATCAACATATTGTGACAATTTTTGTTGTCACAAAAAGCAAATTTTTTTGTAGTAATTCATTTCAAATAAATAATTTTAAAAATATTAAAATTTTACCAAATTATGTAATCATTTTTATTCAAAATATCAGTATTTTATAATATAAATTCTTGGGATGTACAAATATACCTCTAGTTCTAAAAAAATGATGCACAGTATATTTTTTCAAAGTTTAAGTTTCAGAGAATATCAATTGGTCCTCACCGGAGCTTAATACTGATCGTGAGCAGTTATAATCTCAAAATTTTCAAAATAATATATTGTTATCTTGTAGTTTTATGAATATTTTTTAAAGGAAATTTATATAAATTATTTGACTTTCAAAATTTTTTATTCTTTAACTTTAAAATTTTAAATCAAAGATCCATATTAATAGGATAATTCTTTGATACCCAAAGTTAAATTCAGGGTATCAACACCTTAACTAACATACTAATAATATTTTGACAAGTGGATTATAATTTTATATTTATTAAAATCACTAAAATCTACTCTTACAAGTTAAAAACTTATTAGTAAAATTTATAGATTTGACTCTAGATAAATAAATATTAAATTATCAAACTAAAATATATTTATACCTTCGCATTTAAGTTTATAAATATTTTATGTACATATTATTATAATATTTGTAATAAGTGTGCATAAAGCTTAATTTTATAATATTATAATTTTTTATTTATAGGTATTTTAGTACTTAATTTTGACTATTTGATACTTTTTTTTTAATTTCTAAACATATATTTTTAAAAATCATTACTCAATTGTTACATAAATACTTTTAAATACTACTTATTTATCTTTTGTCAAAATTATATATTTGCTAGCACCCTTAATATATTGTAATATTCAAATGTTGTCAGTGTTGTGTTTATGACTTTTTTTTTAATATTTTGAATTTGAACCTAAAATTACATTCTGTTATGTAGCTTGATAATTCTATTATAAAAAATTAAATATGTTTTGTTATCCAAAAAATAAATATTCTATTCTATAATATATATTCTTTTAAATATAATGTATAATACATTTATTTATTTCTGAATATAGTACATGTATCATATATTTAGTCCAAAACCCACACATTTTTCATGAATAATAAAAAAAATATCACATAAGATTTTTTTTATTTTTTCAATAAGTTATCAATAACCCTTTATCAATAAACTTTTTAAATTGGACCTTAAAGTTTTTTTAATTTTATTTTAATCTCAAAGTATTTTTTTAATAAATTAATAGTTAAATAAAAAGTAAGTTAGGCTAAATGCTTTTTTTTTCTACACAAATTTAAAAATTTCTTGCTTCAAATGTTTATTTGTTCTCTCTCTTTTTAATTCACACACACATTTTTTAAAATTTATATTTGTACTTCACCTTAAAAGTACATAATAAAATAATAATTTTATCAAATTATATAATAAATTAATTATTGTAAAAAATTAATCAAAAATTATTATTCATTATTCAAACATTTCATGAAATAAAAAATTACTTTTCACTATTTAAGACAACTCATTTATATTAAAACAAATGCATATAACACTTAGTACTTCTATATTAAATAAATAAAATTATTCCAAAAAATTGAAAAAAGCTATATACTATACTCTTAAATACTTTATTTTAATTATGTTATTGGCAATATTATTTTTTCAACAATAAAATCTTTGTTTGTTATAAATTTGTTGAAAAAATATAGTTATACATACAATATACTAAAATTATATTTAGTTAATTTTAGAATCCTTTCCATTTTAAATAATTAATTTTTTTTAATAAAAATCATGGTATTATTATTTTTAATGTAATATAATATTTTTTTTATTTTTTATTCTTTTCAATTATTTAGATTTATAAATAAAATCCAACAATACCAAGAAATTGTTAGTAAACTAACTTATATACATACATACATACTTATATATATATATATATATATATATATATATATATATATATATATATATATTCAAATACGTTCCACATAAAAATTAGATATTAAAAAATATAAGTGATTTATTATTATTATAATTTTGACCTAATACAAATAGTCAATTTTTGGACTTAATACATTAAATTATTAATTGTATTTTTTTTCTTGATGTTAATCTCTATTTTCTTTATAATTTTACACCTTATGGAGAAAAATAATAATTTCATCTCATTTATTTCTTAATTTTATGTTATATAAAAATGATTAATAACAATAAATTAAATCAATAAAGTAAGTATTTTATTTGAGATAATATATATTGTAAAAGCTTATATTTAATATAATTTACAAGTCGAGAAAAGTTAAAAAGAAATGCACATATTATATTTTTATAAGTATATGCATAGCACTTTAATTTTTAAATAAAACTTAGTTAACATATTTTAAACACGTTTAAAAAATTTAATTCTAGATACATGTAAGAGAAATAATATGTATAAGTATCATTTTTTTTTCAAAAGCATTAATGAATATTAGATTTTTTATTGAAAATAATACTAAAATTTATTACGAAACTGAATATTTTAAAAGATTTTATTGTGTATTAATGTATTAGAAATAAGTGAAGGAAATTATTCAAGAAAAAAGAGGAAAAGAAATAAAAAAACTAGCTTCATAAAGTAAAAGTTTAGATTTTTAATTTATTAACTATTAACTATATTTTATATTTTTAAAATGATTATGTGATATTTTTTTAAAGTATTTTAAATTTAAAAGTTTTAAATTATAATATATTATAAATAAACTTAAATTAATAATCATTAAATTTGGTTTATTATATAGTAAAGAGGTATAAAAATATACATATAAATTAATATAAATAATTTACTCAAATTACTTATTTTAAGTTATGGGTATTTCTAAAATTAAAAAAAAATTTATAGTTCAAAATAAAAATACCATATAATTAACTTTTTACCTATTAAATAAATATCCTAATCATGAATCTTAACAATTCATTTTAGTATTATTGCAATCTAATGGTTCTTATTTTGCCACAAAGTCAAGGTATCAATTCTCAGACTTTTAGTCTGGGTATATTAGAATTATCCATATTATTATTCTGTATATATTGAAATAAACAATACAAAGTAAAAATGAAAGACCCACAAACCCCTATTTCAGGAGTTCCACTCGTGTAAAATCATATTTCAAATACAAAGAAAAAAAAATGAAAGCCTAAATTATATAAAAAGTATGGTTCTTTTTGTTTCTTCTTTTCTTTTAATAAATTTAAATACTTTTCTTCACAAAAAGTAATATTTTATTTTTCATGTTGACGTAAAATAAATTAAATTCAAAAATTTTAATATAAAAAGCAATATTCTTCCGTATTGACGAGGGCATGCCAACATTGGCCTTAATTTTAGTAATGAAAGAAGAATTCTTGCGGGGGGCATAGTTGCGCCAGAGAAGCAGTAGACATGCGGTTTGATTTTGCCACTGAATTTAAAGGAATTTATCAATGTAAATCTGTCTCTCTGATCAGGAATACAGAGGAAAACATCTGAAAACTAAAATATAGAAAATAAACTCTAATTTAGAACTAAAATAAATTAAATATATAAACAGTTTTATACATAAATTCTATTTCAAATAAATTAAATCTTATTATTTTTTTTTAATATTCCAAACTAGATTAAAGAGATTTTAATTAGCAACCTCGTGTAAATTCCCTTGTAGACTATAAAGATTGTCCGCAAATTTTGGATAAAGATTTTCCCCATTTCATCTTGCTAATTTTCTATCAATTTTAAAGAGACAAAAATATAATTTTTATTCTGAAATTACTAATTTTCTTTTTATTGAAATTCGTAATTTTAAATAAAATTTTTTATATCTATTATTCTTTGAAATTCATTCGACACATTTTTTTGAATCAAAACCATTTCCGCAAAATTTGCACTGGGCTTCACTACATATCATCAAACCTTGATAACATTGGGCTAATTTTTGTGTCAATTGGGATTAATCTCTTTTCTAAGCAATCTTAAAGATGCACTTCCTTATCTTAACACGAGACTTTCACAATTTTATTTCTGAAATGTTTCTTTTTGAGGACAGTAAAACCTTCTCCCCTTTTTTTACAACGGTAAGAATAATTAAATCATATATATAAAAATTAAGAATCAAATTCTAAATATAAAAAAAAAGTACAAAATTTTCAAACACTGAATTTCATTTTAATGAAAGACACTTGCGCTAAGACCCTTGGCTATATGAAGTGCAAGTGTCTCAATAAATAGGCTAAAATACCAAATTAATGCTTTTTACGAAACTTATTACCGTTTTACTATTTTTTCGAAACATATTACCGAAATACGCACGGTGGCGGGAGGCGCCATTTGGTGTGGCGCCTCATGGGCGGAGGCGCCATCTAGGATGGCGCCTTTGGGGTGCTCCGAGGGCGCCATTCAAGGTGGCGCCCTCGGTCCATTTTTTTTCATTTTTTCCCTTTTAAAATTAATTAATATTGATATCATTTGAAAATAAAAATTATAAAAATAAATAATATATAATTGTAACTGAAAATAAATTTTTAAAAATAAATTACTTATTTTATAATTATATTTGATGTCATATAAAAATATGTTAACTCCACTTTGATATCTAATACATAAATTTATTATAGAAATTAAATAAGAAAGTAGTTAATGATAATAATATAATGAATAAAAATAATAAATATTTAGTAAATAATTAAATATTATTTAAAAAATATAGAATCAATAAAGAATAATTACATAATTTACATTAATGTCTCTCAAAATTTTATGTAATGACAGTTAATTTTTATCAATTTTTGAAATTATAAACTTCTAACGCTTGGAATTATATTATTACAAGTAATTATTTAATATGTTATTACACATAAGTAAATTTATTGAGTATACTAAAATATTCTTTATATACAAAGTTGAAGATTGCTAAAAATGAAAAGAAATATAATGTAATAAATATATTTTTCTTATTTTATATTTATTCCAATAATATGCTTGTCACTTTGTATTTATTTGAATAAGATTTTTTTTATTTTGTGACAGAATGAATGCAAACTGGCGAGATTGAAGATAGCTAAAAATTTTAAAAAATCTAATTATTTCGTTTCAATAATCTTTTTATTTTGTAATGAAATCGGAATTATAACATGAATTAGTTATTTTTTATTTCATCAGAATGATAAAATATTTTGGCAATGAGAGTGAAAAGTACCGATTAATTATTTTTTAAGAAACTATTATTCGTTTCATCGTTCGCTCGAAACATTTTATCGAAATAAGCACAGAAGATACGAACAGCGATGGAGAGACGCTAAATGACGTGTAGAGGTACGCTAGACGAAATGGCATCGTTCGCGCTGAAGGGAAGGAACGACAGACGATATGGCACATTTGGCCTATGGCACCCTCGTTCCTCATTTCTAAATTAATTAGCTGGTGACTGTGTTGACTTTACACCCTAGAGACATGATTTTTTGTGAAAGTATGATAATTAATATTATTTATTTACTTTCACACGATAAATAAAAAAAGAGTAGATGGGTTAAAATAGGCTAATACGTTTATTTCATAAACTATTTTGCGCTTCACCGCAGTTTCGAAACTATTTACCAAATTACGCAGGGCGCCGTTGAAGGCGCCTTTCAACATGGCGCAATCGCTATAGCGAATTTCACTGTGCGGGCTGGGAGGCGCCATTTCACCTGGCGCTTACCCAGCAAACTTAGGTTTAGAACTTATGGGGCTGGGAGGCGCCAAGTGACATGGCGCCTCCACAGCCCCATTTTATAAATTAATTAAGTTTTATAAATTTATATATTTATTTATATAATTTTAATTTTATTATTATTTATAATGAAATTATAATTTTTAAAATTTAATTAATTATATTTTATGATATTATTTATCTATATTAGTCGTAAAAATTAAGATATAATTATAATAAAATTAAAATTATATAAATAAATATATAAATTTATTAAACTTAATTAATTTATAAAATGGGGCTGTGGAGGCGCCATGTCACTTGGCGCCTCCCAGCCCCATAAGTTCTAAACCTAAGTTTGCTGGGTAGGCGCCAGGTGAAATGGCGCCTCCCCAGTGAAATTTGCTACAGCGAAGGCGCCATGTTAGAAGGCGCCTTTAGCTGGCGCCCTGCGTATTTTGGTAAATAGTTTTGAAATTGCGGTAAAATGAAAAATAGTTTACGAAGTAAACGTATTTTGGTATTTTAATCGAGTAGATATTTATAACAGTTGTGAAAGTATGATAATTAATAATATTAGTTATTATATATGGAAGATGTCCTTATCATCATTTTTTAAATAAAATTAAATATTGCAATGATCTTCGTGATTTATTGTTATTGGTAATTATTCCTGCGCAAGCAATTAAAAAAGTCGTAGTAATTAGAAGCATCCTAAATGTTGATGTTTGGCAATAAAGTAGTAAAGTCATCCTAAATGTTGATGTCTGGCAATAAAGTAGTAAAGTCATCCTAAATGTTGATGTCTGGCAATAAAGTAGTAAAGTCATCCTAAATGTCGATGCCTGGCAATAAAGTAGTAAGATAAATGTATACAAATATACAAATATACAAAAAACATAGAAAAGAAAGCTAATGTCTACGCAAGTGATGTCCAGTCCCATATCCAGGATCGGTAATGTGGCGGCCATATCTACTAACCCTTTGCACAGGCTCGGGAGTCACATCCCCGGTGTCTGTGTCTGCTCTACCTCCAGCTCCTGCTCTGCCTCTACCCCTGGCTCCCGCTCTGCCTCCACCTCTACCTCTATCTACAAGCTCTGAGTCATCTGTCATCATGCCACCATGCGCTAATCCCTGATCCTGAGTATGCCAATCAAATACAGGATGATATGGCTGCGCTGGACTAGCATCATCGGAAGGAAAGGCATAGAATGCAGATGAAACTCCTAGTACGTGTGGAAATGCCTGGAATGAGGATGGAACACCAGGAGGGGGCTGGTACATCTGGGATGACGATGGCCCAAATAGTGCGGCCGGGAACATGGTGGAGGATGAAGGATCATCAGGTGTAGTAGGGTGTACATGAGATGGGGCAGTAAGATCAGGCATCATCGTCATGGTCTCCTGGGCAGTCGAAGGTGTAATCTGCTGCACTGTTGAAGCGGACGGAACATCAGCCTGCGACGTATGCCGTGGAGCAGTGCGACGTCGTCGGCGAGAGCGAGGCTGATCATGGTCACCCTCCGCAGGGTCTGGGATGTGATGGGCCTGGGGAGCTGGCTCCGCATGTGAGTCAATAATGACATGATCAACCTGCTGAATCGCATGAAGGATGGACTCCGTCGCTGACCTAAGCACATCGAAGGTGAACATAGCCTGCCCCTCAGGGGTAGTAAAGTCCTGTAGTGAAGAAACCTCATCTACCTGTGCAAATTTTTGACATTAAAGTTAGTTATAATACTAATGCATTTAAAGAAAATCAGATACAAAAAACTAGCACGCAATATTACCACAAGGTCAAGCGCTCCCCCGACAGGTGTAATACATCGTCTGGTAACCCGTTTGTACCATGTCATGTAATCGGAACGTGGTCCCAGAACTAGGCGTGTCGTCGGCTCGGCGGTAATGCACAAGTCTTGCCGAATATCCCAGAGTGCAATATACGGCTGATGGCGGATGTGCCACTCCTCGTCATGCCGACCGGACAAGTGAAGGCAGTGGACCTCCGCCACCTGCTTCGGTGGCTCTGGAATAGCCTAGCGTAGTCCAAACTGCCGCAAAACCCTATCAGGCTGGTGCCACTCGACAATCTGGAAGTGAATGAGCGGCACCGCTGCTGTCCAGGTGTCGCTCCCGTCAAGGCAGTATTGAGGCAGTGATGCGGTGACCTCTTCAGTGTACGGGATCCAGTCGATCTGAAGTTACAAATTTAGGTTGGGATTTAAACACAATTGTGGATTGGACAAAGCCTTGAAATTAATGATTGTAAAAACCCCCTACGTACCTGGTCAAGTCGAAGGCGGTCCAGCACGTATCTGTAATGGGGTAGGCTGTGTGCTGGACTATCCTGGAACGTCTTCCGATAGTGCCACCTGCCAGGTTCAATAACAAAGTTAGGCAACTTCGTAGCAAACTTAATTATAAGTTAAAGTGGAAATATTTTCTAACCTGCGCGCTAAGGGGCCAATCCCTGCATCCCCCTCTGGTATGTCTAAAATAGCTATCGCGGGGGCGATAGTGGGAAATTTATCCCAAGCTCAGAGCTGCAGTAGTAGGCAACAACCTCCTATCTCTCTGTAATCCGGTGCGGTGGCCTTGCAGAGCTCTCTGTACAGGTATGCCAGGCAAGCAGACCCCCAACTGTACGTCCCAGCCTCATGTAAGTGTGCGATCAAGGGTAAGTGCATGAGGTGGACGTATGTGCTGGAATGGTCTGAAAATAACGTCCCACCAATGAGTCGTAAAATGTAAGCTCGGGCGAATCTCTGCACTGTCACCTCATCCGCATCATCTGGAAGATGAGTGAAATGCCTCTCCAACCAACTCATCCTCAGTCGCCCCCCTCGGATGACATTCTCATCCACCGGTAACTGGAGTCCCAAGTACTCCTCTATCAGGCCTCCCCATCCCCACACAGTGGGCCCCATCACTACTCGACCGTCAATGGTTAGGTCGAGCTGAAAAGCAACATCCTGCAGGGTAATAGTCGTCTCTCCCTGCGGCATGTGAAAGGTGTGCGTCTCCGGCCTCCACCTCTCCACAAGAGCACTGATCAACTGATGGTCGATTGGCACAAACTCACACATCGCCAAGCCGTAAAAGCCTGCCTTTCGCAGAAAGGGGACAATCAACTCCGGCGACTGCTGGTGATGGTAGTGATGAGCTCGTCGAATCCTCAGCACACGGTCAGGCTGCAAAAGAAAAAACAACACCAACTATAACGTCTGACAATTCAGAAACAATTAATACTCAGATTAATTAAGGTATAGCTATTTCCATACATGGCCTGCCCAAATCGACTGGGATATGTGTGAGGCCTGAGCGGTCAGCAGAGAAGGATCGCGTGGTGCAGGATCAACGCGTCGGGATGTGGATGCCATCTGCCACGACAAGCATTGCATTGGAATGAAATTTAAACACACACAAACTTAAAGATGTTATCCAATTTAAGTTCAGCCTTTAGGTATAACTAATATCATTAATAATATCATAAACTGTCTTAAATTTAAGGTGCAATATATATAAATAATATCATAAAATGTCAAATAATAAAAAATTTCACATTTCTAGTAATGGGGTAACCCTTATATACATAATGATGTGCAAATTTACAACCGTAAAAAAAAAATTACAGTGTGTAACCGTTATACTTATGATATTGGTTAACATACTTTGAAGCATACATGCGAAAGTAAATAGTAAAAATCAAGGTGTAGAAGGGCCTTCGTCCCCATGAAGCAGTGGGCAACGCCTACGATTATGTCCTTCCATCTTACAATGACTGCATTTTTGCTTTACACCGCTCTCTTGAGGCCAATCCATCTCATTTCTGATTCTGGTCGACTTTGGTCGTCCCCTTGCACGTAATCTTCCATAATTTGGAACTAGGACAGGGAATGGTGGTAGGTTATTCCATTGCGACCAATCCCCAATAGGCCACAACTCAGATTTGTAGCAATTGAGTAGCGTGTCAAGCCTGTATATAGCATCAACATATGGTTCCCACGATATGTTGATTGAGGCACAAGCAGCAATAATATGAGCGCAGGGATACCTATATGCTTGGAATTGTCCACATTCACATTGCCCTTTGTCTAATAACACCTGGACGACCTTTCCACATGACCCCCTGGCCATATCAGGGCCCTCCACCACCTCAAACCTAGTCCTTTCTCTATTGTAAGCACGAACGTGGTAAGAAGAAGCACGTGACTGGATAGTCGCAAGCTCCTATCTGAATCTGCTTGCGTATCTGTGTCCTTGTTGTAGGTCAGCGTGCGCTTCTTTTGCCCTTTCCACAAAGTACTTGATGCATCTATAGTATGTTTGTTGGACAAGGCCTGTGATTGGTAGCTTCCTTAGTCCTTTGAAGAGGCCATTGATGCACTCTATAATGTTAGTCGTCATATGACCATATCTTCTGCCTTCGTCATAAGCAAGCATCCACTTCTCGTTCGGAATAGCGGTCAACTTCTTATGGATCTCCTCATTGACTTTGCTAAGATTGTCCAATCTCTCCATGGCCTTTCCCCAACTGGGCTCGTACGCTGAATAGAAGGAGACAAATAGGTTAACTAAAATGAACTACCAGGTGCACAAATTTATAAATGAAAGGTTCAATAAAGAAATTATGCTATAACACATACCAATCTTAAGGACAGCTTTCCTCACATTGTCATCCCTGCACTTTTTGCGAACATTGCTGGCAATGTGTCTGATACAATACCGGTGATAAGCATAAGGAGGCTGCCATCCCAGGCCTTCGGTGGCTACAGCATCTTTGATAGCTCGGTGCCGATCTGATATCAAGCATATTCCTTGCTTGTTCGTGACATTTACCCGCAGTAATGCGAAAAATCAACTCCAATTTTTATAGTTCTCCCTGTCAACAATGGCAAAGGCAAAAGGAACGGGGCATTTGTTACCGTCTTGGGTCGCAGCAATCAGTAGCACGCCCCTGAACTTGCCATACAGGTGCGTGCCATCAACTTGTATGAATTGCTTGCAGTAAGGAAATGCGGCAATGCATGGCTTGAAAGCCCAGAAAACTCGGTTGAAAACATGTTTCTGCGGATCGACACGATCATCAGCTGTGACAAATTCTTGGGACTCCAACTTGAACAGCGCCTGGTCACAGTAGCCTAAAATGTCCAACCATTTGGGGAGCACTTCATACGATTTATCCCAATCACCGTGCACCTTGATAATTGCCCTTTGTTTCGCCTTCCATGCTTTCCGGCACAAAATCTTGTACTCGTACATGCCTTCCACCCTCTCTTGTATAAGCGAGATTGGAACATCTTGCTTCATTTTAATCATCTCCAGGATTAGGGAATTGATATACTCGGAATCCAGAGACTTGTGGTCCTGTGTCAAACTAGCATTAACACATGTGTGGGGCCCTGAAAATCTAGTTATGGTCCAAGTGTTACAATTCTTCAGTTTCGCCGCTCTGAGGTGGAAATTGCATTGGTCCCCAAATTTATCACACTTCACGCTTAATCTTCTAGTATCCGACTCCTCCACGTAATAACTGTGGTGCCTTCTGATGTGGTAATGCTTGGTTGCAGCAATTAAAGCCTCCTTGCAATCGAACTCTTACCTAACCTGCAAGTCTTCCATGTCGTAATCATAGGTTGGCTTCATTATTTCCGAAAATTCATTTGGATTCCGTATTGCATCCCAATCAATGTCAGAGAAGACAGCAGCTTGGGAGACACCATATGATGTTTGTGCAGCATTACCACTCCTCACACACCGCATTGGTACACTATCTGCATGTGTAGTCGCACGTTCTTCGTCATTTGTGTCACGATCGTCACTGCTACTGTAGGACACCTCATCGTCTTCAAAACCAGACTCTAGATGGGCATCCATTAATACGGGATCGATAGATTCTGCTTGTACGACCGGCAAGGCACTTGATGAACCTACCAAGGTTTGTGGTGCATTTACCGGGAAAACACCTGCAACAGATGAGTCCAACGCAGGAGTATGACTATCAGAAATGTGGAACTCAAATCCACCTGTGTAAGGAGGGCCTTCCCGCACCATCGAACAACCAGTGTTAACATAAACCGCTAGATCCACGGGTGGTGCAGTTCTTGGAACTCTTTCATCAAAACCAAGGTTGGCAGCGCGCAATTCAGATGTGACCACGTCCACGTACAATTCCATGGCTGTCATCGCCGGATGTTGTTCGTAGCTTGCTATCGCACATGCCAAGTCTTCATCGTCGTCTAATTCGTATGCCATGTACTGAGCCTCTGTTTGATGTTGTGGAAACCTGTAAACAATCTTTCCCACAGCTTGATCTTCGTGAAGCTTCAGTCGGGCATGAATTCTCTCCCGCAAAACATCCATACTGCTGCATCCTCTTAATTTCAATGCCTTTGGGGGAGGTCCATCGTACATTATCCCCTCTGATCCCTCAACAATTGTACCATTTGAATATATAAATGCAATTAAACTTTTCTTCATCTTCTTACTTTTAGCTGCACAATACTCGCTGCACCCCCACATGGAGAAGTAGTCTCATATACAAATTTTGTTCTCATAAATGAGTATACTAGTACTTAATACTATAATTAAAAATGAACGCGATGTATTATTATTTTGCAAGGTATTCTGTTAATTCTACGAAATAATAGGATTATTTTCTTCGACCAATCTAAGGTTATTTCTTTTCCAAAACTAATATAAAATTTGACTACATAATTTTACTTATGGTTTTGTTTATCTCTTTCAATTATCATTTTTCTTAGTGATTTTGCACAAATTATACTAATTAAATTAGTTAGCCAATCAAATACACTATCTTTCTTATTTTTACGACTTTTTTTCTCCGTTCACATCTACTACCAAATAGCAACCAAAAGTATGTACACATTATTATTGCCAATACCTCCATATATATCTTAATTCTTCCTAAATAAACCAAGGATACCTATATTTTTTTCAGGTACGTTTACTACTCTTCCATCTACAATATCTACTATTTAAATGCAAAAAAGTCCAAATTTGTAATAACAGTATCCTACTTTTTCAAGGCTTTTAGTTACATTCACATTTCCCAGGATCTTTTTTAGTACCTCTCTTATGATACATTAAGATCTCACATGATCCAGTTCTCTAAATATGGCTTTCACCTAGGTCGTAAGACCTATATTAGGACATCCTTCTTTATCTCGTTTGTTATTATTTTAACAGCATAACCTATCACATTACATATAAAGTCCTACGACATTTTCATAAATCATAACTTCACATCTTAAATCATAATTTCACATCATAAATCATAACAATCAATATAAAATAAATAATTCTATATTATTAATATAATAATATTCTAAAAAAATTTCTCTACCGATATAAAAAATATTTTCACTATGACTATATAAAAATTATAGTATAAGCATAAAATTCCTAAAAATACTAACCGGTAAGTAGTCGGAGAAGCAAACAGAAAAAAGCCTTTGCATGAAAGAAAAATTTGTTAGATAATTTAATAATTTCAATCTCTAAGTAAAAGTTATTAGATGTTATTGTATCAATTATAAAATTATGCAACAATCATGCTAAATTAAATTTATTTTGTAAGATAATATATTAAATGAATAAAAAAAATAATATATATAAAATTTTATTGATGTATATTCAATTTAAAATATATTGTTCGAATTTTTATATCAAGAAAATATTAATGAATTTTAAAAAATAATTAATTTTTATTCCTAACTCATCTCATTAAAACTAAAATATATAGTTAGTTATTTCAATCAGCATTTTCCATAACATGAATTTTTCAAAAAAAACATATTTGATCATTAAAAATAACTTGACGCATAAAAAATATGATATTATATTAAATTAATATTATTCAATATATTCTATTTCAACTTTTAATACAATGATTGAAGAAATAAAAAAGAAAATCATCTGCAAGGTACATGAAATGAAAAACAAATTATGTACAAACTGTAAACCCTCCGAGAACTTTCAGTTGATGTATTTTAAATTTAAAATATACTGTTTAAAAAATATCATTAACAAAAACTTAAAATATTGTCATAAATTATAAAATATAATTAATGATTGTAAAAAAAATATTGTCAATAACATGTTAGTTTTCTAACAAATATAATATGTTAAAGTTTCAATTTTTTCTAAATCCTAGATCATCACTTCACATTATAAGCCATAATAATCAAAATAAATTAAAAAATTTAATATAAATGCAAAAAATCTATAAACACTAACCAATAAAAATCACAAACTATCACAGATCACATATATTTATAAATTTTTTTTTCTAAATCCTAGATCATCATTTTTCATCATAAATAATAATAATCAACATGAAATATAAATTATAATATACATACAGAAATTATAAAAATATTATCCAGTGAAAAATATAAACTATCACATATCATATAAATTTGTATAAATCTTTTCTAAATCCTAGATCACCACTTCACATCATATATCATAATAATTAACATAAAATAAATATTATAATATAAATACAAAAATTATCAAAATTTAAGCAAATAAAATTTATAAATTATAACAGAAATTATCACAGATCACATATATTTATATAAAAATTACAAATTATCATAGATCACATATATTTATATGATTTTTTCCTAAATCGTAAATCATCATTTCCCATTGTAAATCATAATAATCAACATAAAATATAAATTATAATATACATACAGAAATTATATAAAAATACTAATCAGTAAAAAATATAAACTATCACATATCATATAAATTTGTATAAATCTTTTCTAAATCCAAGATCACCATTTCACATCATAAATCATAATATTAACATAAAATAAATATTATAATATAAATATAAAAATTATCAAAATTTAAGCAAATAAAAATTTTAAATTATAACAGAAATTATCACAGATCACATATATTTATATAAAAATCACAAATTATCACAGATCACATATATTTATATGATTTTTTCCTAAATCGTAAATCATCATTTCCCATTGTAAATCATAATAATCAACATGAAATATAAATTATAATATACATACAAAAGTTATATAAAAATACTAATCAGTAAAAAATATAAACTATCACATATCATATAAATTTGTATAAATCTTTTCTAAATCCAAGATCACCATTTCATATCATAAATCATAATATTAACATAAAATAAATATTATAATATAAATACAAAAAATATTAAAACTTAAATAAATAAAATTTATAAATTATAATAGAAATTTTTCTAACTCTTTAATCATCACTTCATATCATAAATCATAATAATTAATTTAAAAAAAATATAACGTAATAATAAAAATTACAAATACACTAACCAAACAAGAGTTAACTGGGATCAGATTTGCTTCAAAGCAAAAAATGCTTTCGAATGCAATGTACAAAAATAAGAACGGATGATGATTGATGAACGAACTGTGGCTACAAGTTTTGCGAACAAAAAAGAGAAGCAGAACTGCGAAATGGCTTCTGAGTGAGAGGGTTTGAGAGAGGAGACGGCTGCGCAAATGTGAGTGAGGGTTTGAGGGAGGAGGGAGGAGTAGGGGTATATATAGGGGGGAGGCGCCTGATGAAATGGCGCCTCTCAGTTTGAAATTCAAAATTCGAAATTTAAATCTTTAAACCAGGCTCCCAGGGGCGCCTTTTGAGATACGGAGGGCGCCATTCAAAATGGCACCTCCCGCATGGAGGGCGCCACTTGAAACGACGCCTCCAAGGGGGAGGGCGCCATTTTGAATGGCGCCTCCAACCCCCAGGGGGGCTAATTTGAATGGCGCCCTGCGTATTTTAGTAAAATATTTTCAAACTGCCGTAAAATGGTAAATTGTTTAGAAAATTTACGTAATTCGGTATTTTACCCCTCATAAATAAGTGGGCTGAGATTTATGTGACCCTTAATTAGGTGTAGAGTAGCATTACGTGAATCAACAATGCACAACAATGGAATTATAGTGACCTTAACATTTTTTTTGGTATAAACTATTCGATATTCAGACATTACATTGAGCACCAATTAATTCGGATTCGAGCCGAATAGAATCATGTTTGGTAGTTAAGCTTTCCCAACCGAGTTTTAATGTAATTGTATTTTTAGAAATTCAAATTTAAATTCAAAATTTCTGATTAAGTTAGAACAATCCTCTAGTTAACTTAAATCAACAACAAAATGATCTTATTCGAGTAAATTTGATTAGTTATTTCAAAAAATGAAAATTTAGAAAATAATAAAAATATTTTAAATGATACATATAGTTATATATAAAATTATAAAAAAAAGTTAGTAGAAACACGCCACCACATTGAAATAGGTACATAGCTCCGCCATCCACCTAAACTTGTAAATAAATCTTAACTTCGGCTGCTGGGTTCTTCGTATATGAATTGACACAACTCTTTGTCTAATTATTAAATCAAAAGAATCCTATTCTATACTTTATTTGTTCAAGAATTATAAAATATTTATTAACCCAGAATTACACATAAGAAAATGCACGTACAATTAATAGTTTTTGATTCAAATAATATTTAATATCTTTAAAAATTTTATACTTTCTTTTGTATTTAAAATTTGATTTTTAATTTTAATTTTTATGTATGTAGTTCCAATGATTTAACCATTCTTAATATTATAAACAAAATTGAAAATGCATGCATTTTCATGTCACCAATGTCATCAGGCAAATTGGTGATTGGTGTCTCACTCAAGTCAAGCTCAATAATAGAAGCTAATGCCTTTACTGACTAAGGCAATTCGGCCAACAATTTGCATTGTTCAACGGATAGGTACCTTAAGTATGACAATGAACCTACGGATGCAGGCAACTCTTTAATTCCACTTTGGCCCAAGAAAAATTGTGTCAATGATATCAATTTTCCCACAGAATCAGGAATCACGGTGAGGGACCTACACCCCGTTAAACTAAGCATAACTAGGTTTTCCAAAGATCCAACAGAATCAGGTAATTCCTCCAGTGCAGTGTGGTTAAGTGACAATTCTTGGAGAGAGCATAGTTTTCCAATGCAGGTGGGTAACCTCTTTAAATATTGACAGCTATCTGCGTTCAATATTTCGAGTTTTGTTGGGTGGAAGATGGATTCAGGTAGCTCTCTTATACCAGTACGATCAGTAAGAAGTTGTCTTAACGAGACCATGCAGCTTAGGTCCTTTGGTAATGCTGTTAATTGCCAGCAGCTGGAAAGTATAAGGTCCTCAGGAAGTTTGAGACCAGCGACGTCACGAGGTAATTCAAGAAGCTCACTACAGTTCCTCAAGTTCAGGTGAATTAATCTGCTTAGACATCCAATTGATTCATGAATCCTAGTTAGCTTAACGCAATCGTTCAGAACAATCTTCTCTAATGATAGATACCCAGATAAATCAGGAGTAGATCCTAAACGGTAGCAACTATCAAGGTTCAAAACCATCAACTTCTCAGCCACCTGCCACAGAAGGATAGTATTTGTAAAGATAACATTATAAAATAAATCAACTAAATTAAGTAGAAAATCATCACTTGTGAAAAAAAGAAAATCCAATACTTGAATTCACTAGCTGATAAGAGATTAAACCTTTTTACTATGCTTGCCCCACAGCGTCTCGATCTTACTTTCTGAGAGATCAAGCACAACAAGTTCTGAAGGACAGTAATCAGATGGAATATTTTTCAAGGGACATTGTTTCCATTGTAACCACTTCAATCCTGGAGGGAGACATTTGAATTTTCCTTCCAATCTTGTATAATTGATTTGAAGCAGCATCAAGTCAACCATTGATTGAAAGTGCTTTGTCTGAAGTATAACCTGTCTTTTTTTCTCAGCTGGATCCTGAAGATATTTCTTGTACCTTTCTTTTATCTATGCTGATGCAGAATTAAAATCTGGTTTTTGTTTAAAGTTATTCCAAGTAATTTCATCTCCTCGGTAATCTCTTACAATAATTTTGCTTTTCTTGGAGAAATCTAGGACCATCCCTTTAATACATCTTGTTCCCAGCTGACAGTTACAGTTCAATTATTAAAATGAAGCAAGGAGGAACAATTCATTTGCAGATGGTCAGCACTTTGTACACTTACAACTCATTCATAGTAAACTTACTTACTCAAAGCAAGTGATAACTATAACTAGGAGTGCAAATAAGCCGAGTTGAACCAAGCCAAATATTTGCATGTTCGAGTTGAGCTCAATTACATTAAACGAGCTCGAGCTCATCGAGCCTAAAAAAATCGAGTTCGATTCAAATACGAGCTTAATTGAGTTTAAATGAGCTTTACATTCCTTATTTAAAATTTCTAATCGAACCTAAATATTCAAATTTGAACTCGAGTTTAAGTAATATTCGAACTTAAATGAGCTTATAACAGTTTAATATATTTATATTATATATAATATAAAAAATATACGAGTTTATACAAGCTTAAACGAGCATGTAACAGTTTAATATATTTATATTATATAAAATATAAAAAATAAAAAATATTTTATATTAAGCTCATTTAGACTCGCGAACAGCTCGAATTAAGTAATAAAAAGCTCAAGTTTAGCTCGAATAATAAGCTAGCTCGAATAATAAGCAAGCTCGACTCGTTTAGGTTCCGCTTGTTAAAATTCAAATTTGAACTGAACTTTTTACGAATTAATCCCGAACTGCTCACAAATAACTCAATTCATTTGTACTCCTAACTACAACTATACTATTGTCATTATTTTGGGTGTCCCTTTGGGTTCCCTTTTTTTTTATTTTTTTGGTGAAAAACATCTTCCATATTGTAAGAATATAGTTATAAATAATCAAAATGATGGAAAATGATTAATCGGTTCAATGTTAAATGTAATGAATTTAGTAAAAGATAACTTCTTTTTTAAAAAAATAATATCATTTTCTTCTACTGCCATAATTCTAAGAATCATTTTTTTTCTTATTAATTACAATGTATGGAAATACATGCAACTCCTTAACTCATATATAACGAAATGAGATTTTCTTAAATAAGTTATTTTTGGAAGATCAAATGGAGCCTTTGTATTCCACAATGTTACCATATTCCACCGATATTTGCAGTTGTCTAAAACAAAATGATGATTTTCTGCTATCACCACTCTTCCCTAATTTAAACAAAATACCATTGTCATTGAATGCTAGCAATCCAGTGACCTCTAAGGAGGAAAATTAGAGATTCTGACTGAGTGACTTCTAAGTGATAATCTAGGAACAAACTTTGAAAAGGGGTTGGGAGATATAATAATAAAATTTCTCAAATTTGTTATGCTTTGCCCAAACCGCGTTCAAATAAGAAATGCAAGCTTCAAGTTAACCAAGCCACATTCAGTATAGCCTAAGTCCTAACTACGTGTTGGTACTGCTTTTCAAAGGACTTTGCTAGCTATGACGGCAAAGATTATTACAGGAGAATTAAAATATTTATTTCCACGCAGGATCAAAACAAAGAGAAAAAAAATGCATGCCAATTTTATGCTGATTACACTGGCACATGCAAGTTGTTAGGTGCTCAGGTTTATTTGAGAAATTGCAAGAGAAGGATCAGAGAGGCCTTTCATAATCTGTACCTTCTTACTCTTCAAGACAGCCATGATTTCATCACGATCCCACAATCTACTACGCATAAGAAGATCAACAAGGTCTTCGTTTAGAACAATTTGTCTTCCCATGTCCCTAACCTGATCGTGCATCCATAGGGCATTGTCCTGGGTGATTTTGATAAGACATTTTGCTCTGAGGACTGTGATTGCTATCTCACCCCTTAATAAATTCAAATCTTTACTTCACTGAAGAAAATTTACCTTTTTCTTTTATATTTGAATCAAATATTAATATAATTTTAAAATATAAATATAATTTTTTAAAATATTATAGCATATCAAATAAAATATTTACTACTTTCATAAATATAACTAATTCTTATAATAACTTTAAGACTAGTAGAATTGTTAAAGAAGTCTTGTATTTTATTTTTTATAAATGAACCCTTCCCCAAACTACATTTCTTCCTAAAAAAAAGATGGATAAATTATATTTATCGTAAACATAATGATTAATTATTATTTTTAAAAATAATAATTATTATATTTTTAAATTTTATAACCAGTACATTTTTTATTTTTATTATATTTTTAATAAAAAATTAGAAGTGATTATTTTTATCTCATTGAAAAGCCAATTAACTTGATTCTTTAGTATATAATTTGAACTTTATTCAGTACATAAAAAAAATTATCCAACACACAAATGAAAAATGAATTTAATTGATTTCTATAAATATAAAAATTCACACTTATTTTATATTTTATTATATAATTATGAATAATCATACAATTATCATATTATATTAACATGAATGATTTATTTTATGAAATATATTATCAATACATAAAAGTAATTGTAAACTTATTAATTAGTATTAATCAGATTAAAATAAAATCATTACATATATCTTCATAATTTATTGATAGTAATGGGATGATAAATGAGATATGATTAAACGTTATTTTGTTTTTTATTTAATTTCAAATTTATTTATTTACTAAAAAATTTCTTCTATAATCAAATATTTAATAAATATAAAATTTTTAATCAAATATAAATTTAAGAAAAAATAGATTTAGTTAAATAGATATTATATAAAGTCATATATTATGACAAAAATATTTTTTAATAATTATTTTAAGTAAATTTTAATCTTAATTTATTTTATCAAATTTTATATTTTCAATCACTATTAATGGTTTGTTAATTAAGTTTCAGATATGATATTAGATATAATAAACCAATGCTTTTATTTTTACTTTTTACCCTATATTTGTTATTTTTAAACTTATTTTTTAAAAATTTTACATTAACATATAATATATTTTAATGTTATTAATAAAAAATTTAAGTCATTAAAAGATAAAAAATAACTAAAAATTTTATTAAATGCAAAAAAAATTGTAATAGTTTTCAATAAAATTGTAAGTGATATTACAAAATTTTGTTACATTATTTTAACACATTAAAATGAAAAATTTTATTGAGTAAATTGATTTTTAATTTCTAGAATTTAAATTGATTTACTAACGTTATAAAGAAAATAATTTTACACTATTATTTGTCATATGTATTTAAATTACTAAATTATTTTTACTGAAAATAATAATTTATGATCATGTTTACTTTTTTTAATAACATGACACTTCTTATATAAAATTTTTTCATTAATAACAGAATATGTGAAATTCTAATATTAATATTATTAAATAATTATATTTTTATAATTTTTTTTGTTAGAAACCAACCAATGTGAGAATGTAAACTAGAAAATGAAAAAATTATGTAAACTATTTGCAAAAAATAAAAAAATTATATTTAATTTACTATTAAAATGTGTAAGTAATAAATATAAAAATAAATAAATTGAAAATTTTTATTTTATTATATTATTTAGATAATAAATAATATAAAATTTAAACATTAATATAAATAAAAAATAATTATAATTATTATTAGTTGAGATACCTCAAATTTTAATTTGGGCGAAGAGTTGTTCATGTTATAATATAATTTGGACGGAGAACGAGGAACACTCTAGAACTTTGCCAAATTTTTGTGGAGCGCAATTCGTTTTCCCCTTCTTTGATTAAAGGGGAAATGAGGAAGGGGAAAAACAATTTTTTTAAAATTTAAATTGAAGAAAAAATAAAAAAAAATTCAAAATTTAAAATAATTATAAAATTTTTAACTAAATATTTTGTTGTATTAAAAATAAAATAAATAATTTATTTAGATAAATTTATATGGATTAACATTAATTAATTATTGAAATATTTATTTAAGTAATTAGTTTTGTATTTTAACATTAAGTATAGAACAGATTATACCCTGATTTAATTTGTATGATTCGTGATAGGTTGAATCATGTACAAGCCCATATGGTAGAGGTCCCAACCTACAACCATTTAGTAATCAGTAGTTTCTATAATAAGTTTGACCTTAAATAGAGATATCAGAATTATTATTTAGATGATGCATAATAAGGATTGTCACTCTCAAAATATTTTACTCTTTCTATTTGAATAACCTAAAGAACGAAGTATATTATAATTTTACTCATCATTATTATTCAGATTGATCATGGATTTATCAAATTGTGTATAAGGTATGTTCATAATTTCATTATAATCAATTTTTATATTTTAGGATTTTAATTCATATTTTTAACAAATGGTATTAGAATGTGTTGATAGTATGAATATCTGATTATGAGCAATTTTAATTATTTTAATAAATTTATAAAATTCTCAATTTTTCTTTTCTTTTTTGTACATAAAATCATCAAAATTGGGGATTTTAATTCTAAATAATTGGATATGTTTTTTCTTTCAATTAAATATTGAATCCTAATCTCATATGCATAAGAAATACTACTCCGTTATTTGATTGTATTAAAAATTCATGAATGTTGCGGATTAAAGTTTGGATTTTTTTAGAAAATATTATGACCATAGATTGCAAAATAAAAGTTGAAGCTTTTCCTTCTGACATGAATCTTGCTCTTATACACATCTGAAATATTATATTATTGTTTAATTATATTTTAATTTCGTAATTATTGCAGTATGAAGCCATAAAATTTTTGAATTTTAGAAATCTTGTAAGTTTTTAATCGTACACTATTAAATCCTTATTTTCTTTAGATTACTATATGGGATAGTGCCGAAAAATAAACTAGATAAATTTTTTAACATTAAAAAAGATTAAAATAAAATTTTTTGGAACTTAAAAAGATCATTAATGGCTGAAAAACAACCATGAACGAACGGGAATACGAGAGGTTGAAGAAAAGCATTTTCTGTCTGGCGTGTGGTTTCCATGCACAAAGCTGTAGCATGAGCTCCAAGCACTTATTTTGGCCAACCAGCTCTTGCTGGCAGAGCGTGTATTCCACGCGTGATGAGAGCACGTGAGCCATAAGGTCAATTGCAGCTGCTTCGACGCATGTGGCCATGCATGTGATAGCGCGTGATTCACGCGCGCAGGACCATTGACCCATTCAGCCACACTTAGATCCACTCGTGTGGTCATGCGCGTGCAGGAGCGTGCATATTACGTCCTGCTCCGTTGTGTCTGATTTTTTGCCTAGTTATGTATAATTTGATGTTCTATTTAGAAATAATTTTTAAAATTTTTTTTGTGGCTAATAAATATTTATTTTAATTTTTGAAAAATTTATACTGTATAAAAATATATTTTATTTATGAAATTTTGACCTATAAAAATTTATGGATATTCTTTACATTTTTTTTGGGTTTGGTGAGCCATCACTCTCTCTTATTGTGACCATAACTATGTTAGATAATTTTAAACCTTTAATTATATAATTTTGTATATATAAAGACACCTAAAGCTATTTATTTTACATTAGTGATAGATTAGATATATAATAAGACTATTTTCCATAAAATGCTGTCCTACTGGGATATTTAGGAGCATATTACATTAATGATGGATACATCCTATTGTGTGACATTGTTAATGTAATTTTAGGGTTTAAACTTCTTAGAAGAGACATGCAACAATTATAATGTTTCAATATTTCTTATACCTTATTGGTATGACTATATTAGTTATATTTTTGTGTAAACTCTTATACAATCCAAATTATATGGTACATGTAATTTTGATACCACTTTGTTAAATAGTTGTTTGACTGATTTAATTGGGAATCTTGTGTTATAATTATATTGTACACGTATAATTAATAATTTCTCAATCCTATTGCATCAGTCTTGACCTTTCAACAATTATCTATGGTGAGGACTCTTAATGGAATGAATTATGATGAATGGAAAGAGTCTTTGAATATGTATTTGACAATCTCTAAGGAGGATTTGACTCATAGAGAAGTGAAGCCGACTGATTTTTTACCTGAGTCTAGTGTTGCAGATAAAACCTATTACAAACAATGGTATAGGTCGAACTGGATTTGTTTGACAATGATTAAATTTACTATTGAAAAGGAATTAGATAGAGTATCCTAGATAAGGACATTGTTATGGAATACATGAGAGCTGTTGGTGAAAAATTTGAAAAGCTTAATAAGACTTAGAAAGTTTATTATCTCTCCATGCTTGACAACACTCGTTATGATGGAGTTTCGGGAGTCAGAGAGCACGTTATGAAGATGATTCATTACTACAATAAGCTGAGATCATACGATATTGATCTAGAAAAGAATACTTTGGTTTACAGAGTCCTACAATCATTGCTAACTAAATATAGCTACCTAAGAACTTCCTATAATTCACAAGAGGGAGAGTGGACAATAGACTAGATGATTTCTATAGTAACTTAAGAGGAGGAGATTATGAAAAGTAACCCACAATCACCTTTTGTCAATTACTTATCTCAAGGCTCTAATAATAAGTTAGGTGGAAATGATAAAAGAGGAAAGAAACCAGAGACACAGATATTTGGAAGGTTTGAGTTCAAGAAAGGTGGTGATAAAGACAAGTGCAATTATTGCAAGATCTCTAGATACAAGATGTCTTAATGTTATAAGCTAAAGAATAAGCGTGACCAGGAAAGGGCTCAAAAATAGACAAATCCCAAGTGAGATGGAGAATACTGTATTGGGAGTAATAGGTAATAGGATTAAAATTGAATACATAGGATCATTTTTCTTTATGTTTATCTTCTGGACAACTTTTTAATTTGAATAATGTCGTTTATGTACCTTTTGCAAGAAGGAAATTGATTTCTAGTTTTATTTTAGATAATTGTAGTTATTCTTTTTGATAAGGAAATGAAAGATTGAAATTTATTATGATTTTGTTATTATTAGTATGCCACCTTACAAAATGGTCTGTATCATTTGAATTTGAATGATTGTCTTATTGCTCTTCTTATGTTCCCATCAATGTTGTGATTAGACATAAACATCCTAGAATGAATGAGAATTCTTCCATTTTGTGGGATTAACATTTAGGCCATTTTTTCTAGAGAAAGATTAGTAAAACAAAGGTGTATTGTTAGACCTAGATTTCTCATATTTTGAAATTTTAAGTGTAGGGTTGTAAAGTAGAGATGAGACAATATAATCCCTAATTGAAGAAATTAAACTCTAGAATAATCAGTAGGTTCTTTATTAGGTACTGAATTGGATCAAGAGGTTGTAAATTTTATTATCCCATTCATAGGACCAAGATCATCAGGTTTGATCAGACATTCTAATTTGAGGATAACTTGGATAGTGGGAATTCGATGCCTAGGGTTATCAATTTACGTGATAAGGCAACATTATGCCTATACCTGTTCTAACTCCCTTAACACTAGAAAAGATAATATTGACAATCCAGTTCAGATTACTAAAGATCCTTATGTTGAAGAACCTGATCAACTAGCTATTGAGTCAATATGATCTCAAAGGGTTCCGAAACTTGCAGTACTAAATGACTATATCGTGTACTTGTAAGAATTTTAATAAATTTTAATAGGGGTAATTTTGTCCTCTTAGTGCTTTATGTTGATGACATTTTGTTAGCTAGCAACTTAATTAATTTAGATGAGTCAAAACACATATTATGATGCCATTTTGATATGAATGATCTTAGTGAAGTATCCTTTATTCTTAGAATTCAGATCTATCATGACAAAACTCATGATATTTTGGGCTTGTATCAAGCCAATTGTATTAAACGGGTACTTAGAGGATTTAAAATGGATACCTGTGAATCCAGTTTAGCACCTACTCAAAAAGGTGATACATTGTCTTAATCATAATACCCTCAAATTGATATTGAAAAGGTTAAAGTGAAGAAGATTTCTTACGCTTTCGCTATTAATAGTCTTATGTATGCATAAGTCTGTATTCGTTTAGATGTAGCTTTTGCTATTAGTGTGCTTGGAAGATACCTGAGTGACCTTGGGATGGATCATCAGAAAGTAGCTAAGAAGGTAATGAAGTATCTTTAAGATACCAAGAATCATATTTTGACTTGTAGACTATCTAATTCACTTAAGTATAATTATTACTCAGATTCTGATTATGCTTTATATATAGATGATCATAAGTTAATATTTGGATACATCTTTATAATGTCTGGAGGAGCTATCTCATGGAAAAGTGTTAAATAGATATTCAAAGTTACCTCAACTATGGAAGCAGAATTTATTACATATTATGAGGCCACTTATCAAGCTGTATGGTTAAGGAAGTTGATATCTAGCATGTAATTGGTTGATTCTATATCATGACCTTTATAAATTTTTTATTGCGATAATTTTTCTATTGTGTACTTCTCTCAAAACCACAGAAATTCTAGTCGTACTAAACATTTTGATGTTAAATTCTTGTTCATTATAGAGAAGATTATTGAATCTCAAACTCACATTGGACACAGCCCTTAGTGGAGACATGCTAGGGATTTATTGATCTAAGGTTTACCTATAGGAATATTTTAAAATCAAGTAACTTATATGAGTTTTATTAAATTTTTTGATGAAGCCTTATTTTAGTGGGAGTATGAGATATGCTTATTTTATTTTGTTGATGTTTGTGATCAATAATTGCTCATATTGAAATATTAGTGATATGTTTTATACATATATAAATTATTTACTTCCCTATCGGATTCAATGATTTTGAGTTATTTCTCTTATGAGTTGTGGTCAAAAGACTAACCTTATATATATATATATTCAATTCCTTTAGGATTATGAGACATTATACTTAAACATCACTTGTCTTCCTATCGGATTTAGTGATTCTGTATGGCCTCATTTCACTTATGTAATCATTGCTTAGTTTGGATATTGAAACATTGATAATATATTTTATACATATATAAATCATTTGTTTCCCTATTGGATTCAATGATTTTGAATTGTTTCTCTTCTAAACTGTAGTTGAAAGACTAAGGGATCATTTGATTAGGGGTAATCAGGAAAGGAGAAAAGAATTGCAGGGTTTCATTCCTTTTTTTTTTATTTGATTCAGAAAAAATTCATTTCCTTTTTTTCATTTTTCCTTAATGGGATTACCCAATTAAATGAATGGTGATTCCTCTCAAATTCTCAGGGAATCTCATTCCTTTTCCCCATTTTTAAAATGATAATTAATATAATAAATATAGTAAAATATTTAATAATATAAAAAGATAATAATATTAATAAATAAATAAATAATAATTTTATTTTTAATAATAATTATAATATATTTAAATAATAAATAAATAATTATTATTATATATTAATAATATTATTAGTATTTATTTAATAAATAAATAATATTCTTAAATATTAAATAAATAATTAATATTATAATATTATTTATTAGAATATTTTTAATAATTATTATTTTTAATATTATAATATTTTAAAGTTATTAATAATTAATAATATTAATAAAATATTAATAATTAAATAAATAATAATAATTTTATATTTAAAAATAATTATAATATAATTAAATAATATTTAAATAATAATTATTATCATATATTAATTATATTATTATTATTTATTTAATAAATAAATAATATTCTTAAATATTAAATAAATAATAAATATTATAAATAATAATTAATATTATTATGATAATATTAATTATTATTAATATATTAATAATAATTGAAATAATATAAGTAATAATAAAAATAATATTAATAAGATATTAATAATTAATATTAAATAATTATAAAAATTATAATATTAGTGAATAAAATAAAAATAATAAGATAATAATTATAATAATTATTTTAATAATAATTATAAATAAATTATTTTTTAGTATAAAATTGTTAATAAAGTAAATTAAAAATACATGATTTCATTTCCTATTTAAACTAAATAGATTGGATAATCATGAGTCATTCCTTTCTTTCTCCCTTAATTCCCTTTCCTATTTCCATTCCTTTTCCCTAATTTAAATCAAATGACATCTAAATTTTATTCTATTTTTTTTTTCAGATTATAAGATATTATATCACTTGTCTTCCTATCGGATTCAGTGATTTTGTGTGGTTTCATTCTCTAAATTAAGTTTATAACTTAATGTATAACTAATTACTTAACTATTAATGTTTCAATTATTTCATATAATTAATTAATGCTATCCAAGTAGGAGATTGTTGTATTAAAAATAAAATAAATAATTTATTTAGATAAATTTATATAGATTAACATTAATTAATTATGTATTTTAACAATAAACATAGAATATATTAGACCCTGAATTAATTTGTATGATCTGTGATAAGTTGGATCATGCACAAGCTCATATGATAGAGGTTCCAACCTATAACTCTTTAGTGATCAGTAGTTTCATATCACAAGTTCAATATTAAATAAAGAGATTAAGGTTATTATTTGAATGATGCACAATAAGGATTATCACTTCCAAAATGTTTTTACTCTCTCTATCTGAATAATCTAAGAAGTGAAATAAGTTGCAACTTTACTTATCACTATTATTCAGATTGATCACGACTTCATCAAATTGTCTGTTAGGTACGTTCATAATTTTATTATGATCAATTTTTATATTTTAGGATTTTAATTTATACTTTCAACATATTTTACTTTTAAAATTTTTTTCTCTTCCTTTTTTACTTCATTTAAATAAAAAAAATAAAAAAATTTCTTTCTCCCCTGTTCTCCTTCTACCCCCCCCCCCCCCCCCCCCAAAACAAAGCAGAGCTCCTTCGTTGATTTATCCCAGCAGAACGAACGAAGAGCGTCATGATGAGTACCATTTGGATTCGGATTCGGTGATTTTCCTAGAAAATAGATAGGGTAAACTTGAAAGAGAAGAGGGTATAAATTTTAAATTTTAATAAAAAGTAATGAATCACAAAATAAAAATTATATAGTTATCTTCAAATAATAACAGGAAAAACAAAGAGAATCTAGTCCTAAACATAGAAATTTAAGAAATTAAAAATATGAATAAAAAGATAAATAAAAAAATTTCATCTCATTAACTTGTTAAGTTTCGATAAAAAAAATAAAGGTTTATTTGTTTTTTATTTTTAAAAATAATTTTTATTTTTTTATTTTTTAAAAAAAAAGTTGTTGTTTAACAAATTATTTTCAAAATTTATTTTTAAAACTGTAATTTTAAATATATAACTTAAAAATAAAAAATAAAAATAAGTTTAGATATTTAATTATTTTTTTATTCTTGATGTCAGTTTTAAGTAAATAAAATATTTTTTATTTACTTTTCTAACCTTTTATACTCTTTATTTTCTTTAAATTTAAAATTATTGTTTTAAAAAATTAACTTTTACACGCGCGCGCGCGCGCGAATCCAAACAAACGTCCTGAGTCTCTACATAAATATTGCGTCTTTCTGTTTTCAAAATTGGAGGAATCCGGATAATAAAAAGAAATTACAACTTCAAATATTTTCAATAGAATGCTAAAACAATCCCAAACTATTATTAAGCATTAAATACATAATCTCAACTAACTAATTAAATATTTTATTCTTAGTAATTGATAAATGATAATACAATTATTAATAGAATCACATTTAATGCTTTGTTTTTATTTTAATAAAACATTTAATGTATTATCATTTATTATATTATTTAAAATAGAAGACAAAGCACTTAATCTGTTTAGTTAGGAATAAATATTTAAAATTTAATAATAGCTTGTTAGCATTTGCTATATTTTTAATCTCACGAAATATTGATTCCTTTTTTTAATAAAATAGCTTACTTATCTTTCGATAAGTTAAAAAATTATCTCTTAAATCTTAGGAATCACTCATGACATAAAAATGACCTATTTACTAGAATATAAGTGAAAGTAGCATGAGATTTTAGCTATAGGATGAAAATGAAAATACATCCCGTTTCACAAAACAGAACATGAAATGCCCTGGCAATTCACAATGCACCATAAAGAAATTAGGGTTTGAAGATAAAATCTAGGAAAATTTTAGGGTACATATTTAACATAGTAATATATAAATATATTATTAAATTTAATCATTCGTATAAAATCTAACTTAATAAATAAATAAATAAATCTGATATATAATCAAATCAGATCAATATATCATTATGTTATTGATTTACCAAAATCTCTCAAAGAAATTCTAATTTAGCTGACATGAACAGTAACATGAAACAGAAAGTCGTATTAGTTAGTACTGATAACTAACGAATAGTCAGAAACATATTTAAATCTCCTATTACTGTGGGACCCTACCTTCGCAAGCCACGTAAGGTTCAAACCCAGGTCAAGGAAAAACAAACAATGAAACTAGAACCAACTGATTCTGTGGCTACATTATTCTCATCAATCCCCGCCTTTTGTTGACATTGACATCAGAACCATAAGCACAAGGATAGAGTCATTGGCCGTCTGCCAAAGAGTTGAAGAAATTGGCTAATCTTTGTGAAACAGATTGTTGGCTTTCATCCAGTGATCCTTCATCTCCATCATAATCATCATCACCTTCAACGACTAAACAAATCCCGCATCTCTTCAGCTCAAGCTCCGGAACGCAGGGAGGGTCTCGCTTTGCCAGGCGTGCTACGTATCCATCACGCAGCTGGAGAACAAATGGAGTTCTACTGCCGAATCTGCGCAGGAAAATGTGATCTTCATTTGTTTTTGGTATTCCTAGCAGGCGAAGTGTTGTGCTGAATACCCAATGAGTCATAATGACGATTTTGGCTTCAACATCAACCAGTTCACATTGGTCTCTTGCGCTATCAGGTATATGGCTGAAAGAGAGGACACCGACACAAATGACACTTTGAAGCTGGCGGTTTTTTCTCTCTGAGTAGTGAACTTCATCTCCTGAAAACCATTCTGGAATTTGGCTTCCAGGCATGATTAGAATATCCAGCATTCTGAGTAGAACCTGCGGTAATTTTTTTACGGGTGAGAATTATGGAAAACTGAATTTCTACCTTATTTCTGGAACAAAAGGTAGAAGAAAAAAAAATAGATAAAAAATCTAAAAGTTAAAAAAAAAGCAGGTCCGGCAAATATGAAGCCTCTCCATATTACTTTTGTCCATCTCACTCCTGCGGAAATAAGAAAATTTCTCATCCCAAAAGTAAGATAGAATGTTTCATTATCATGTTTATTTTGGCTCGTGTAGTGTTACGTATATCTTGGGCCAGCTTTTGTCATGTTACCGTAGATCATGAAAGGGAAAAAAAAAAAAAGGATAACACAATACAATAGAATAAAGGAAGTAGAGGGAAAGAAAAGCACAAAGAAAAGAAATTATTGAAAAAAGAGTATCAAAATGAAAAAAAAAATGTTTGATACATTACTTACATAATAGTGTATTGATATACCACTAAAATTAAGGGTATGAGTATATTCATTAATTACAAATTACATGGATGATCAAACAGTAATTGTAAATATAGCATTGTACCAATATATCACTAATTTAGTCATGCACCATAAACACACCCTATGAAAATTCATAAAGAAAGATAAAGGTAAGGAAAGTCTATGGTGCACCACCAATATAGTGGTGCACCAATACTTCATTAAATTTAACCGCATATTAAGTTAATAATTTTCTAAGGCATGATATATGATGATATATCAATATTTAATCTAGTAGTGTATGAATACATAGCTGTATTAGTGGTGCATGACACAATGGTGCATTATAGATTTTTCCTAAAGTTATGTGCAAGCAT
Source organism: Sindora glabra (assembly GCA_020226215.1). Classification (NCBI taxonomy): domain Eukaryota; kingdom Viridiplantae; phylum Streptophyta; class Magnoliopsida; order Fabales; family Fabaceae; genus Sindora; species Sindora glabra. The sequence continues at coordinate 108,079,741 of CM035225.1, forward strand.
GCATAAATAGAACCAAAATATTTATGTTTGGCAAGAAGGCATATTTACTTCCTTAACTTTAATTGAAACTTCATTTTTATCTCCTAAGTTTTAGTTAAACTAAATTTACCTCTAACTTTTCAAAAATAAGCAATGTTACTCAACAATGTAACACCATTAGAGTTTTTAATGGAGATGTTTATGTGATATCTCAAATGACATCTTACATAATTCACACAAGTCATATTTTTAAATTCTTATGGCAAAAAGGTCCTTCTGGCACCCTAATTTTTATTAAAGTTTCAATTTTTTTTAAGTTTTATTTGAAGTAAATTTATCCTTTAACTTTCAAAAAATGATGAGGAAATTCACTTTAACAATAGCGAAGAAAAAATGTTAAATAATGATTTTAAATAAGTTAAATTATAGTTGGCACAAGTACAAATTAAACTTTTTCAACAAATTGGTGTAAATAAAAAGTTACCAAAGAGAAAAAATATTATACAAAATAAATCAATGTAGAAATTGACAAGAAATTTAGGAATAATGAAAAAAAGGAAGATGAAATGAAATTTGAAGTTGATCATTATGAGAGTGAGAAATTAGATATCTATATAATTATGAAGAAGGAATTTTAAAGGATAATTTTGTTTCATATAAAACTTAGGAAATAAGATTAAAACTTTAATAAAAATTATGAAGTTGAAAGGATTTTTCTCCAATAAGGATATGAAGATATTATTTATATAGGTCATGTAATATGTTAAGTTAGATGTCATGTAAAAATCTCTATTAAATATCGTAATAATGTTAGGTTGCTTAATAACATTGCATGTATTTTTTATGTCGATAACAATTCAACCTCACTAAAAATTAAAAGATAAAAATGCATATATGCCTTTAACTTCAATCCAACAACTATGAAAGCGTGACTGACACATAGGGCATCTTTGTCTCTCACACATGGGGGACATGGCAATAAAATGCCGTATCTGAGCTTCCCATATCTCAAGGAAAGTGTTTAAGTGGTGATGCCCGTGAAAGGAGGTGAGATGATGAGTAGACGAGGGAGGTATTAGTTAGACAGAGAAACAACAAACCTTGGAAATTCGTTTCTTAACGGAAGAGGAGCATCCAATGCAACCATTCAAGTACAACCTTTTCAAGGACTTCAGATGTTCAAGACCTGGAATATCCATCACTCTCTTACAATTAATGAGATTCAGCTCTTCTAAGCTTTCCAAGTGCGAAATATTGGCTACGTATTCTAGTGCAGTACAGTTCCCAACATTCAATTCTGTTAAGCTAGAAGGAAGAGGTGGGAGAGATGTAAGCTCCCTGCAATTTGGCAACATAAGAGATTTGAGACTGGAGAGGCCTCTCATGCTGGTTGGAAGACTGCAGATGTTATTGTAGCCCAAATCTAAAGTCACTAGTGATGACAACTTTTCAAAATCATCTGGAATTTTACCAGATATTTTCCAACCATGAGCATCCAATTCTTCAAGCAAGGTTAAATTACAAAAAGAAGTTAGGATTGTGACTGAATTAGGTTCTTCGAGCCTGCTGCCAGAAATTATAGGCCCCGTTGGCATGCTGTTTGAAGTCAAATTAAGATAAGGCTTTCTTTTCATGTCTAATCTTCTCAGGCTAGAAAGCATCATAAAGCTTTCAGGTAGTTCTGTAACCGCTGTCTCCTTCATCAATAACTGAGACAAGGACCTTAAATTTCCCATGGAGGCTGGAAGCCTTCTGAGCTGCTTGCACATGTCTAATCCAAACCAGACCAGATTTTCCAGCATTCCTATTGACTCAGGCAATTCAGTAATGCTAATATTGTACATGTCCAAAGTAGTCAGAGCTGACAAGCTGCCGATTGTAACAGGTAACAAAGTGAGACGCTCACATCTTCTCATTTTAAGTACTCTTAGCAATTTCATGTCACCAATGTCATCAGGCAAATTGGTGATTGGTGTCCCACTAAAGTGAAGCTCAATAATAGAAGCTAATGACTTTACTGACTGAGGCAATTCGGCCAACAATTTGCATTCTTCAACGGCTAGGTACCTTAAGTATGACAATGAACCTACGCATGCAGGCAACTCTTTAATTCCACTTTGGCCCAAGAAAAACTGTGTCAATGATATCAATTTTCCCACAGAATCAGGAATCACAGTGAGGGACCTACACCCCATTAAACTAAGCATCACAAGGTTTTCCAAAGATCCAACAGAATCAGGTAATTCCTCCAGTGCAGTGTGGTTAAGTGACAATTCTTGGAGAGAGCATAGTTTTCCAATGCAGGTGGGTAACCTCTCTAAATATTGACAGCTGTTTGCGTTCAATATTTCGAGTTTTGTCAGGTGGAAGATGGATTCAGGTAGCTCTCTTATAGCAGTACGATCAATAAGAAGTTGTCTTAAGGAGACCATGCAGCTTAGGTCCTTTGGTAATGCTGTTAATTGCCAGCAGTTGGAAAGAATAAGGTCCTCAAGAAGTTTGAGACCAGAGACATCACTAGGTAATTCAAGAAGGTTATTGCAGTTCCTCAAGTTCAGGTGAATTAATGTGCTTAGACATCCAATTGATTCATGAATCCTGGTTAGCTTAACGCAGTCGCTCAGAACAATCTTCTCTAGTGATAGATAACCAGATAAATCAGGAGTAGATCCTAAAAGGTAGCAACTATCAAGGTTCAAAATCAGCAACTTCTCAGCCACCTGCCACAGAAAGATAGTATTTGTAAAGAGAACATTATAAATTAAATCAACTAAATTAAGTAGAAAGTCGTCACTTCTGAAAAAAAAATCCAATACTTGAATTCATTGGCTGATAAGAGATTAAACCTTTTTACTATGCTTGCCCCACAGTGTCTCAATCTTACTTTCTGACAGATCAAGCACGGCAAGTTCTGAAGGACAGTAATCAGAAGGAATATTTTTCAAAGGACATTGTTTCCATTGTAACCACTTCAATCCTGGAGGGAGACATTTGAATTTTCCTTCCAATGTTGTATAATTGATTTGAAGCAGCATCAAGCCAACCATTGATTGAAAGTGCTTTGTCTGAAGTACAACCTGTCTTTTTTTCTCAGCTCGATCCTGAAGATATTTCTTGTACCTTTCTTTTATGTAAGCTGATGCAGAATTACAATCTGGTTTTTGTTTGAAGTTATTCCAAGTAATTTCATCTCTTCGGTGGTCTCTTACAATAATTTTTCTTTTCTTGGAGAAATCTAGGACCATCCCTTTGATACATCTTGTTCCCTACAGAAAGTTATAGTTGAATTATCAAAAAATAAAATGAAGCAAGGAGGAACAATTCATTTGCAGATGGTCAGCACTCTGTACACTTATGACTCGTTCATAGTAAACTCACTAAAAGCAAGTGATAACTACATCATTGTCAATATTTTGGAGGTTTGTTTAAACTCGGCTTTAGTGAAAAACATCTTTTGTACCGTAAGAATGTAGTTATAAACAATCGAAAAGAGGAAAAATGATTGATCTATTTAATATTAAATGTAATGAATTTAGTAAAAGATAACATCCTCCTTTTTAAAGAGAATATTATTTTTTTTCCACTGTCATAACTCTAAAGATCATTTTTTTTTAATTACAAGATACGGAAACACATGCGACTCCTTCACTCATATATAATAAAATGAGATTTTCTTACAAAAGTTATCTTTCAAAAAACAAATGGAGCCTTAGTATTCCACAATGTTACCGTATTCCACCAACATTTGCAGTTGTCTAAAATAAATGATGACTTTTTGCTATCAACCCTCTTCCCTAATTTAAACAAAATACCATCGTCATCGAATGCTAGCAATCCATTGGCCTCTAAGGAGGAAAATAGAGATCCTGACTGAGTGACTTCTAAGTGATAATCTAGGATGCGCTGGTTCTACAAACTTTGAAAAGGGGTTGGGAGATATAATAATAAAATTTCCTAAATTTGTCATGCTTTTCCCAAACCACATTCAAATAAGAAATGGATGCTTTAAGTTACCCAAGCCACATTCAGTATAGCTTAAGTCCTAGCTACGTGTTGGCACTGCTTTTCAAAGGACTTTGCTAGCTATGACAACAAAATTATTATATAAGGATAAAAATATTTATTTCCATGTGGGATCAAAACAAAAGAGAAAAAATGCATGCTAATTTTATGCTGATTGCAGTGGCACATACAAGTTGTTAGGTACTCAAGTTTATTTGAGAAATTGCAAGAGAAGGATCAGAGAGGTCTTTCATAATCTGTACCTTCTTACTCTTCAAGACAGCCATAATTTCATCACGATCCCACAATCTACTACGCATACCAGGATCAACAAGGTCTTCGTTTAGAACAATTTGTCTTCCCATGTCCCTAACTTGATCATGCATCCACAATGCATTCTCCCTGGTGATTTTGATAAGACATTTTGCTGTGAGGACTGTGATTGCTATCTCACCCCTTAAACCACAGCCTCTCAATATTTCAATCAAATCATCTCTATACATTCCCAACGGGACAAACAAACATGCAATGTCAAGGAATATACTCTTCTCTTGTTCATCTAACCCATCATAACTTATCTTTAGCACACCTTGGAGATGACCGGGACGAATCTGTTTCAGCTTCTCCAGAGCGTCATCCCATTCCTCTATCCTCCTCTTATCAAACAAAAGAGAGCCAAACACTTCCAAAGCCAGAGGCAATCCTCCTGTAAGAGACACAATTTCCTCTGACCTATTCAAAAAATTGTCTGCAGGTTTCTTTTTTCTCAATGCATGGTAACTGAACAACTCCAGTGCTTCAGAGGAGTTCAATTCCTTGACCTCATAAGTCAAGTCAACGTTACTCTCATCTAAAACTCCTTTGTCTCTTGTGGTAATTACCATACGGCTTCCTTTGTTAAACCATTCTCTTTTGCCAATAAGAGCATTAACCTGGTTTACATTATCAACATCATCTAAGATTATCAAGACTCGAGTTTTCTGAAGTATCGTTCTAGTCGTAGCAATACCATCATCAATATCATTCACTGGAGCAATTTTTACATCAGGGGATAGTTGACTAATAAGTGCGTTTTGAAGAGAAACCAAACCTTCGTTTCTTGATGATCTTTCTCTAACATTTGAAACAAAGCTACGACCCCCAAAATGACCAACAGAACTGTTGAACAGAGCCTTTGCAAGGGTGGTCTTCCCAATCCCACCCATCCCATACAATCCCAAAACTTTAACATCGTTGGATTTCACATCTAGCAACTTTTCCAACTCTTCAACACGCTTATCAAGCCCAACTGTGTACGGAGCAACATTCAGTGGAGTATTGCTCAGTTGTTTCAGAACAGTTTGCACCAAAACTCGAATCAAATCTGATTTTTTACTGTCATAGATGGAAGAAACAAACAGTAAACAACATAGCACAAAAAGAAATCAACAAAAGGAAGAGCAATATTCAGAAACAGAGCAGTACCCATCGTTAAAAACCCAACCAGCTATTCCACCCACTTTCTTCATAGCTTCCCTCCACCTCAAAATCTTATCTTTCCCAAACCTCTTTTCATGGCCTCTGAAAGCCTCTTCAAAGGGACCATTTTGATGGCGAACGTGAGATGGATCGACACAATAGAACACAGGCAGAATCAACCTCCCACAATCACGGATTTTGGCGAGTTCCTCAAGACACCAATGTGAAGAGGCGTAGTTGGGAGAAAGAACGACGATGGAAGCTGCAGAGTCTTCAATGGCTTCCAGCAAACTCGGGGTGATCTCATCGCCACGCTCCAACCCATCATCGTCGCGAAAAACGCGAACAACACGGGATTGAAGCGCATCGTAGAGGTCTCCAATGAAGGACTCGCGAGTGTCCGTTCCTCTGAAGCTCAGGAAGACGTCCCAGCGAAGCCTAAAGCCTCCGGGCGTCGGTAAAACGACGCCACCGTCGACGGTGGGAATTTCTGTGGTGCGGTCCATGTTACCTAGTGAAGAAGCAATGAGAATTCTGCAGAAAATGCTTTCCTGACAGCGTTTCAAGAGTTGGCCCTCTTGGTAGGAATGCGATGCTTGAAGTTTAAGTAAGGGAGAGGTGATGAGCCGTCAGCTTCCCAGAGTTACAGCATACAAATTCTGCTTCAGGACTTCAAGTCGTTTTCCACTGTGCCAATACTATTGACCGACTTAGAAGGTGGTGAAAAATGTGCCATTTTGCAGCATGAAATTTAATGGGTGTATAAATATTATTTTTATAAATGAAATATTAAATATCTTATTTATTTTAAATAAATAAAAAATATTAAATTTAATTATTAAGTATTATTTTAATAATATATATATGAACATAATTCTTAATTATATTTTTATTATTTATTTTAGTATTATATAGAAAAATAAATAATTATTATAAAAATAGAAATAAAAAATTAATAATATTAAATATAAAATTTAAAAATATAATAATTATTATTTTTGCAAATAAAAATTATATATTATATTTACTCTACCTTTATATACTGTGAGAGGTGAAGACTTCCGACAAACTATAGATTTCTAAATTCTAAGTACATATGAAGTATGGTGTTACATTTAATGTATTATATTGTTATACTACCCCATAAATAAGTAGTTCTTTCACATCACAGCCCACTTAATACACAAATAAATCGTGAGAAGGGATTCAATAAATAACTTTGTTAGACTTATCTTATAAAATATTGATAGTTTGGCGAAGTTGTTTTGCTTGATTAAAGAGAAAGAGTTGTGGTTTGTAAAAGGAGGAACTCATATTAAGCTTTTGTGACATCACAATAGAAATCAACCAAGGCCTAACTAAAAAGATGAATAGTCGTCGAACATGGCAAAGAAAATAGCAAAAAAATAAGGATTATGGGCAATTATATTAGTAATGATAGGCTATCTTCCCAAACTATTTAGGCACGTGGCAACCAACCATTTTATAAGATAATTATTTATAATATCAACATGCAATCAACCACCTAAAGCTAAGAATTTATAAATACCTCTATCGTACTATACAAGAGACTCAATTTTGTTAGCATACATGCACAAATTCCATCAACATTGTTTCTGTAGCAATGACAATTTATTTTCTAGAGTTTCCAATCAAATTGAGCATATCTTTGTTGAAGCACTTCCATTCTTGAAAAAAGCTCCACAAGGACTTTTAGGATCAATAAAAGTTTTACATATAAATTGCTCCTATTCTATGCATTTTATATAATTATCCTTCAACATTTACATGTTTTGCATCTTCTTTTATAATTGCTTCTGTCTATATCACTTTCATCTGCAAGGGTATTTTTTATTACTATATATACAAATTCCACTTTTTAATTAAAGAGAATCGAATAATCTCATTATTTTGACAAAACCATACATCAAATATCATTTAGTTCTTTTACATCACAACCCACTTAATACACAAATAATCCATAAGAATAGATTCAAGAAATAACATTAAATGTCTTTATGGTACTAAAGATGTCAGTTTCTAAAATTGTTAGTTAGAATGGATTAATTTAAATCAGCTTAATATTATGCATAATATGGATGCAAAGTGAAATCTAGGTGATCCACAAAATGTTTGATCAATTTATAATTTTTGAAGCACATATGAAAGAAAATTTCTACCACCTCCAAAAATTTTGATTTATAGTTTGAAATTATGGATGTCATCAGACAATTTCATATGCGGTGCTATAGTAGTTCTTGTTCTCATGAATGCAACCTAGCCTAATTTCCATCCACGGCAATGTGAAGTAAGAATTTCTAACCATAGGTGATTAAATATTGGAAATTTTATGAAATATAATTTAAAATTTTTTAAAATAATTTAAAATGATTATATATAAAAATAAAAATATAAAAAATTTTGGAGAGACTGGCCGCCTCTAACTCCCGTGTTCACAAGGTTAGTATTTTCTGCATATTATTTATTATTGTAAATGCAATGGCAGTTACGAGTATTGTCTACAATTTAACAGCACAAACTCGTTGAAGCTTTCGCAATTTACAAATAGTGACAAACACAAATATTTTCAAAATGATAAAAGTAATTAATTAATAATTAACTAATTATTTAATACAACTAAAACAGTACTTAAATAGAACATATACTATTTTTATTATTATTTAATTTATTTTTTATTATTTAATACTGACTTAATTATCGAGAGGTTTTGTATGGTATACTAAAAAGAGAGAAATCTAATGGAGAGATGGTTCTGTAATTGGAATTGAAATTAAAAGGTACGTGCATGCATGCAGACCCTCTTCTTCAATTATTAATTATTCACCAATTTTTACTCCAAATTGTGTTAACTTGTGTGAGCTCAAGAAGACTAGTCATCAATTGTTCTAATGTATAGTTAATTTGTGTGTGATTTTTATTTCTTTATAATTATATGTTTATAAAATATTTTTTAATAAAATAAATTCATTAATATGACATACCTTTCAGGTGGTCCCATCTATTTTAACGGTAAAGTGAGATACATGTCGATGAATCAAGATTGCGAGTATAATTAGAGGTGGCAGATGGATATGAATTGGGTTAAAAGTGGATAAGTTATTATTAATCCACTTATCCATTTATGACTTAATATAAAATTTTAAATAGGTTATGAATGATCTATGACCCTTGGATATATGATCAACTTGACCCATCCATTTATCCGTCAAATTATTATTATTTTATATTTTATTATTTTTATTGATATTATTTTTTACCACTATTTTATATTTATTAGTATTATTTCAAAATAAACTTATGCTATCAAATTTTTTATTCTTTATTTTTATTTACTTTTAATTTTAATTTTAATATATATATATTAATAAAAATAATATATTGCTTATATTTATTATTAAAAAATAATATTTAAGATTATAGTATTGAAAGAAAATAATTTTTTAAACTCTTTATATTTTATATTAAATAAATAAGATATGTTTTAAACAATAAAATTTTATAACTATATATTGTTAAAAATATTTTTCATCAAACATAAGTTACATGTTATGCATCAAATTATTTTACCCAATAACATATACATCAAATTGTTCTCATAGATAAAATGCCTTCAAATATATCACATCAACCTTTTTAAAATTTCATAATAATATTTATAAATTATTTAATTTTTTATTATTAACGGTAAAATTTAGGGGATGAACGATAAAAAAGAACAAATCTTGAGTAGATAACTGTTATATAACATATATTTTTATTTTATCATCGCAAATAACAAATTAGAAAGAATTATAAAAAGAAGGAATTTAGCTAATAATCTGTGGTTTAGATGTATTTTGTTTCATTGAAATCTAATATTAAAAGCCTTCTTTCATCTAATTTTCAGTACTTTACATTGAATTTACAATTTATAATTATAATGAAAGCATGAATTGTAAGCAAAATAAGAATGGTAGCTAGCATGCGCATGAAAAAAGACAAAACAAGTTGACGGTTAAGAGGGAAGCAATCGAATAAAAATAACAAGAAAGTAACATCCATTCAGAAACTTATTTAATATTAAATATAGTAAATTAAATAATTTAATTTTGATATACATTAAATAAAACTTATTTAATTTAAAATGAAAATTACAATAAAATTAAAAAAATTCTAAATTCTAAATTATATGTATTTTTTTTATAATAATAAATTATACTTTTGAAATTGCATATATATTAACAATCAGATTTCAATTTGTAAAGTATCACCTAAAAATAAAAATTGACTTTATTGGTGTATTGATATTTATAAAGTATAGTTAAGAATTTAAGATACAGTTATACGGTATATTACATATAACACGTAACATTATAAGATTTTTTATTTGAAAATTGAAAAATGTAATTTTGTAATTATTTTTAGGTTTTAAAAGTAAAAATAATAAATTATATAGATTTTAGTACAAAAGATTGGACTTAATTTTACTTTTTTATAAAAAAATTGATATTGTCACATATATATAATAATATTATAATATTTAATTTTAAAAAATTAATTTTAAAGATATTTAATTTATATTAAAATTTTAAATATATTTTATTATAATATTTTATTTATAATATTTATTTATATAATATATAAATTTACCTCCTATGAATATAAATTGATAAATAGTTATTTATGAGTTAGTCCAATATAATCCTTATCTCAATGGGTCAATAATAATCCAACCCATATTTACTCTAAAATTAAAATGGATGGATATAGATAAATTAAAATAAGAATAAATATAAATAAATAATAAATATGAATTAAAATTATCAATGTCTAAGTATAATATATAACGAAATTGTTTCAGTATATGAATTGTTTATGGAGTTACGTCATTCTCCGGAGCCATTAGTTTACTTGTGATCGAAGATTGTTGACTCCGTCTGAAGTTCGTTACCGTCTTGGATATGATGTGATTTCATTGACTTTGATGCGTACGTGTGTACGTAAAATCCTCCGTTGGAATTCATCTCACCAAATAGAAAATTTTCGGCTCTGTATACTCTCTGTTATGCATGGTATTTAATCGATTCATAAATATTACTCAATTAATTTTTTATTTATTTAAATTAATTAATTTTAAAATTATTTAAAAAATAATTTAATTTATTTATTTTTAATAATTTTTTAAAATTATTTTCATGCAAAAAGTTTAAAATAATTAAAAATAAAAATATAATAAAATAAATGTAAGTAAATTATGAGCATATAATAATGAAGTAATTATTAAGTAAAAAGAAGGATAAAATTAAAAAAATACTCAATACTTTGTTATAATTTTGAAATGATAGATAAAAAAGAATTATTTTTTTAAAATTGTAATAGATAAAAAGGAATGGAAGGAGTAAGAAAATAGTTTAATTTATTTAATTTTAGTGAATTTTTTAAAACTATTATTTAATTAAAAATTAAATTTTATTCAATTTTTATTTTTTACTTAGAATTTGTGATTAAACTTAAATACATACATAAATTTCTTCCTCACACATTTTATACATAAATTCCAACTTGATTGAAAATGAAAAGAGAAAGATAAAATAAATTTATTAAAGCATTCAAAGATAAAAGTGTAGAATAATAAAATATTTATTAATAAAAATTAAAAGTAAAATTAGAAAAAAAACATACTTAATATTTTATTAAATTTCTAAAATGATAGATAAAAAGAGATAAAAAAATTTAAGAAAGATGTAATAGATAATAAAGAATAAAAGGAGTAATTTTATTAAAAAAACATAAAATATCCCCTTTAACTTTAGGATAGTTAGATTTTACCACATCTTATTTTGAGAATTTGGAAATCATCCTCTTAAAATTCATAAAACTTGGAATTAACACCCATTGTTAACTTAATTTTTTATTTTATCAAATTATATCAATTTTTAATGAATTTTAATATAAGAATTATAATATTATAATATATTGATTTATTTCAAGATTTTTTCACGTATAATTTTATAATTTATTTTTATTATTTAATTAAAATTCTATATATCTAATTTAATTCTTATTAATTATACATTATAGAAATTATTTGCAAAAGAAAAGTAATAAGAAAAATAACATAATATAATATTATGATTTTTATTTAAGAAGATTATAAAAAAGTCATGTAATCTGATAAAATAATAAATTAAGTTAGCAATGAATGTTAATTCCAAGTTTTATATAATTTGAAGGAATAATTTTAAAGTTTTAAGAGTTGAAGGGGATAAAATTTAACTGCCTAAAAGTTAAAGGGTCACTTTTGCATTTTTTTTTCATTTTATCAAAGATTATTACTACTTGCACTCTCCCTTTTTCACTTCTTTTGCACTTTTCTTTCTATATATTAAAAAAAAGAATAACTTTTGAGCTTGTAAAAATATAGGCTAAGTCAACATAATTTTCCTAATATGCAAAGGAGAGTAAGAAGGAAGTGAAAGAGAGAGTACAAGTAGTATTATCTTTTATTAAAATATAAAAGTTTAGTATTATTTTAAACTTTTAATGACATAACCTAACCTATTTTATGGATATTGTGACTAGCATAATAGTACCTATTTACAAGCCTTATTAATACTTTGGAATCTTTGATATTATCAAAAAAAATAATTGAACATAAAATATAAAACTATGTATAAGAGAAACTTTATAATCATACATACATACATATATATATATATATATATATATATATATATATGCCTGCAAAAGAAGGAACTCTATAGATGAGATATACTATAAAAAGATTAGATTTTGAATCTATTTACTTAAAGTTTAATTCATAATTTATCTTTATACTTGTAGGAGTAACCTAAATTTCATACCAAAGTATTATCTCAAGGGTACTAGGACAGGTTAAGAAAGTTTCTTTATAAGCATCGATTTGTTTCCATGGGCCCATTATTTTACTTAAAAATTCAATTAAATATAAAAATAAGTATAAAGTATACTTAGTGAATGACTACTTCCCATTTATTTAAGCGATCTTTCATTAGGAAAGTTTAGCTTCTTATTCAATTCTAACTGTTATGTTGTGTCTTATGAAATTTTTTTCATATATATATATATATATATATATATATATATATATATATATATATATATATATATTAATGGCTTGTATAGTTACAAAAATGGCAAGTATTGCTTTATATTTTTAGTCCAACCTTATCCCTTATTACTCTAAGCTTAAAACCACTAATTCTTTCTCCATTACTAATCATTCCTTTTTTTTACTGCAAAAGAATGTTACATCTCCCCTACTCAATACAATAATTAATATTGGGATGTTAAAATATCATTGCATATCAATAAATATAATCAAATACCAATTATGCTATAAGTATTTTATGTAATATCTCAATGTATCATATATTTTCCCAATTCTTTCTTATAAATTTCTCCAAGAAATTCAATATATCATATACTTTTTCAATTCTTTCTTATAAATTTCTCCAAGAAATTCAAGTAAGCTTGTGTAAGTGTCATGGCTTGGAACCCTTTTTTGTGCTTCCAAATTAACTCAAAAATTTATTACAGTTAGTTCTAACATTCCTAATATATTATCACACAAGATATAGCAATTAAATAATACAAATTATCCTCATGAGTATTATTCATATAGAACCTAAGTGAGAAGTTTCAAAATATAATAGCACAATAGTGTTTGCAATTTAGGCCCTTTTTCATCAATTAAATGGAAGCCATTTGATGCTTAAAATCTGTCTCAACATTCCTAACATGTTGAACAAGGAATAAATCAAGTCTTGTAGAAGAAATTTTATAATTATCTTAGTGCATTAAAGGTATGAACTCAAAATAGCTAAATTCGAATAGTATCAAAAACTATCAAAATAAAGCTATCTTTTAGACAACAAAATTAACTCTGATTATCACCAATTTTTTTAAGCTTGATAATATATTCAATGAGATATCTATAAGTTTCATAATTTTTCTTAATTATTTAATGAGTACAAAAATTAAAACCTAAAACTACATAGACAAGGGTTTAGAATTAAGATTGCATTGGAGCACTTAAAATAGAGAATTTTGTTAGATAACCAAATGGGCTTTAAATACCATTAAATTTGATTGTGAATTTTCTAACATATGGAAGGGTAAGGATACAAATTTTCATAATTTTTCCTGATCATTTGGTTGCTCAAATACCTCAAAAATAGAAGCAAAACTTATCACCATTCTATTCTAACTTTATTTCTCATTAGGCTTAGAAATATTCACTTTTCACATTCTCAAAATTTTTTAAAAATTTTCAAAATTTTTCTTCACATATTCTAACATCATTTATGACATTCAAAAACTAAAAATTAAAATTTTAACATTTTTTAATTTCTATAGAATAATAGAAAACAAAGCATTATTCACTCTTAATGATTTGCTTCTGTTATTATCAAAACTTACTTTCACTCTTGATGATTTGCTTCTATTGTTATCAAAACTAACTAATATCATTAAACAACATCCAAAAGAGCACAAAATCAGAATCATATCATGACATATTACAAATGGAATATAAGGAGATCTAAACTAACAATATCATAACTTATTCCTTTGAAATGATCCCCAAAAATAGGGAAAGTTGCCATTCACCTTAATCCCCTCACTTCTTAAGCTTTCAAAAAAATTTTGAAATAGAAAAAAGAAGCATCATAACAATGAACTAAGTTTTAGATATTTATGAAGAAGGATGATAAAAAACTATATAAAAAAACTCCTTTGTTACCTTGCAAGATTGAAAAGCAAATTTGAAAATCCTTTTGCAACCTTAAGAAAGCTTGGAATCTTCACCTATTCTTCACTCTTTTTCACTATTCGGCTTCTACTTTAAATAGCTAGCCTTTATTTATATACAAGGGTTCAAAAATTAATTACAAAAAATTTATTATTTGTTATTATTATTTATTAATTTTGGAGAAATATCATGGGACAATTGGCTAGCCTATTCTAATGTCTAAGTGGCCTTTTGCACTCAGAAAATAATTACCCTTTGGCTAATAAAATTAATCCACACAAAAAGTTAAATAGAATTTATTACAAAATAGCCCCAATATTTTTACTTTCTTACATTTTTTTATGCCTAAACTTTTTAAATATCCTTAAGCCTTAATTAGGCCCTTACTTTTTATCTTTCACATTTATTTTTAGGCTTTAAAATTTAATTTAGGTCAACTTAAGAATTCTTAAATTAATTTACTAAATTTTCAATTCAAATTCTCATTTTTTCAATTTACTGGATTTTGAAGTTTCAGCAATTTCATATGTGAATTTTTTTAAATATATTATTAGATTTTTAATTATATTTTAATCTATTTTAATATATAATAAGATCCTCTTAATTATTCTAGTTAGATTCACTTCTAAATTACTCTTACGATTTTTTCAAATCTCATCCAATTTTCGTATTGAGTTTTTTTAATTCAAATGTTTTCTAGAAAAATTCCTATTTGAAATTTCTTATTCTATTTTGGATATTATGTTTAATAAATAAAGTAATACACTTTATGAAGAGGAAAAGAGAAAAAGTGGGTTTTGTGACAATCAAAATTGACTTAGGGAAAGGGTTATGGACCAAGTTAAATAGGAATTTATTGTTAACATTCTTAATGAAATTGGTTTTCCCCTAAATATAAAAAGAATTATCTTAAAATACATCTCTTCATCTACTATGAATGCCCTATGCAATGATGCTAAAACTAAAGAGTTTAAGCCTTCCAGAGAAATTAGGTAAGGGGATTCCATTTCTCTTTATTTATTTGTCATGTGTAAGAAAAAACTTTCACATCTTATTATTGAGAAAGTGAATGTTGGAAATTGGAAACCTATTAAAGCTAGATGGAATAGGCTTAAAATATCTCATCTTATGTTTATATATGATATACTGCTATTTACAAAGGCTTTAGTGGAGTAAATCCAATGTATCAATAGATGTTGGACTTATTTTTGTCATGCTTTAGGTTAGAAAGGGAACAATCTCAAGTTAAAAATTTTATTTTTCTAAAAATGTTTTCTAATGAAGTTGTGAATAAGATTATAAGCTTTTATGGGCTTTCTTTTACTTTAAACTTAGGGAAATATCTTAGAATAAATCTTGTATCTACAAGAAATTGTAGGAAATAGCATAGTGGTTTAATGAATAAAGTTAGACAAAAGCTGGCCTGCTAGAAAACTAAGGTTTTATCTATAGTAAAGAGAATAACATTAGCAAGCTTAGTGTTATCAACTATTTTTACTTATAATATGCAAAGGTGTTTGTAGAGCAATTGAAAAAAAATGCAAATAAATCTTATTTAGGGTCATGATGAAAGAATGAGGAAGATCTATGTAATTAGTTGGAAAATCATTTATCAACCTAAAGAAATAAAAATCATATCGATACAAAATCTTGAAAGCATGAATACAACTTTCTTGATGAAGCTATGCTATAAAATTCTATCTAACACTAATGGTCCTTGGGTGAAGGTGCTACATGGTAAGTATGGAGAAAGAGACAATTAGCCAATAGATATCTGCAACTAACCTATTAATTCCATCTTCTGGAGAGATACCTTTGCTTTATAAGTGAAAACTAAAGCCAACATGAGTTAGGAGATTGGTAATGGCTATTCAATCAGGTTAATCTAGCAAGATAATTGATTAGGTTTGGATTATTCTTTTTTTTTAGTACACTTTAGTGGATATAGATGATGACCAAGTACATAAAAGGATTAATGAATTTATAATAAATGATGTGGACTGGGATTGGAACTTACTAAACTAAATATTATAGCATAATATTATTTAGAAGATTATGGCTATATACCCTTCATAAAAATCAATTAGTGATGACAAGTTGGTGTGGAGAGGTAACTTTTATGTTTTTAATGTTACAAGCATTTATAATACTATTATGGAGAGTAGCTAGAATGCCATAAAAATGATATGGTGCAAACTATAGAAACTAAAAGTCCCTTAGAGGATTAGAACTTTTATCTAGCAGGTTTATAATTACTATTTAGGAATAATTCAACATGTAATGCATGATTACTATAGAGTGGCTTATATTTGGTAGGTATTAGTCCTTCCTATTCTTATTGCTAAGTTTATGACTATCAATCTAGATTTATGGTGTGAAGTAAATTTAAATCAGACAAGGATATATAGAAACAATTTGTCATATGCTAATGTTTGTGTTATAGCTATTTGGCTTATTTATCTTGGAGAAATAAAGAGATTTACAAGGATAATTTTATTTGGCCAACTAATCTAGTCAAATCTATTTTGCAATATGTCAAAGAAGTGGGATGTTAGATGTCTAAAAGTGGAAATAACTATTTTATTCAAATGGTTGTTAAAAAGGATCCTCCTTTTAAAGGCTAGGTAAAATTAAATTTAAATAAGGTTATGAAGAAGAAAGAGTCAAAAGCTGGGTGTAGGGGTTTTATTTGTGATATATGAGGTAATTGGTTAGTTAGTTATGCCAAACACTTTGGCTCCTGCATTACTTTTGTAGTAAAATGTTAGGGACTTTTATGTGGAATTCAATTAGCATGGAGTAGAGTATTTAGAAGAGTTATCATTGAGAGTGATTCTACAACTCTCTTATCTTCTATAAACAAATAAAAGAATCCAAACATTCTCTTGTAAATATTATCCATAAGTGGTTAATGAAGGATTGGGAGATAGATTTTCATCATGTGTTTAGAGAAGAAATTTTTATGTTAATTAGTTGACTACTTATACTATTCATTTTGATCAAGGAACCCATATCTTGAATACTTCTCTTCAAGCTATGTCTTATTTAATTTCTATTGATGTTTTGAAGGTTAGTGTAACCTAAGACATTGCTTTGTAATTTGTTCTTTTTTTTAAACTTAGGCTCTAAGACATTGCTTTGCAATTTGTTTTCTTTTTTAGACTTAGGCTTAGTTCATTCATCAATAAAAAGAAAAAAGAATACTTTTTGAGCTTGTAAAAATATGAGCTAAGTTAGCCTAATTTTCTAGGTATTAAAAAGTGAAATGAAAGTGAGAGAAAAAAAATACAAGTAGCATTACTATTTATTAAAATATAAAATTTTAGTATTTTTTAATAAATAAAATGTTTTAATAGTATAATTGAGTAAATGTTAAATATAGAAAGTAATTTTTATTTATAAAAATATTAATAAATATAATAATTAATCTCTTATATATAGTATTTATTTTTCAAATTTTATAACTTTTACTAGTAATTTTTAATTTTTATTTTTATTATAATTATTTATCGCTTCTCTTAATACTGTAATAAATGATGAAAAAGAATCAAGATATATTTAATATTACTAAGACAATGTTTAGCAATTTACTCAATAATTTTCACTTATCTTAATATTTCAAATGAGAGAAAAGATGAAAATAATTATAATAAAAATAAAAAATTATAAGTGCTATAAAATTAAAAGATATAATAGTTAAACATTATTGTAAATAAAGAATTAAATATTATATTTAGTTAAAATAATGATATTAAAATTGAAATTAAAATTCTTAGTATTTCAATAAAATTAGTAAAAGGAAAAAAAAAGCACAAGACATTACTTTATCACTAAGGTGATGTTTAATTCATAGGATTTTGCATTCTTAGAAAAATATACATTCTCAGGAATGTGATTCCTAGGAATTTAATTAATAAGAATGTAACATTCCTATGTTTGGTTCACTATAAATTTTTCTAAGAATATTTTAATATCACATTGTCATTCCATGGGAATATGAGGTACGTACCTTCACCTATGAGAATATTTTAGAAGAATGTTGGGATCAAAAAAATTCTTAGGAATGTAACATTCTATGAGAATATTTTAGAAGAATGTTGGGATCAAAAAAATTCTCGAAAATGTAACATTCCCAGATTTTTTTCTTCAAACCTTGAACCAAATATGGGGATGTGATATTCCCTTAAAACATTCCTGAGAATTTTAAAAACATTCGACGAACCAAACGTCACCTAAAGACAACAACATATTTCTCAGAAATTTATTGTTTAATTTGGAAGATATATTTGATTTGATATATCCTATGTGCCTAATGGCATAGTACATTTAACATTCACTTGAAATCTTCTTCATCTTTGTTGCTGTGTTCAGTATTATTTGATATTTTTTAATGTTTTATTGTTTATATTTTTAAACATAATTTTTAATTTTTGTATATATGTATATGATAATTTCATCATTTTTATTATTTTAAACAATTTCTCCATATTTAGTGCTCTAAATTTGGACTTACTACATTGGGTAGCTTATCACTCTTATTATTCATTAAAAAAGATGCATTTTGTATAAATTTATGTAATAAAACATATGACTATAAAAAAGAGTAGAGAGTCTTTGGTTCAAGTGGTATTCGATAACCCTTGAAGGTTTTGCCTTTCGCTATATTTAGGGTTTGATATTTGATCATTGCATATGTGCATATAGTGGTTTAACCACTTCTACTATTATAAAAAAAAATACAAGAGAACACAATTAAATTATTATTTTTTTGATATAAGCCACCCAATATCTGAACACCATATTGGACACTAATTTGGATTTGAGTTAGATAAGATCACATTGGCGGCAAAGTTTCCAACATTACACAGATTTTTTTTTTAATTTTGAATACAAAATTTATAGTGTAGTTACTTATAATTAATCTAGTGGCTACATATTATATATATATATATATATATATATATATATATATATATATATATATATATATATATATATATATATATATATATATATATTAGAAGGAGGTCGAGTTTCAAAATATTATAAATATAATAGAAAATAATTTTTTTAATTAGTAAAGGTCTTAAGTTTGATTTTTGGTAATATCTTTATTAAGAGAAATTTACCCTTCGGTTGCATCTATTCCAAACAAGAATCAATCTTATATCTAATAAAAAATTCGTACCGTGAGTTTATCTTGAATGTAAACTAAAAGAAAGAAAAAAATTAACTATATTAATAAATGTAGTTAAATTTTTTAATCATTAAAATAATAAATATAAGTAAATTTTAAATTTAATCTCTATAATCCAATAATTTCATCTTTATAATCTTGTTATTTACAGTTTTAATTATTTCCTTACCTGATTTTTATTTGCAGTTACTTATACAATTAAAAAATTTATCAATTTATGAAGTCATTTTCTTGAAACGTAGAGCCATATCCGGATATGTTAGCTTGTTATTTTACTAATAATCATCCACGGTTAGAATTAAAATATTAATGAAGATTACATATTTGATCAATTAAAATAATTATATAATTACTTAAAAAATTAAATAAGTTTATATTTTAATTTTAAATTTTTAATATTAAATTTAATAGTTATAATTTACTTTTCTCATTCTTATATAAAAATATTTCTGTCACTTATATAAGAAATTATGTATCTTATTCTTGGATTTAGTTTCTTTGAAGTGTAATATGCATTTTATAGGATAAAGAGCAATATTGTAATTTTTGATAAAAAAATTAAGAGTTCAAAATTAAATAACTACTGATTAATCAAACAATTAATTTTTAAATTTGTAATTACTTATTTTTTAATTTTTATTAAAAATTATAGTATCTCGTTTCACCTTTTGTTTTCTTAATAATTTTGTGTCTGGCTTCGGTAGCTTGTATTTTTTAACAATACTTTAATTGTACAAACTGATAAATATTTTTTACATTGGACAATGAGAAATAAAAATATTCACATTGATTGTAGCAGAGAATTAATTTGAAACGGAATTGAACTTTAGGATATAATTATGAGAAAATAAATGTAAAAATAAAATTACAAATTGGAGCAAATTAATAAGGATGAGACACTCAATTTAAACATAAAAATAGTTAACAATAATTTTGCTAATAAGTAGACTCATTGAAGTAATATAATTTAAATAAAAGGATTTATATTTTAGTTTACACACACATATAATTTTTTTAAGTTTTATTCATCTTCATTGTTGTTTGTAACTTCTAATTTATTATTCTGACCGAAAGTTACTTGCAACCTATATTCCAAGTTGGGATGCTCATATTGACCTTCCACTTTGAGGATCGGCCTCACATTAAGCTTCGAAGGTCATCAGTCTTGAGTTGTTTTAAGAACTATATCTGAACTTTCCTTGCCTCTTGGAATCTGCATTTTCTGCAACTCTACAGGTATGACCAGGGAAAAAAAAATAGAATATGTGAGACCCAAACATGAGATAAATTCTTGTATACTACTAATATATCAAGTAAGGAAAATTACAAAATATTTTTTTCAAATTTTAGGATGACTGGATTTTATTCCAAAAACTTAAAAATCACTCCTTTAAACTTCATAAAACTTAGATTTAATACTCATTGTTAACTTAATTAATTATTTTATTAAATTACATAATTTTTTATAAATTTTTTAACAATAATAATATTATAGTATATTAAAATATTTTGTCATTTTCACATATAATTTTGTAATTTATTTTTATTATTTAATTAAAACTTTCTATATCTAACATAATTTCTATTAATTTACTATGATTCTTACATAAAAATACTTTTCTTATTTGATATATTCCTGTATGAAATTATATATCTTATTCTTGGATTCAGTTTCTTTAAAGCGTAATATATATTTTATAGGATAAAATAAGATATTCTAATTTTTGATAAAAAAATTAAGAGTTTAAAATTAAATAATTACTAATTAATTAAGTAATTAATTTTTAAATCTATAATTACTTATTTTTTAATATTTATTAAAAATTGTGATATTTCACTTTACTTTTTATTCTCTTAATTGTACAAAACTGATAAATATTTTTTACACTGGATAATTACGAATAAAAATATTCAAATTGATTGTAGTAGAGAATTAATTTCAAATGGAATTGAACTTTAGGATATAATTATGAGAAAATAAATCTAAAAATAAAATTACAAATTAGAGTAAATTTATAGGGATGAAACACTCAATTTAAACATAGAAATAGTTAACAATAATTTTGCTAATAAGTAGACTCGCTGAATTAATATAATATATATACAAGGATTTATATTTTAGCATACACACATATAATTTTTTTAAGTTTGTTTCTATTATAAAATAACACATATTCAACTTTAAATATATAAATAATGATGCATTGTTATTTGTAATTTTCTTTGATTTTTCCTCATCAATGACAATATCTTACTTTATTTCTCTTTGTACTTGATTTTATATAAATATTATTTTTGAAATTTTCAGTTGGTTGTAAAGTGGAAATTTTGATTTTATTATATCATTAAATACAATAAAATAAATTTTAAAATACTTAAAATATATTAACATTGTTAAAAATGAAAAAATGTTTCCTTCATGTTTAAAATTTAACAATAAAAAAATACATTAATTTTTTTACCTAAAGTATTCATAAAATATAAGTTAATATTAAATATATGAATTGATAAAATATTTACAAATAGATTATTAATTTTTTTAAAATATTTAACTATAAATATATGTTGATCACTTCTCTTGCGAATATAAAATAAACTATATAATTTTATATTAATTAATAAAATTTATGTAAGTATTTAATTTAAAATTAAAGTTTTCTATAAATTTAAGATTAAATAAATTAATACAAGTCATTAACATTTTTCATTTTCTTAAAAAGAATTAATTTTATCACATATATAAGAATATTATACAATAATTCATTTAAGATAAATAATTTTAAAAATATTATAATTTTCCTAAATTATGTAATCACTTTTATTCATAATATCAGTATTTTATAATATAAATTCGTGGGATGTGCAAGTATACCTCTAGTTCTAAAAAAAATGACAATATATATTATTCCAAAGTTTAAGTTTTAGAGAGTATCAATTGGTCCTCACCAGAGCTTAATAGCGATCGTGAGCAGTTATAATCTGAAAATTTTCAAAATAATATATTGTTATCTTGTAATTTTATGAATATTTCTAAAGAAAATTTATATAAATTATTTGACTTTCAAAAATTTTTGTTCTTTAACTTTAAAATTTTAAATCAAAGATCCATCATTAATATTCTGTATACAATGAAATAAACAATACAAAGTAAAAATGAAAGACGCAGAAACCCCTATTTCAGGAGTTCCACTCGTGTAAAATCATATTTCAAATACCAAAAAAAAAAAAACCTGAAAGCCTAAATTATACAAAAAGTATGGTTCTTTTTGTTTCTTCTTTTCTTTTAATAAATTTAAATACTTTTCTTCACAGATAGTAATATTTTATTTTTCATGTTGACGTAAAATAAATTAAATTCAAAACTTTTAATATAAAAAGCAGTATTCTTCCGTATTGACGTAGACATGCCAACATTGGCCTAAATTTTAGTAATTAAAGAAGAATTCTTGCATGGAGCATAGTTGCGCCAGAGAAGCAGTAGACATGCGGTATGATTTTGTCACTGAATTTAAAGTAATTTATCTATGTAAATCTGTGTCTCTCTGATCAGAAGTACAGAGGAAAACATCTGAAAACTAAAATATAGAAAATAAACCCTCATTTAGAACTAAAAAAAATTAAATATATAAATAATTTTGTACATAAATTCTATTTCAAATAACTTAAATCTTATATTTTTTTTAAATATTCCAAACTAGATTAAAGAGATTTTAATTAGCAACCTCGCGTAAATTCCCTTGCAGACTATAAAGATTGTCCGCAAATTTTGGATAAAGAATTTTCCCATTTCATCCTGCTAATTTTCTATCAATGAGATAAAAATATAATTTTTATTCTGAAATTACTAATCTTCTTTTTATTGAAATTCATAATTTTAAATAAAAAAATTTATATTTATTATTCTTTGAAATTCATTCGATACACTTTCTGAATCAAAACCATTTCCGCAAAATTTGCACTGGGCTTTACTGCATATCATCAAACCTTGATAACATTGGACTAATTTTGGTGTCAATTGGGATTAATCTCTTTTCTAAGCAATCTTAAAGATGCACTTCGTTATCTTAACATGAGAATTTCACAATTTTATTTCTGAAATGTTTGAGGACAGTAAAACCTTCCCCAATTTTCTTTTTATAATCATAAGAATAATTAAATTACTAAACGTATATATAAAAATTAAGAATCATATAAAGGTACAAAATTTTCAAACATCGAATTTCATTTTAATGAAAGACCCTTGGCTATATGAAGTTCAAGTGTCTCATAAATAAGTGGGCTGAGATTTATGTGACACTTGTGTAGAATAGCCCATTATGTGAATCAACAATGCACAACATAATGGAATTATAGTCACCTTAACTTAAATCAAGAGCAGAATGACCTGAGACTTATTGGAATAAATTTGATTAGACATTTTAATGAATGAAAATGTAAAAATTAATAAAAATGTTTTAAATGATACATATAATTATATATAAAATTATAAAAAAGTTAGTAGAAACACGCCACCACATTGAAATACATACACAGCTCCGCCAACCACCTAAACTTGTAAATAAATCTTCGGCTGCTGGGTTCTTCGTATATGAATTGACACAATTCTTTTTCTAATTAAATCAAAAGAATCCTATTCTCTACTATATTAGTTCAAGAATTATAAAATGTTTATCGACCTAGAATTACACGTAAAAAAATGCACGTACAATTGATGGCTTTTGATTCAAGTAATATTTAATATCTTTAAAAATTTTATACCTTCTTTTATATTTAGAATTTAATCATGGATTCTGATTTTTATTTATGTATTTTCAATAATTTAACCATCCCTAATATTATAAAAAAATGGAAAATGCATGCATAAAGTAGAATGAAATACTACCAACCAAGCTACTTTTGTAAAAGGTAAATGGCAGTTAACTTTAAAGCTTGGGTATTTTCCATATCTTGTAAAGAACCAGTAGCCAAAATAAACAACCAAATCCAAAGAAGCTTGTGAGAGAATGATGTTCCCCATTGCCACTTTAGCACTGTAAGCATATTTGGGTAAGTGGCCAGGGAGAGTGACTGAGCATGAGAGTGCATCATGCTTTTTTTTCACCCAAAATTAATGTATTTGTTTCCTGTGGAATAGAATCATGGGTTGGGAGTTGGAGTTGCAGAGGACCCTTTTGTCTCCAATACAATACTTTGGTCAGACTTATTCCAGAGCCTCTCAACAGAGTTAATAACATTCATATTTAAGTTGCGGGGGGGAACATTTCACAAAGTTGTAGTGTACGAATCCATAAAAGAAGACAAGATTTATGCACTAAGCAAATTTTGCTGCCTTTATTTTAGTTTCATTACTGTTGTTTAGCGCTTTGTGGCCCTTTAAAGCATTTATGATTTTTTTTTATGGTCAAAAAGAGATATTGTATGCATATTTTCTCAAAGATAACAACGAGAGTGGCAAATTAGATAACACCCTAGGTTTAGACACAGGATCTTAAAGAGGTTTAAATACGGGTCATTAAAGAGGAAAATTTTTTAAGATAATATCAGATTCTATTACATAAAAAATACTGACATATTTTATGTATATTTTAATGGATTCTTCTCTATAGATGAATTAAAAAGCAAGTCATTTGATTTAGAAAATCATTCACAAAATTAAGGAATAATTTATTAAATTTATAGAAATGAAATATGTAGATTAACTTGAATCTAATTACAAATTCCAAATTCGGTCAAGAAATTTTTTTTAATATATACTATGAGTAAAAATAAAGATTCTAAATCCACAAAGGAAAGGATAGACATAAAATAAAAAAATGGAAATATATATATTGGGCAAAAGCGAAATTCTTTGTGTCCTTCAAATCTATCTCTTTCTTACAACAAATTGACAATTCTTGTTTTGTTTGATTATCAGCTGAGGTACAGTTCAACTAAACTAAGTTGTTTGTTTGCATAGAAAATAAATGGTCAAGTGCAAAAGATGCAAGTAGTCTGTCAGGCCACCACTTTGATGCTTGAGTCAATGAGAGTGAAAATTGAGTAATGATGTGTAATTGTGCTTAGGTTATAATTGCATACCTGAAATCTTTTATAGGGTCTTAACACATGTGAAATGTGCTAATGTCTTGATAGATTGAGAGCTCATCAAGGTGAGAACTGCTTTAGACATAGGCTGCAATATCTCTTACCTTTAATAGTGCTGATAATTGATATATGGGTTTGAACCTGAGTGAATAGGTTGCTGTGTCAACCCTAACTTAATTGAAACACTCCTCCAGAGTTAAGGCCTTTGTAGGTTAGCCTACTCCATAGGCCATGTTATGTGTAAGATGTTGAAGAATGAAAATACGTACCCTTGAACAGTTTAAGGTTTAAGAACTCTTTTCAAAGAATAACCATCAATCACAAACTTACTTATACATAGCAGATTACATATGTCTCGTGTTTTTTTCCCCCTAATATTAAATGGAGATTATTTTTCTTTCTCTTTTATGGTTGATAGCACCTGTTGTACGTAAGAATAATATTTTTGTGCAAGACTCGAACAAAAACTTGTATGTTTGGACATCTGATACTCTGACAAATGAAAAATAGGTGAATTGAGTTAAACTCTCGTTAATATCATAAAATTTGCGAAATAAAATATGTATAAATTAACAGAAGTCGAAAGGTTATGTATGAAAAGTTATTCTAACAATTTTATTTCATAGGAAACGCCAACGTAGCTAATAATTTTTTTCAAAAAATTTCAAAATTTAGAGGCATGACCACCATAAGTTCAGGGGCGCCACTCCCGTATACAAATATTTGGTAAACCTCCTCTCTGGAAAGGGCCTCACTTTTAATAGAGAAATATGGAGAATATCTGACCATAGAAGAGGTTCGCCTTCAATCAGCCTACAAAATGGCTAAAATCTAAGTAGGTGGCCAGGTATTTGAAAAGACAAAGATTGCTGCAAAAAATTGAACTGATATATACTTCGTTCCATAGATCAAATCCAAGCTTAATTCAAAATGAAAAGCAATGTACATCATTTTAGTATTTGTTAGTCTACTTTGTGTGAGATGCGCGCTGAAGAACCAAGATACCGTGAACGAGTTGAAGGTTTATAAGAAGTCCCCTGAAATAATATAAGTAACAATGATCTTTTCACATGTATCTGACATATATATTGCACGTTTCTTGTTTTCTTTCCCTTAATTTCATGTGCATTCACATGGTGACGGAGCCAAGATATGAGGATGATAGGGGCAAAATATGTTTCAATATTTTTGTAAAATAAAATTTAAAAATCAATAGATGTATTTTGAATAAAACTTATGGTTTATATAGAATATTAAGAAAGTTAGTACGAAATTGAAATGTATATAACTTTACAAGATAAAAAGGATGATAAAATCCATGTGGATCCATTTTGCATAATTGCAAACTAGTGTAGTAGGATTACACAATAGAACTAGTCTCAAACGTGATAAGACATGGATAATAAATGAAATTCTTCTGTATTTCTAATAAGTAGAGTCGGATCACAATAGAACTAACTATAATGGGAGAAAATAATATGGATAATAAATAAATTTTTCTTTGCACTCTCTCTTAGAGATATTTCAAAATTATTTCTTCCATAGATTTTGAAATATATAATTTTGTGAGTCTTGCTAATTAAAGAGAGTACATACTACACTCTCAAAATAAACGTGTATGAAGCTTTTCCCTAATTAATGTGAGTAAAACATTTTTAGTTTTCAATGATAATAATTCTAACGTACAATAGTTACAAATTAGCACAAAAGTGTATTCAACCTCCAGTTGAACCCTTCTCATTACTTATAAGATTTGTAGCCAAAGGAATATATATGGAAATAGATACTTATTGAGAAAAAGAAACCGTAAAATAAAAATATGTGATAATATAGAGTATAGTTTGAAGGAGGGTCATGCTCACCTTCAAATCAGGCTACAGCTAATGGCTAATATCTGATTATACGACAGCGTATCATATGTAAAAGAAAGATTCCTGCACAAAATGATACTGTGAACTTTTGTTCCACAGATAAATCCAAGCTTCAGAATAAAAGCAATGGAGATTATTTATTACTGTCAGCCTCATGCTACAGATGCACACTAAAGATTATAGCTTTCCATAGCAAATCCACACAAAGATATGGCAAATCCCGAAGACACTGATGATTCCTTTTTTACTCCCACACTGCTTAAAAATGGTTTCCAACTGGGATCTGCCATTTAAAATCTGCCATTGAGAAGCACTTCTAGAACGGAATATCTTCCAAATTAAAGAGAAGCATTACCAGATTTTATATAGTTTTGCAAAAACTCCAGTAGTTGTTTGATTTGACTGTAATATATAGCAATGTATTTGGACAATTGAAACTGCTTCTAGAAAATGCTTTCTTTTCGTTGTAGGTTCACAACCGTTATTTTGTTTCTTCTTGTTTCTCAATGCTCTATTCTTCTACTTCTGCGCGGGTCGTTCACATATGCTACATTTGTACGAATATAATTTACCACCCTCACATCAAAGGAAAAGGACTGAAATTTTGTTATTTTGTGCATCTTTCTTTAAGCTGTAAAAATTGAAAGATTGGAGGTTGAAATTCATTCTAGGTTTGGATTCGCAAATTATGTTTGGACGAACACTTGTCGGAGGAATGCTCGGCAAACGTGCCATAGGAGTGTAGCCTTTGTATTTTCGGTACATTGTACATAAATTATTAGTCAGCAAATGCACCACATGCATCATTGATATAAACGGAATTAATTTAAATCAGTTATGATTCGTGCGTAATTCAATATGTCACATGTGTTGAAGTTAAATACACCTTAATTCTAACCATCATTTACTACTACAGAAATACAATTCAAGGTCAGTTATTTAATAGGTTTGATGTTAGTTATGAACCAAACTATATACGTGCGATGTTGTGTATTTGATGATTTGATGTCTACTATTTAATGTGGAGAATAAAATCAATCACTACTATAAAATTACTAATGGATTTCAATTTCCATTATTATTTACGTTTATTTTGATATGATGATATTTTTTAAATTATATGAAAATTTAAGATGATAACTATTAATTGTAACTAACATCTATTTGGATGTAACGATTTTTTAAAATTAATAACAAACTTATGAGGTTGCTGAGAGCCTTTAACTCAAATGACATTCGATATCCCTTTAAGACTTTGCCTTCCACTACATCCTAGTCATTGCATGTGTGCGTTTAGTGGTTTAACCACTCCTACTATTACAAAAAAAAAAAAAAAACAAACTTATGAGGTTGGTTTTAAATTTAATAGACATCTAAAATTAAGTTATAAACTTAACCAACATTTAAAATTAATTTAAAAAAATTAAAATATCAATTTTCTACATAATTGTTGTACAAAAGACACTTGAAGCATCTCACTGTGAAATATAAAATATTTACATGTCAATTTTAGATGACATTAATGCCTAAAGGTGTGACAATTGCTAACTTACTTTAAAAACTCTGATACATAGAATGTTAATTTTATATTAATAACTAATGTCTATTATTTTTCATATAACATATAAATTTCTATCTCACTCCTTTTTATGTTTGGGTGGCATAATGTCACGACCCAACATAGATTGTGATCAGTATAGAACTTGTTTTTTGATTTCCAACTTCCTATTCTATTCTATTCTCAATACTAGTGTAGTAAGTGCACATAGTAATTAAACATTATTATTTTGAACATGAATATGAAAATATTAGAATTTAGTTAATACTTACATGTCATTTAAAGGATTTTGACCCTAACATCTCATCTACAATGAAACATCTAATGCAACCCAAGCCACATTTGATAGTTCCAAAGGACTTAGCTATAAGATGGTGGTAAAGATGACTCCTTTTGAGAGTCTGCAAAGGAAACATGCTGGAAGGTAAGTTTGGAATTTCAAGAATGAACATTCAATTAATATTAATAATGATAAAACTTAAGTGAAACGTTTAGCTCTTACCAATCGAACTTACTCTCCTTTATCCATGATATGTGACTTAATTAATCTTACATTATATAGTTAATAATCATAACTATATTGTAATAACTAAATGCTCATAAAATATCATGATATCAAATAAACATTTTAATATATTATGATATTTTTAATCATTTGCACTCATTATTATCATTATGCAAGTATACACTTCATACAAATTGCATATCACACCTCATATATGACATGAAATATATATGGACTTACCATACACATTCCATAAAATAATCTTGCATACTTGAATCACATATGACACTATTTATAATTACTATAGCCTTATCATAGATCACATACCTTAATAAAATTTAGGAAAATGATCAATTTCTATCTCATAACATTTTTCTGGTATCGAATTTCATATATCATAATTTAATTCCCAACAATAAACAATATAAGCATTATAAATATTGGCACTCATTAGTGATATATATATATATATATGTATATATATTTCTTATGATATATTGCACATAATAACTGATCAAAGTTAAATAATTTTCATCCATTTCTTAATTACTCATTGAATTTGGATTTCTCATAATACAACTTAGGAATAGTAAAGACAACTTCATAGACTTTTGACACTTTTCTTAGTGAAAACAATTTCACATACTTTGACACTATAGTTATCTGTGAAAATAATCATGTACGGTCTTCCAACACTATTTCATGCCTCGTGACTTTCTAAAATTGTGGCCATTCAGTGAAGATAAGTTTACATTAGCATTCATCACATGCTACTGTTTCTTCTTTCATTTCGCATGCATACATAATTCGTTTCACAATATTTCCATATTTTTTTGCATAGGTACACATGTTAATTCATAATATCATATATATATATATATATATCATCTCACCTTTCATTGTAACATAAACATCATAATTATTTCCATAACACTAGATCAATCCACCACATCACATAACACACACATTATGGCATCATCATACCTTTTAATATGGCCATACATCACATAACAATGTTACCATAAAATTTACGGCCTAATTTACACATCACAACATGATGATGTCACATGTTCTTGTCACTTTTCATATACTTAATATTTATTTATCATATACTAACTTGTCTTAATATTATTGAACACTAGGATATAACTTAACTCTTTATATATTAGGATATTTCAAATTAAATTAAGTATAATTAACTACATACTCAACTATAAAAACCCATAAAATAACTTTGCTAGTCCATAATTAACTATCAAAGTTCAAAGAAACTTTAGTACTCATAGTTGATTACTAGCAACTAGAGAGTAGTTCAAAGGCTTATAGTTAACTATGAATTAAGTTTTTTTTTTTGTAGATTTTCATCTTAAAACATTGTTTATCTACTAAAATTATCATTCAATCTCATACATTTCACTACCAATCCATACCAAACCATCAAAACACTTTTATAACACTTTATTTATATCATTTCTAACACCAAAACTCATCCATGTGTCATAAATGATTGCATTTTCATATATAATTATTTGAAACCCTAAAATTTAACCTTAACTAAACAAAATTAATTTAATCTTGAGAATAAAGTTAGATTGTCCACTTACCTACTATCCTTTAACTCTAATCAAACAAAACCTCAAAATTTCTCATTAGGGTTCAAAACCTATCTTTAAACCAAAGCCTTTAAAATAATAATCTTGAAAAAAGTTGAGAAAACACTAGAGAAAGGTAAGTATTCAAGAAATCCAACCTTGATTTTATGGAAATTTGATAGAATTTAGCTCCCTTCATAACTTGATTAAAAGAAAAGATGAAAAGAAAAAGAGAGAATAAGAAAGATAAGTTAGGCTTTGAGGAAATGAAAAAAAAAAGGAATCAATTAGCTAAGGTTTGGTTTATAATAGTTAGGGCAATTTAGGAATAAAATAAACTATATTTTATCCTCACCAATTATCTTTCTTGAGCTATAGTTGACTATATTAGTTAAAAATGCAACTTGAATTGTTATAATTGACTACCACCTGCCTTTCTCATACTTAATTAGTTCAAATGCCATTTTTACTCTCACCCTTCATTCATGCTCACTCTAAGAATTTATATCCTTCCATTATTCCACTTTATCTAAAAATTTTATTTAAGGTTTGTTTAATTAATAAATTTCTCTTTTCCTCATCTTTTTCACTTCAAATTTTTATCTTAAATATATTAAATTAATATTTTGGTTTCATCTAAATTTCTCATTTATATCTTCCCATTATAATTTATCCATTCCTAAAAAAACTTCCTTTTGTTATATTCATTTTGGCAAGATTTATCTACTATTTTTCTTTTCCAAAGCATAACAAAAATATTAAAAGTAGAAGATATTGATGGTTGGATAAGATGCTCTAATAAAATTTAGAGCAAAATGTGCAATAAAGATGTGTGTGTTATTTTCTTATTCTAACTAATACTCTAGAACAAGGAATGGATGGCTACTATCTATAGAATATTATGGAGTACTTTAACTTGAGGAAATAAATTAGCTTTTTTTAATACATGAAAATTTGCAATAAGGATTTTAATTTTAGGCTTAAGGTTTACTCAGATACATATTAATTATGTTGTAAATGTGCATTGATGATTTAATATAATTTTTATATAGATTATTTTATGGAATACATATAGATGTAATGATTTGATAAAAATTTCAGAATAAATTTATAGAATTGTTTGTATCATTTCTCATTTGATTGTATTTCATAATGAATTGTTTAATGATAATTAAATTTTATCATAAATTAGTATATTTAGCATTTGGCATATAAAGTGTACCAAATAAAAGATATTAAAATATAAATAATTTTCTATATAAATTCATCATTTGATTGCAAATTAAGACATTGGTTTCAACAAAATGATGTTTAAAAGTATTCCAAAATTCTAAAACATCAATTTTTATAAATGTCCAATGTTTAAAGTTATTCCACAAGTCTAAAGGAATTTTAAGAGACTTGTTTTAGATAGTTTATATGTCGATTTTGCATGTAATCGATGTTTAATAGTTTGGTAACCACTAACTTTCTTAGAATAAAGCATTATTAAGTTCTCAGTTTTGTTAGAATAATTAATGTCTAAGATTTTTTAGATGGTTTATGAATTTCACTCCCACTCTATATTTGAGATAATATCTCTATGATATCATTACTTTTATTATCTAATTCCAAGGTTTAGGTGAAAGAATAAAATTGGTTACCTATTCATGCAACACACTTGGAAGTGCTATTTATTTACTTCAATCAACCTATTCATTCTTTGATATTAGGGAGTGGATGGGATGGTTGAAGTAGATTGGTCTATTTTCAAAATATGCTACACCAATAGGTGACCGATTTTCAAATTCTACCTAAAC
This sequence comes from Sindora glabra, assembly GCA_020226215.1. NCBI lineage: Eukaryota > Viridiplantae > Streptophyta > Magnoliopsida > Fabales > Fabaceae > Sindora > Sindora glabra. The sequence goes on from CM035225.1 coordinate 108,112,577, forward strand.
TCTAGATTAGGAATAGAAACTAATGTATTATAAACATCCTTAAAATGTTTATTAAAATGTGCAATAAAATAAAGCTTTATTCAACATGTAAGAATCTGCTTCAAGGATTTAGATATAAATATATGTAAATTTAGTTTATGCTTTACAATATCGATTTTAATGCTATGTTATAATTTTTAGTGTAATTTTTGTAATTATTTTGGTATCCTAGTATACGTTTAATAAGAATTGGAAGGTAATAAAATATCATAATAAATTTATAGAATTATTTACGTTTTACTTATCTGTTTGTACTTTTATAATAAATTATTTAATGTAAATTAAATTTCACATTAAATTTTTATAATTGATATTTGGATTACAAAGTTTATCAAATAAAAAACATTGAAGCATAAATAACTTTGGTTTAAAATAGTTAAAAATAAATTTTTATTTATATTTCCAATTTTGATACATAATACAACATTTATTTTCTTATATGATTGATGTTTAAAAAGCTTATAATATCAATTATCTATGGAATAGACGTCTAAAGATATTTGAAATGTCTTCATTAAAGAAATGACAAAACTTAAAATATATCAGTTTTAAGTTTAACCAAAATATAAAATGATAGCATTTGTATGTTACAAGGAATCATAAAAACTTATTTCATTAGTTTGGAATTCAACCTATATCTAAATGGATGGCATTTACAAGCTTATGGCAAATCACAAAAACTTAAGATATTGATTTTACAAAAAACTATCATTTAAGGTTATTTTAATCACTTATGACAAGTTCATTTAAAAAATTTACAGATTAGTTAAGAACTTCACTAACAGTATATGAAAACTACTACTTTCTTAAGATATAATCAAACCTAAATGTCTAGTTTTTATTAATAACCGACGTCCAAAGTTTTGTATCACTTATAAATTTTGCTTTTCCTACCAATTTATGTAATTCTAGAATTTGGATTGAATATGAAGATAATTTGCTTTTATCTCAAAGCAAAACATTTAAATATTTAGCAATTCTTGTTGAAGAACTCAGCTCCTCTATTATCTCAAATTTTACATATTATAAGTATTATTGTAATGAAAATGTTTTATAAAATACTTATGTTTATGGCTAAAGTATGTGTACAATCTTGGGAAGGAAAAATGGCAACCTATTTTTACAATTTGATTTGGACTTTTGATGGATTTCAAAACTTTGTTAATAGCTTGGTAATACTGAATATAATGATTTATACTTTTCAACTTAAAAACCCTCAAATAATATGAAAAAAAAAATTATAATCAGAGGATAATTCTAAACATATTGTCTTTTTAAGTGTATATTTGTTGTAAATGAAAAGTCTATTATTTATTAAAAATTATCTTTTTTGATGTATATGTTAATGTAATGATATGAAAATCAATAAAATTATAGAATAGATTTTCATAATAGATTATCTTTTTTCTCATTTATTTCCACATTTATAATCAATTTATTGTTGTTTATATCTATTTAATTGTAAGTTAATGTAACGAATTTTACTTAAAGTAAGTTAAATTAAAAAAAATTGATCAGTTTAAAAAAATGTTAGAGTTTATATAAAGTTTACACTTAATTTTTAAAATTGTTGCTTCAAAATGTATGGAAAAATTTCCTTAAATAAAAGATATCAATTTTTTTAATTAACCGATATTAAAGTATTATAATGTTAGTTTTTATTTAATAATTGATGTTAAAAATTATTTAATAAAACAATGTCATCTTATTATAAATAACAGTAGTTTTTGGACTTAACTAATGTCTAATATCCAATGTGATTTAGCTAAGTTATCATAGCATGTTAGTAGTTTTTAGTAATCGATGTGCAAACTTCTACCCCTTAGCGTGACTTGAAAATAAAAGAATGAAGTATGGTATAAGTTGAAAATAAAAAGAGTAAAGCATAGCACAATTTACAAATTTATCCTAAAACTCTTCTGACTCTAAAATAATTCCTTATTTGAGATATCTTTAACTTTTAATCTTAATATAATTCTCTTCAGTTTTATATTTATACTCACCTTCAAAGCCTAAAATTATTTTGCATAATTAAAATTCTATTAGCCTATTACTAAATATGAGGTTTAGTCCTCCTTAAAAAAATAAAGAATATAAATATAAAGATTTGTTTAATTTTTATATTTATTTTTGTAATTTAATTTAGTTTTCAAAATCAATCATATTTTACTACCTATCATTTTGATACAACTTATATAGGTTTATATAGATAAGAAATTTAATATCATTCATCTTTTTTAGTATTTAATAATATTATATATTATTTATTTATATGAAATATTTAATATCATACATCAAATTTAATGAATACTATTGAATTTGTAGTTATTGGATTCAAGAGCATTTTTATAAAGTGTGAGATTCTCACATTTTACAAGATGGGTATAAAAATTAATTTAGTGAAGTACCCACATGATTAGGGTATTAAATATAACTTTTTACAATTCTCAAATTTTTTCTTATTTAATTTATTCTTTAAAATTGTTAAAATTAAAATTTTGTAATATCATAGAAAGTATTGATTTCTATTTTCAATTAAGGGCTTTTAAAAGGAAAAGTACAAGGAAACAGGGAGGACGAAGGAAAAAGGAGTAGGGGAGTGGATTAAGGTTGCAAAGGAATATAAGATACTACATCAATTATTTAAAGAAATAAAAGTAGTATTACTAACATTATACATTTATTATTTATAAAAAATCAATGTGTAATGTTATTTCCCTAAGACAATTAAAAATTATTGACGTTAATTATTTTTCATATAATAATCCGATGTTATTATTATTATTTTCTTTGACAATTATAGAATCAATATTAAAACTAATATATAACATTAATTAATTAGATATTGATCAAAAATTAATGTGTAATTCTCTAAACATTTGATGTCTATCAATAATTTTGTAATAGTGAATGCTATTTTTTTTTACAAAAAAATCTACATATTAAATAGTTGGATAATGTTGGATACATTAATGTACAACATTAATTTTACAACAAATAAGGATAACAATTACAATAGATATGAAAAATAGTTATGATGTCAATTTTTAATTTAATAATTAACATGATTATTTATTTATGATGTTAGTTTTTCAACTACCATTGAAAATCAACACCATTTTATATCATACATTAGACGTAATACATTGGTTGGGTCAAATAACTAACATGTAATGTTCAATATATGATGCTATTTTTTTTAATAACCAACAAGTATTTTATTTTCCCCTCAATTCCACTATACTTAGAGTAATATTTACTTGAACTTAATTACAGATAACATTTAACTTATATTATTATATACCTAAACTTATTACCTTATTAGTCAAGCCTTATTTTAATGCCTCTATAGTCAAAATTAATAATGATCTATATGCAAAAGAATTCTAATGGTGCGATAATTTCATACATTTAATTAGGTTCAAAAAAACTAAGTAGCCATTAAAGTAATGAATTATATGTATATATTACAAAAACTAACAATAATAACTTTAAAAATCAAATAAGGAAGTTACATTATCCTCTTATGATATAACTAAAAGAACACTTTGTGAAACTTACTATAATAAAAGAAGGGTATAAGTAAGTCATAATTAATGGAGTAAGTGCAACAAAATACTATATATTTTTATTTAAAAAAAATTTATTACTTAACTTATGCCATTAATCTTTAATAATATTATATATTGTTTGTTAAGTTGAGGCGTACTATTCTTACCATCAAGCTAGAGATGATTGAGGTTGCTAAAAGAGTCAAAATATTGCTTATAAAACCTACATCATATTAAAAGATTAAAAAACATAAACAAGTATTTGAAACTAATAATTTATAAGATTAAATTAATTATACAGAGAATAATATGAGCATAAGAAATATGAACCTAATTACTTTCAATTTTTTCTAATATTTCTAGGAGAATCTTCAACTTATATCTCTTCAACATAATTAACTTATATGTAGAACTTCTTCATATCATTTTTTTCATCCATTGGTGGTGTTCCTATAGAGAAAAGAAGGAGTCTCATCAATATTATGTAAGGTTGAACTTCTTTACTAATATGTAATATGTAAAGGTGGGCTTGCATATACAATTAACAACTTATACTCACCACTTGTATCCCAAATATACATTTACCTATAATTCTCCCATCATAATAAGACTTTAGAAGTCTAATAACCTTAACAATGTAACTTTTAATGATATATTCTTCCAATCAATGTTAATTCTTTACATATCTTTTTAAAATTTTTACATATTATTCAAATGGATACATTCATTTCAAGTAGACTAACTTATATACTTTTGCCTTTCTCACTAAATGGATAATTGCCTCAACTTTGTCAAGCATTCTCCTTTATAAACATAGCACATAACTTGTTAGGCATATGCAATATATCTATTATGTAAGGAATATGTATATATATTTAACATCTTAACAATGCATTTACTTTTATTACCAATGCTAGAGTTTGAAACAAATTTAAGGATAACTTTTCTTTCTATCTCAGGAATCTTAAGAAACCTATTCAAAGAAAGTTACAAATCTTATCAAAGCACTTGCCTTTTCTCTAGCATTTCAAGACTTATATTTTTATTTTTAATAAAATGATACACACTATAAGACCTAAAAAGTTAAATAGGAGGTAAGTTTTTTAGCAAGATTTATAGTCTCCTTTAATTGGATTTCTTGAGATGAAATGGGAGATATCTTTAAATTAGAACTAAACTCTAGAATTAGATAACAGAGGTTAAGGTATTAAAGAGATATTTCAAATGAAGACTAGAACATAATTAATAGGCACAACAGAATATTATATATTATTTATTAACATATAACTGACATATCAAAAATGAGTTTTTAATATTAGGCCTATTGATATATCTTTTAAACATCAGTTATTTTAATGACCAATTTTATAAATGTTTAGCTTGTGAATAGTACAATGTATTTTAAATGAACTAACCATTAAATACAAATAAGCTTTACAATTTTCAAGAGCATTATGAATATAAACATTAATTAACTTAGTATAACCTTTACATGTCAATTTCCAATTAAAATCAACATCTAAAAACTTTACAATTTTAAATAAAATTGTAGATAGAAACATTAGTTGGCTATTGACATTCTTTTGTACATTAGTTTCATATGAAACTGACATCTAAAATGAAAATATTCTTTACAATTTTCAATAATATTGTAAATACAAATATTATGATAGTTTATGTACAACTAATGTCTAATATTCCACGTGATATTCATTTAGATGATGGTTAATTAATAATCAACATGGTATTCGTATTCAACATTAGTTTAATATACAACTATCATATTAAGTTTCCTTATATGAAACTCCTTATCTCCTATTGAATATAAGGCTTTATAATGTTGGTTAATTATTATAACCAACATAGTAAGTTATATTTGTTTACAAAAATGTCATCACACAATTATATACATTACTTTTCATTTTAATTGATGTATAGAGTAATATTAAAGGGAAAATATGCAATAGTGCAAATTCGATATCTAAAGGTTTTCTGGTTCCTAGTGTGATACTTGAAATTTCTTTAGATGTCAATTATTTACACAACCAATGTTGTATGTTTTTTATGATTTTCCATAACCTCGTAAATGTCATATTGTTAAGCATTCGTTTAATTAGTTGACTGTTGATATATCTTTAGACATTAGTTAAATAAAAAATTAATGTGTAAGATTTTTATAACTCCAAGGCTGACATTTGCAATTCTTTTTAATATTGGTTATTTACACAACTACCATTGTAAGTTTATTGTGATTTCCATGGTTAGTTATTGGTAACACCTTAAATGTCGGTTATTTTAAAAATTGATGTGTTACCTTTATCTCAATTTTTGATCTAATTCTACACTTTCTTTTAGACATTGGCTCTTTAATAAGATATTGTAGTTTTATAATATCAATCCTTTATTATAGATGACATATTAAGTTACTCATATACTAAAAAATGTCACTATATTATTATACATGCTAATTTTCTCTTTAATCGACATTAATTGACCATGTTGTTTTGCAAGCATTTTTTTTAGTTATGATTTAATGACATTTTGTCACCAATACAAAATCACTAAAATTGAAAAATATAGGTTACATACACAAAGAGAGAGAGAGAGAGAGAGTATAGGATTACTTATCAAAATCAAGTAAAATACAAATATAAACCCTATATTGACTACACTTTATTGTAAGACCTAACTTGTCTCTCCAGCCTTACATATTTGTTTATAAAGTATGCACATTATGTTTTATGCTCCAAAACTTAATACATGTTTTACCAACCTAAAGTATATAATATAAAAACTCTTTTATACTACTAATTGTAAATTATATTAGTCCAAAATTCCAATGATTTTGTCCTATGAAAATCTTTATATTTAAGTCATTCATTTGGATAGACTCGTGATGGAATGTATTCAAATAGATAAATTATTCCAAATGTGGAGATACTAATAGCACAAAGCTAACATGATAATAATATTTTACGTCGATTATATAATCAAAATTATAACAAATATATAATAATGTTTAATTAAATATTAGTTAAAAATTGATGTGTAATTTATTAAACATTTGAGATCTATCTACAATTCTGTAGTGCAAAGACACAAACCCTAGGGGCAAAAGTGAAAGAGTAGTTTTATGTCTATGTAATTTCAAGGAGGATGATATAAAGACACAAGACATACGTGTTTAGAGTTAATTGCAATAGCTTAAGAACATACCATAACAATTGTTAGAAGTATATACATTGAGAGGAGGAGAATTGTGTGGCTGTGGTATGCCTGCGTATACCACAAAGAAACCTTGTATTCCTAAAATCAAAATATAGAATAACTTTCATATGCATTGACATTCCTTATCTTGTAGACCACAGTTTTACTGAGATTATGCTGTTTGCTTGCTGAAATATTCGTATATGTATAGAGGGAGTTTGAAAAATGTATTAATTGGTCAATTGAAAGATTGATTGGACTTTGTTGGTTTCAAGTTCTAATCGTCAGTTTGTCTGATCTCGAATCCAATGTCATCTTTAAACTCATTAAAAATGATTTAACTTTAATGAAAATCATTATTATTATACATTATAAACTAGCCAGGTAGTACATGCTTGCTTTGTTTAATCCCTAAACTACTTTAGTATGAGATTTTGTATGCCCTTATTTTTGTTAGGTAGGTAATTAAAATGGATAGTTGATATTGACCCCGGTACAATCTAATCAAATATATTACAAAATGCTTTAGTAATTCAAAAATCAATCGACTCTTCTACTGATATACAAATCTCCTTACCGACACACTCAACATGATATATTACAAATGTTTGTTATATGATATATTATTGAACAACGGTATATATATTGAAAATAAAATTCAAAATTATTGAATTTTAAATACAAATTTAGATTTATCATTAAATATTAAGATAAATTTATAAAATTTAATTAAGTAAATATGAAAAAATAAAATTTAATTTCAAATTTTTTATATCTATAACATTTTTATATATTATTTATCAAATAAATAATTAGGCACAATTTAATAAAAAGAGTTTAAATAGTAAATTTATATATAATTTTTCTAATAATTCAAGAACTGATTAATTCCTCAATTGGTACATACAAAATTTCCTGTCAATTGTACCGAAAATACATATAGAATGAATTAGCAAGGGTGACGTATATTGTTTCCCAAGAATCACAATGATACTCCCTACGTGCAAAGCACAATGGCCATATAAATTATTTCCAATTTGCCATAAGAAAGGGTACAAAAAGCTCTCCACAACAAGCAAATCAGTTAAAGGCGGCGTGCCTCAGCCTTACAACCCTCAAATTCCATATAACTTTGCATATATACATCGTAGGTATATGTCTCTGTCAAAGTGTCAACGTGTAGATTCATCAATTCTGCTAGAAATTGCACTTAAACTTAGAAAGTAATTTTCTTAAATTCAATTAATAATTTTATAATAAAAATTTTAAAATGTCTTTTACTTTGTTATTTCATTACTGAATTTAGAAAAATTATTACTAGATTGATTTCACCTGCAATGTTTTTAACTTTTTTCTTATATATATATAATAATATTCCTCCTCAAACATGGAGAGCATCCATTGGAAAAACCTTACGAGGAGTTTTTATCAATAGCCGATATCAAAAACTAACTTATCTACCTTCAAGGTGAAGCTATCACAGTAAGAAGCATTGGATTCTCCAACAAAAAAAATCACCTTTGGATTTTGATATTATTGTGAGATTCATGGAGAATGGATAAGATTAATTGTGCTTCAAATTATGCCTCTGGCCTTGAGTAGTAGCAAGGTGTGCAGTGTGCTGTATATATTCCCCCTAATCGCAAACCTCACTTATTGTAAGGAACCAGCATCTTTTTGTAATCTTCATAGCTCCATGTATATGCTCCAATGCACTACAGTCACCTAAAATATAAAAAATTTGGGTGCTCAAATCAGGGTTCTTTTAGGTTTTTTTTTTAATTATCATCAATCAAAGTTATTTAAGTAGTCAATCCTCATGCATTAAGGCCTTCATTAGACTCATTAAAATATATATAAATGCTTTAATACTATTTGTTGTACCATAAACTTAATTAGTTCAAGACAACTAGTAAATCTGAGTCACTAACTTAAAAGGCTAATTTAAGTGTTAAACAAATCAAACCTAATATATCATATTTAAACATCAAACTTAACAAATGTGAAATTTTATAATCTACTCATAAAATATTATTATATCAATCTTTTTTTAAACATAACAAAAATATGATGGAAAGGAAAAGCAAAAGGACCTAAATCCTATATTAAAGTACATGTAGAGCTATAGTACAAACATAAAGATCGCGAGGATAAAAACCTCTTTTTATTTAATATTTAGACACTCAAATATAATTATCACAAATATTCTACGTTAGGAGGTATATTCTTGAATACGATACCTTGTCGAGATAACATATTTCGTAGCTAGTTACTATAGATTTCTTTATTCAATTTAGAATACAGATTCCCTACGGTTATACCCTTTAAGTCCGAGGGAGCCTAGTAAGCGGATGAATGGAATTAGCAGCCAAAAGAAATAGTTCACAAGATACAGAGAACATATATATTGTGGGCCAGTTGTGTGGCAGGTTGTGTTTAGGTAATAAACAAGTGAGGCATATATGGCAATAAAGATGGCAGCATATATAAATTATTGACGAAAAAGTGTTCAAAGTACAAAATGCAGAAAGCAATTGAGGGTCTGAGAAAAAGAATTATCACTTCTAGTGTTATTCCGTGCAACTATTTCATATTAATGTTATTCTAACACGATTTTTTTCTGTTCGCAATGGTACTAGAATAGATGATTTTATAATGTTTATCACTAATTCTTCCTCTGGAAATGGATTATTCAAATAGATGGGATAAATTAGTAAACTCAAGATATTAATGAACTTTATAGAGAAGTTATCTATTGGAATAATACTCTTATCAATTTATTAACAATTAGTAGATCTATGCTTGAAAACCTAGTAATGTGTTAGGAAAACTTAGTACAAGAGGGTGTGGATACATTTTTTGATAATAAAACCCATGGACAATCAATGAGAAACGATAATAATAAGATTTACAATCGTTTTCATATAAAAGAGCAAAGAAAGAAGATGTCACGTGTTTCATTTTAAGTTATCGAATTTTTTAGAACTTATATTAATACATACAGATCATCTAATCTTTCAAAATTGTTGATAATCGAATTCAAATTAAAAAAAAAAAAATGACAATGTCAGCCGAACAACTTATAATGAGTTTTTAAGAGAAAGTCTGAAGACATGCATTTGCAGGAAGGCAGCCACGTCGTAAGTTGTGTTTCTTCCTTGTCATTCGTTTGATACTAATAATGATGAACCAAGAACGAAGGATGCCCACAAAATCTAACATATTTTCAGTTTGATCTTTTAATTCCTTTTCCTTAATTTGCTTTTTCTGGCTTTACTTTGTCGGTCAAATAAGTAGACTCGATACTTCTTTTTCATTTGCTTGCTAGTTTGTTTTATTGCACTTTGTTATGATTGGGGCAAGTGGCAAAAACTTTCAATCCAACAATTGAGAAAGAGAGAACCCATTTCAATTGCAGCTTTATATTATATAATATAGTCATCATTGGAAGTTCGGCTCTTTTTGGAAAAACAAAACATATATATGCTTAATTATTAAGTGAGTAATTGATAAACATGAATAGATACGTAAGTGAGTCTAATTTGAAAAAAAAAAGTAATAATTTGTAAAGAGAGAGAGAATATAATATACCAAATTTCGTGATACTTCCTGTAAAATAAAAAATCTAGAAAGAGAGAAATGAATGGATATCATAGAATTTGTAACCGTATGAATCTTACATTTTTTTGGGATATTAATGGTGAAGAAATTTAGAATGTGTTTAGATACAGATTTATTTTATTTTTTTAGAAATTATTTTTGAATTTAGAAAAAATAAAGAATAAATAATGTTGGATAATGAAAATAAAATTTTTTTATTTAATTTTAAAATTAAAAAAACTAAAAAAATATTTAAAAAATATTTTTTATTTTTATTTTTAAATTATACATTTAAAATTATAATTATTCTTTAACATAGATTATAAAAATAACTTCCAAACAGAAATTTTTATTTTTAAAAATAAAAGAAAAAATAAAATTTTAAAAACAGTAAGCCGACATGTCCTTTAATTTAAGGTTTCCAGCGTACCATTTAAACTCCTCCCCATCAAATCATTGCCAATAACTTAGAATCTCACGCTCTGATATACAGATTGTTTGTCTTCTTTCTAAGTTAGGAATTTCTCTTTGGAGGTCATTAAATATCAGAGATTAATGTAGGCAAGGCTGCTTGCTATGTTTTCCTTAGTATTCCACCATTTGTACGTAAAGGGATGATAGAAGAGTGGCCATATGGTACCGTATTTGCATGAAAATACACAAATCAAAGCAAAAGGAGGGCCTCGTATTGGGACCTTCTCCTTCTCAGTATAAAGCAAAGAATTCCCTCTCTGTCACGTTCGAAACCAGCTAAGCCTTCTCTCTCTCTCTCTCCCTCCCTCTCTCTCTCTCTCTCTCTCTCCCTTCCCTCTGAGTTCGAGAAAGTGAACAGAATCCCTCCTACCTATAAAGAAAGCCAACCACAATCCTTACTCCTTTGAAGTGAAAAAAAATACTTGCCTTGCCTTAGCCTTAGCCTACCTTCCCTTCTCTTGCTCTATTCTCTTCTCCTCATCTTTCTCTTCATATATTCCCTTTTCATCGCCATAAGATATCATCCTTATGCAATAATAGCCTTTCCTGTTTTTCCCACCACTTCTTATGTGATAGAATCTTAGAGCATCATCATATATCTATGACATAAAAAATGATCAGAACAAATTCACGTATGGATACTAGGTTGCGTTTGTTTCTTAGGTTTTGGTTTCGAGTGCTGGTGGTAGTCGGGATTCTTTGTCTTCTTGTCGTCGGAAGCTCGGGTAGTGATGATGGAGGAACAGGTAGACTGCAGCATGAAGATGTGATAGGCAGTGAAAAGGCAGTTGAACATGAACGGATGGATTTCAACTACATGAGCAAAAGACGAGTTCCCAATGGCCCAGATCCAATCCATAACAGGTAATTTGCCTTGCATAATTACTATTAAAACCTTAAATTAAAGCATACACATGCTCCTAAGAATGCTTTTATGCTAGTAAAATTACTAAGAAAAATATAATGTCAGTCAAATAAGATATGATATTATTTGAAAATTTTATTTTCCTCTAAATCTTAATTATAATCATATGTTATTGTATATATAAATTTAATAGTTTAATAATTTTTATTATTTAAAAAAATTTAAAAAATAATTATTGCATGTCATAATTTAAAATCACACAAATAAATATTTTTCTCTCAGAAAAAGGTGACATTGGAAGCTAGAAAATTTAAACGAAATTCTGGCCTTGCAAAGGTGGAACTAGATATGCAATAATAGCTATAAAATTTCTTAAAAATTTGGCGGGTTATAGCCTCCACAGCACAACATGTCTACTTGTTACTTACCTATGAAGCAAACTTTACCCAACAAACCATTGCTTTGTTGGATAACCTAGCAAAGCATGTAACAATATTTTTTTCTTAATACTCACACATGTTGCTTTTTTAGTTCAATTTTTATGTAACAACATGCAACATGTAACTATTACCTTAACAAATAAGTTGTGTATTTGCTATATAACGATCATATTATTACCTCGTCTCATTAAAATCAAATCCTATATATTTTTCATATCATTATCGTTTTTCTGTATCACTCATCAGGTTATTGAGTTTCCCGGTTACAGCGATAGATCTTCACCAAAATCACCAAAAGAAAAGAAAAGAAAATTAAAGCCAACTAGTTTTCAGGCTTTTAACTGTTACATTGAATAGTTGTCTTGAGCTCTTTATAGAGCAGTACTTTATATGGTATGGCTAAAAAAATATACAAAGATTAAAGAACATAAAGTATGGCTGTTAACTTTATTCCACATATTAATTAATCATTTATATTACAGTAATTTATCATCCAATTCCCCTTCTTACGAAAGTTTTAACCTTTTACAGAGTTCTTTCTTTTTATCTTCCTTTATTGCTTTTAGCACAAGACACATAAACATGCATCAAGTTCAGGTTTCTATGAAACAGTTTCATATGTATCATTATTGGTTTCTTTATCTCTTTCTCAAATCACCGCTGGCAAGAAAAAAAATACTCTGATATTATCACATGCATTTTCTATAATACACTTTAGGTCCAAATTTGTTCATCCTCTACAATATTTTGTATTGCCTGAAGAATTTATTGTCTATTTTTCTTTTTCTTTTTTTTTTTCAGGCGAGCGGGGAACTCGGGCCGACCTCCTGGTCAAGCTTAGGGCTGGAAACTCGACAAGCTTCTGCAATTATGCAGTCGATGATGATGACAAAACTTGCTATATAGGACCATGTATTGGGGAGAGAGGGGGCTGAACTTTCTTAGGATTCTAGCTAGCATGCATGCAAAAGCTATTTTCAACGACACAAATGGATTAGTTAGGGAGGAATTGTGGAGACTGAAGGGAGAAAGAGGAAGCTTGTCTCAAGCTCAAAATCATGATGTTCCAGAAACTGCAATTTAGTGGGTGTTTACATTTTTTGAACTTAATGAGAAGTTTATGGGGAGTGAGGCATGTGTCAAATTAAAATATGAAATATAATGTTATTTGCACAAATTATTACTCACGTTTGCACATGATGCAATTATCTGAATCAACAAGATTCTATAATTAGAATCAATTTGATTTAGATTATATCATGTGTATAAAAACGAACAACAACGTGAGACGTATTATACGAGTGCAAGTAACATTTTTCATTAATATGTTTTCATGTAAAGCTAATAATTAAGAAGGCTAGCTCTTGAAGGGCCACAAAGATATAATTCAAGGGCAAGATATTGTAAAAATAGCAGCCATGCATGCTTTGGAGGCTAGTCTTTATGTCACGAGAAACAGCTTTGGGTTTGGTTTGTTCAGTGTTGTTTTCTTTTCTTTCTATTGTTTATTGTAAAGAGATGAGGCATGAGTTCCAAAAGTAAAGTGAATTCCACCATTTTAAAGCTGTTGGAGAACCTGTAAAAGAAGATGTGTTAGTCCTTTTCGCTAAATTCTTTTGGTGGGGGATGGTGAAAGAATACGTTTGGTCCATTCAAAGTTATTAAACTGTATTAGATTCTTGTTAATAAGAAAAAGGAGGGAAACCAAACAAGCATATGGGCTTGAAGGCTTCAAAGTGAAAGATTAAAGTAGGAAGGCTCTCAATTCAAGCATTTTTGCTTGCTTTAATTCTACTTTTGTTGTTTTGTTTTGATTGGACTGAGAAGCAAGGAATGTGTGCAAAGCAAGTGATATTCAATTGAAGCATTTCCCAAAAAGGAAAAAAAATGAACTTTAACTTGTGCCTTTCATAAATAAAACATATATGTATAATATATGTACCTATAAATGCATAACAACTTGAGATATATCATTTGCATTAATTTTCTTCCATTATTAATGTGTCTTGAATTAAAGTTGATTTTAGCCAACACCCGTAACCGTATCTGATACATTAATACTTTCCTCAGTGGCGGAACGAAGACACCAAAGTTACGTGAGGACATATATATATATATATATATATATATATATATATAATAAAACAATATATTATTAATATGTACACATGATATTTTAATAAAAATCATAAAAACAAAATTAAGAAAAATATGCTTTCAAAAATAAAATTAAAAAGTGAATTAAAGTTCTAGAAGTACCCATAGGATGGAATATGATTTTATTTATTTTTTAAAAAAAATATATATGTACGTAATATATAAATAATTTCAAGTGATGTGATTAATTTAGAAAATCAATGAGTTATTATGTGAAAAACTTAAATTTTTAAAGCTTTATTTTACTTTCTTCCACATCTGAATTTGATTCTAAAGTTTTGGGTGTAGTTTAATCACTTCTATTATTATTAAAAAAAATTCTCTTAATCAACATATTTCCTTTAAAATGATAAAAATCTTAACAATTTATCAATTTAAATAAGTGATTAGGCTTCAATTAAAAATTGACTGCATTAAGATAATTAATGTGTCTTGAACTACGGTTGATTTTAGACGGGCACCCTTGTAGTGATATTTTAATCAGTCACGGACCGAGGACTCGAAAGTTATGTTAAGGCATATATTCATACATAATAATAGGTAAACTATATATCATAAAATAATACATTATTAATATGTATATATAATATTTTAATAAAAATTATAAAATAAAATTAAGAAAAATAATATGTTCTGAAAATAATTTAATTAAAAAGTGAATTAAAGCTCAATCATGAAAGTGCCCATATGATGTGAATTTTTTTTACTTTTATTAAAAAACATGTATGCATGTAATACGTAAATTATTTCAAGTAATGTGATTAATTTAGTAAAATCAATTAGTTATTATTAGAAATTTTAAATTTTATTTATTTAATCTCAAATCAATAATTTAAATAAAAATTAAAATTGCATAATTTTTAATTAGTCATGTGATTTTAAAAGATATTTTAGTTTGATACTTTATTAAAAAAATCATAATTAATCATAATCTATAAATTCTTGATCCTATAATAAATAACCTTTCTTAATCAACATATGTCCTTTTAAATGATAAAAATTTTAACAACTTATCAACGTAAATAAATGAATGATCAATCTAAGTCTAAAATTGAATTATTGTATTAAGATAATTTACTTTAAAATTCTGTTAATAATAATACATAAATTACAAAATTATATAAAGGAGAGTTTGGGCAAGTGCCCATACCCTGACATGTACCTGTAGGTTCACCCATAATTTTGATATTATTTTTGAAATTTTTTTATTTCCATCATTAACCTCAAAATTTTGTGTGTATATTAAATGGTTTACCACTTCTATTATTATAAAAAAGATTATTCTATATTAACTTAAATTATGTTATGTGTGATTGTGAAAGAAGTCAGCGAGAACAAATATTGCGATAATAATAATTAAGGTCTCAAACTGTGGTCGTGAGTTTATCATGCGCATTTCTTTGGCTGGATGACAGTATTGGTGCAGTCTCTTTCCCTTTTTCGAGTACAATACAATTCAACAAATGGCCAAAATTTAAACCCCATGCGTCCAGCTTTTGAGGGAATATATCCTTAGTTAGACACCTTTTGTGGAACTTAAAAAAAATGTTTGCTTTTGAAGAACTAATTAGATAGATAGTTTGTTTCGGAGGACTGATTCTTGCTTTAATACATTTTAAGTACAATGCAATTGATTTTTTGAGCAAGAAAACAAGAAAAGGAAGAAACATGCTAATGAGATTAAATGTCCTCGCGATATTTTGAACTTTCTTCGAAGTATTCATATGTTCTTTCTCTCATATTTCTATCATTGTTGAGAATATATTTCAATTAATAAATAAGATGTAATGAATATTATTTTAGGAGAAAAAAATAAAGTTTACATCAATCAATCATTATTGAGTAACTAAAAATTTACGCTTTTACCTCTTTCAACATGTGTTAATAATATTGAATAAATCGACCAAAGGAAATTAGGTTATTGTATATTAATTTAAATTTAATTTATCATTAGTGTAAATAATCATTTACTATTATTCACTCATATGTTATCATGTTTATAAAAAATTATTAAACTCTTTTATTACTATTAAAAATTTATAATTATTATTACTTTTTAATTATATATCTTCTTCTCAAAATTAAATTAAACTCTCATACATGTGTATATATATTTATTTTTAAAATTATTTTTGAAAATTGCTTTTTTCTTTTACAGATTCAAAGAAAATAAAAAATAAAAAGTGATTTTTGGAACAAATAGAAAAATATTTTATTTAATTACACAATTATCAGCAAAAGTGAAAAGTAAGTTAAGAGAATATATATGTAAGTTATTTTTATTTTTAAATTATATATTTAAAATTATAATTTTTAAAAATAAATTATAAAACTTCTTATTTTTTACCATATATAAAAATTTATATTTTTTATAATATATGAATAGTAAAGAGTTTAAACTTAGAACTTCTTAGTATTTTATTTAAATCCCTCACTACTAACTCACAACCTAATGGATAAAAGCTTTTACTTTCAAAAATATAAGAAATATGTTTTAAAAAATAGTAAATAAATAGCCGCCCGTCCTCTCAGTTTTCCTTAGTTTAGGCGAATAATGTTCTAACTTTTGCACCTCACAGATAAAAGCATCTCCACATCTAAGCTAAACTCGCACCTGAGGTGCTTCAAAAATGCGATGTTAAATAACATTGATTTTAATCAAATGGGGCCAAGCATGTGACACAACATTAATTTAAAATTGATTTACAAATATGGTGCTACTTGACAAAAGTTCAAAGGATAAATTCCATTTTTACCATAGTTTTATAGTATGACTATCCCGGCCATAATGGCATCTTTTCTTTTTTTATTGACTTAATTATAATTATATTTTTTACTCCTTTATTTTATAAATTGATCACATTTGTACTTCTTTAAATATAATATTCATTTTTAATTCTTTTAATATAGAATTTTTGTTCCAAATTTGTAATTTCAATTAAATTGCAGACTAATAGCTAAATGAGAGATATTAATATGCTTAGATAGACTGTAGGATTATCACATTTACTAACATGATAAAGTGGGTTTTATTAAATTTTCTTCCAATAATTATCTAACACGAAGCCCTATCAGGACTTTGTACGTCAATTGAGATTATTCTTCTTCAATCAGACAAAATTTATCAACTTGCATATAATTGATATCAATATCTAACATTCGCAACCTTATCTAATCAAGGGCATTAGATGTTATTATCACTTGAAAATTCCGAAGTACTATTGCATCATTTCACCCTATTGACATTTTCTTTCATCAAATCATCTTCTCCAATACCCGCCCCGTTGCACAAGAAACGCTTAGCAGCAAAACTTAAAAAAGGGGAAATTGAAGGCTAATCAAATCGCAAAACCCTCAATTTCAATGGATTTTGCAATCCAAGTATTGAATTTAAAATCCGAAAGAGTAAAGGCCAACCCCCTTTCTAAAAAATAATAAAATAAAAAGTATGGTCAAAATTCAAAATACCATTGTTCTGTTTGTAGTCACCATTAGACTCAACTTATATATACTACTCAAACCAAACACACTCCCTAATCCAATCATCTTGTAAATAGATCGGACAAAATAAAATATAAATCCCAGAAGCTATATTTCTCAACTACAATGTATACTTCTGGTGGCAGAGACACATATAATATAGGGTAGATGTGTGTATCCACTAAATTTCTTAAAATTTTATGTACTGTAATATATATAGTTTAAAATTAAAATGCCCCCATTGAATTTGAAGTTTTATCTCCATTAAAATATTGAAACTCATGTTAATTACTTCTTCTACTATTTTTTTTACTGGATTTGTTTGATTATATCTTTTTTAGTTCCTTTATATTGTTAATACTAACTAAAATAACAAATATAATAAATATATTCAAAACTATTGCAATCTAATGAGATTAATTGTATGAATTTTTATTCTTTTCAAATAAAAATGGAGAAACCCTAACAATAGAGTAGGCTTAATTTTACATATAGTCACAACAATTATAAAAAAAATTATTTTATAAACATTGTGAAATATCAAATAATAATTATACGATAATTTTAAAATATAAAATTACATGTGAGATAACCGTTAATGTAATGATATATATTTTTTTACTTATAATGCATATAATTTTATATGCATTATAATTTAAATTTATATATTAATTAAAACAATATATAATTATATTTCATTTTTAGTTATATATTGTGGTGCCCACCAAACTCCGGTCTTGATCCGCCGCTTTATACTTCTTATACATATGAAATACCAATATTCTATTTGTAGATACCGTTAGATTCAATTTCTGGGTACTAATACGGCCAACCATATTCCCTAATTAATTCATCTTGTAAATACATGGTAAATAAAATAAAATATAAATCTCGAAGCAATATTTCTCTAGCAAGGGAAGCACCTATCATGACGAGGCTGCAGATGATCTGCAATCTGGAAAATGCATTTGGAGCTCTGATGATTTGGGCCATGGATGATGGATCTACAACCATCGCATGAAGCCAGCATGGATCCGGGGCTGCCAAGGTGGAATTTAACGATTCATATAATATTTTCCATCCATTTTAATATAAAAAATTAATGGAATGACCGATTGTTATATCAAATACATAATTAATAAATTATTAGTGATAGTTATGAAAAATTAAAGGACATGGTGGTCAGTTTCCATTAGGGTTTTTTTTTTTTTGTATATAACCATCCGATATCCGACACCATATTGGGCACTAACTAATCAGGATTCAAGTCCGATAGGACTACATTGAACGGCAAAGCTCTCCTTATCAAATTTTAACGTAACTGCATTTAGGGCTGAGCAACGGGCGAGTTTGATGGGTTTAGGCCCCTATCAAACCCAACCAAAGCACTTAATTATTTAGTACACATCACCCGGCCCCCTCACAATTTTTCTGTTAACCGGAAGGTTGGGCAGTCACGGATTAGAGTGGGTTCACTGGGTTGGGCCGGTTTTCAAGGGTTAAGGCCCAATTAATTAATTATCACAATTTAACTTTTTTTGTAGAAAATTTTATCCTATTTTATCTACCCATATTGAAATGAACATTAATTAAAATTATATATTATATATAAACCTAATTTTGTAGATAAACCAAATTAAAAAATAGGCACACAATAGATTCAGTGGCATATTTAACCAGTAACCAATTCGACAACATGAGACAAACATTTAAACCTGATAATTACAAAAATTCATAATTCCAGCATCAAACCCTCATTTATAATTTATAATTAGCTACATTTACACGTTGAATCAAACCAAACAAGATCACAACTTGTTCTTGATAATTACAAAAACCCATAATTCCATAAAAAAACCCAGAATTCTAGCATCTGCATTTCTGCTGGTTCAACATGAATAATCTACATAATTTACATATTATCAACAAAACACACACGCGTGTATGCCTTCTTTTCCTTTCTAAAAGGCAGAAACAACAGGCACCATAATAACACACTCCAAAAGCTGTACAAATATATCAACTTCTAAATTGCATACAAACAATTACAGATTCCTCATATCCAAAACAAAGGAATCTTTAACTGTACTCAACAGAAAACCTGTGTTATCTTCAGTGTGCCTATATAAAAAGCCAAAAAATGACAGCACCAAATTTTATAATTTGCATACTATCAATTTATATTACCTGCCAAAAATAAAACATAAATGAGTTTAAACAAACAAAAATATATAAAAATACAAAATTGAAAACTTATCATAATAGGAAAATAAAATAATGCAGCAATTAAACAACCACTAGAATGAAGACCTAATCAACAGCCTATGACCTAATCAACAACCATAGGCTGTTGAACATTATCTTGTGAAACTTTGCTTGCTTGCTGCTCAGTTTCTGCCAAAAAAAAAGTATTCATCAAATAGAAGAATAACTTAACATCACATAAATTAAAACTTAAAAGAAAAATTAAATTATAACCTGAAACAATCTTCTCACAATCATCAATGAATTCAATCCCTTCCAAATCAAAGTTAAACAAAGTTAGTCTTAGCCAATTTTGGGAACAAATGAGTGCTTCTACCACTTTTGGTGAAAGAGAAGATCTAAATGGATCCAATACACGTCCATCAGTGGAAAAAATGGACTCAGAAGCAACAGTTGAAACTGGAACAGCTAGAACATCCTTTACTAAGAAAGAAAGAACACGAAACCTTGAGGAATTAGACTTCCACCACTCAAGGACATTGAATGTGTCATCAACATCAAGACAAGGTTCAACTAGATATCTTTCCACTTCATTTCTAGCTTCAATAGTATCTTTCTCCTTCAAGTGAGATTTGAAAGCTGCACTCCTTGCTTTGTGAGCATGCTTCTACTCTTGACAATCACTTTTATCTTGTTGTCTTGATGATTGACTCTCTTCATTACCTACTGTCATTGGCTCATATATTGCACAATACCATTCATAATAATCTTGCAATACTCTCTTCACCTTAGAAAGCAAGTCAGCAACAAGTATAGGGTCATATATATCATCAAATGACCACTTTAAGTAAGCAACCTTATATCTTGGGTCAAGAATATTTGCAATATACAAAAGTGGGTTAAACTTGCCAATATTTCTCCAATACTTATCAAACTTACTCTTCATGTCAACTGTCATAGATCTTAATAGAAAATCATCACTTTTATCCATTTTCAATAACTCACTCTGAATTACAACAAGCTGTGGAAATGCTTCATTTGAGGTCACATAAGATGAACCAGATAATTCCAAAGTGCAATCATAAAATATTTTCAAAAATTTAGTAAAAACCTTAGCCTTACTCCAATCACTATGAAGTGGAGGACCATCAGTTTTCTCATCAAAGTAATTTATGTAAGCTGAATCATCTTCTTCAAGCATTTCAAAGGCCAATTGAAACTTTTAGGCAGCTTCTAACATCAAATAGGTGGAATTCCACCTAGTTGGAACATCTAAACACACAAAACTTTGAGAGAAAATCTTACATTGCTCAATGCATTGTTTAAACTTAGCCATTCTAGAGGGAGAAGACCTAACATACTTAACTGCATTTCGAATTGCACTAATGGATGATTGCAAGTTTTTCAAACGCTCATTAACAATTCAGTTTACAATGGGCGCACAACACCTAACATGCATATTTTCCCCACCTAATACCAAAGCATTTGGAGTCTTAATCCATTTTCTTAAAAAGGCAACAACAACATCATTTGAACTTGCATTATCCACTATTACAGAGAAGACACTCTCAATCTCCCATTCATGTAAACACAACTCGATTTGTTTCCTAATAGTTTCCCCTTTATGATTAGGTATTAAGCAGAAATTCAAGATTCTTTTCTGAAGCTTCCATTCATTGTCAATGAAATGTGCAGTTAGTGCCATGTAATTTAAGTTTTGGACAAATGTCCAACAATCAGTGGTAAGACACACTCTAGTGCAATCATACTTGAGAAAACCCTTTAATTTAGACTTTTCTTCATAATAAAGTTGGTAACAGTCTCTTGCCACAGTCCAACGTGAAGGTAAATGAAATTGTGGTTGCAACTTAGAACAATAATGCTTAAATCCCCAACCTTCTACTAACTTAAAAGGCTGTTCATCCAGAATTATAAACGTAGCTAAAGCCTTTCTACAAGCTTCTACATCACACACTTGTGGTGCATGTACCATACTAGAACCACGCCCTTTTTTTGGCTGAAAACTAATGACTGACTGAGTGGGATCAAACACTAGAGAATATGAAAACTTAGGACATACTTTAAGATGAGCATTGAGATTGGAAGTCCCATGGATCTTAGGATCACAATAATAACGCTTGCCACAATAGTTACATGCTGCCATTCGTCTAGTTTTCTCAGATCCAGACACTATAGTGAAGTGTTCCTAAGCCATAGTAGATTGTCGAGCTCTATTTGCAGGGGTTGCTCCCGTGGCTTGCATGGGTTCACCTTGTTAGCTGCCATTTTTCATTTTCCTTTTCCTTTAATTTTTGGTCTGGTTGAAGATTCTGGAGGTTGAGATGGAGATGGTACTGTGATAGATGGTGTGATATTTGGTGGATCTATTGCAGAACTTCCTAAGTCTATTGTTGCAGTAAGTTCAGCTCCTAGTTCTACTAGTGATATTGTGTCCATCTATAAGAAGCAGTTACTAATGTTATCAACCATATTACATTTCTATCTAATTTTAAGGAATATAGACGTCTCTCATAAAGTTTGTTAAAATAAAAGAAAACTAGCAATCTAGGATTACCTTACTCTATCAATCTCAAACTAAAAGGAAAACATATGTAAACTATAGTATTACACCCTAAGAACAAAGAGAAAGAAAACATTGGAATGCACTAAAGAATACATCCAAACAATACAAACAACTAAATGTCATAAAAAATTAAAAATTTTATCAATGAGTATTTTACAGCATATGACACTCTAGTTAGTCATCTAAACAATTAAACAATTTGAACTTAGCCATCCGAATAACTAAATAACTAAAACCAATTAAGCACTTACATCAATAAGAATTTTACAGCATATGACTCTCTCATTATTCAAAATTTTAAACTCATTTTACAGCTTATGGCTTCTAATTATATCAACAAGAATCCATAAAATATAAATCTAAGTTTTACTTTTAAAAAATTAAAGCTTTCACTCAATTAAAAAAAAGTGATTTTAACATAATCAATATAGAAGAAAAAGTGAGAAAAAAGCTTGAAATATAATAAAATGCCAAAAAAATATTTACAACATACCTTGAAGCCTTAGTCAAAATCAAAGTTCACAAAGAATTCTGAATTACTGCGTAAAAATAAGCTGGAATCAATAAAAATTAATAAATTGTAGATCTAGAAATATAAAAGCTTTAATCTTTAACCATAGAATTAGATAATGTTAGCTTAAAATCTTTGATATTGCAAATTATATGATTATAGATTCAGGCTTCAATTTACATTTATTTTATGCTTGTTTCTTAGGAAAATAGCATAAAATTTTATTTAAAGTTTTTACCAGAATAGTCTAACATTAATCATCAAAAGCATTTTCTAGAATAACAACAAATTTTATTCAATAAAAATCATAACTTTAACTCGGCTAATATTTCAACTCATCAAAATAAGGATTAAGAATTAATGGATGAAGGTATAAAATAATCTATAAAATATTAGTAAAGAACTTACAATATTAATAAAAATTTGAAAGTTTTACTTAAAATTTTTAGCTTTTTACAGCATATGAAAATTTTTGAAGAAGCAAGACTATAAAAGCAAGTGAATTAAATTACAAAATAAAATTATGAAACTAAACTTGGATTATGAAATTAAACTTGGATTCTGAAACTAAACTATTTTTTTTCTATTTATCCTTCTTTTTAGTGGATTGGCTTGTATAAACACTAAAACAATCAAACAAGTACAGTAGAGAAATTGACTCAAAATCATAATTCATTAGGGTTGACAATATATACAGCTTATTCATTTTAAAATAAAGGGATAAATAGAAGAAAGTTGTGAAAAATGATATAAAAAAATAATGGACCTAAACACAAATAGTTTAATAGATTAAAAAACAAATTAGACTAAAATATATTTATAGGTTATTAATATCTTAATATCTGTTTATATATTTAAACTTTTATAATAAATTTTATCTTAATATCTTTCCTCTCATTCATTTGGACAATTGACATAAGCATAGGATGATAGTCCAGAAATCTAAGCAAACATGGAAGAATGATAGTCCAGAAATCTAAGCAAACATGGAAGAAATCTAAACATTTAGTTAAATTTATCAAACTCTGAAAAGCCCAGAAATCTTACCTTTGTAATTGATGAGGGTTGGCAACTTGGCATGAGCACAGTAAATCAATCCACTCCACAATAATCTTATAATCTTTTGAACCCCAATAGTTGAAACTCGTCTAAGTCACCAAGGGCAAACAGAGATCAAATTACAGAGCAACAATGAAATCCACTAGCAAGAACACAAGAAAGCAAATCAAAATTAGAGCTTGCAGTAGGTTTAAGAGCATTTGAAAGTAGAAACACTACTAACTAAAAATAATGCTATCAATTTTGATCTAAACAAAACTAAACGAATTCCTTTTTCTCTTTTTTTAAGTGAACCGGAAATAAAAAAGAGAAAATAACAAAACTAAACTTTAACAAAAATTAACTATACTTCAGATTTTGAAACTAAGCAATACCGAACAATTTTTTTTCTTTTTTGCCTTCTTTTTAGTGAACTAAATAGTAAAACATAGAAACAATCAATTAATCAAATAAATAATAAAATTTTAACTCAAATACCTAACCGATCAATAGATCAAGGACTAGGCAAGTGAACCAGATCATAAAAAATTTCAAAACACAGACTTTTACAAAAATCTTACCAAAAAGAGCACTGTAGAATTTGAATTAGAAAAAACCAAGTAATCTATTTTTTTTTCATTTTTAATCAACTAAGTTGTAAGAACACAGAAATAAAACAAATAAAAGAGCAGTAAATAAGTTAAGTGAGAAGATCTAACTGGAGATAACTTACCACCAGAGATTTTCCACTGGAGATTTCTGCTCTTGGATTCAATGTCCACAACGATGAGGTTTGGTTTGAATAATTAATATTTTCAAAGAACAATGATTAAAAGAAATTTGAACTGGAGTCTGGAAATC
Organism: Sindora glabra; assembly: GCA_020226215.1. Taxonomy (NCBI): domain Eukaryota; kingdom Viridiplantae; phylum Streptophyta; class Magnoliopsida; order Fabales; family Fabaceae; genus Sindora; species Sindora glabra. The sequence goes on from CM035225.1 coordinate 108,137,589, forward strand.
TATGGATAGAAAAAGAGAGATTTGAGACAAGGAAGACCATAGGCAAAGTTGTAAAGCAAGAATGGAGGAGCGCCGACCGCCGTGCGCCGTTTGGTTTCACTGGTCTCAAACCCTCGGCTGTGAAAGTATGAAACCCTAGTTTCCAGCCTCTAGAACTTTTCGAAACCTGAAGAGCAGGTACATATATATAGGGTTTCAGCCATTCTAAACGGTGCCGTATACATAACAAAAGTAGCAGCTGAGAGTGATCGAGCGGGTGCGGTCTTCTATGGGTTATAACCCGCACATCCGAGCCCAACTGCCAGCAACTAAGGAAGCCCAAGTTTTTGCCCGTTTCCACCCATGACTCAACCCGCACCCGACCATTCTTTCATTTGAGTGCGATTTCGGGCGGGCCTTCACAGATTTCACCCGTTTGCTTAGCCCTAGCTGCATTCCCAGAGACTCGAACTCGAGACCTCTAGTTAAGCTAGAACAATCTCGTACCAATTGATCTACACGCTCATCAGTATAAATTAGGAATTAATTGTCGTGTAAACTAAAAGATCAACATTAATTATAAAAGTATAAAATATTACAAAATTGTCACCATTGGTATTTGTTTGAAAAAATAATAAATCATTATGAAATGAAGAAGAATTTTTTTTGAAAATGTAAAGTTATATCTTTTAAGTTGAAACGTTACAACTTTGTAAATAAAACTTAGGTTCTGTTTGTTTTGTTAAAAAGTATTTTTTATAAGAAAATATTATATACATATATATTAATGAAGATGTGACATGACATTATATTAATAGTTAAAAAATGATACCTAAAAATATAGTAATGGAGAAAAATAAATTCTTTTTTGAAATAAGAAAGTTATTTTTCTCTAAACTCTTCATATTTAACATTAAATAGATAAAATACTTTCCTTATTTTAACATTCTATAATTATATGTTATGAAAAATATTTTCCATCAATAACATCTTTTTAAATTCAATAATTATGTTTCTTGAATATAAATTTTAAATCTTTTCAAATTCAAGAGCTATATTTGTTAGATAAAACTTTTTTACTTTTATAAATACTTTAAAGTTGTGGACTTCTAAAAACAAGAAGAAAGAAGACATTTTTTTAGACATATTATCAAATTTTTTTATCTATTCATTTCTATTTTGTCTCAAATACTTGTTGCCATTAAAACATTATTTTATAGAGAAATATAGGGAAAAAATTCAATTTTGCTTTTTGTAGCTTTTCAATTTTTCGTTGTATTATACAAGGTTAATTCACATATTATTTTTTTCTAAAGCAAACTTGATTCAAGTGGGAATGATATTTCTTTAAGGAAAGTATTGTTCTTTATAACTTAGAAATTTTGATTCAGATCCCAAAATTTTACCCCACCAGTCTTAAAGAAATATTTATACAACAATGCAGTCAAAATCTTATAAAATTTTCTTTAACAATCTATCATGATGTGAATCTATCAATTTCCATTAGCCTTCCCACTTTAAGCATCCCTTAAATTGCTTAAGTTAATATTAAAGTATTCATAATTAAACTAGTAACTTTGTAATAAAACATTAGTAGACAACTTAACTAATTTAGTTATAGAATAAGAGTTAGACCTACTTATAACTCTTCCTTTTAAGGGAAAAAAAACCTCAATATATATATATATATATATATATATATATATATATATATATATATTTATGAGATCAATTGATATTATTGTAAATCTTTTTAAGCTTACACCAAATCTCCACCATCTATTTTAATTTGATTTAATAGCTACAATGCATGCATACTAATTGTACTATGATAAATTTTAATAATAAGAGTGAACTAATGTCTAATATATTTGATTTTAGGATACAAAATTTTTGTAAAATCTTGTTTTTTTTACAAATTACAATCCATTCATTCTTCTAATTTATTTTTATTTAATTTTCTATCTCTCTTATCACATAAAATTATATAAGTTATAAATATTTACGATTGGAATCAACATAATTTTTTGCAATATTTGTAATTTATAACTGCATTTTAGATATAAAAAATCATTGAAATAAGTTTAAATGTTTGGAATGATCATTTTACAAGTGTTAAGGATAATGTATGAAAGTAGCTATGAGAATTTTTTTGTTAATTAGTAAAATATTATCTAATTGTTATGTATGTATGTATGTATGTATGTATGTATGTATGTATGTATGTATGTGTGTGTGGGAAAGAGAATTATTCATTTAATTATGTATTAATCACAAAAATTAATATATCAAAGCCCCGAAATTTTCTCAAATCTTGCTTTTTTTTATTTTATTATAGTAAAGTTATTATCTACTTTTACATTAGTTATTATACGCTTTCAAATTAATAAATAAGAGGGTTAATATTTAAAAGTGTTAGTATATATTAGACTAAGTAGTCTTTTGGTGAATTGCATAAATAAATATTTATTTTAATAATATAAAATTATAATTATATTTTAATTATTTTTAAATAGAATTAGATAAAAATTAATTAATTTTTCATTAATAGCCCTAAGAAAAAAAGTCATATCTCCACTAATTTTGCTCAGTATTTAAATAGATAATTAATTTTGAATTTAAATATTAAATTAATTAGATATTTTTTTAATATAATTATTATTAATACTAATATTTAATAACATAATTTATGATAAAAATAAATTTTTTTTATAATAGCAATATATTTTTTATTTATTACATTATAATATAAAATAAACTTTTAAAAATAGTAATTTTATATTATGAATAAATATTTATTTTAATAATATAATATTATAATTATATATTAATTATTTATAAAGTGGATTAGATGAAAAATTGATTAATATGTAACTAACAATTTTAAGGAAAAAAAAGTCATCTCTCCATTCATTTTGCTTAACATTCAAATAAGTAATTAGTTTTATATTTATTTTACCAAAAAATTAATTTTGAATTTAAAAATTAAATTAATTATATTTCATTTTTAAGATAATTATTATCATTAATATTAATATTTAATAATATAATTTATGATAAGAATATTTTTTATAATGTATAATATTTTTTATTTATCACATTATAGCATAAAATAAATTTTTTAAAGTAATACTTTTTGTATTGTAGGCAACTCATTAAGATTCACAAATTATAATATACATGTTGATTAAAATTCAATATTTTGATATCAAATATTTTAAATTTTTTTAACTTACATGGAAGAGAGAAATAGATTTTGGTTAGAAAATACTAATGATGAACTCATATTTAGTATCTTTTAAAAGTGATATTATAATAAACTTCCATTCCTAAAATATAATCACAAATACAAAATAGTAAACAAATAAAAAATATATAGTGGGTAATGAATCTTTAGAAGAAAAATTGATCTATCTTTAGAAGAAAAATTGATCTATCTCTTAATTAAAGTTTAAGAAAAAAATATGCTAAGAATACAAAAGAGAAAAAAAGTCAAAGAAATAATATAATTATTCAAGAACATAATACAAAAAAAAAGAAATGATTGATTAGTTTGTGAAATGAAAAAATAAATTTGCAATTACTATAATGAAAATTCACTAAATAAAGATGAACTATTAAGGTACTACTGATAGATGTTCGATATTGAATTCAACCTATTTCCAATAGTTACAAGCAGGATTATTTATTTATTTATTTATTTATAGAAGTAAATGATGATTTTGTTAAATGAAGATGAGGAGAAAGTACATTACAGATGAAATTTTATAAATTTTAAATTGGATGTAAAATAAGATGAATATGAGGATAAAAAAATTTTCTAATCAAATTAAATAAAGATAAAATATAAAAAATTTTCAAATAAAATTAAATTAAAATAGAGATAAAATAAATTTTAAATTTAAAAATAAAAATATTATATTTGTTAATCTTAATTTTTTATACAAATTTAAGGTAATAAAAAATGACATATTCATATATAAATTATCAACTACAAAATTGTAAATTTCATAATTAATAGTTCATATATTTACATGATAGTTTTTCTCTTTCCATAATTTTCTTAAAAATTATGATTTTTTTATTAAACAGTGTGAAATAGTTAAAAAATTTACTTAATGAAATAGAGTATATAAAATAAATGACAAAAATTTAGTGTAAATTTTTTAGACTTACATCAAGATAAATTGATTCATTATATATATATATGAGAGGGGAGAGAGAGAAAACATTCATTTGTTACTTAGTCACTTAAGAATAGTTCTAAGTGTTTATCTTTGTTAAGATGGTAATGCCTCTGCTTGAGAATCTACAAAATAAATGTGAAGGATTAAGTTTGGATTTTAGTGAGTAAACATTTTAGAAGAAAATACAATATATAATATGATAAACCTTATCAGTTGGATTACTCTTTTTTTTACTTGTATCATAATTTATGCTTTTTTGGTAATTTAAAGAGTTAGTATCATATATCATTCACATGTATGGATGCTACCCATTCCAATCATTCCACATTTCAAGGTATGCCTATGCCATTACCGTTCAACAAAATAAATAATTACAAAGTAAGTAAATCTCCTTTTAACTCCTATTCATCCATGTTCCTGACAAGCTCATCCTTATCCCTCCACTTATTATTATCCTTCACAAATGTATCCCAAATTCAATGTTCAATTTGCAATGGCATCTTATCATCCACATTCTAACTTTTATGAATAACATAGTAAAATTTAAATTCAAATGCCATAAGAACCACTTTACAATATAATTCACATATCAAAACAATACCATGCCTTATTACATGGCCATAAGATGTCTAACCAATATCAATTTTGATAATTTATAGTCAACATTCAATGAACTTTACATTACTATCACCATTTATACATCTAGAAAGAGTTAACATCCTTATTTCTACACCTTCTGTGGAATTGTTATACAAAACATACTCATATAAGTCAATTTGATTTAATTTAAACATTAAAATACAAAATTTAGATAGGGAAATCAATTTAATACTTTCAGTTATTTTTTATGAGTCCTAAATTGATTCAAGCTGGCTTTACTATCCTAGGAAGCCTAAATTGATTGCTAAATTGATTCCTAAATCAATTCACCTCCTACAAGCTAAATTGTAGAAAAGGTGAATCAATTCAAAAATTGATTCACAACTACATTTTCTATACTCCAAGCTTAATGAATCGATTCATGTGTGAAAATTTTTATAATTTCTAAAAAATCACTATTTACTCTTGGGAGATTTTCCTCTTATTCTAATATAAATGCAATATAACTTAATCCTAGATCCACTAAACACAAGAATAATAACATAACTATAAGATTCATTGTTTAACCCATGCCAATCATCAACATATAACATTCCATCTCAAATTATTCAATATTAAATAAAAATCTAACTCAATCTATTCAAATCATTCAAAAATAAATAAAATTAGTAGATGTTCACTCATTAGTTTAGAAGTGGTTGTTGTGCAGAGATTGAGAGTTAATTCACTTCTAAATATATCAAAATCAAAGGATTTAGGGTTAAAGCATCAAAATTCATTTTGGTTCCAAATTTAAATCTTTCAAGAGGAAAAGGAAGAAGTAAAGGAGTGGGATTACATAGTTTTCAAGTGTAATAATCCTTACCTTACTACAAATAGGAAAAAGAAAAGATGAAAAGGAAGATTTAGCTTGCTTTAGAATTTGGAGGATATGGATGAAGATGTTGATGTTAGTAGAAGTGAAGGAATGAAGTTATTTTAGGAAAATATAAGCCTAAAAGGAAAGTGAAAAAACTTTTGCTAAATCTTCTCCATTCTTAATATGTTTCTAACTACACTTAGCCTTAATTTACTCATTATTTACCTATAAATCAAGTCCTTATAAAATTTCATTCTTAGTTATTCTACAATTATTTATTTTTAAATAAAATATTTTATATTCTAATAAGTATAATATAATCTTAAGCAAAGAGCTTTGCAACAATGGAGCTAGAATCTATCAAAGTAATGAATTGAAATTTGATTTCCTATGTTTTAAATCCAATTTAAAGTTGATAAATGATCCATAACTAAATGCTAATAGAAGATAACCCACTATAGAAGGAATTGATAAGACTTAAAAGCTAAAAAAGAAGGTAATATTACCCATATGATTATGAAATCATTTCAATTATGCACAAGGAATGGATAGGGTCACAATTTCTTAATTTTTTTATTAATTTAATTATCTATTTTATTCATAATTTGGTGACATAAAATTAAATAAACTTTGTATATAATTTTATGATATGCCATTTGATATATGACATCTAGTTAAAACTATGTGAAAAAATAATTAACTATATATGATGGAATAATATAAACATAAATAGAAAAAAGGTTTGGAAATTGCAAATATGTGCATTATCAAATTCCTACATTATAAATTATTCAAAATCTTCATGTTAAGATACATATAAAAAGTTATTTGAAGAGTCATACTAAATAAAAAAATATGTTAGTATATGTCCAAAAGATATGATTTTAAAAAACATAGAGGTTCATTATTAAAGAGGTATATTACTTTAAGTCTAAGGGACATGATAGTTTATATTTGAAAAACATAATGATTTATATTTAATAGGCATAGTGATTCACAATCTAGAGACATGCTGACTTGTGATTAATAAATAAGATGTTTTATGTGTAAATGACATAAGAGTTCATATGTAAGAGTTGTGTTAGTTTATTGTTAACAAACATAATTTTTCATGTGTAAAATATATGATTGTTCATAATTAAAAGGCATGTTATTTCATGTTTAAAAGGTATGATGTTTTAGAATTTTAAATGTATATACTAAAATGTGAATTATTTTAATTCTTACATTATCACATCTATAAAAATATGATTTAAAGTATCCATGAAGAATTTGTGTGTGATAATGAATGAGATAAAGTTTACATGAGATGTGCTTAACATAGATATAATTTGTCATTCTTGTTATATAAAAGGAAAGTTTGTAAATATGATAAATTTTATATTGAAGCACCAAAAAATGATAAAAAAATTAATTTTATAATGTTGTCCCGTACAATATATGTAAGCATAGTATACAATTATGTGAAATGAATAACATTGTTGGGACAAAATTTTATTTTGTATGAATGTTGAGAAGCATGTTATTTTTTAAATGTTAAATTTTGATAAATGATAAATGCTATATTGAATAAAAAATAGTAAGGTTTTATCCTTGTATTATTTTATCATTTAAGAGAGTGTTAATCTTACAATTTAATTAGAAAAATTGTTGAATAATTTGTAAAATTAAGAAAGATGAAAAAAATTGCAACTTTAATGCTTAAGAGATAAATATCCCCTCATGGTTACTTCACACAAAGTTGTTATAGTGAACATTTTATATTATGCTCATTTTGGTTAAAAAAATGCATTTATAATCCAAATGTAACGTAGAACATTAGAAAATTATTTCAAAAATTTTTGAAAGATCAAAATTGAATTTGTTTTACAATTTATCTAGTTGAATTATAAAAATATATCAATGGAAGTGACACATTAGTATATGACAACCAATCCAATTAGAAATAGTACCCATTATTAGTGGATTAGTTTCTTGGAAACAAAATTTTTATAAGAACCAATTCATTTTGGAGTTATGCCTATTATTGATGGATGAGTGTCTTAAATATACAAGATGTAAAATATTAATATTTTGAAGTAATATCTAATATTGCTAAATAAGTTTCTTTAGTATGCAAGAAACAAAATATTGATAAATTGCGAAGTGAATTGGGGAAAAAATAGTACAAGATGATTTTGATTAAACCTATTAAATAGGTTAACTCAATCCTATTAGGCTAATCCTACAAGAAAAAATTATACGTCGAGTTAGTTTCAAGTTAGGCTACTTTTTTATTAGATCAGATTCAATTGGGATACTCCAGACCCAATCCCAGGTTGACATTTACCAGACGAATTTTTATAACCCGTTATATTTTATTATTATCATATTAGTTATTTATTTATTATTAATTTTATATTATTAATTAATTTAAATTTAGTATTATTTATTAAATATAATTATATATTATTATGATTTAAAATTTTATTATATATATCATTAAGTCATATATATTATATATAAAAATAAATATATATTATTAAATATATATTTATAAAAGAAATATATATTATTATATATTATATATTTATATTTAATAAAATAAATTTCATATTATAAATTTATTTTATATCATATCTTTATTTTATATATTTATTTTATTTAATAAAAATTATTAAATACATATTGATCATGTCCAAAATATTATATATAAAGATAAACATATTTAATAATTTATATGTTATCAAATATATATATATATATATATATAAATAATAGATTAATAATTATTATTATAATAATTTATACATAATAATTAAAAATAAATAATAATGTATTACATTATATATGTATATTTAAAATTAATATCAAAATTATTTATTTAAATTTTTTAAATAATTTAAAATTTTCATATTAAAGTATTAATTCAAATTTTAATATAATTATTTATTTTGATAAACTTATATAATATATATTGATAATATTAAATATATAAGTATATTAATTTTAATATTAAAAATCAATTAATATTGCTAATATATAATTTTAATATTATATATATTAAAGTATAATTTTAATAAATTAAAATTATTATTTTAATATCTCTATAAAAATTAAATATATAATAATAAAATAATTATTTATTATTTACTACTATCACTAGACTAACGAGTTAATCCAATAATTTAACAGGTTAACACTTATTAGTCCCAATCCTAGTCTCAATCATTTATCAAGTCAGGCTAGTCAGTTTAACTTTCTTATCAAGTTAGGTCACTATTATCATTTTTTATATCAGTTTCAATCCCAGTCCTAATCTCAAGCCAATTCGATAAACTTGACCTATTTTTTACACCTCTAATTTTAGTATGAAACCATTATTATGGTAAAGTTATTTTGCAAAAAGGCTTGTAAATTATACCTATGATGACAAGTCAAGTAAGGCATAAGAACGTAAAATAATTGCTAAAAATGCTATTATAACTATACTTTACACTTATACAAATTAACAATTTGTTTGATGCAGTTGCAAACCTCCAATGAAAAAGGTAGTTTAGATGAGATTGACTTTTTTTAAAAAAGATATCATATCGAATTTGAAACTTCTCATAAATCTAAATTGTTACTCACTGCTTATTATATTAGTTTATTATTAAAAAATAAATGTTAAAAATTCACACTATGTGCAAGTTATGGTAAAGGTAATGGCAGTAATGGATGGAATAAAATTGGATGTGAATTATGTGATAGTTATGGAGGCAAGTGATTTATGTTAGAAAGTTACTGTTGGTAACTTTCTTATATGGCTTAAAATTAACTAAAATAAATAAAATAATTTTAAATGAATCTCATCTATTGATTTTGATATTTGATGGACACATTAAATTAAAAGTAAAAATATATATAAAATAAGTCCTCGCTTTGCTTGTTATTTTATGATATGCAAATAACCATCAAAAAAGTATATATCAGAAGAAAAAGGGAAAAGGGAGAGAAACTCATTTTGAAAAAGATCAATTTTGAATCATGGTATTAACTTCTTTAAATTCAAGTTAGTAAAATTATATAGTTTTAAAGATCCAAATTAATGTATGAATTTGATATTTATGTTTTTTTATCTCAAATTAAATCCACATTTGGTATCAAAGCTTAGTTTCGAAAGTTATGATTTTCTATCTTGAATTTAATTTTTTATTGCAATTTATTGGTACTACCATGAATACATGCAAATTATGCTTGTGTATTATTGGAATTGGCAGTATCATAATTTTGTTCACGCTGGAGGTTTGCCATTAAGTATATGCATTGCACACAACTCAACAAATTCTTTTGATATTTGGCCAAATGGCCATTTATATGCATATCTATGGCTAAAAGGACAAAGTTGCGAATTTCAAAACCATACATATGTATGAATTTGCATTTTATTTTATTATATATATATATATATATATATATATATATATATATATATATTATTATTTATGGTCAATACACCTTGTTCTGGGATATATATAGTGATATAAATTGGAAAAAAGAAGGGTTGCATCAATTCAAAAAAAAAAAATTTGATTTACTTGTAATATAAATATATTATTAATTTCATTCTACTTCAAATTAAATGCGTGGTTTTCAGTCTACGTACATAGCCTTATATAAAAGCACATTAATTATCTATAAAAGGAATAGTAGATGGCCATTTGGCTATAATTAGCCATAACGGTCAATCAAAGATCATTACGTACTTAAATACCATTTCTATATATATATATATATATTCTTTTTCTCTTTTGTTATTTTAATGATTTAAATTGTAATCAAAATTTTTAAATAATAATATTATCTATGTAAAAAATGTTTTATTGAATTTTAATTCAGGTTTTACTTTATAATTAAAGTTTTATGATACATTTATGAAATTAAAGTACATAATTATATGCTAGATTATATACATTTAAATGAATATTATGTTATTTATGCATGATATTATGTTAAATAAAACAAAATTTTGTGTGCACTAGTGGTCAAAACAGAATGTTGAGACATCATGCGTAAGATAATTATTTATTCATTATACAAATGAAATGCCAATAAAGAAATGTCATGAGTAAATGATTTTTCATTGATTAATGGAATTTGATTATTTTCCTAAAGGAAAATTATTATTTTATAATTAGTTAACATAATTGTAGAAATTAAATTTCTTATATTAAATATATTTTAGTCATCCAAAGATGACATATGTATTTAATTAAGTTTTTTTAATTTCTTGATAATGCTTAAATTTATAACATTTATTTATGACAGTATATTATAGTATTTTTACCAAAAGAGAACTACAATATACTTCTAAATTTAAAATAAGTTTTAAGTAATTTATGATTTATTTTTTATAACTATTTCTCTTCATTTGCAAGCTCCTTTTGTTACTGTATTCAATGGTTTTAACTTCTCTAAATTAAGTAAATAAGTCAATTTCCACTTACGTGTGCTAAATCTTGACTTGGCACTTCTAGAAGTAAAACTTATTGAAATCACTGATGCCAGCACTGAAGAAGAGAAATCCAAATTTCAAGCATGGGAATAGTGTAATAAATTAAGCTTGATGTTTATGCGAATGACCATTGCAAACAATATTAAAACCACCATTCCACAAACCAAAAGTGTTAAGAAATATCTTAGGTTTGTAGAAGAACATTTTCATTCTGCAGATAAGTCGCTCACTAGTACTTTAATGGCATAACTTATGACCATGAAGTTTGATGGATCGAGGAGTATGCAAAAACATACCATTGAAATAACTAATATTGCAATAAGACTAAAAATGTTAGGTATGGTAATGGATGACTCCTTCTTAGTTTAATTTATTCTAAACTCATTGCCTTTTGAATATAAACCTTTCCAAAATAACTACAACATTATTAACGATAAGTAGGATGTTAATGAACTAACTAGAAAACTTATGCAAGAAGAGAATGGACTTAAGAATTTAGGAAGTCACACTGTCAACTTTACTGTTCAAAGAGCTAGTAAAGCACTAAAGCTAAAGTTTAAGAAATTTAAGAAAAAGAAAGGACCTACTAAAACTTGTCAAACTAGAAAGATGGAATAGAAAAATGATAGGTGTCATTTTTTGTAAGAAAGAAAAACACTATAAAAAAAATAGCCTGAAGCGCAAGACTTGGTTTAAAAAGAAAGATACACTGGAAAATTATGTATGCACTTTCGAATCAAACTTAATTAATGTTCCAAATAATACTTAGTAACTTGATTCTGGTGCTACTTCTCATATATCTAATGTGATGCAAGGATTTCTTACTATCCAAACTATAAGGTAAAGTAAGGATTATCAGTATATGAAAAATTAAATGAAGGTTGAAATTAAAGGCATAAGAACGTATCATTTAGGTTTAATTACTAGCTATAAACCTATATAAGACTCTTTATGTATATTCAATTTCTAAGAACTTAGTTTCTTTTCCAAAATTAAATGTTTGTGGTTTTAATTTTACATTTGGACATGGTTATTTCAGCTTATATAAGAATTCTAAACCTATTGATTTTGGTATTTTTACAGATGGTTTATATAAATTGAAACTTAATTATAAATTTATTGGATCCTTACTAATTGTGCATCATAATATTGAGATTAAGCATAGTATGCTTAAGGAAAGTTCTATTTACTTGTGGCATAAGTGTTTAAAACATATTTCTAAAAAAATATTAGAAAGATTAGTAAAGAATGAAATTCTTCAAAATCTAGATTTTACTGATCTTGGTTTATATTTGGATTACATTAAAGGAAAGTAAACCAGACATAACAAAAGAATAAAGGCCATGAGAAGCACTCAACTTCTTAAATTAATACACATTGATGTATGTTGACTTTTGATACTCTATCTTTTAGTGGAGATAAGTATTTTGTCACTTTTATTGATAATTTTTCACATTATAGATATGTCTATTGCTTAAAGAAAAGCCTCAAGCAGTTAATACTTTTGAAATATACATTAATAAAGCTAAAAGGTAACTAGATAAGAAAGTGAAAGTTGTAAGATTAGATAGATGTGGTAAATTTTATGAAAAATATGATGAAATAGGACAATGTCCAAGTCCATTTACAAAATTTCTTGAAAGATATGGCATACATGCTCAATACATAATGCCATATACACCACAACAAAATAGTGTAACAGAAAAGCATAATCGAACTTTAATGGATATGGCTAGGAAGATGATGAGTAATTCCTCATTACCCAAATCTTATTGAATGTATGCATTGAAAACATTTATGTATTTACTTAACGGGGTTCCTAGTAAAGCTGGTGGTAAAACTCCTTTTGTGATGTGGATAAATAGAAAACCTAGTTTAAGATACTTACGTGTTTGGACTTGTCCAACAAAAGCAAGAGTGCATAATCCACATGAAAAGAAGTTAGATTCTCGAATAGTTAGTGATTACTTACCTAGAGAAATTTAAAAGATATATCTTTTATTGTCCTAACCATAATCCAAGAATTATGGAAACTGGTAATGCAAAATTCCTTGAAAAATGGTGAAGTTAGTGGGAGTAAGGAACAACAGAACTTGGACACAAAGGAAATTAAGTTAAATGCTTCTTTACCTATAATAAAGAAATTTAAGATAAATATTCCTTTGCCTATAAGTGTTCCTTTATCCATAACTGTTAAAAATTTTGCTCCAATTGTTGTAGAAAGCCCTAGTAACAATGAACAACATCATAATGAAGACACATCCATTGAAAAAACTAACTCACTAATGTTTGAGGCAAATAAGTTACAAGAAATCCTAATAAGAAAATCAATTATTCCAAATGATTATAAGACTTATTTGCAAGAATCAAACATTGGAACTATTGTAAACCCAATTTCATTTTCAGAAATCATAGAAAGTGCTAAGTGTAAGAAATGGATAGATGCTATGATAGAAGAGTTAAAATTTATGAAAGAAAACATAGTCTGGGCATTGTTGATTTGCCAGAAGGTGCAAAACAAGTTAAATGTAAATGGATTTTTAAGACCAAACATGGCTCCAAAGTTGATATTAAATGATATAAAGCCAAACTTGTTGCTAAAAGATTTACTTAAAAGGATAGCATTGATTATAAGAAGACATTTTCACTTGTCTCAAAGAAAGACTCATTATGAATTATTATGGCATTAGTGGATCATTATGACTTAGAGTTACACTAAATGGATGTGAAAATGACTTTGTTAAATGGAAATCTTGAAGAAGTTTATATGGACCAACCTAAAGGTTTTTTAATTAAAAGAAAAGGTTATATGGAGTGTAAACTTAAGAAATCAATATATGGACTTAAACAAGCTTCAAGACAATGGTACATTAAGTTCAATGATACCATTACCTCTTTTGATTTTAAAGAAAATCTAGTTGACCGTTGCATGTATCAAAAAAATTAATAGGAGCAAAATTATCTTTATAGTCTTATATGTTAATGACATCTTGCTTGCAACTAATGATTTGGGTTTGCTACATTACATAAAATAATATCTCACTAAGAATTTTAAAATGAAAGATATGAGAAGGCATCTTGTGTGATAGGAATTAAAATATTCCAAGATCAATCATAAGGATTGTTAGGATTATCTCAAAGGCCCATATTGAAAGAATTCTAAAGAGATTTAATATGAAGAATTATTCTGCTGGAATTGTTTCAATTCAAAAAGGGGACAAATTTAGCCTTATGCAATGCCTAAAGAATGGTATGGAATGAAAACAAATGGAATCAATTCCATATAGTTCTTGTAGGAAGTCTTATGTATGTGTAAACATGCACGAGACTAGATATTAGTTTTGTGGTTAGAATGTTAAGGAGATACCAAAATAATCCAGGAATTGATAATTGAAAAGCTGCAACGAAAGTTTTACGGTACCTTCAAGGGACAAAAGATTATATGCTCATGTACAAAAGATCCAATCACTTGGAAGTAATTGGATATTTAGACTTAAATTTTGCCAGATCCATTGATAGTAGGAAGTCTACTTTTGGTTGCTTGTTTCTTTTTAGAGAAAAAGTCATATCATAGAGAAGTGCTAAAGAATCCATTATTGCACTATCTACTATAGAAGCATAATTTATGGCATGCTTTGAAGCCACAATTCATGGACTATGGCTATGAAATTTTATTTTAAAACTTGAGATTGTTAACACCATTACTAAGCCACTGAAAATATACTATGATAATTCTGCAATAATATTTTTCTCCGAAAATAACAAATACTTAAGAGGTGCAAAACATATAGAATTAAAGTATTTTGTTATTAAAGAGAAAGTTTAGAAACAACGAGTATCTATTGAACATATTAGGATAAATCTCATGATTGTAGATCCATTAACTAAAGGTTTACAACTAAAGACATTTATAAAACATGGACATAGAATGGGTCTTAGTTGTCTTTTTGCATGATGTAATTGATAATATTGACATTTTGAGCTCATTTATTTGTTTATGATATGAATTATTTGTTTCTAATAATGTTGCACACATAATTGTAATTTGATGAGTTAACTTAAGTGTTCTAGAAATATTAATAGGACTCTTATAAATTTTATGTGTGACTTATAAACCTAGTATGATAAGATATTGGTGTTGCGGTACATAGAACAAAGTATATTCTTTAAATTAATATATGACTGCCATAACTCACACTTAGTATTTTATCATATTAAAGTAATTATGATGTTCATGAAGATGAGATATGATGCAAAATAATTGGAACATCATTCTTATGTTGAAATTTCATCAAATTTTAGGTTAAGTGGGAGAATGTTAGAAAGTTGCCATTACTAACTTCCTTATGTGACATAAAATTGAATAAAATAATTTTAAGTGAATCTCATCCATTGATTT
This sequence comes from Sindora glabra, assembly GCA_020226215.1. Taxonomy (NCBI): domain Eukaryota; kingdom Viridiplantae; phylum Streptophyta; class Magnoliopsida; order Fabales; family Fabaceae; genus Sindora; species Sindora glabra. Next base: position 108,153,089 of record CM035225.1, read on the forward strand.
TAATGTTTGATGGACATATTAGAGTAAAAGTTGAAATATATAAAATAAGTCCTCTCTTTACCTCTTGTTTTATGATATATAAATAACCATCAAGAAAGTGTTTATCAAAAGAAAAAGGGAAAAGGGAGAGAAACCCATTTTGAAAAATATCAATTCTAAATCATGGTATCATCTTCTTTAAATTCAAGTTAGTAAAATTATACAATTTTAAAGATCCAAATTAATGTATGAATTTTAAATTTATATTTTTCTATCTCAAATTAAATTTATAATTTATAACCATGAGGGTAATTAGTTATATTGGATGATGCGTGATAAGTGTTTGTGCATAATGAAAGTAAGGATAGAAGTCATGATAGATGATATGTGATAATAATAATAATAATAATAGTGAGTGATTAAGATAAAATTTGAGAGCACGTAATATATATATCATGAGAGAAGAAAGAGAAGTATTATTTAATGCGGTCAAGTAATTTTTTTAAACACTAGGGAGAGAAAGGATTTTAAATAAAATCGTAGAAGTTGATTAAAAGTATATAACCATATGAATTTCATTATATGAACCAAATAACCATAACAAAATTAATAGTTATATCTTGTTATCAGCCCCTAAAATTTTTCGGTCAAACTTACATTTATTCCTATCAATGATAATGACTAGGATAGAAAGAATAAATTTATCTAAGGATATGTTTACCGTATAAGACAAAATTGAGCAGTGTTATAAAAAATTTCACCCATTAAAAAATTAAATATTCTATTATTAAATCATTTTTTAAAATTTTAAAATAAAAATAAAAATTAAAAATTTAATATTTTATATTAAAAATAATTTAATAATAAAAGTACCCAATATCATTACCTTACAAAATTAGGATTGAACAATAAGTCATATTATTGATAAGGCAATTTGGGCCCCATGTCTCAAATCTGACTTTGAATTCAAAAAGATGCATCACAGTGCGCCCCACCCCACTAAGTACATTACTCATTCCAACATTAATGTGTTGAATTGAATGATCGACAATGTAATATCTCAATCCCTTTTCGTCCCCAATCTCATGTCTCACATACAGAATCAGATCGCGGGCCCGCCTTTAGCCGCCCAAACTTCAAACGCATATAACTAAATAATTGATTTAAAAAATAAAAAAATAAAAATCTATTTTACTCCTTCTATTATTCAATTTTTATCAACATTTTTTAATAAAAAAATTCGTATTAATTTAATTTTTATAAAATTGAAAATCACTAAATTTTAATTATTTCGTACAATTTTTTCTTGATCAAAAGTTTACACAAAAGAATTAAAATTTGATTATTTTTAATCTTATAAAAATTAAATTAATATAAAATTTTTATTAAAAATAAAATTTCTAAATGAAATTTTAGTTTTTTTTTTAAAAAAAGAGGCAACCTACTTCAAGTGCTGGTTTATGGTGCTAAGTTGCGCAATTCAAGCATCATCGGGGCTTCCGACTGCAAGGTCTTACCGCATGTACTTCGCAGTAGGCGGAGCCACCGGGGCAAGAGATTCTTCCCCGCATTTTGCCGCCTTTTTCTTAAAGAAAATATCCCAAAATTGCAAATAATAAATTAGAGAGAAAACCATCAAATCACAGAAAAAAATTTTGTATTAATATAAAAAGTTTTGATACTAATTTATTTTTTATAAGATTTTTTTGTATAAAATTAATGTAAAAAATATTTTGATATTAATTTGGGATGAAAATTTTGAAATTAATATTAAATTAATACAAGAAAATTTTTCAATATTAATTTCTTTTTAACACAAATAGAGATTTACTGGTTTTCTCTTAATTATATTTATCTTTTCTGTACAATCATAAAGATTTTCGAATGAATATATTATTTTAATTTTGTAAAAATTCATCTTTAACCGTTTTTTTATAGAAGGTAAAGTTCTAAAAATTGATATATGTAATTTTTTTACTTTTTAAACAAAATTGATATTTTATATAAAAATAATTTATGAAAATTATTTAAAGAAATTTGCAACAACCACACAGAAAATCTTTAATTAAACTAATAAAAAATTTACTTAAAATAAAGTTTAGGACAATTTCAAATTCAAAAAATTGTTAGAAACAATAATTTCTATCACTATTTTTTCTTGTATGTCTTTCCTTATCTTTCTAACACGTTTCCCCTGAAAATATAAAAAAAATAAGTTTCAGCCCAAAAAAATTAAAAAATTCATTTTCATATGTTGAAATAAAGAATAATATTGTATCATAGTTTAAGAGAAATATTTTGATAAAGTTAAATAAGTAATTGTTTTTGCAATAATAATAGATTCTATTTGAATTCATGATATATACAAAGAAAATTTTTGACATAAAAAATCATTCATTCAGTTCATATTTTTTTTTTAACTTAGATATCCTACACTTTTTTAGCATGATATTAATTTTTGTTGAGGTAGAAACAGTAAATTCTTTTTACTCTTTTTAATAATAATATTTCTAAAGATTGGAATTTTAATAATTATTGTTTATAACAAATAATAGAAACAATAAATACAAGATATTCACTAAAAAGGAAGAAACAATAATATCTAAAATGATTATTTATCTCATTTGATTGTTAAAAAAAGGAAAAACTACATTTTACTCCCTTTAACTATAAGTTTATAAAATTTTACTCTTTTGAACTATAAAAATTTAGATTTTACTCTCTTTAACTTTATAAAAATTTAAATTTTACCTCATCATTATCAAGTTAACGGTTATAATACTTAACAATAATTTTGTAATATTTAACGACAGTTTTTATCATTCTTAACGATAGTTCATAACTACAGGTAAATTAAAAAATTTTTAAAAATTAGTAAATATAATGATAATTTTTCTAATAGATTTCGTTAAGTTAGTAAAAGTTGAATAAAATTTAAATTTTATAAAATTAAATAAAATAAAATTCAAGTTTTCATAATTTAAATGAATAAAAGTTAACAACTCCATAGTTGAAAGAAATAAAATAAGATTTTCTAAAATATATATATAACACACTTAGAAATATGATTCTATAAAATTTTTATCATGATTTATAGCATTTGAGTGATATATTCTGTTATCTCTCGTGTTTATCTAAATTTGAATGGTAATTCTAATATTTTTTGAAGTGTAATTATAAATGTGTCTTGAATTTATGTAATAGATAGATAGATAAATCGGAGATATAATAAAAGAATAGACTGGAATGTAGCATTGCAGGTCTTCCTAATTTCATTTGCATTTGGTTTCATTATCGTTCCATTTCCACTCTCCTCTGCCCGCGGCAATTTTCCAATTTCCTTCTTCATCCTGTCATTTTTAGAAACAAAATAAAATTGGAATAAAAACAAAATTCACTCTAAATTTCTTGGTTCTTCCAGGCAAGAAGAAGCAGAGACTGGCAGGGATATGATACAGAGATTGAAACGAAGCACATCTTGGAAGCATATCATTTTCCTCTTCGCTCTTCGGTTCTTCGAAACTCCTTCCCCTACCTCCTATTGATTCATTTCGAGATCCATTCAATCTGCTGGGAGATCGATCTGCTCAAAGAAGATATTGGAGCTGCGGATCTGAGCATCGCTACTTGTTTGCGGTTTGACTTTTTCGGAATCCAAAACGATGCCGTCTCACGCGGATCTGGACCGTCAAATCGAGCACCTCATGGATTGCAAGCCGTTGCCCGAAGCGGAGGTGAAGGCGCTGTGCGATCAGGCACGGACGATTCTCGTGGAGGAGTGGAACGTGCAGCCGGTGAAATGCCCGGTTACTGTGTGCGGTGATATTCATGGCCAGTTCTACGATCTCATCGAGTTGTTCAAGATTGGAGGCAATGCGCCCCATACCAATTATCTTTTTATGGGTGACTATGTAGGTTAGTCGCTCTTTTCTAATCAATGGCTGCACAAATTTGTTTTTCTGATTTAAGATGATCATGGATTTGAGTTTGTTCAACCAAAAAATGGTGGCTTGCTGGTCTTAGCGTTTTTAATTTAATAGGTCTTGGTTGTTAAACTTGTTTTTCTTTGTATTGGGTTATCCAAACCAGATGTCACAGGTGTTATTCCTAACAAAAACTGAGTCTCAAAAGAGGGGGAAAAATTCATTATTTGGTGTTGGACTATATGCGAGCTCTGCCTTAAATTTAGAGGGAATAATTCGGGCCGTGTCAACTTAAATGTTATGGGCAATGAGTCATAGCTAGAATGGTGTGCTAATCTTGGGTATTATTATTAATATTGGATGTTTAATGCTGGTTTTACACATTGTGAAGCTGCTAGCAATAGCGTCTTGTGATCATGCTGGCTAAATTCATGCAGATCGTGGTTACTACTCAGTGGAGACTGTTACGCTTTTGGTGGCCTTGAAAGTACGTTATAGAGATAGAATTACAATTCTCAGAGGAAATCATGAAAGCCGTCAAATTACTCAAGTGTAACAATCTTTTTCTTTCCAATCTGAATTTCTTTCGGTAGCTGAGCTGCTCAGCTCAGGTCCACAGATGCATTATGTTAAAGCACAGGGTCTGTTATGAATGCATATGCTTTTTAGGAGTACTAAGCAGCAGTATAATATTGTAATGAACTAAGGCTTTACTCCGCTCCTTCTTTTGTCATCATCAAATTTTGTGTTATGGTATTTTGTTGTGTGATGCTTTCCGGAAAGGTTTGTGAAAGTGCATTAGATGAATGGCATATTATGCTTTGCAAGAATAAACATGGGACAAAGATGTTAAAGATTAAGGGCATCTCGCCATGGAAGACACTTTTAATCATGTAAAAACATATTATGCAGCGGAACTTGTAAGGTGCAGTATTTGGTGAAGTACAGTAACCTCTAATAACATGTTTAAGCTTGCTAGCAACAGTTTGACAGTTTAGAATATAAAAAGTAAAGGAAAATTTTTTCAATGTCAAATCTGAAAGGTAAAAGTATAGTATGATGTATATTAGTTGGCTTATTATTCATCTCTATCTTTCACCTTCTCTTTTCAGGTATGGCTTTTACGATGAATGCTTGAGAAAATATGGAAATGCCAATGTCTGGAAATACTTCACTGATTTATTTGATTATTTGCCTCTGACTGCCCTCATTGAGAGTCAGGTGTGAGTTAAGTATGTTGCAGAAAGTAATCTGACAATTTTATGTCAGTCTCTAACTTCCACTGTATTTACAGATTTTCTGTTTGCATGGAGGTTTGTCACCTTCTTTGGATACGCTGGATAATATCAGGGCCTTAGATCGCATACAGGAGGTATATATACTATTTTTAAATGGATAGCATGAATGTTTAGGAGATTGATCTTCCTACTCTCTATTATATTTGTGGCTCATTTGGTGTCTAGAACATCCTTATCTTGAGCTAAGGATCTATATCTTTTTTCCTATATGTGATTAGGAAATAATCAACATGATGTGATGTTGGAATTGAAATATTGGAGTTTGTACTTCGTAGTACTCTTGTTTTGCTTTGAAATTTTTTCCATATCTTCTAATAAAATAAATCTTTGCCCAAAACTTCTCTCAGAGAGAGTAACTTCTTTTTGCAAGTGGTTGAGTGTTCTTTTTAATTTTAATTTTTCATAGCAGGATCATTCCTCTCTCTTTCACATGTTCTACTAGGATAACAACTCATGTCTTCTCTCTCCTTCCAAACTATATATGTTTATCAAGATCCCATTTCCTCATTTTTTATTTGATTATTTTTAATTTATTAGAATTAACTTATATGAAATTTGAAATAATGTCTCTATGTTTTTTTAAAAACTAATTTGTAAAAGGATAACAGTTAATTTCTTTTAACAAATTACATATATATAATTATTTAACTTCTAAGAAAAATTATTTTTTTAATGATTGGTCAAAACAGCAAACTTTGTTTAAAAAAATTAAAAGAAAAAAAAGGAGCCAAAAGTGTAAGTTGTATTGGAAATGCAACCATACTTTGCACAATAATATTTGATATATAGAATTTTTACTTCACAAAATATCCGTAAAGTTATTATTATGCTTTTATAAATATGATTGAACTATGTGATGCACGGGTACTAATGTAGTAGAATTTAAAACAATGACAATTTCTCTTTGCAATTGGGGGTTATGCTTTGGTATGTGCCCTGAAAAATTCGTATTCACTTCTATGGAAATTTTGCATAAGTTTTTGCAACCTTTTTGTTAAAGTTGATGAAAAAACTGCAAACTTTTGTTCACCTGTAGTAAATTCGTATGAAATTACAACTTTGTATGAAAAATTTTGCAAAATTTGATATAGAAAGTTGCAATTTTTAATTTCAAGTCTTAAAAAAACTTGCGAAATCTTCAAGTTAATTCTGAAGCATTGCCCTTTCAATTGATTTAACTGTATGCCATCGTGTTGCAGCCTTAGTCAGTGTATTGAGACTCTAGATTTCTCATCGTTTCTCTGGGGGTGCACCAGGATAATGTCATTAATCAACATTAGTATTATTTATGATGTTTAATTAAATGCTTGACAATTTTGCACCCTTGTTTGAGATGCCCCTTGTTTTTTGCACCTTTGTTTGAGACGTCCCTTGTTTTCTTTCCGTGTGTTGCATTATACAAGTTGGCCTCATTTTGTTACTTTCACATTTCAGGTCCCACATGAAGGACCAATGTGTGATCTCTTGTGGTCTGATCCAGATGACCGATGTGGATGGGGAATATCTCCACGTGGGGCTGGATATACATTTGGACAGGATATAGCTACAAACTTCAATCACACCAATGGTCTCTCCCTAATATCGAGAGCTCACCAGCTTGTCATGGAAGGGTACAACTGGTGCCAGGTGCCTGAAAATTTTGAAAGCTATATACATGTGTGTGTGTGTGTGTGTGCACATATATATGCATGTGTATATATATCTATATATATAGATAGATAGATAGATAGATAGGTAGATATCTAAAATAAGTGTGTCATCTACATATTGACTCTTTTCTTGATGAATATTTTAGGAAAAAAACGTTGTGACCGTATTTAGTGCTCCAAATTACTGTTACCGATGTGGGAATATGGCTGCAATACTGGAAATAGGAGAGAACATGGAACAGAATTTTCTGCAGTTTGATCCAGCTCCCCGGCAAATTGAACCTGACACTACACGCAAGACTCCAGATTATTTTTTGTAATTTCAGATATCTCTCAGCTGTTTGTAGTTACTGTTTTCTGCTATTATTGTAGATGTTTCTTTAAGGAAAGGAGCTTCCGCTGTTTACGTGGACCGTAATCATCAACATAATTCTTTCTTTTGGGAGTTTTCCTGCTGCTGCTGCCCTGTTTGCACAAGAATCCCATAGAACTGACAGAAACACCAATTGATGTATATTTTTTGAGAGGAGGAAGCAGCAGTATCTTGGCATATCTTATTCTGTAATTTTTTTCCCCCAATTTAGTTAGAAATGAGATTTTTTTTAATACCTGACAGTGATGTTCATCAGAGACTTCTCATGGAACCAAATGAAATTGCAGGTGTTGATTTTACATTATTGAATGATATCATGAGTGCAGGGTTGATTGGGGACAATTTTGTTGTGATCAACAAGTTGTGTTTCTCTTTTGTTTAGCTTTTTGGGGGAAGAAGACCTTGTTGATTTTATACTAATATCATTCCTATACTCAGTGTGGGACATTTATTTTCTACTATTAACATTTCTTAACGCTTCTGCATTGATGTTTAATGTCTAGGATGATTAACTTTTGATAGGGATTTTATTTTTATTTTTGGTAATCAGATAGGGATTTTATCGGTGGGATTTGACACCAAACAGTTCAACTGCTATCACAATCTGTTGCCTTTCTTTGCGTAATCAAGGATTCTACTAGTGGATGCCACTGTGTAAGGATAGGTTTTGCTTCGAAACTAATGTTATAACCTTTAGAAGAACTCATCTCTAAGAAATAGTTGTTAGATGGAGTTTGAGGTTATAGATGAGTATCAGTTGTTTGGTATAGCATATATTTCTTATTCATTTATATTTATGTTGGATTGGGGCTTAATTTAAATATTCAGAGTTTCGAATCGGGGGATAAGGGTGAATAAATTAAGTATGCATGCTCCGGAATTCCATCTGGTTAGTTGAGGGCTTTCCAAAAGATTTAAGTGGCAAATAACGCCAACACAATGCAACACCCCACGCAGCCTGCTCTGCCATTTTGGCTAAATATAGTGCGAGTGATAGATTAAGATCACTGGATATGCGTATTATTTGCTGGAACTCAATATTCAACATTCTATGGTTATCTTTTCCTCACAGGACAAAGTCAGAAGGTGAAGAAGTTCCAAGGCTCTATTTATTTTGATAGAAAAACATCTTCTATGAATAGTCTTATTTACTTATAATTATAAAATATTAAGATAATAAGAAAATTCTATTTGTTAAAAATTAAATATAAGGAAATGAAAAACATTCATTTTTAGACTCTATTTGAATAATTATTTAATAAGTTAATTGGTAGTTGAAAAGTTATAATTAATAACTAATAAATTAGTTAAATGTATTAAAAGTGTTTGGTTAACTAACAAAATATAACATAAAAAAAATGTCAACATAAATAAATATATCAATTAAATTAATTCATGTTTATTATGAGATTAAATTATATTAATTTAATCAAAATATTTATAGTAAAAATATAATTACTTAAAATTTAATTAATTATATTTGAGACATTACATATTTTATTTTTATTTATTATTCAAATGATAATATAATAATATAAAATTTAATTAATTATATTTATAACATTACATATTTATTCACTTATTTATTTTTTATTTTCTCCTTCTGAGTTGTATTAGACTTTCAATAGTCAACGTAAAACTTTGTTGAAATCTCATTTATGGATCACATACGACGAAATATTTATATTAATGCTAAGTTACGACCCAAAAGTAGCACGCTGTATCACTTGAGTACAGTGTTAAATAATATTTTCATATTTGGACTGGTCATTGACTTGGAAAAGTGAGCGGGTGAAAGTCGGAATAGTTAAATCGAGTGGTTGAATTGATTAGTATATTTTTTATATGTATAAATTATAATATTATATGTATACATAAAAAGATTAAATCAATTTAACCTATACAAATATATTTATGAAATATAAAATAATAAATATTAATCTTATTCTAATATTATTTTATAATATTAAAATTATATTAATTTCAATCTAATGAAAATTTTAAGTTAAACGTTAGTTAAATAAGAATAGTTTAATTATATAATATATAATATAAATATATATAGTATATATTAAAAAATATAATATAAATACTATTTATAAAATATATACAATTTAAATAATATATTATATAATATATAGTATTTATAAAAATATATACATTATATATGAAGTTTGTCATTACAATAACAAAGCGGGGTTTAGTCCAAGTGGCAGCAAGATGCGCACTCCATCTTAGCCAACACTGGCTTGAGGCTTGTGGAGTGCAATTCTAATTTTTTTTTAATTGAAATGGCAATTGACCCACCTGAACAGGGTTACACCGATTCGGTAGATTTCTAGGCAAATACTAGGTTAAGTCGATTCAAATCAATCTGACCAGTTGTCCGGATTTATAGTAGAACTCGAACCAAACCAGGCTCCAATTCCCAGTCAAATCGGTTGAACAGGCCAGTCTAGTTCGGGTTTTTAAAATACTAGTGTTAAATGAGTTAAAGCCGTTATATCAGTGCCTAGATATAATGTTAAATAAACAAAGGTCTTCATATTTTTCTAAATTTGATACTTGGAGTATCAGTAAGCTGATAGGTAAATCTTTGAAATTTGTGGATACCATGATTCGAAGAAAGATTAAGATCACGTATCTTCAAGAAACTAAGGAACTAGATACTACAAGATTTAAACTATGATACATAAGAAAAGTAAAAGGTAAGAATGGAGTTAATATTATTATAGATAAAAATTAGAAAAAAAATAATATATGTAAAAAGGACAAGGGATAAGATCTTATCATTAAGATTAATAATTGCACAAGAGATTATCAATATTATTAGCACTTATACACCATAAGTAGAATCAGAGACACATTTGAAGAAAAGTTTTGGTAAAACCTAAAGGGGTTAGTTCAAAAAATTTCACAAATGGAAAATATTTTCATTAGAAGGGATCTAAATGGATATATAGGCAGTGAGGTAAGGCAATTTTAAGAGTACATAAAGGATTTGATTTTGGAGTATTATATGAGGAAGACTAATTTATTCTTAATTTTTTGATAACATATGGTTTCAAGATTGCAAACACTTGTTTTAAAAAACGAGAGGAGCATCTAATCACGTACAAAAGTTGAACTTTAAGGTTACAAATTAATTTCTTTTTAGTAAGGGTTGCAAAGTGATTCTAAGGGAAAGCTTTACTACACAACATAAGGTCTTAGCCCCTAATGTTTATTTTAAAACTTGTAATTAGAAAAGATAATAAGTTATAAATTCAAGGATCAAGTAGTGGTAGCTCAAGAGTGAGAAATAAATAATTTTTAAAAGAATATTATTAGAGAAAGGTAATTGAAAAATACAAAGAAATGTTAACCATATTTAGGATGCAATGGATAAGAGGGTTAGGATAGTTGTTAAGGCAATTTTAAGAGAATCAAAAGGTTTTAAATTGAGAGATAAAGAATCTTAGTAGTAAAATGAAAATGTGCAAGAAAAGGTCAAAACCAAAAGAGAATGTCTTAAGGCCTTACATGTATGTAATAATGCCAAAAATTAGGAATAGTATCGGACAGTTAAGAATAAAATCAAAAAGATAGTGAGCAAAGCACTATCTAAAACTTTTGAGAAGTTCTACTAAGATTTGGGAAAAAAGAATGGAGAATAAAAGATTTATAAGTTTACTAAAAATAGAGAAAGAAAATTAAAAGATTTGAATCAAGTAAGGTGTATTAAGGATAAAGAAGGATAAGTTCTCACTCACAAATAAAGATATCAAATAGAGATGGAAGAAGTACTTTTATAAGCTTTTCAATGACAAGTAAAAATTGAATAGGGATATGGAAGATTAGAAACCTAAGAGGACAAACAAAATTTAGCTTATTATTGTAGAATTCAAGTTAAGAGGTAAAAAAAAAACTCCTAAAAAGATGGATAATGGTAAAATTGTTAGTTGTGATGGTATTTTTATTGAAATTTAAAAATATTTAGGAGAACAAGGTATCTTTTAGCTCATAAGTTATTTAATGAGATTTTCAGTTTAAAAAAATATCAAATGAGTGGAGAAGGAGCATTTTGGTGCCTACATATAAGAAAATAGGGGATATCTAGAACTGTGCAAACTATCGAGAGATAAAACTTATTAGCCATACTATGAAATTATGAAAAAAAAAGTGATTGAGCACGAATTAAGAGATGACATTAGGATCGCAAAGAACCAATTTGAATTTATGTCAAGAATACCTACAACAAAGGCTATTTATCTTTTACAAAGGTTGATGGAAAGATATCGAAGTAAAGAAAGAGACTTACATATGATTTTCATTGGCCTAGAAAAAGCCCATGATCGAGTATCAAGAAAAGTATTATGGAAAGTTTTGGAAAAGAAAGGAGTTCGTATTGCATATATCTGGATTATATAAAACATGTATGATGAAATAATTACAAGTATAAGAACTCTGGATGTGAGATAAAGGATTTTTTCATAAGGATAGATCTGCATCAAGATTTAGTCTTGAATCCTTACTTATTTAATCTAATTTTAAATGTTCTTACTAGAAACATACAAAAGACTATCCCTAAATATATGCTATTTACGGATGATGTAGTTCCAATCGAGGAATTAAGGGAAGAAGTTAACTATAAACTGGAGTTATAGAAACAGGTATTGGAATAAAAGGATTTTTACTTGAATAGAAGTAAGATAGAGTATATATACTGTAAATTTAACAAGAAATAAGATATAAATTATTTAAAGGTAAGAATTGGAGAACATGTTATACAACAAGTATTTAAATTTAAGTATCCAAGATCTATATTATAAAGCAATAGAGAAATTGATGGAGATGTCACACACAAGATATAAATAAGATGGTTAAAATGAAAAAAGGCATCAGGAGTTATTTGTGATTGCAAAATACCTACTAAGCCTAAAGAAAAATTTCATTATACCATTATATGACTAATTATGCTTTATAATAATAAATATTAGGTTCGAAAGGGACAAGAGTAAAAATGAAAATAGTAAAAATAAGAATATTAAGATGAAAATAAGAGTAATAAAAAAATAAGATACAAAATGAATGCATACAAGAGTATATTAATGTGATATCTACTGAGGAGAAGATGACTAAAAATTAATTAAAGTAGTTTAATTATATGCAAAGAAGGATATTGGATGCATTAGTGAGAAAAGTCGATCACATGACTCTTAATCCTATGAAAAGGTATGAAGGAAAGTTAAAAAAGACATTAGTAGAAGTTATAAAAAAAGATTTCTTAATGAATAATATTACTGAAAATTTGGTTTCTAATAAAATCCAATAACATAATAAAATCCAATGGCGTCACACGATTCACGTAACTGACCTCACTTAATGAGATAAAATTTTATTATTGTTGTATTTATTTTTTATTATTTATATTAAATTAATAAAAATATATCAAATATTTATTTACATGATTTTATTGTTATTTAATTAAAAGAAGAGGGGCAAATTTAAAAAAAAATTTGAAAAATTATTAATTTATAAGTTACCTTGTAAAGCCTATCAAATAAGAATTTATAAACTACTAACTTCTAGTGTGTCAAATATTTTTAAAAGATAATTTATTAACTAAACCAATAAATTTATTGTACCAAACACATTTAATGAAGAAGTTGTTTTCCTTCACATTAGTGGCACCATGCATCATCATCATCATTATTATTATTATTATTATTATTATTATTATTATTATTATTATTATTATTATTATTATAGGTGACACCTTAGTTGAACACAAACAAATGAGATTTTTTTTAATAAAAAATATTTTTCAACAAAACATACCGAGACTTAATATGAATTATTTGCAGTCAATAGTTTAATTCTATTGAGACTATAGAATCGAACATAGAGTCTTCAAAGTCCAAGTCGCATTATAAGTTGGAGAGATTTTAAGTTGAAAGCTAGTATACTTAGGAGTCGTTTAGTTCATATAAAAAATAAATTCCTGCAAGAAATTAAATTTTCTAAGAAGTTACTTTCTATGCGAACTTCTCAAACAATTCTCAATGTTATTTGGTTAACATGAAGGAAATTGCATTTTTCAGGAAATACAAGTTACCTAAGGAGGGAGTAGATAAATGATTTCCCATGTTCTATGGAAAATACAATTTCCTGGGAAGTGATTTTCCAAATTTTGTAAGCAACCAAACAACTCACAATTTTCTATTTTTTGGGAAATACAACTTCCCACATTTTTGCTGCGAATCAAACGACCCATTAAATTGTGTACACTAAATTATCAAACAGAAAAGAAAGGGATACACAATTTATTGTAATATCTCAATGCACTTTGAGCAACTAATAATCTTGTAATGTTGGAATCTCTCTACTTTATATATAATCTGTTTGATCGGAAGAAAATTCTGTTAAAAGAAAACTAAAATTTCAACATAAACACCACCAACAATAAAGGAAATAACCCGAAAATTCTAAACTGGTGGCTTGCAAATATGTTAGTTGACAAATGAAGTCAATAAACAATTTCTGCCAGCACAGGTTCATCAGAAAATTATCCATGAATCATGATTGCATGAGTAACAACATGTTTCTACGCATGTGGGATCTGCATTCATGAATTGAAGAATCAATAGACAGGAAAAAAAACCTTTATTGCAAAATTGATTCGCTACAAATACAATCAAAAGAAACCAATGGCCTAATAGAATCTAATATATATAGATATTTTTTTTGGCCCTAATTCCCAAGAATCTAATGCAATGCTTGGGGAATTGTGAAAAATGGAAAAGAAAAAGAAAAAACTTAATAAGGAACAAGATGATATCATTTTAACAGTCCTGTGTCTCAAACTCAAAACCTAGAGTTTGTTTGAACCCTTCCGACTGCTGTATATCCTGACACTGAAACTGCGCTCTTTTTCTTCATGTATATGATTGATCCACTAACCACCAATAAAAATATCACGATCCCCTGTTCCACGTATTTCACGAAATAATATTCATGGCTTGAATACAAGCATATAATCTTGTCTATCAACAGGCAGAGCACCAAATTTAACTGAGTTTTTCATAACGACATTTCAGGAGAGTTCAAAAACAGAAACGCCAACATGCCTCAAATAGGACTAGAAATAAACTAAGCCAACTCGTGATCCAGATATAATTTGATTCAAAAATTGGTTCAATGAGTTAGGTCTATAAACCAATTAAGTTAAACCCAAACCTAAAAGATTGGCTCAATCATTAAATGAACCAAATTTGATTTATTGTTAGTTCAACTTGTTTGATTTATGAACCAACTTAATAAATTAATTATATATTATATCTTAATAATATTTATGAAATAAATTATAATACTAAATATAATTTTATGTATTATGTACTCTATTTAAATTAATCTAAATAGCATTTTTTAAATGATTTTAGACTAAATGAACCCAATAAGCCAAGTTAATAAACCACTAATACAAGTTGACTTGATTCATTTTGATTTAAATTTACTTGAGATTTAGGTTTATTTAATTAGATTAAATGAGTTATCAATTTGAGTCAAATGCTTCACAAGTTTAATTTGAGTCGAATTTGAACAAAAAAATTTTGATTCATATAAATACAAATCAAGTTTCAAGTCAAGCTGAGCTGGTTAACAGCTCAACTCCTATATGCCTTAGCCTCAGACAAAGAAGAGACTTCTTGCATCTCATTTTATACGTTTATGTTCTCAAAGTCATGGTTTAAATTTGTCACCATAACCATTTGCCAGAAAAGTGAACATCTGAGTATTAATTGTCTAAGACAGTAAGTAGACTTCTGTAATTATCAGCAAATGTTACAAATGTTAATTGCACGAAGATCCCCCATACTCCCAGCAGGGATGGAGAGGAAAAACCTGAAAAACACTTATGTTCATAGCCAGCAATGGATAGCAAATCACCTAGATAGTACTACAACTACAACTACGATATGGATCGTTCCAAAACTAACTAGTAGAGACAATGAGTAGCAGAAAATCTCAAACATAGTACGAAGAAATGTGTGGCTAGGGAAGAAATATGCCACACAGACCTAATCCACTTTATAGTGCTGCATTGACCATGATATATGCCGCCTAAAACAAGATTGAGGAGAGAATCTTAAGGAACTGCAGTCACAGCACTTGAACATCCCATGAGGCTGCAATATTTATATAACCTAATTGCTCATCCTTGAAATTTGAGCTCAACTGGTTATTGCTGTATTGGTGACAAACACATTAGTGTGGAGCGTAACCCTTCCCAAGGTGATATATATTACAGATTTGGAGAGTTAAGCCCATGATAATTACTTAAGTATGGCTGATAAAACATGTGGGAAATCATACAACATGAAGATAGGATGTTCTCATTATGTAATCAGAATTTGCATTCTGTGGTTTATGATCCTAGTAAAGTAATAGCACTCTGCTTCCCTTCTTAGAACATTTAACCCAGACTCCTTCCTATTAAAGGGTTAATATGTCACAGATTTTCCAGTAGCTTAAAAAACTGAACAGCAGGTGGTTCAAATGTTAAATTCCTAAGTGATAATCCTCTATTGGTTATATTTAATTCAACAACAACCTAACATGCTATAAACCTATTAATGTAGAAATGGAATTAGTCAAGCAATCAAGTCCAAAAGCTACTAATCAAATATGACAACAAAAGTTGGACAAAAAAATGAAGATTACCTCAAAACTAAGTACTGATAGCTTCTCTTCAGCAGGTGGGGGTATGCAGCTTCTGTATGTGATGTAAGACTGTGATTTACCATTTGAAGCAGATGACTCATCCAGTAGACCTCTCTGTTTTCCAGAAGTATCAGAGTTTTCCATGGAAGACTGAGCATTTTGAGAATTTATCATTGTAGAATCCTTCACAACATCTTTAATTTCTACACATTTGAATGGAATTCGATAGCCAGTCTCACTGCAGCGATATTTCTCATCACCCTACAAATGCACAAAGAAATTAGTAAATAAAAGTATGAGTCAAGAACAATTACTAGGATGAACACAATTCCTACCCATCATACAAAGAGTGACTTAAGGAACATGTGATAAGAGGTCATATATGCAGTCCTGAGGGAAGATATAAGAAGTTTATTAACAATTAAGAAGCTTCAAATACTGCAAGAGGAAAAGTGAAGAGCATGAATTTAAATCCCATCTCGTACATTGATCATAATCTGCAGTCCTCCAACATCTAGTCTCGAGTTTTGAAATAAATGTTTACTGAATCTATTCCATCTTCTCAAATGCCCTTATGTCATATGATCCATAAATCAACAAATAACCCGCCAATATCTACATGAGCTAGAATTAGCTCTGTATCCATGTATCTCAAAGCCTTAATCTCACAGTTAGACAGCTTGTTAACGATACTAACAAAATGAAATGACCACAATTATAACACGATCAAATAGCACGATCAAGACCAATGCAATCATCCAGCAGAACGACAAGAAAAGGCGTGGGATCTAGCAAAAGATCAAATCCCTCCTCCCCCACACAAACAAAAATAAAAAAAGTAAAAAAAAAAAATGTAACCTTCTCAGAATAGAGGCAAGGAACGCAGGGACCAGAAGGGGAGCAATCAAACGTAGCGTTTGATCCTTTGGTCTTCTCCTTGAAACTCAATAGAACTCTGCGCCCGAACCCATCTGGGATTCTATTCAATTTCAACCAAAAAGCGTAACAACCTTTAGATCAAAATTAAAATATAGATCACTAATCAAGAAGCCTCATTTTACAGTGATGCAGAGGGAGCGAGACTTACATTTGCTGTCCCAAAGCGTGAAGTGGCGCAAGGAAGAAGAAGACAATGATGAGAGGAAGGAACAATTGTACATTTGAGGAATTCATTGTCTAAATTTGCGTTTACCAGTTCTTCAACTCTTCTCTGTTGGAATTTTCGGTTGCTAGGCATCAGATCAAAGACAATCTCTTCATTGGCCTTATTATAATTTGGGGGCTAAATCATTCTTAATCAGATTTCCAGACCACTACCATCACTGATCACCGTCTGCAGAACAGGGTAGGAATACCTACGGGTTTTAGAAGACTTCGTGTAAATACGTTTGTGATAAATAACAATTTGTACCTCGGAATTGAAGAATGAATTGTGAAATTATTAATTAAAAGTAATTATAAAAATTTTATTAAAAAAATTTATGATGCATCACTTCTTTAATAATGTAAATTTATACCAATAAATTAATAATTATAATTTAATTAATTTTAATATAGTAATAGATCCTACTTAATATTGATTAAATTAAAACCATTAATTTAGAAGTATTAATTTACAAACAAAAAGAAAAAATGGTGCCCTGCATGCACTCTCAGATTTCATTGTAAAGAGATATAAAGTGTGTTTGTTTGTGTTTTCAGTTTTTTATTTTTAAAAAAAATATGTTTAGTAAGCTATTTTAAAAATAATCTTAAATTATAATAATATCATTAATGAAATATATTTTAAATATAAAAATAACTCAAAGTTATTTTTATTTTCTTATTTTTAAAACACATATTTTAAAAATAATTTTTAAAATTAAAAAGAGAAAACACTTAAACAAATATATTTTTTCCTTTATTTTTAAATACATAAAATTGTTTTTAAAAATACAAACCAAACAGACTCAAAATGGTTATTTGTTTTGTTTTCTCTTCTTCCTTTGGGTATTTTTTTACAACTCAAGAAAGATCATATAATTATTATTATTATTTTTAGTTGAAGATCATATCATTATTATTATTAAAATTATCAAATTTACATTAAAAACATAGCATTATACTAGATAATGAAAATATTTAAAGCATAAGGAATTTATGATAGTTTTCCAGAACCTTCTTAATTACATGACCAACTCACTTGAGGACTTCTTGAATAGTAACATTATATTTTATAAGATACCATAGTAATGATAAATTAGAATTTGCATGCAAATATCTACATACAGATTTAACAACCAATCAAATTCTTTAAGGACTAGCAATTGAACCCTACAAAACATCCACAACTACCTTACAATCACTTTCCACTTGCATAACTCTACCTTTAGAATAGTGCTAGACAAACTTCTATCTCTTAAAAAGTTAGATATTTTTATTATTAAATTACTTTTAATATAGTGAAATTTATATTTTTAATTTCAATTCACTTATTGTGATATTCAAAAAAAGGCATTTTAATAGTAAAAGTATTTAATCCCTTAAGCGATGGAACTCTTTATATCATTACTTTCAAAATTGAAAGAAACAATAATTACTTTCTATATAGCCAATAATTCTGTAAATAAGGCTGGACCCCACTTAAAATTGTCATTATAACTTTGCAATGAGCTAGGCTAGTCAACCTACATATAGGCTCTTTTAAAAAATATTTTATATTTTTAAACCTTTTAAGAATAAAAAAATTTAAACCATTTCAAGGCATTAAATATTCATCCATAAATAAATCATAACACATTTAAAAATTATATATAATCTTAAAAAAAATACTATATATATACATAACATAATTTATAAAATACTCACAAAATAAAAATAATTTATAACACAATCGTATATAATTAAAAGTAAGAGAAAAGAGTATGATTTTATATGAAATGGAAACATATTTGTGTGTGGTTGGCTTGGCTTATTAGGGGTTAGCCTGTGCAAATTGTAGACCATACAAATTGAATTGAATTTGGCCTATATTTAAACAAACCTCAAATTTAGAGCTCAAGTTTGCGCAGTCTCATAGCTTGTGAGCCAAATCAATAGCTCTAATTGTCATGCCAAAACCATAAAACATCATCATGATAATTTTAAGCCAAGAATGCCATTACTCCAAAACCATCACACCAACAAGCATTAACATTTAGCTTAATTGAATCACCAATTAGAGGATCCTAACTTATTAAGCCTTGGGCATGGCCTATTGTAACATTAGGACTTTCCTGTAATAACCTTAATTTCTATAGCTTGGTATTATCCTCTTAGCAATTACATTTAATTAGCATCACAACCTTATTAAATTTTACCTTGTAGCTAATGTGTACAATAATAAGCAACTTTCTCACACCACTTAAGCATCATTACCTTAAAGATGAGCAGACATAAACCATAAATGGTAATCATTCATAATGTCATAATCCTAACCTAATCATGATTGGTGTGGTTTGGTTTACATATCAGAATCTTGAATAATTAATTAAAGTATAAATAAGGAGGAAAGCAACATTTGGGAAGAATGGACATTTCATTTTTTTATCAACATTAAGGTTCATAAAAAATAAGAAAGTTAGATTTACTTATATCTCTCTTAATATAAGAATAAAATAGTTTAACTAACTTATTAAGGGTTTAACTCATAATTCTTCTACTTATGGCCTATATATATAATAAGGTTTAAAACTATCTAAATAAAAATATTTGGTGCTACTAAACCAAATTGAAAAGCATGCCAGCAAGTTTATCTTTAAAAAAATGGTGATGAAGGCTCAATTTGTGTATTTACAAAATAAATCATGGAGAATTGAGTTCCAAGACTTAATGAGTAAATACTCTAATATAAACAATCATCACAATGAATTAAACATTCCTATAGGATCGTCTTCATGTAAAATTGAGCATCTAAACATTTATATTATCAATTCATTTCCAAATGGCCTTAAGACGCTTAACCATAACCATATCATCACAAGTATATCACATAAAAATAATTATTAGTAATTAGATTCCAAATCCACATCATAATGCATAATAATTAATAATAAATCACACATATCCACCTTATGAGTCTTATGTTAACCTTATACCTTTCATAAACTTTCAATCCTTGTCCTTCAAATATCAACCTTATACCCTTCACAAGTATATTATAGGGAACTCTAGTATTTACTTTACCCCTAACACATTTCTCAATTTTTAGGTACACAATGTTTTCATTTCTTATATCATAACATAAATCATACTCATCATACTAGTAAAACAAAACCATGCCTTAATACATGATCATACTACACATCTCATTGCATAAATAAAATTATAAGTTTGTTCATATCATATATCATATGGTACAATATCTTAATTCTTCATATCAGAACCACCAATACATATATTTATCTCATAAATATCATAAACCATCATATCTTAATGTTTAGAAATCATACATCCCATATTAGATCTTTAGAAATCATGATAAAACCAAGTTAAGTATAATTTACTATATATTTAACTATAGAAGTCCCTAAAGCAAATTCTAGGGTCTATAATTAACTCAGTATTTAATTATCGAGGTCCAGAAACAAATTCAAGGTTTAATAGTCCATTATATATTCAACTATTAAGCTTTAAAGAGCATTTTAGAGGTTTATAGTTAACTATCAACCTTTATAAAGCAACTTGTGGCCTTATAGTCCACTATACTTTTCTAGAATGCATTTTCTAGAGCATAGTCGACTATCACTTGATATTTTGCAAATCCTTCAAAGTTTTCACTATTCATATAAGATTTTAGCCTTCCTCATGCATTAAATACTCAACCAAATGTCATGTAATCATCCATGCAATAATGCAACACCTTAGTAAAGTCATTCTCATCATTTATTTCAACAGGTATCTTTAATTAATACAATATCCAAGCATTTATACTTGTATACCCATAAAAGCTTACAATATTGACTTCAAGCTTAAATTCTTGAATTATAGCTAAAAAAGTGAAGTATTTACTCATCTAGTATGGATGAGGAGGATAAGAAGTTGTATTTGATGTTATTTAACCTTAATCACACCAAGATCAAGGATTTTCTAAGTTAGGGTTCCAAATTCTTATTCAAACCTAATTATTTTAATCCTCATCAAAGCAATAACAGATAAAGAATCTCAATGAGGATGATATTCTTATCTCCTTGATTAGATGAAAATTTTAAGGAAGTATGATATTCCTTTACTTTGATTTGGAAAAAGAGAAAATGAGGAGTGGGAGGAGGAGAAAATAGGTTAAAAGAATTTAGAGAAAATAAATGAAAAAAAGGATAATGCTCATAAAAATCAAATAAAAGCCAAGGGTATTTTTGAAATTATTTTTTAAATTTCCTTAATAGTCATATACTCACTTATAATAACTCAAAATCTTATACTTAATTACTCTATTAACCTTTTCTCATTTATTTTTCATAAAATCTATATTCTCATATTTATTAAAATATTAACTTTTATTTTATTCCATAAATCACTTACAGTTATTTGCCAAAATTTCTTTTCTATACATAAAATTTCTAGTTCACATAATATGTGTAAGTTATTCTAATTATTTTCTTTCATAAAATAAAATTGATATTATATTATTTTAAATAGAGTATTACAATACTTCCTCTTTCAAAAGAATTCGTCCTCAAATTCTTGGAATGTACATTATCCTATTGGTAACACAAGAATATAATGAAATTAAACCCGTCACTCACTAAAAAGATAAAAGGTATTTTTATCACATTTCCAATTCTAATTCCTATATAGCCTCTTCCACTTTGTGGTATTTCCAATGAACTTTTATTTATAAAAATTCCTCAAAACTTAACTTTCAAACTTGATGATCAAGGATCTCTATCAGTTATTCTCATAAGTTAACTTAAGATCTAGTTATAATCGTTCATCTTGAATCATATGAGACTTATCAAGTCAGTATTTCTAAAGCATTGACATATGGAATACAAAATGAATGGCTTGTAAGCTATCTGATAATTCCAAATAATAAACTATAACTCCAACATGTTTACAAGATGAATAACTTGTAAGTTATCTAATAATTCCAAATAATAAACTATAATTCCAACATGTTTAAGTATTGGGAATGGCCCAATGAAATAAGATACTAATTTGCCCTTTTTCCTAAGCCATATTAGATTGTTCATAAGCAAAACTTTTAGAAATACAATGTTCCCTACTTGGAACTCTAATTATTTCTTCTTCTTATCTACACATGACTTTTATCTATCCTAAGCTACCTTCAATTGATCTTAGATAATCTAAACTTTTGCTAAAGCATTGGTTACCAACCAAATCTAATTCTAGAAATTTTGCTTCTTTTAGTTCAAACCATCTTATTATAGAATGCCATTTCCAACTATAAAGTTCATTGTAAGGTGCCATCTAAATGTTAGATTAGTGGTTCTTGTTATAAGCAAATTTGACCAATGGTAAATACTTCTCCTAAATCCTTTCAAATTCTAGGGTACATACCTTAAACATATCTTCCAATATTTGAATGGTTGCTCAAATTGTCTATCAATTTGTTCATAAAAGGTATACTAAACCATAGTTGAGTCCTTAATGCTAGCTAAAATAATTGCTAAAAGTGAAATGTGAATAGGGTACTACAATCTGATATAATTATGATTTGAACTTAATGCAAAAGTATGACCTTGTCAAGATACAATTGAGCAAAGTGAGTTATAGTAAAAGTAGTCCTAATTGGTAGGAAATAGATTAATTTAGTCAACCTGTCGATTATGACCCATATGGAATTGTATTTTTTTTTAGTTGTCGGTAAGCCAAACAAGAAGCCTATGGTAATGCTATCCTATTTCCATTTTAGTATTGAAAACAACTGATGTATTCTAACCAAGCATCAATGTTTTACTTTTACCTACTGGTGAGTAAGACATTTTATCACATAGTTTGACATATCTTTTTTCATTCCTTTCAACTAAAAATGTCCTTTAAATCATGATATATTTTCACCACTCCAGGATATGTCATGTATAATAAGTTGTGAGCTTAGTGTATCAATTTATTCCTTTTATTCATAAGAACCTAAATTCTTCCTTGACAATACATTACTCCTTTTTCATCAAAAATTAAATTAAACTTCATTCCATTAATCTCTTTTTCTATTAAAGTTGCATAATTCAAATCATTCTTCTAAGTATTCTTACTCTTTTCCATGAGTACAGATTAGATGGCCATATAAGCTAACATTACACTTTATCCCTTTAATGGTACCTCTATTGCCTTACTTATAGATTTCTTACTAAAAACATCCATTATCATATTAGTGTTATTAATATAATAAAAGATCGAGCAATTAAAATCTTTAATAAACTCCATCAATCTCCTTTATCTCAAGTTAAATTCTTTTTACTCAAAGATGTACTTTAAGCACACGTGATTTTTGTATATTTTGGTTATTTCTCTATATAAGTAATGCTTTTAGATTTTCAAAGCGAATATTATTGTTACCGTTTCCAAATTATGAATAGAGTAGTTCTGCTTGTGTTTCTTTAACTATCGAGAAGCATAATCTATCATATTACCATGCTACATGAGAACATGCTTGACTCCAATTCTAAGTGTGTCACATTATACCATATACCTTATAGTGCTTGAAGGTAATGCCGACACAAATGCAGTTATCAAGCATAATTTTAGCTTCTGAAAGCTATTCTTACATGCATCCAACCTCTTAAATTTAACTCCTTTTTATAATAATTTGATTAACAATGTAGAGATCTTTGAAAAGTCTTTAACAAATCTTTTATAGTGACCTACCAACCCAAGGTAACTATAAATCTCAATAACTATGATAGCTTTAACTAATTATCTAGTACTTTAACATTTTGAGGGTTTATCTGTGACACAATGTGCCCAAGGAATTTGACATTAATTGTTTAAAATTTGCATTTAGAAAATTTTGTGTATAATTAATGCTCTTACAAGGTTTGTAAAATTGCTTAGAGGTGCTGAACATGTTTTTCCTCACCTTTTGAATAAACTAAGATATCATCTATAAAGACAATAATGAAATTATCTAGATATAACTTGAACACATGATTCATCAAGTTTATAAAAGTAATTAAGGCATTAGTCAATATAAAAGACATGATTATGAAATTAAAATGGCTGTATCAAGTACCAAAAATAGTTTTTGGAATGTCCTCTTAGCAATGGTGATAACCTATGCAAAAATCAATCTTGGAAAAGTATTTTGCTTCTTGGAACTGGTCATTAATGCAAGGAAAAGGACACTTGTTATTGATGGTGACATTGTTAAGTTAATAATAAATTGGAGCTCTTTAAAGTGTAAAGCTCAAGCATATAAAGCCTTTGTCTATCAAATATTCCAACTATTCGTTTAACTTTTGTAATTTCATTAGGCCCATTTAGTATAAGGTTCGGAAATAGGTTCTTTGTTGAGTAACAAATCAATATGAAAATTCATTTCATAATTTGGTGATAACCCAGGAAATTCTTTTTAAAACACATTAAAAAACTCTTTTACTGTAAAGGTAGTATTGACATCATGGATAAATTGATTTTAATCATACACTAAGGCTAGGAATGCAGTGCCTACTTTTCTAATGAGTTTTTAAGCCTTAATACTTGAAGTGATGCTAATGGTGTTTAGCAACATATCTTCTTAAAACTTAATAGGTAGAAAACTTTTTATAAAAATGGTAACAAATTTGTTAAAATGGTTCACATACATATGGTATACAAACAACTACTCTATCCTTAAAATCACATTATGATCACCCATATTAAGCAAAATTACATTTACTAGTATTATATAATCATGAATCTTTATGGGGCAAATCTCTAATTTATATATAGCTATAAGAAACTTTCCTTCCAAAGTCATTACAATTATAAGTACATATATCAATTTAGTAGATTTACCTAGGTAGCAACAAATCTTTTTAATGTAAAAGAATGGATAGCTATAGGATCAAACAAACTTTAGCATAATGGTTTTTAATTGAAATGGTACTTATCACAATAACATTAAAGGCATAAGCTTTTTAATGAGTCAAAGCATAAACTTAAGTTTGGCTTCTACTCACCTCTCTCCTTAGCTAAGAGTATGAACACCTTTAGTAGGTGTTAAAGAATTTCTTGGATGATAAGTAAGTGAAGGATTTAGGGTATCTTATTGAGATATAAAATAACTTGTACCTTAGCTTTTAATATTGTTAAGACAATTTCTAGTTTTGTGTCCAACTTTCCTATATTTGAAACATTCTCCCCTAAAATGGTTATAAGGATCATCATTGCAGAATTGACATTGTGAACACTAGGGTTTTCCATTACCTTGCCTTAAAGAGGTTAATCTCATAACAAACCATTTCCACTATGTTTAAATTTATTAAAAGGGTATCCCCTTAGAAGATTATGTTTAGCTCGATCATTTGGATTAACTTCTTTTCCTTCTTTAGCTATCTTTTTCTCTTTTCCTTAAATTTCAATTCAAGCCTCAGTGCTTAATCCATCACTTCTTGATAAGTAGTATTTTAATCAGCATGAATTTTCTTATAATAATATTAATCCCAACAACCCTATAAAAACCTCTCTACCTTAGCCTTTTTAGCTGAAATTAAGTAAGATGCATATCTCCATAACCAAATGAATTGAACATTATACTCAACAATTAGAAAATCCTCTTGTTTTAAATTCTCAAATTCTTGAACTTTCTCTTAGCATATGCTTAGAGGTAAAAAGTGATCAATGAAAAGTTCTTTGAAAGCTACCTAAGTTAAAGGCTCTAAGTGTAAGTCTCAATATGCTTTAGTGTCAATGAACTAGTAATAAGCCATATTATCTAATTAGTAGCCCACTGACTTAATCAATAGAGGAGTGAGGCTTTGTAATATATTGCCTAACTATGTAATGTGCTCTAAAAACTAATAAGTATCCATCGTCAAGTTAAAATCAAAATATCTTGGTGAATTTAACTAAAGAAACTCGTGCTCCATTTTAAATTTATTTCTTGTCCCTCTTGCAAAAGTGGTACGCTCCCTCTATTATTCCCTCTCTTGATTATAACTCTTATCATGATCACCTAGATTATCCATATATTCACCTTGGTCTTTTGAATAATTATATTTTAAATACCAAGTAAGAACCATGTCAACCCAATCTGAAACATGCTATTTAAAATATGCAGTCCAAGGTAGAAAATATTGGTTATTTTCTTTACTAGCCTTTCACTTACTATTATGAGCTTGCAAGCTTCTAGATGATTCTTCATGCTCAAAGTGGTTAGCTCACATTAACTATATCCTAATTTCATAAAATTTTCTAAACAATCAAACTATGATTTAAAAAAATAATAGGCAATTGATTAAACAATTTATCATATACAAGCCTAATATCTATACATATTATAAGGTTTATGAAAATGGTATTAGTAATACCTGATCTCAGGTGCACATGCCACTTGTATAATTTTGGTCAATACCTATCAGGTTAGTATGTAAATAGAACTTAAAGACCTCAACCTATTAAGAATCTAAATTATGCTCTAATACCACCCTTATTATGACTTTAACCAAATCATGACTAGTGTAGAACTCGTTGCTTAATTTCTACCAATCTAATTTGGTTTACTTATTGCAATCTTGAATAATTAATTAAAGTATAAGCAAAAAAGAAGGCAATGTTTTGGAAAAATAGAAATTTTATTTGTTATCAATATTAAAGATCATAAAAAATAAGAAAGTTATATTTACTTATATCTCTCTTAAGATGAAATTATGCTAGTCTAATTAACTCATAAGATATTTAATTCATGATTCTTCTACTTGTAGCATATATATAGAATAAAACCTAAAACAATTTAACTACAAATATTTGATTGAAAATCATGCCAACAAGTATAGCTCTAACAAGGTTGTAGTGGAAGCTTAACTTATTTATCTGCTAGATAAATCATGGAAGAATAAATCTAAGACTTAGTGAATAAATACTCTAATATAAATAATCATAATAATGAATTAAACTTACATATTAGATCATCCTCTTAGAAAACTTAAGACATAAATATTCACACTATTAATCTATTTCCAGGTAACCTTAAGAGGCTCAACCATAATTATATTATTATAAGTATATTACATAAAAATGACTATTAATAATCAAATTCCAAATCCACATCACAATACATAAATGATTAATAATACATCACATACATCCACCTTGTGACTCTAAGGTCAACCTTCTACCTTCTATAATCTTTCCATCCTTATCTCTCCAAAGTTAACATTATACCCTCTACAAACACATTACTGAGGATTAATCATTCGATGTTCATATTATCTTCAACATATTTCTTAATTCTTAATTACTTAATGCTTTTATTCTCATATTATAACATAATCAAACAATACCATGCCTCAATGCATGGTCACACAACAAATTCCACTACATAAATAACATTACAAGTTTGTTCACTACATATATTATATGGTACAATACCTCAATTTCTTATTTCAGGGCCATCTATACATATATTTGTCTTATAGGCATCATAAACCATCATATCTTAGTGTCTAGGAATCATACACTTCACATTGGACCTATAGAAATCATTATGAAACAAAGTAGGCTAGGTATAATCAACTATTTACTCGACTATGAGAGCTACCAGAGAAAATTCTAAAGTCTATAAATGATTATATAGTCAACTATCAAATCCAAGAACAAATTTGAGACTCACTAATCAACTATATAATTAATTACTAAGTTTCAAAAAGCATTTTAAAGGTTCATAATTAACTATATAGTTAATTATCAACCTTCAGAGAATAATTGATGGCTATATTGTCGATTATACTTTTCCAAAACACATTTTTTGGGGCATAATTGACTATCACATAGGATTTTTTAGTTCTTTCGAAGTTTATATTATTAATCCAATATTTTAGCCTCTTTAATGCATTAAATACTTAACCAAACATTATGCAATCATAAAGGCAACAACTTAACACCTTATTAAAGCCATTCTCATTGTTTATTTCAATAAGCATTTTCAATTGACACAACATCCAAGCATTAGTAGTCATATACCTATAAAAGCCTACAATATTCACTTTAAGCTTAAAATCTTGAATTTTAGATAAAAAGTTAGAGTATCTAAGGATCATCATCAGTTGTATTTGATATTCATTAACCTTAATCATACCAAAATCAAAGAATTTTTTAAGTTAGGGTCCCACATTCTTATTAGAACTATAATACTCTAATTTTCATCAAACTAAGAGGAAACAAAGAGAAATCTTAGTAAAGATATTGTAAACCTTGATTAAATGGAGAATTTAAGGAAGTATGATGTTCCTTTACCTTGATTTGAAGAAGGAGATAATAAAGAGTGGGAAAAGGATAAGAGAGGTTGAGTGGATTTGGGGAAAATGAATAAGAAAGATAATGGTGCTCATAAAAATAAAATAGAGGCTCAAGGTATTTTCAGAATTATTTTTTAGATATTTTTCATACTCATATACTTACTTATAATAATTCAAGATATTATAGTTTATTATTATATTAAACTTTCTTCATTTATTTATCATAAAATTCATATTTTTATATTTACTAAAATATCTAATTTTATTTTACTCCATAATTCATTTATAGTTATTTGCTAAAATTTCTATTTCACATAATGATTATTGCTTATTCTAATTATTTTTTTCACATAATAAATTTGAAATTATTATATTTTAAAGAGAGCATAACACATAGTGCCTACCCACGAATCACCTACCAACAACAAGTCAATATGGTCATTGATGAATCATAACTAAAGAGCTAAAAATACGATACCCTACAAATTATCATGCTCTAACTCTAAGCACGTGACTAATGTAGAAACTCACTATAGAATGGCCTCCTACAAGCTTAACAAACTTTAATAATGACTTATGTATAACATAAATAAGACCCTAATAACTATAATTCATAGAATGACAACTTTCTTATCAAATTTACTAAAATTTTTGTACAGTTTCCTTTATTTTTGGACAATAGCTAAGGATATGTAACATATATCCAATAGGGTTATATGCCTAAGATAACACATGTTATGAAAAGTAACCTAAACATGTTTTAAACAAATAAATTCACATAACATGCATATGCACTCAATTTCCTTTTCCAACTATCCAATAACCTTACCATTGTGCCACAAAGCTTTTGATTAAGGTCA
This sequence comes from Sindora glabra, assembly GCA_020226215.1. Taxonomy (NCBI): domain Eukaryota; kingdom Viridiplantae; phylum Streptophyta; class Magnoliopsida; order Fabales; family Fabaceae; genus Sindora; species Sindora glabra. Next base: position 108,182,287 of record CM035225.1, read on the forward strand.
TTAGCTTAAATAATTTCTTTTATAAATCTTGAAAGTTAGGAAAGTTAGGAAATTAAGGGATGAGTTACAAGAACCCAATGAGTAGATAAAATATTAAAGCCCGTGACTTAAAACATAGTTTATGAAAATAAGATATGCCATGTTAAAAATCATAAATTCATAAAACAATAAGTTTAAGGAAAAAATTAAATTCAACCTTTAAAACTTACTAACTCGTGAAAATAAACTTAAACTTGTACTTTCAAAATACAAGTCTTTTATTTACATAATCTATCTATCAAAATAACAGTTTCATAATTAAATCTTACTATTGCATAAACTATAGGCATATACAGAAATTTGAAATACTAAGAAAACATACAATTTAAATTTAAAAAATCATGTAATACAAATTCAATGGGATTTTTCTCATATATGACTAAATAGATCACATGTTTGCACTAGGATTCAAAAGAAGGTCTTATTGTCACTTTTATGACCTATGGCATTTTGGTCCTACTACTAAACAAATATCATAAATGTAATGCACTAGAATTCAAAAGATAACCCCTTTGTCAAGTTTGTGGCTCATGACACTTTAATCCTAATGCCAAATAGATGTCAAATGTATATACGACACTAGAATTCAAGAGGTTAATCCCAAGTCATTCTATGACTTGTGACACTTTGCTTTTAATGTCAAACAGAGGTTAAATGTATATAGTACACTAGAATTCAAAAGGTGGCCTCTAAGTCATTATGTGACCCATGACACTTTGCTTCTAATACTAAATAAAGGTCAAATATTTATATTATTCTATAATTCAAGAAGTGCCCCCAAGTCACAAATTCAAAGGTCAAATTTGATAAAGATTAGTTTGCAACTATCTATTTAATTCTATTAAATGAGAAAAGTAATTACATTCCATTGATTTCTAAGTATCTATTCATCTTGCTAGAATACCTCGCTTCCATTTTCTAATATGCCAAAATACATTTTTATTCCAATCCTTCAAAATTGGAATTAAAGATTATAAGTCCTCCACAATATTAGAACTAACTTTCCATTAAAAAAAAGAAACTATTGGAAGTTTTCGTGTGTTAGCCAAGATGTTTCAAATCTAAAAGAATGTTATCACTATTAACTTAAAATGTATATAATTTCACAAGGATGAGATAATGGTTACAATAAACTCTAAGTAGAGTTTTCACAAAATCATCACTAAATTTAAGCCTTCAATCCATATTGTATAAAACGTGATTCAACTTCTCAAAAAGTTAGGGATAGTTAAAGAGTTTTGGCCATTTCCACATGAATCTACTACCTTGAAATTCCACATCTAACAAGTTTAAGATTAATTCTATCATTAAAAATATTAGCTTTATACTAATTAAAAAAAGCATTTTTTTTTGTCTTAGACGGATCTTAAATATCATTTAATCAATTATAACTAGCCCATAGATGTCACATCATTACTAATTCATAAAAGATCCCCTTATATAAAAGTTTTCATATTCAAATTAGTATTAGCATAAACAAATGTAATAAACCAACTCTTTCCAAAATCTAGTGCAACGTTTAAATGAATATATTAGAAAATTTTCTCCACTAATACTAATGACACCCTATTATTCTTCCAAGCAACTCATATTCCTTTAAAGAAACTATCCTATTCCATTAAATGCCAACTACTAAATAGTACTATTCTAAAAAAATTTTAAACACAACAAATTTTAATTCTTATCGCTATTAAAACTAATACTTCTAAATTAGTAGAATTTAAAGGAGTATTAAACCTATTTACAAACTTTTTTTTACCAGCACTATAATGATTCCAAACTAATATTCTTTTAATCATGAATAACAAATAATGAAGAAAATAAATAAAAAAAATTTAACTTATATAATTTCCATTGCCTTATCATTTCCATTTAATTCTATAACTTGAAATTTATCTAACTGCCATTAATTTCTTTATTCCTAGTTAATGTATCACCCTTCTTTAATGATTCTTCATCCATATGATCCTTTATGTTATTTAACACTTTAGAACCCTTCTTACTAAAACCTATGATTTCCACTTAGTTAAAGGCTAGACATATAGTCATAGGGTCTCTGACACTTGTTACTTAAGTTCTACTAGAATTAAGTCATCTATTTTCCTTGTTAAATAAAACCTTTATCTTAGTGTTTATTATAAACATATGCATGTTTATTATCTTGTCTTGTCTTTGCAATAAAGAAAGTAGCTAATTACCCAAGCTTTGAAGAGGCCTCTTATCATAAACTATCCCCTCTTATTGCAAATGGGTGGTAGAAGTGATATAATGGTTGAAAGCTTTGGCCTACATATTTAACTCCATCTAGTTTCTCATGGTATTGCTCGCAATCCGTAGTCCCTAGTCCCTTATCTCTTTGTTCATTAGTCTCTCCTTCAAAAGTATCATTATTCAAAACAATAAAGCAAGATCCTAAAACATTATCTATTTTAACATCTAGTTCTCACATATTCTTATATCATTGACATCCTTTTTTTAACCGTTCTATTCCGTTAAGCAATCATCCATTCACTAAACTTGTAATTATTACTCTAGAGTCCATTTACCTCTCTCTATTTAGGATTTATTAAAGTTTTGTCTATCATTATCCATTATAACCTTCTTCATTATATCTAGGCAATGTTCTATGAAATGCTCATATTTTCCATAATTAAAGTAAATTATATGCAAATTCTCATATCGAATATAATATTTTTTACCTTGGAACAAGAATTCATATAATAATTTCTTCTTGAAATCAACCTTCATACACACTTATGCATATCTCTTCCTTATTTAACCTATTATTGTAGCATCTACCTTCAATGTTTTATTAACTCTATTGCTAAGAAACATAAGAAACTTTCTATCAAAATAATGTATAGGAAAATTAGGGATTCAAATCTACACTACAATCTTATCTATGGCATCATCTACAGGGTGAAAACTTGTATCCTAAAGGAACATTTTTAAATAGTAGTAAAAAAAATAATCAAAAACCTCTTGTAAAAGCTAACTCATAATCTATTAATGCACTGAATTTAATCAAATGATACTTATCTGATAGATTGATGATATCTAAAATCCTATCTCTAGCCCATAATTGGTTAAGTTCAGTTTCTAAAATATAAAACATATCAAGTTTAATAATCAATATCTTTCTCCAAGATTTATTCATCTTATCTTTATCTTTTTTAGACATAATTATAAAGGGACATGGACGGCCATCATTCATCTTTTCTTCAATCTTGAAACCACTATAATCCTTATTCTCTTCCATCTCATCCTTTTTATCACCTATTTCTATCTTTTCGTGATTCACAATATCTCTTCGTGATTCACAATTCCTTTTCCTGCTATCAATTCCCTATTTCTCATGCTCTTTCATTACATTATGAATAAACCTATCATCATAGGATAATAGTTTCCAAACACTCCCTTGTTTAATTTTTTGGCACCTTGTTTCAAAAGTTCAACCTCTTCCATGGATAAATTTTGTGAAATGTTCAAAGGATTACTCGTAGAAACTCTAATAGAGCTTTTTTGAAGTTAATAAAGGAAGTTATGTCAAATAATACTTTAAGTTAGATTACAATGTCCTGTCTAGTTTTTTAGGGTAACTCACCCTAATTGTTTGAGCAAATGAAAGGCTAACATATTTTTAACTAACACATGTGAGTAATAGATTTAGAACTTTTAACCAATTAAGCTCATCTTGCTCTTAAATTTACCATTTTATGTAACTTGCCAATTTAATTGAATGACACTATGCTTAAAGTTGGTTTAAGTTTTAACACAAAATGAGCTATGATTTAGAGCTTAGTGAAGCAAATAATTATATATCAATAATATATAAAAATTATTATAAATAATTAACTATTAATATATATGATATTTGGATAAATTATATTTATTTTTTAAAAATTTTAATTTGATTACACTTGCACTTTTTTTATTTTCAAAAGCAGGGGGCGGTATGTGTATAGGTTTTTAAATTAGGAGAAAGGTGATGAGTGTATATTTTTTATAATAAAAGAGGTGTGAATGTAATTATATTATATCTTAAGGAAGGTTAATATAATTTATCCATGATATTTAAAAAAAATTATAAAGAACAACACAAATTATATGTAGTTGCTATATTAAAAAATATAATATATTTTTTATCTAAAAAATTATATATTCTAAACTACCAAAAATATTTAATATGTCGTAAATAAATTAAGAAGCAAGTTAAAATCCAATCCATACAATTATGTATATAAAATATGAGTGTTATGTATCTTGTCATAGAATAAAATTTTACACTATTATATTTTAAAAAAAGCATAACAATAATTTTTTCACATTATTTCACCAATTATGTTGAAGTATTTAATTAAATTTTTTATTTAATTTAATTTAAATTTTATTAATTACATAATATAAAAATTATGTAAAAATTTTCATCATAAATAAAAATGTAATATTATAATTTTTATTTAAAAAATTAAATAATTTGATAAAACTATTAAATATGTGTTCGGTATAATTTAGAGGTTTGATTTCAAAGTCCCTAAAATTAAGGGGACAACCACTTCAATTTTGGAAGGAAGTGTTTTATATTTTCTCTATAAACTTTGTATTATCACCTAAAAATTAGAACTTAACATGAGTTATTCTATGATTTTATTTGGTAAGTAGCTAATATCATTAATAATTAATTGATTGAATTATTTATTCGTTAATAATTGATTATATTAACTGATTTAACTAATTAATAGCATTATCTGTTTATATAAAGATGTTTAAAAAATTAATTATTTATTATTAGTTATTTATATATAAAATAGCATATAAAGATATATGTATATTTTATAATTTATTTGAATATTTTTTATAATAATAATATTTTAAATTATAATTATAATTTATTATTTACTATATTAATTTTTAAAAAAATTATAGCATTATAATTTATTAAAATTATTTGATTTTTCTTTAAAAAATCAACAATTATAATTCTCTAATTAAGAAATACTTGAAATATTTTGATAAATCAAGTAACTATTAAAATTTGTTTTGTAACTATTTTTAATATTATATTTAAAAATCATGTGTTTATCATTAAAAATATTAATGAGTTATACAATTTAAGTATAAAAATATATCTTTCATAAATAATATCATCCATTATTTTTTTAATATGTATTTTTATTTAATTCAAAAATATCATTTGACAAATAATTAATAATTTTTTCAATACATTTTCTATTATTTACTAATGAAATAAAATATATATTCTTTTCTTTTTTATACAACTTGTTAGAGAAGATATGATTACATTCATATAATTTTTTTATTATTACATAAATATTTTAATATAATTTATTATACTTATTTGTTTTTATTTAAAAATAAATAATTATAATTTAGTATTTTCTTACTTATCAAGATTGAAAATGTAAAAAAAATTATAATTATGGGGAAAATATTTTTATACTAAATTCAAATTAGTAATTTCAAAAATTTACTTTTATTATTTTTTTTAAAATAGTTGTTTGAAGGTTAAGAAACTAAGTAAAATAACTATTTATCAAATATTCAAAAATCAATTAATTTACTCAAATAGCTAAAGAAACTCAAACCAATTAAAATTTGATCAAAAAGTTATTTGTCAAACACTCTTTATAACAAATTTATGCATTTTCCATTTTTGTCCTATATATCATATACATAAACACATTTTGCAGAAATAAAGTCTATCTAAAATTGTAATTATAAAACATAATTAATTTATATAAAAATTATAAAGCTATTTTAAAATGACAATTATTCAATATTAATATTGATTTTTATCTTATTTGATGATAAAGTAATTTAATTTATATAAAAACTTTATAATAAATAAGATGTGAGAACAGTAAAAGTAGTTGTAAAAATTGGTCCGCTCAATTTTTTATTCTTTTTAATGATTCATTTTATCATTCTCAGTATATTTTATTATACTATTTGGTTATATATATATATATATGAAGAAAAATTAAACAAACCAAAACAGGGGCTACAATTCAAATATTGGGGGACTTGTGCAATTTTCTTTTCTTTCGTATCAAATTGAGAGACATCGAGTATTTTGAAAATGCAAATCAGTATTGAGATCTTCACAGGTTCCAGGTTTTTGGCATCCCACTTTTCCCGTATATTTTATGGCCAAACCTACTATGTTGGGAATCAGAGCAAATATGTCCTAATGGCAAATTTTATGAGTAAAATTATTACTTTCATATAACTAATTGCACATATTTTTTATATGATATAAGTTATATAAAATGATATTAATATTTTTCAAAAGATTTCATAACTATATTCATAAATTTAACTATTTGAAATAGATTTATCCTGATTTCTATCGGAGCACAATAATCTTCACCATATTTTACCCTTCCTTCTTATTGAATCAAACGACAAGTAAGTAACCACCAAAGCGGTGTGAGTTGCTCCGGTTTCGTAATGGGGCATTGTAGCCTGGGCTAAAACTTTATGTAATAATCGGAGATTTTTTGAAACAGGTACACCCTACCTTAGACAGGGTAGGTCCAACGCCAACGCCATGTGCCATGAAACACAAGAACATTGACTGCAATCAACCAGCCACAGAAAAATAAAGAAATAAAATGAGGGTTTCTATCATTTAAACTATACACAGCCAGCCCCACATGGTGGTGGGGTATTAGCCACTAGGACTGTTGGAGTGTCAAAACCCTAACTCACGGACCACAAAGATCTTACATTATGCACAGACAGATCAAGAATCAATGCCATTCTGTATGTGGAGATAACTGTTAAATTTTGTCACGAGATATCTGTGCTGCTGCCGCTGCTATTATTGTTTTATTGATTTGTACTTTACTTGTGCAGAAAACTGGGGAGGACGGAGCCAACAGTATAAGATAATGTAATTGTGAATAAGAATTCAAAAGTTGTTAGATTCACGTCCGATGGATTGCTTATCATGGAAGAGTATTAGGTGGTTCCATAGCAAAAGTTGAAATTTAATCTTATGTTCTTATCTATCTGTCTAATTCTAAAAGACATATTAACCCCCCCCCCCAACAAAAAAGAAACTTATCATACTCTTCAAGCAAGATTTTTTTTTTTAAGCAGATGAAATAAATGTCATAATTATCATTATTACTCCTTCATTTTTATATTTATTATAATTATTCGTTCTTTTGTTCATTAGTAATACTAAAATAAATAATGGAAATAAAAATATAATTGTAAAATAAGCTTCCTTATAAATATAATTGACATTGTTAAGATAAAATTTATCAATCAATTTCAATACTTTTTTAATTATGTTGATATTATAAATAAAAATAGGGATGTATAATTATAAAAAAAATAAAGTTAAAAAACTAATAATAACAACAATGACGACAATACCTTTTTATTTAAGAATGTTATTTATTAAGAAATCCTTTTTTATAATTTAAAATTTAAAATTTATAATAATCGTTATCTTTATAAGTAAAAAAAATAAATATTATATTTATTCTTTAAAAAAAACTATGGATCACGTAATAGATAGTTATCTCATTATCACTCTTAAATTAAAGGAAATTTACAAGAGTGAAAATTTGAGGACACTCGGATATGATTTACAAACATGCGAGTCCTACTTTTCCTAAAATAAAAGCTTTGCTATTCTAGAGGGTCAAAGAACAACCAACCAATTCTAATAATGGATTAAAATATTAGATCTAATAAGTTGGGTCAAGTTAGGTGATAAGCAGAAACAAAGTCTAATATCTCTGTCAAATAATCATGCAGCGCGTTATGTTTGGAAAGGGTCTTTATATGCTCCATGGCAGATATAAAGTGAATCTCATTGGATGATGTTAGCTGTTACCAAAGTGAAACATGCCAGCAAGCCTTACTTAAAAGGAAGTTAGATAGTCACTCTACTCCAATTTTCTAATCCATACCAAATGATAGCGGAAAGGTTGGAACTAGACCTTAACTATTCTGGTCAACAGCCCTTTAATTTACTCAACTATTTGTTCAAATTGCTCAAGCAGAATAATGGGAAAAGAATTAGGTGAGCCATAAAGGAAATTAAGAGTACAAAACAAATGATATCATTTTCAAAGACGGTGTCTTTTTAATTTGTTCAGTAGAATCTGGACCAAACAGAAACTTATTGCCAATTATAAATCTATCCCAACAGTAGCATACCGCAAGATTTCCAATGTTTTATCTTCACCTGCCAACCTATGATGTTGTCCCACACCTTTATGTTATTTATCGCTCAACTGTTTAAATTACCCGTCTAAACCTTCTCCTCTTTAATTCTCAACACGACACAATGAAGGAACTTAACTACTTAAAAACCCTCAGCAAATATACATATCAGTATAACATGATATAGAAAACTCAACTTTAAATTAACTTGCTCGCTTTGAAAACTTCATGCACATATTCATAATGAAATGGCAAGAAAAATCTAATTTTATTAAAGATTAAATTCTACATGGAAATAGCTAGATAGTTGAAAACAACAGCAGATCAGGTAGACAAGATTGGAGGAACAAAAAATATCCAGTGAAGGCATTCTGTTTTCATATTTTTCAGAATTACATGGAATCTGCAGTGCATAATACAATATACAAATCATCATGCTAAAGAAGCATTAATGTGGAATAATTATGCTAAATGGAACTGCAAAATATCCAATTGCTGCGAATTCCCTTCAGGCCATAGCTTAATACGTTGCAACGAAGTCCAAAAACTAAGGGCAGACCTCAAATGCACAACTGATTGTTGTGATTCTTAATCTTAGCTAACAAGCTAGATCCTGTTGTCGGAATCTTGTTTACCAGAGACCATGGGGAAATCATCATCCTGATCAGCGAAACCATGTTTCTCAGCCATGCTCTTCAGGGAGGAGAACACTTGGTACATGGATGGTCTATCTTTAGGCCTAGAAACAACACAAGAACAGGCAACCCGCATAAATTGCATAATTTCATCATCATATTCGTTACGTTCCCCCAATAATGCTTTATCTATGGCCTCCTTGATTCGGCCAGTGATTGACAATGAATTGATCCAATCCACTAAGTTCCCCTTGAATCCTTCCCCTCCATTGTTCACTTCAAGCGGCTTCTGCCCAGTAACCAACTCCAAGAGAACTACACCAAAACCATAGACATCGCCTTTCAAGGAAGCAACCATGGTACTTGAGTACTCAGGAGCAACATAACCAAACTCGCCCAAATCACCATTGACAAAAGAGGAATCGTTCGGATCACGAGCAACCACAAGCTTTGCCAATCCAAAATCTGTTATCCGGGCTTCAAAATCATAATCGAGAAGAATAATATTGGAGCTAATATTCTGGTGAATATATGGCGGCTGACAGGCATGGTGAAGCCAAGCAAATCCTCTGGCTGCACCAACACCAATCCTCAGCCTTGTTGGCCAGTCCAGAAAACTGTACTGACTATTAGCATTGCCATTCGCATGCAATTGAGAATACAAGGTACCATTAAACATGTGCTTATAAACCAAAAGCTTCTCTTCTTCCACCATACAGAAACCCAATAAAGGTACCAAATTGGGATGTCTGAGCTGCCCCAACCTATTCATCTCTGATCTGAATTGCTTTTCACTGAATTTACAAGCTTTCAGCCTCTTCACAGCAAGTGCCGACCCATCACGCAAAACTGCCTTATAAGAAACCCCCGTTCTAGTAGAAATCACAATATTTTCTGGATGAAAACTGTTTGTAGCCACCAACAAATCAACCAATTTAACCTTCACAATGGGTTTCTGGAACAGAGCCACCTGAGCAAGCTTATGCGACGTCAACAACTCGATCCAGTCATTATCATGCTTACCACCACCAGTTCCTCTATACCCTCTCTTTTTCTCACTGACCCTAAGGAAGAACCACCACCAAAGAACAAAACCTAAGATCAAAGACCCTGTGGCTCCAACAACACCAGCAGCAATAATAATCCCAAGACTCTTCCTACTCAGCCCACCACACTTTGAGCCAACAGGCTCACCACACAACCCACCATTCCCATCAAAATCAGATTCACCAAACCTAGACAAATCCGGTGGAATAGTACCTTTAAGATCATTATTTGCAACAGATAGCCTCTTCAACCGATCAAGCCTGCCCAACTCATAAGGGATCGAACCCGATAGCTTATTATTATTTAAAACAAGGGCATTCAAAAACTTACAATTCACAATTTCGGGAGGGATTGAACCCGATATTTGGTTGCCGGATAGATCTAAGGTAACCAAGTAAGGTAACCAGGAGCAAATATAAGGAGGGATCGAACCAGAAAGAGCATTGCCCGCAAGTTCGAGGGTCTGGAGGCTCCGGCAATACTTGAGAGACTCCGGAAGCATTCCGGTGAGCTGCATATTGCGCAGCTGGAGGCTGATAATACGAGTTTCCTTCTCGTTCCAGCAAGAGACGCCGACGAGCTGGCAAATGGAAGACACTGATGTGTTGGTAAAGGTCCATGAACTGAGCTTCCCATTTGGGTCTGAAAGTGCTTTTTTCACACCTTGGAGGCAAAGCACATCGTCCTCGATGGAAATGCAAGGATATGAGAAGAAGAGAAAGAATGAGACTGAGAGAATAGTGGCAATCTTCATGATGGGGGAAAATGGAGCTGTGGGTCACTGAAAGTTTAGGGTTTTTGGAGGAATCGGGGGCGAAATGGTTGCAGTGGCTGTGGGTGACGACGAGAATGGGCTATCATAGACAGGGGGGGGGAGGGCGTGAAGGGAATGTGCAGCCTTTTGACTACCAGTTGAATCTGGGTATCTGTGTTTTGATGGGATGTATATATCTACCATGAATGAGCAATGATGAATCGGACGTGGGCGAGATAATACGCCGACGTTTTGGGGGAGCTGTTAACATGTGATGTGACTACCGATTTGAGAACAAAAAACATAGTTGGAAAATTCGATAATATATGGATTTAATTATTAATATATTATTATATAATATACAAAATTTAAATTTTAAAAATAAATTTAACACATAATTAAATTTGATAATATATTTACATATAATTATATATGCAATATACTAAAATTTCTCCTAAAATAATTTTGTGATAGCAATAATAAAAAAAAATAAAAAATTTAAATTTCAACTTGAATTAACTGATTACAATTCCTTTCATTAACTACTGTGCTAACAAAACAAAGCTAAGTTATAAAATGTGATTGGGAATATTTTATGATATATCATTAAATGGTAAGCCAGTATATTATAAAATCATATTATTATGTAATATAATAGTGTATCATAACTTTTTCTACAGTATTTTGTTTTTATCTACATTTTAAAAGAAATGGCATACGTATAGGAATTGAAAGATTATTTAAAAAACTTCCTTAGTTTTCATAATTACTTTTGCTTTATAGGTGCAGGTTAATTGATTAAGTAATAAATAAATTAATTTATAATTTATTAATATAATCAATAAGTTATAAGTTAACTTTTAAAAATATTTCACATATTACTTTATTAAAAAATAAGTTCTAATTTGATAAATTATTTTAAATAATTTGTAATTTATAAATTATCACCTTTTCAAATTTTTTTCTAAATCTATCATTATTTCTTTTATTAATTTATGACTCGTATTCTTTATAATATAAACCTAAGTATTATTTTTTATAAAATATAATTAATTTAATTTTAACATACTATATCCCAATTTTAAATTATAAATATATAAAAATATACATGTGAATAAATATATAATGTTATAAAATATAATTAAGTAATTATATTATAATTAATTGTTTTTAATTAATTATATTTATATTATAAATAATAAAATAAAAATTTTGTAAGTAAATAAATATATAAATTTATAAAATATAATTAATTAAATAATAGATATTATATTTTTATTTTTAAACATCTTAATTTTATTAATATAATTTGATCTTTGGATAAATATGAATTATTTTAATTATATATCTATCTTAATTAATATATCTTTTTATATTATTTTATAATTTTAATTAATTTAATAACAAATTTTATAAAATACTTCTCGTACAATTAATTGATTTATTAACTATCAATTATTAATTATAAAAGTTATCAATTAACTTATTAATTTTCTAAGCAAAACAAAGTCTAAATCAGTTTAAAATCCTAAATCCACACCCAACACTTCTCGTTCCCCTTTAAAATCTTCTCAACACATAATTAGTTAATTTATCAGCCATTAATTACTAATTATAAGAATTATCAATTAATATATCAATTTTTTACCCAAAATAAAGTCTAAACCAGCTTAGAATCCTAAACCCACACCCATCACATTACTACGTGGAATCTCGTTCCTGCTTATATTATGATTGTATATTAAATTTCAATACATTACTAATATTAAACTTACATAATTTGAGTCTAAATTGGCTTAGAATCCTAGATTCAAACCCATCGCATCGCTACGTGGAATCTCCTTCTTTCTTATATTATAATTTTGGGAAAATTTCAATTAGATTATTAATATTAATGAATTGATATATTATTAAATTTAATTTTAAATTAAATTTTATATATTATGATAATATATTAATAATCAAATTAGATGATATGTTATTATATAAAAAAAAATGTACTATAAAATTTTTCACTTGGAATTGCTAGATTTGGATTAATTATTTTTAAAGCAACTATGTATGTATGTAGGTGTGTGTGCATATATATATATATATATATATATATATATATATATATATATATTGAAAGAGTAATATCATTTCTTAACTCAATTTATTTCCTTGTTTTATTATTCTTTAAAAAAATTCCTTCAACAACTCATTTCTTTAATATTAAAAATAGATTAAGTAAATTAAAGAAATTAATATATAAATTAAATTAATTAATTTTATATTTTTCAATAAAAATATATAAATTTAAAATTAAAATTATTTTATTTATATTTTGTCCATACACGTCAATCATGATTTTATAAAAGGTTTATAACTCATCTATTTTTTATCAACATTATTATTTCTATTATCAACTCATAGTATTTATAATTTAGATATGATTATATAATATAAATATAACAAATATTCCTATTTTTATTATAAAAATATTTATAAAATTTAATTTTTAAATATTTTACTTTTAACTCTTATTACTTTACAATTAATGTGTTATTTTCTTTCTTTTTATTTTGTTTATTACATGCATGTTTTCCTTCTCTTTTTCACATTTATTTCTTTTATTTATGACTCAATGTCAATATAAAAAAATCATAAATATAATATAATATATTTTTATTATAAAAATATTTTAAATGAGTTAAATTTTTTATTTGATTGAATTAATTAAATATATATATTCTATTTTTTATCTCCTATTACTTTAGAAGTGACACATTGTCTTTTCTCTGTAGTTGCTACTTTACATATTTTCTATTTTTCTTTTTAATTTTTATGTTTATTTTTATTATTTACAATTCAAGCAATAATATTATCAAATAACATAAATAAAAAAGATATATTTTATTTTTATTTTAAAATTTTTAAATGAATGAAAACTTTAATATAAAAATTGAAAAATAAATGAATTATCCATGTATTCTAATTTTAAATATAAATATTTAAAAAATAAAACTAAATATATTTATTTACAAGTTTTAAATATTTTATTTTATTTTCCACATGCTATATATATATCCAATATATAATTATTGAGATTTTCTTATAATTTTGCAGCTTATATTTTATTTTTCTTCCTTTTAATTTTCTTTATTACATATTTTTTCTTTTTTCTGTCTATTCCTATTATTTATAGCCCATATTATATGAAATAGTATTGACATAAGATAATATATTCTATTTCTAAATAAGTTAAGAATTTTATTTGATTGAATTTATTTACTACATATTCTAATTTTAAACCTTATTACTTTGCAACTAACACAGTATTTTTCTTTTTTTTATTTTCTCTAATACATTTTTTGCTTTTTTTTATGCACACTGATATTTTTTATAAATCAGGAATTAATATGATTAAATAGTATAAATATAAAAATAATAATTTAATTAATCAATTATATATAGTATTTGATAATAAAAATATTTTAAAATCAAAACTAAGTTTATTTATTTCAATTTTGTCAACATGTTCTTAATATCAATTTTTAAATGCTATTTCAAATTCAACGTATATCAATTAGAGTTTTGTAAAGGTTTTATAGTTTATTTAAAATATTTCTCTTCTTTTTATCTACTTTATTTCATATTTTTCCAATATACCATGTTATTTACAGTTTAGATGTCATTATCACTAAGTAAATAAATATAAAATAATACATTTTTGTTATAAAATATAAAAATGGTGCATGCTACGGTGACTTTGGAAGAATTTTGGATTTGAAACCTAAGATATATGGCCAAATGTTATTAACCCACATATCAAATGGTGCAAAAACATGAAAAGTTTTACTTCTGAAAATAATTTAGGTAAAATTATAGGAATGACCCTACTTTTAACATCTTGCTAGTTTTCTGAATCGGCGTCGTCAACATAACAAAACTTATTGTCCACCGCCAGCAAGAAGCATGGCATTTTCTTGGCCCTGTAAGTGACCGTAGTCATTGCTCCACTTGGTCGAAGTATTCGCAAATAGAGTTAAGCCCTATAACTCATTTACAGCACTCACATCTGCCACCGAACCTCCGCAGGTCTCTAACCGCCTTTCCTATGGCATACTCCATAAGCACACCCGTGGAAGAAAAATCCCAAAACCTATAAGGAAGGCAATCCATAGGTATAGAAGCTCAAAATTGCCAATCTGAAGCTCCCATGCAAACAATCTTTTAATCGAGGTCAAAAATAACAATTCACATTGCCTCATCCTCTTTCTTGAATAGGGATCCTGGCAATATTAATATATAAGATCAATCGGTTTTAAAAGTCCTTCTCGCAATCATCAACCCATCACTAACCAGTCAATCACAGTAACTCTGCTCCATTCCCCTTCACCGTAGTTTTCCCAGCCACCATAAACCTAACTATCATTTAGGTTGGATCGGAATTTCAAACAATTCCTGGACCTTTCTATAAATTTACTTTTATAAAGAAAATTAATTTTTTAATTAATGACTAAGATAACATAAGGGGAATCAGACGCTTTATATTGCGCCACATCATCCTGGGTATTAAACCCCCTAGAGTGTCTTAGAATTTTCCTATAAAAATATTTTAAATAAATTAAAATTTTAATTTAATTTAAATAATTAATTATATATTCTATCATGGATAAAAAAATATTTGAAAAATAAAATTTTATTTGTTAATTTAATTTTTATCAATATTTTCTTTATAATTTTGTATTAGACAACTACTCTTTCTATCTTCTAAAAGTATTTGTATAAGATTAATATGCCTATATTCATGATTATAGTTTCTTTTTTATATTTTTATTATATAACATATTGTACTAATAATACTCTTATCTTTATATTATATATTAGTTATAATATTTTCTACCTCTTTTTATACTAAGTGTTTATTTTTACTAATTTGTTACATGTCAATTTATCATTTTTCAATAAACATTGTACTGCAGTAATCATATTCACATAATTAGTATAAATGATTAAATATCTTATTTATATATAGAACAATTTATATTAAATTGAGAACAAAATCACTAATTTCTTTTTCTTATTTATTGCATTTTCTCTCTAATTCCTTTCTCTAATTTTTTGAATTTTCTAATTTTTTTGCTTTTTTCTTTCTTTCTAAAATAATCTTCTTAGATTTTTTCTTATTTATTGTATTTTTGTGATCACCTTAATCTCTTTCCTTGATTTATTACATTTTCTAGAACTAAATTTTTATTTATATATAATATTTTATCTTGAATTAAAAAAAATTTCAAATTTCTTTCCTTTATTTATTATATTTTTATAATTTTATAATCTCTTTAATTTTTTCCTAATCTAGTAAGTTTTCTTATTTTTCATACATTGTCTTTCTTTCTAGAATGATCTTTTTGATTTCTTTCCTCTAAACTAGCATTGATTAATTTTTCTAAGCACCAATTAACCATTAGTAATTAATTAATTAATTAATTTTAATAAAAATCATATCTTTATTTGTAATTGATTTCTATTTTCCTTTTGATGTCTCCATTTACATCATCAAAATATATTCAAATTTTTATTGTATATATATGTTGTCATTGATTTTCTTTTTAGATGAGTATTAATATTCTTTTTACCTCATCTTTTTTTTGTTGACTAATCTTCTTGTACCTCACTTTTCTCTCTTTCTCACATACATGTCTCTTAATCCCAAATTCTAAAACCTATAATTAGTCTTAACTCCAATCATTCAAGCCATTTAATTTATGAGTAATATTATTTTTCTATTAATAATATCCATTATTGAATCATTGTAGTGCTATCTCAATAGGTAACGGCTATTACCTTCGATAATTCCTTCTAATATATTGCTTTACTATGATTATTAATTAATGAGTATTGATCTCTTTAAAAATAGTTTCCTATTTTTTTTATTTTCTTCTATCAATATCATTTTTTTCTTTGTAGTTTGTGCTAATTTATTTATATAAAATAAATTTATTATATGTAATTTGCTTCATTACATAAACTAAATTATTTTTATAATTTTAATGTGTCACGAGGCTAATGTACATTCATTTTTCTATTACAAGTTAATAAAATGAAAGAGCTTTATATATGTTGCATCAATAAGGCATGTAATACAATTGTTTTTCAAAGATTAAAGTATATTTACACTTAAATTTCTGTCAAAAGTTATTATATATCATTTTTCTATTATAGGTTGAATCTTTGGCTATATTTAACATATATACACATTAAACATTCATTTTTTTATTACACTTAAATTTCTGTCAATCTTTGGTTATATTTAGCATATATACATTTGCATTATAGCAAATAAATTTTAGAGAGACTAATATATTTAATCAAATAAATATTCTTTATTTGAAAAATTATTTAGCAAATTAGATAATATTTATTTTTTATTGTCAATTATAACTTACATTTATACAGAATTAAGGATGGATATATATATGCATTCCATTTCACATAAATAAATATTATTTATATATATATTTCATGTTATTTTTTAAATTTGATTTGTTTTAATATTTAAATATGTATGCATCCTTCTAATTGTGATAATGATTACTATTAATGTAATATTATAATATATAACAATTTCATCTATTAGTAATGAGTTATAAATACATTCTTTTACTTAATTTGAATATAATTATATCAATATTATAGTTATTTAATGATATAAACATATCAATGTATTTTATATTAATCAAATGAATATCTTATAATTTAAAATTAAAAATCATAATTTATATTATAAATTATTATTAATGAAAATTAATTAAATTTATGTATCACTTAAGTTACAAACCAAAAAGTGTCTATATATATATATCGTGAGATGCCAAATAAAGGAACTACTTGATGGATGAGACCATCAATGAATTAAATATACATAAGTTATATTCATTTATATTATATAATGACTTGATAATATAAAAAAATATTTTGAAAATTTTATTAAATTTAAATTAAATTTTCCAATTAGATCCTTATAGAATAATTATCTTTTGTAAGATTAAATGTTTCTTCAATAAAATGTAATTTAGGTGATTTGAAATTATGGTAATCTGTCATGGTATCCATATTTTTCATAAAATATTAGTTCATTAAAAGTATGTATATTATTATATGTTATCTTTCTACATTCATTAGAAAAAGTCTCTTTAAATCAAACTGTTCTTCAAATATGATTTACAAATAATAGACAAAGAATAAAATAAATAGTGATAGTTTCCATTTATTTAATTTTTATTTATTCTTTATTATATCTCATTTTATATTGAAGATTTTTTCTTTATAAAAATTTGAATTTGAATTTCAAACATAATTGGAAGTATATCCTAAAGGTAATATCAAATACGATTATCACCAAGATAGAGGCAAGGAGTTCTATTTATCTATTTAAGAGTTCAAATTGTGACTTACTAATACTTGGTAATAAAGATGAATTTTTTGTACTTTTATTTATTAGAAAGTAATATACATCTTAAAAAATTGTAATTTACAAATCTAAACGGTATGACTATAAAATAAATACCATGAATTAGATTCCAACATCTTATAATATATTTTTCTTTTATAATATGAAATTTATTTAAAGTTTATCTATATAAATAATATATAATTTAAATAAAAATTAATTTATGACTCGTACATCACACAAACATGCCATCTAATAATATCTATTGTCGGAGCATTAAAGTACATTTTTCTCGTATTATTTTTTAACTTTTGCGGTGTCGAATTCCACTTTTATTATCTATAACGTTTCTATAAAAGAAAAATAAGAAGTCGTACTCTTCTTTCCTTTTTTTTAAGGAAATATCTTCATAAGGTAATATTAGAGAAAAATTCACAAAATTAAAAAAATTCTACTCCTACACTTTGGACTCCCTCACATTTCGTTCTAATCAAGTTGGAACACCAAAATACAAATATCGTGATATTCACTATTAGATTTATCAATGGATATGAATCAGATGTATAAATACATAATATCAAAAATTTATAATGGAAGATTTGAGATGTAATGTTTGTTTTACTAGTCAAATTAACAATTACATAAAAAGGTAATTTATTTACAATCTAATTTTTCTTTTATTCAAAATGTAAAGAGAAAGAATCTAAAATGGATTCTACTGATCTCATTTTCCTTTTTCTTTTAATTTATCTATTAACTATCTTTCTTCTATTTATTTATAAATATTTCATTTATTTATAAATATTTTATGATTCGAGTTATAGGTTGAATTATAAATTTATTTTAGGGTGATCCGAATATATGATCTGACATTCACAAATTTAGATGAGCATTTATATGTATTTTTTTACTTACTATTTTGTTCGTAATTTCATTAAACTTACTAATTTATTTAATTATATGATGAATCTTAATTTATATATTTCATTTTATGAAAGCAAAACAAGTCAAAGGAAATTATACATCTAATACTTTGAACTCAAATATTTATTTTTGAAGAGCACAAAAAAGTTAAAAAATAATAATAATAAATTTTATGCTTATATTTTTTATTGTGAAGTTAATAAAATGTGTTTAAATATCAAAATATGATTATTTATATATATATATTGGATTACAATGATATTTATGTATGTGATGTCATTTATTTATATCAATAAATAATTTGATATTTTTTATTATTATTTATTAATAAAACAGCAAATTTAATCTTGTTTATGTTTGATTAGATTCTTTGAATCAAACTTCAACTTAAATTGTAAATGTTCAACGAGCACGAACAGGAACCAACAATTAGTCGACACAATTCCCCTCGAGTGCTTCACTAGCCTCATCGTAACAAATGGAGCGTAAACATAGCATTACATTTTATTTTTGTATGAGATTTCACGAAGAGTCCAAGGAATTGTAGTTATATTTCATATATAGGAGGGAAAAGAAAATCCAAACTGACACTAAAATTATTAAAAGAATATCTATATACATCAACTAATCACATTTATAACAGAAATTATATATATATATATATATATATATATATATATTAACACCATCTTTTTTTTTTAATAAAAAGAAAAGGTGGTAGAGGTAATGGCAGGAGTACTTTTTTAGTACAAAATATTCATTTTGAGTTATAATTATTTTTTAAAGAGTGAGCTCCTTGTTACAACCCTATTAAAATACTAATAGTTTTAAAAATTCTTTATCTCTTTTTTAATTATAAATTAATGTTGTGTTGCATTAAATCCATGATTTATAAAATGAAATAATAACTCGATATAATTATATCAACTATTTTGGTGGTGATTTATTAACACTACTTAATTTATATCATTGTTTAACTTATTTTCGAATTTGGTTTGAGTTAAATCAACCATTGAATTATAGATAAGAAAGCATAACAATTATCTTGCATGTCACATTACTAGAAAATTCAAGGGATGATAAGTATTGAATAAAATAGATAACTTTTCGTCATCTTTGAAAAATATATTTTGTGTTCATTCTGAAGTATACGGATTAATTATTAAATCATTTTAGATTGATATAAAATTCTACAAATATAACTTACATAATTAATGTTTGAAATTCAACATGGATTAGTTTTGTGAAAAGTTCATCCAATAAAAAATTATATATTCATGTAAGTTTATATTAAGTGAAAAGGAGCTTGAGTAGTCAAATCTCTTCATCATTAAAAACTTAGGTTCTGTTTGGATACTATTTTTAAAAATAATTTTTTATTTTTTTATTTTTAAAAAAAGAAGAACATGTTTGACAAGTTATTTTCAGAATCTATTTTTAAAAATTATTATCTAAATGTATAATTTAAAAATAAAAAATAAAAATAATTTTTAATTTATTTTCTGAATTTATTTTCTTATTCTAGATGTCAATTTTTTAATTAAATGAAATATTTTTTTTATTTGTAATATTAATTATCTTTTAATCTTGATTTTTCTTCAATTTAAAACAGTTTTTGAGAATAAGAAAATAATTTTTAAAAACAACTTTTGAAAACTATTTTTAAAAACACAAAAACAAAACCTATCCAAACTCCATTTCACAGGCCTCTACATTTGACTTAAAATTAATACATATTTTAATTATAATGTATTAAAAACTTTTTTTTTCACTAGAAATAATTCCCATACATGCGAGGTAGGGTTTTTTTGGGCCTGGTGAGATAGGTTGGATGGGCTTCAATTCTGAGGCTTAGAAATTGGGATTTGTCTGGACATGTTCAAAAACACAAAAGCCTGGATAAGTTGGTTGGGTCCAGATTCTTCTTCTGAGCCACAACTTTCAAGCCCAAATTGCAAAGGTTTGAAGTCACCAGGAAAAAAGGCCGCAGAAGATTTCGAAAACTACTGGTGCGACTTCCAAGCCTTCAATCCTTGCCGATGGCATCGTGAGTCGTCGCATGGGAATTTTCCGCGGGAATTGCTTTGATGGGATTTTTGCGCTGGTGTATTTTTTTTTCTCACACACGTCAAAATATGGAAAAAGTTTTCGAACCGGGCTAAACGTAGAAATGGATCAATAATATCTTATTTTATGTATTGGAATAATGTTATTATTAAATTATTATATTTTCACTTTATATACTAATAATTATATATACACATAAATATAAAATAATCAATTTTATTTTAAAATTATAAAATATGACAAAATGATTCTTAAATGATTTAAAATAATTAATATTATCCCAGAATAATAATTCATATAGATAATATTATTTATTGGTATTGATATTTAGAAATAAAATTATTTATACCAAAAAATAAAATTATCTATATAAATTATTATTTAAATATGAAATTAGTCATTTAATATAATTTATTAATCATTTTTCAGCACTATAAATTTTAAGTACAAAATTAATAATTTTATGTACATATAAATATATGTGTATATTTTTTTGTTATTTTAATAATTTGATAATTTAAAAAAATTAAAAGCACATTAAATTTTCATTAAAGATGATTAAGATAAAAAATAATATTTTATTTATTATATATCAATCCTTTGTTTAGGTTTTTAATTATTTAAATTAATTATATATTACGTTGAATGTATTATCATAATATTTTATTGATTATATATGATTTATAATTTTTAAAGATAATTTTTTATTTATTAGCATTTGAAATTATTTAATAATTATTTGTAAATTTGTAATCTTTAATTTCAAAAGTTATATTTTTTTCAAATTTTTTTTATTTCTTATTATTTCCTGATAGTCACCGTGAAAACTTATTATTTTGTATGATAAAAAAAATTGAATACAATAAAATATGAGACACTCGCATTATCAGCCCTAATCATTCATTGTGTGCGAGTCTTACAAACAAAATTAGAAGAACGTGGAAATTGAACAGCCACCCATAGTCGGGCTTAAAACAGACGAAAATGGAAGGTGGCATTCTCAGTGGATGCAATAATTTCCGACATTATTTTGGGATCTTTTTCTTTGTTATGTCTTAAATTTGACTTTTTATGTGGTAGTAGCTTTCTCCTGTTTTTAAAAAAAGAAAAATGGAAAAATATCAAACCATTGATGTCACATAATTAAGAAAAATAATATTTTAAATCTTTCATATTTATTAAAATAAATTTTATAAATTTAATCTACTATTTTATATTTAATTGATAATTCTTAATTTATATATAGAATTCTATTTTTAATCCTCTCGAATATGTAGCATTGATGAAAAAAGGGGGAAAAAAAGAAAACAAAAGATTCTGATATAGACTATAGCCCAGAAAGTTCAACTTTAATATATGCTGAAGGAACGGATAAGAGATATAATGGGGGAAACAAAATAAAGGAAGGATAAATTTTGCATCACAGATGATGGATACTTCTCATATGATATAGAATCTTCGTCGCAAAAGTCTTTCATGACAGTTGCAGCCTCAATGTGCGGGACTGAGAAAACCATTATTTGGCAAACAAATTGAGACAACTCAAAGAAGATGACGGATCAAGAATCGGGCATTTGTTACAGTAACTTTAAAATTCAGAATAACATAATAAATTTTAAAATTATTAGATTAAAATTATTTAATTATTATATATTTTTTTAAAAATATAATTAAATAATTTTAATCTAATAATTTTAAAAATTATTCCATCACTTTAAATTTTAAAATCGAACGGCACGAAACTCCCCCAAGAGTCAATGCCTCGTCTTTTCTTTTGCCTTGTTTTACTCTCTCGCAAACGCATCGAGACAAAGCACGAGCCTACGACTCGCAAACAACTTACGAATAATTCAATCAAGTTTCGTTCGAAGTTCTAACCAATGTTTTAGACGGAAGCACAAGACATGGTTTTTCAAAAGGAAAGGAGGGTTTGATTTTCAAGGTTCTATTCCAATGATAGATTGATTCTCTAGCTGTAACTATTGGAAAAAAGGAAAAAAGAAGAAAACAAGACAAAATCATTTGAGTCATGTGATAATGTGTCATTTTTTGTTTAGTGGACAAGTCGTGTGATGAGATTTTCAAATCTCAAATTAAATAAATTTGATCTCCTATATATAAATTTTCTTTTTAACCGATGGTACGTGAGTATTTGAGTAAGATCAATGGATTTCAAATCAAGTTTCTTTATGTATAAATATATAAAGTATAATGATTCCGGTTTAATCTATTTAATCCTTTAAAAAATTTAATTTAATCTAAATAAAATTATATATGACTTAAAATTTGATTTAAAAATTCAATTATTTTTATTTTTATTTTATTATTATCTACGTAAAAAATAATTTTTATATAAAAATTTGCACATTTAACTAAAAAATTAAATATAATTATTTTTATAATATATAATTATATTAATAAAAATAATTTATATAATCGAATCGAATTAAATTGGCCTAATTTATATATTCATGATTTGAACTTGGTTTGAATATTTATTAAATTATGAGGAAAAAATATTAATTAATTTTTAGACCATAAAAAGTAATCCATGTCTTATATTTATTAAACCCCACTTATTGAATCAGATGAGTCGCTCAACCATAAACAGTGCCTAAATATACCAAATGCTATCCTCTAATTTTTTTAGAAAAATTGTGCAGGGTGACAAAGCAGCGGGGATACAAATTACTTTTCAAAATACAAATAAATCATGTTGGCCAGCACCCTCAGGGCAATGTACGAGTTAAGGATATATCCTCCAGAGTTAAAATGGCATCCCATCCCCTTAAGATATCGAATTAAAAGAAAATTCCCCCTGTGACCCAACTTGGGTGATGGTAGTGAATATATCTGCATGATCATCGCCCAATGCCCAAGATATAGTTTTCTTTTTTTAATAATTAAAATAAGTAAATTATTAAATATATATGTATAAAATTTTAAAATTAAATTTAAAACATAATAAAAAATAAAATCTTCAAATACTATTATATATTACTTGAGTTATAACTACCACGTACCCATAACTTTGGGTCCGCCAAGTTGTGCCTCGTTTGACGCAAGAGAGCAAACGTAATTCATCAAATAACAAGTCCCCACAAAGAAAAATTTTCCTTTTATTTTTCCTTTTATTCCACTTTGAAATCCTTTTTCTTTCAAAACTCTTGTGTGTGTGTGTATATATATATTGTTCCAGTTTTTCTTATCACATCCATCAATCCATCTCCAGATTCACAACTTATCTTCTTTCTATGGCTAACAAAAGCTACTGATCGCGGCGGCACGAGAAATCAGTTTGTGAACTGTCAATGTTGTTGGTAGCCAACATCATCAGACTATCAACTCTTGGGTTTGCTGCTGCTGCTGGCGGTGGTTTCAGTCACAAGACAAACCTTCCCAATCCCCCACCGCCGCAACATCTTCAAACGCAGGCTGGATTTGTGTCTCAGGTAACCAAAGATGTCGATGCAAATGCCAGCAGTTATATCAGCCAAATTCGCGGTAAGATTAACGGGAATGCTGCTGCTAATACTGCCTCAAAACACCAATTAAGGCCTTCCAAAACCTCAAATATGGTGAAGTAGCTATATCCATCCATCCTTTTATTGTACGAAGCATTAGTAACCTGTGCATGTATTAATAAAGTAAAAATGATATGTGATATTCAAAATTGAATTTCAAATTTTTTATACTTATTAAATTAAAATTTATAAGTATATTTTATTATTTTATATTTAATAATAATTTTTAATTTATATTTAGTATTTTATTTTAGATTCTATTCTTAATATATATAACATTATAGTATTACTGATTAATAATAAATTTGTTTGCTTACTTTCTGCCATTTTGAGCCAAAGCAATGAATGAAAGAGACGAAATCACACAACATCAATTCTCTGGCAAAAGTGGAACACTTTGAAAAGGGCTGATCGCGGTTCGGGGCAACCGGTTTTGAAGAAAAAATCAACCGAATTGATTTGGATTGTAAAAATTGGCAACCGATGTCGACTGTAATATGTATAATACCAGACCAAATTGAAATAACATTACTCTAGGTCCGTTTGAACAAACTACATTGAGCAAAAATTTGCTAGAAGATGGGTTGGCAAATCTCAAGGATAAAAAACAAATCTGGAAAAATCTAGAAAATATTAAAGAATGGTCGAAGTATTTTATATTTAAAGTCATACAAATGAGAATTCATTTTGTTTAGATTTCAAAATACAAAAATAAAATCAAAAGAGAGGTCAAAAGCACCTTCTAGCTAAAACAACTGTGAATTTAATGATTTTCAATCTTTAAATCTTAAATAAGTGTAGCACAAAGGGGGAAAAAAAGAAAGAGAGAGAGAGAGTGAGAGAGAAATGAAACGAGGTTAGAGAAACAAGGGTAAAAAATAAAAAATTTATTGTGAAGCAAGTTCACCATATCGGAGTAAATAAGTGAAAAGAAGCATTTTTATGCGTTTGCAAATTAATGGAGATAAAGATTGGAGAAGAGAAAATCATCTAGTAGATTCAGAAGTAACAATGAAAGAGTGAGAGCGGGTGCCGGGAAAATGAAATCATGCCACATGGGAAGATAAAAAGATAAATTAAAGAGAAAGTCATAAAGTAAAATTGAGAGATTAATACAATAATGATATGATGTGATATGCAGTAAACATACAAAATATACACAAGTCGGTCGCTTTTAATTAAAATTAATTGTGCAAATATATTTCGGATGGAAAATCGATTTTTTAAAAAAATCAAACTAAAGTCACTGGTTTATATATTTTAAACTGATTTAAGTTGTTATTTTCAGTTCGGTTCAATTAATATTAGTTGATTGGATAAGGCACACCCCGTTTGTTTGGAGGAAAAAGGTATTTCATAAAATATGTAAAATATTAAAATAAATGAAAGTATTTTATTTATTTAATATTAAATATAAAAAATTTGAAGAAGTAAATTTTTCTCTTTCATTTTTTAAAGAAAAATCTATTTTCTTTCATATTATGATTATAAGCATTTTTTAACTATAAATATGAATAATATATCAATTGATTATTAATGTATATAAATAATGTTTTTTTTATAAAAAAATACTTTCCGATGACGACATAGGCGGCACCCTAAATATAATTATGCATTTCAATGATTTAACCAACGTATATAAGTAATATATTTTCAATTGTGGGTCTTAATTATAAGTGTGTGAAAATCAAGATGGGCCTCTCTACCGAAAAAAAAATCAAGATGGGCCTCTCTACCGAAAAAAAAATCAAGACGGGCCGAGCTTGCAATAACACCAAGGCATCTTAGCTCAGTTAGTTTAAGCATATGACCTCTCCCCACTTTTTTCAAATATTTTGTATGTCCAAAATCCATATTTAGAAACTGTCCAACTCGGACCGAATTTTGATCCAGTCTTGACAGACTTCGTTTTATTTTTTTCAAGTGCATCCTACATTTTAGAAAACAAAGTGCAATATTATAGTATTTAATACGGAAAATAAAATTTCAAGATTTAATAAATAATAATAAATTAAAAATAATTTTTAAATTTATAATTATCTATACTTTTAATTTTTTTATTAATAATTAAGATGTCGTATTTATCTATGTAAATTGCATCTCACATTTCAGAAAAAATTTATCTCAATTTTGGCTATTATATATAATTAAAATTACAAATATATATAAGATACATTTATATTTATGTATATATATTTAGTATATGCTTAAATTTAATTCACTATTAATATAAAATAAGTAAGAAGATTATGCATCATTAAAAATAATAATAATTAAAAGTTTTTTAAATAGCAATAGAGAAATTTCAATATTTTTTTATTAATATGATAACATATAAATAAATAATAATATAAAACTAATTTGTACTGGTACTAGTCAAATACTTGTGCATTGCACATGTTAATACAACAAATATTTAACATATAGAAAATATTATTGTATAAGTTATATTTATCTAAATGTGAATTATTGAACAATGTATCAACAAGATAGGACTTTCTACATGGAAAAGAAAAGGTCCTATGACATTAGCTTCAAGAAAAGAATATAAAATCATTAACAAAATAAAATAGGATGAAAAATAGGCTTAAATAATAAATAACTTAATCTCATGTAATTAAGGGTTCAAGATTAAACCTAACAAAATAAATATTCTATATATACAATAATTTTGCACCACACTAATAAATTAAATTATTACATAAGGAATTATCAATCTTGTACAAGAGATGCTAAAATCAGCTTATCAATAGCAGTACCAAGCTAATATAGAAGCTACCTTTGTTTTTCACTTTAGTCCTAATTCTATTCAAGTGCGTGACAGGCTATGTACCCTCGCATAATATTGGGCTGAAAAGTTATAGAGTCCAAACTCACATGTAATATAAGGTGCTATCTATAGTGTCTTTACAAATTGTAGGATTCTAAAACCTAAGGCAGATAGCAAAAATTGAGAAACTCATGTGTAAAGGTAGCTTACTTCTGCAATATCGAACCAAATATGCATAAGCTTCAAAAAATTACAAAAATTTCTCATTTTCTTGAAGGAAATGATAAGTCTATCGCTTGGCAATATCTAATTCATTTGCAAAAACTTACCAACAAACATCATAAAACTCTCCCTACCCAAGTATAAGTAGTTTGGATTTAACAAAATATTATTTGCCTTGTTCTTCTTACCAAATAAATCCTTGATTAGCTTTTGTAGGTGTCCAGGGGATGATTTGTTTTAATAAAAAAGTTCTTTGATTCATAAAAAAAAATTGTCAAAAGTTAAAATTTTTATAAAATAATTTTTTTGTAAATTTTTTAAAAAATACTTAAAGTTATTTAATTGATACTAAAAGTTAACACTTCCTAGATACTAATTTCTTGTATGGCTTAACACTTAACTTTTTAAGAAATATTATCAAAATAATTAATATATTCTTTAAAATTATAATTAAAAAATAAAAATATTGATAAATTTTAATTTTAATTATTATATTTTTTAAAATTATATTTCTAATATCTTTTTTCATCATAAAATTTAGATAAAGTTTCTTAAATGATTATTGTAAGATTTTTCATTCTTAAATGATTGTTGTAAGATTTTTCATTGAAATTATATCATGTGTATTAATTATTTTATTATAATTACAATATTAATAGTTATTATAATTATCACATTAAAATTATTACTTAATTCATTTCTTATTATTTGTTATAATCAATTAATTTTAATGATATAAAAAAGTAATTTAATTTATTTATTTTTAGTAAACTTTTAAAATTATTTTATGCATAAAGTTTAAGATATTTAGAAATAAAAAAATATGATATAATAAATATAAATGAATTGAGAGTACAGAATATTGAAGGATTTATTAATAAAAAATGATAAAATTGAAAAAAATATTTAATGCTTTAATGGAATTCTAATGAAGCATTAAATATCAATAAATTAATATATCCTTTAAAATTATAATATAAAAATAAAAATATCAACAAATTTTAATTTTTTATAATTATCTTTTTTAAAATTATATTTCTAATATCTTTTTTCATAAAAGTTTTAGATAAAGTTTCTTAAATGATTGTCATAAGATTTTTCATTCAAATTTCATCATGTGTATTAATTATTTTATTATAATTATAATATTAATAATTATTATAATTATCAAATTAAAATTATTACTCTATTCATATCTTATTATCTGTTATATTCAATGCTTCAATATTTTGCACTCTCAATTCATTTATATTTATTTTATCATATTTTTTATTTTTAATTATTTTAAAATTTAGGCATAAAAATAATTTTAAAAGTTTATTAAAAATAAATAAATTAAATTACATTTTTAATATCATTAAAATCGATTGATTATAATAGATAATAAGAAATGAATGAAATAATAATTTTAATTTAATAATTATAATAAAATAATTAATACACATAATATAATTTGAATGAAAAATCTTACGACAATCATTTAAGAAACTTTATCTATATTTTATGATGAAAAAAGATATTAGAAATATGATTTTAAAAAAAATAATTATAAAAAATTAAAATTTATTGACATTTTTATTTTTATATTATAATTTTAAAGGATATATTAATTATTCTAATAATATTTATAAAAAATTTAAGAGTTAACCTACACAAGAAGTTAGTATTTAAGAAGTGTTAATTTTTTAATATCAATTAAATAACTTTAAGTATTTTTTAAAAAGTTTACAAAAAAATTATTTTATAAAAGATTTAAATTTTCATAAAAAATTATTTTTTATATGAATCAAACAACCCCTTTATTAAAATAAATCATTCCCTGGTCACTTGCAAAAACTAATCAAAGATAAGAAGAACAAGGCAAATAACTCTATTAAATCTAAATTGCTCATACTCTATAACGTTTGGTGGGAAGTTTTTTCAAATGAATTAGATATTGTCAAGCGACCAACTTCTCATTTCCTTCAAGAAAATGAGAGGGTTTTATAATTTTCCAAAGCTTATACATATTTCGTTAAACATTATAGAAGTAGGCTACCTTTACATATGGGCTTCTCAATTTTCACCACCTACCCTGAATTTTAGAATCCCAAAATTTGTAGACATACCGTAGACGGCACCGTAATATAATAATAGGAGATTTTAACTCATTATATATATAATGAGTAAAAATTATTATGTGTTATAATAATTTTTAATAATTTAGATTTATTTAAATAATTAATATATGAATATAAAATAGAGTTAAGTTGAATTAGTCTGGTTTTAGATAACTAAGTTCGAGTCTAATCCAATTATAAAACAAGATTTAAATTTTGTCTAAACTCTAACCCGAAAAATTCTTAGTTAGCGCTTTAACCTAGGTTTTATGTTTAAATCCTGTTCGTTTGGAGTTGAGCTCAAACAAAAAATTGTATGGGATTTGCACACCCCTAATTCGTAATAATCTTAATAGATGCGCAATTTTTTTTAAGATGGATTCCTTATTATTATAAGGACGGCATAATGTTTGATTTCATAACATACCTATCTTTGGAAAGTCACGCATTGTTTAAATTTGGAATAATTGGACTTAATTCGTGTTAACTAACTTTTAGAATTAGAAAATTAAATCTCTATTATATAAAATTTGGAATAAACATTCTTATCATTTATATAATTAATTATTTAATTAAATTATGCATTTTTCTCATAATTTTTTAAACAAAAATTATAATATTATTATTTGATTACTTATTATGTCATCTGTTACATAATTGTTACATTATATATTAACATAAATTAAATTAGATATCAAAATTTTAATGAAATAATTGAAATATAAGTTTATAATTACATGTGAAAAAATGATGTGACAAATTTTATTTCATATAATTACTTGATAACTAATGAATTAATTAATAATTAATTATATTTGAAATATAAGTTTATAATTACATATAATTAACTATTAAATTAGTTAAAATATAAAATGAAATACTAATTATTTGAAAAAAACACTTTTTATTGACTCTTATCTAATTTGAATATTTTTACAAGTTTGGCCAAATCAATTGGTTGGAGCATTTGATAAATAGTTATTTTAATCAACTTATTAACCTTTAATCAATCATTTTAAAAAGTCTAAGAATCTTAACTTTTTAAAACAACTAATTTCTCTTTATTGTAAAAAAAATACACTCTGACATATAATTATATAATTTTTAAAAGAAAAATTCTAAATCACAATTAATTATTTTTTAAAAAAAAGTTTAATACATACAATAAATTATTATTTATTTATTAAATAGAAATTAAATAATTATAAAATTTATATTAAAATAGATATAATAATAAAAAATAATAAAATAATACATGATCAAAATCACTAATATTTTATCAAATGATTATTTTTGAATAAAAAATAATACATATATATATATTTTAAAAAAAATGGAGCAATATGGATTTGTGATGTCATTGTTGCGGAGTTGTGGGGAATTACGGGAGGTCCGTCTCTTGCTTGGAATATGGGTTTTCGGGCCATGGTTCTTGAATCTGTTTCAGAAATTTCAATGGAATTATTGATTAATGGGCATTGTGACAATATGAACCCATGACGCTAAGTAGGTTGTTTCTCAAGAATACTAATTTGGTCAAGAGAGATTGGGAAGTCACATTCATCTCTTCAGTTATAGAGAAGGGAACAAATACGTTAATTAATAAACTTTTGAGAGTTTGAAAAAAGATCTAAAATTAACTATGATTGATAATCCTTCGCTGAATTTACAATTATTGCTATTAACTAATGTTATTGAAATTTCTAGCTATTTTATGCAATTTTTCTTTTCATTTGGGCTTCGGCCCTTAGCCCCCCCACACGCACACACAAAAAAAAAGGGCAATATTAGTTATGGAAAATAAGTTTTTATGTTTAGAATGTGTAATTTATCAATATTCTTAATAATAGACATATAAATTTTAAATTTAACTTATAAAAATAAATCTTAATTATTGCATTTATAAAAATATTACAAAAGTTATTTAACCGGAGAATTTTAATTATTTATTTCTTAAGGAAAAATTAAATAAGTATAATAATTTATAATGATGCATTTTTAAAAGAATAACTTTACTAATAATATGTTATAATTTAAAATATTATTACAATAGAATAATATTCAAATAAATCATCAAACATATATACTTATTCTTGTATATAATTCTACATATAAATAGGTAATAATTAACGATTGATTTTGTCGGAAAAAATTAATAAATTAAATCAATATGGAAAATATAAATACTTGTTCTTTCTGTCTTGATCTGATGCTGAATTCCATATGCAGTAGCTAAGAATCACCAAAAATAAGGAACTCTTACTTATATCAATGACAACTTTCATTGTAAATCACACACTCCAAGAGGGAAAGTACGTTCTTTATAAAAAAATTCTTTCTGAATGTATTTTGATGTGTTCATTCTCTCTCTTTTCTTTTGGGTGGTTTTCTCCTCTTTTATTATATATAGGTAGTTATCTTGATCACCCACTTTATTATCAGTTATAAAAAATAACTAATTTTGTTTCCTCTAAATTTAAATTCTCAAAATTTAAATATCATGATGATGTAGATCACCCATTATGGATGTCCCCACATTCATCATCTCTTACTCACACATAATGGGATGAGTCACATCATTTAACCTTCACCTTTCTTGGATTTTTATACTTGATGCATTGTTGTGACCGTGTGGGTATAACATCATCTTAGGTGTTCTTGTACTAGAAATTCTTATACAAAATTAGTACAAGACAACTTTATCTTCTATTTATTTATATTATGCCTCGAATGCCCTAAATTTTTCCATATATACTTTTCACTTGCACATCTGATCTCTTGCAAGCTTTATTGCAAGCTTAGATTACCATTCATGTATGCGTAGCATCCACGCTTATGATGTTACCAAAATTAACTTCCTAACAGACATATCTCAAACACTAGTATAATTGTATATATGTTGGAAAATCTTCATTTCGCTCATATATTACTTTGATTTGAAATAGCTGCTTTCCTATCATTTTACCTCTTAGACCGTATATATTATAATCTTAGGATGCATACTAAGGTAGCAAATATTGTATCATTTCTCTATGATATCGTCAAAGTCAAAGGGTATCCATAAAAAAAAATTTCTTTTCTAGACTCACACAGTAATGAACCAAGGATCTTTCACTTGCTTCCCGTTTGCGATTCTTTTGCACATGTGGTATGAATCACATGTTATAGTGTTTTTTTTATAGCACAAGGGCGTATGTCGATTTTATTAGTAACACCATATAGACTTTAGTCCAGGCACACATAATACTTAACTTGAATTTTTCCACATCATTCAACTTCTTTTGACATCAGTATATGAAGAATCCATCATCTAACTACAGTTATTGTGGAAGGTGGGAGAATCCATAAGTTAATCCATATTTATACCTTGGATCTCATCTTAACTTTACCAAGTTAAGGTGACATATTTTATTTTGTGTTACTTCTCTATCAAAACATAACATTTCTCATTGTTATGTTGGTGAACACGTGTCTCATCTTTGCCCACTCCCCATAAGTGTCAGAGGCAGTTATTTGTGTGAGAGAACTAACCTTATCAACCTGTACAACATACTAGACATTTGTATACTCATACACATATTATGACATTTGTAGTTGAATAAAAACATACTTCTTTCATTTCAATTTTAAATTGTTCAATTACATTCTACATATACCAAGAGATTTTACATGTTCAATATATACATCTTTAGGTATAGGCTTAGTAAAATGATCTACTATCAAAAGTGACCTTTTTCTGCGCTATGGCTTCTCTCACAAAATGGTACTTTGTGTTAATATGCTTAATCTTACTATGGTACTTTGGATCTTTTATATAGGCAATAGTTACCTAACTATCACAGTATATCAGGATGGGATTTAAATTTTCACTATAAATCCCTAAATGCTCTATAAATCTTTTTAATCATATAGCCTCTTGTACTGTTATAGAACATGCTACAAATTTTGCTTCCATTGTTGACAATATAATGTATGTCTATTTCTTGCTACACCATGATATGGCTCCATTGTTTAGCAAGAATGAGTAACCTGATGTGAATTTTTGCTCATCTAAGTCTCCTGTCTAATCCACATTAAAATATCCAACTAAGCACAAATCATTTCCTTAATAGCATAATATGTAGTCAACTATGCCTTTTAAATATTTTAATATTCTCTTGATAGCTTTCCAATGTTTCTATCTGGAGTTTGACTGGTATTTGCTTATGAGTTCAATCGCAAGATAAATATTCGATCTAGTACATATCATTGCATACATCAGACTACCAATCGCACAAGAATAAGGGATTCTTTCCATTGATTTCTTCTCAATTTCATTATGAGGGCACATTCTTAGACTCAACGGTTCACTCTTATTTACCAAGGTATCTATGGATTTGTAATTTTTCATATTAAATTTCTCAAGGATTCTCCATATATAATTTTTTTGAGAAAAAGAAA
This sequence comes from Sindora glabra, assembly GCA_020226215.1. Classification (NCBI taxonomy): domain Eukaryota; kingdom Viridiplantae; phylum Streptophyta; class Magnoliopsida; order Fabales; family Fabaceae; genus Sindora; species Sindora glabra. Next base: position 108,216,451 of record CM035225.1, read on the forward strand.
TAAGTTTCTTGGATCGATCTCTAAATATTTTGACTCCAAGAATGTAATTTGCTTCACCCATGTCCTTAATCTTGAAATTTGAGGATAGCCATTCTTTAATAACTATAATCAAATTCAAATTATTTCCAGCCAGCAGTATATCATTTATGTAAAAGGATAATATCACAAGATTACTTTCATACCACTTGATGTAAATATAATGGTCTTTCTTAATCATTTGGAAGTCATAAGAGATTATAACTCAGTGAAACCTCAAATACCATTATCTAAATGATTATTTAAGACCATAAATAGACCTTTAGAGTTTACAAACTTTCTTTTCTTCTCCCTTTTATATGAGACCTACTGGTTGTTCTATGTAGATTTCTTCATCTAGTTCTCTATTGAGAAAAGCAATTTTCACATCCATTTGATGTAATTCTAAATCTAAATTTGCTACTATGACTAGAAGCAATCTTATTGAATTGAAACGTATAACAGGTGAGAATGTATCCTCATAATCTATTCATTTCTATTGTGTATACCCCTTTACAACTAGTCGAGCCTCATACCTTTCAATTGATTCATCTGCCTTTCTTTTAATTTTAAGAACTTACTTGTTCCCAATTACCTTTCGGCCAAATAGTAAATTAACTAATTCCTAAACTTGGTTAGTTTTCATTGAGTCTATTTATTCCTCTATCATTTTCTTCCAATGTTCCTTAGCTGGGCAAGTTAGAGCCTCTTGAACTGTTCTTAGCTCTTCTTTACATTAAGGAATAATCATAAAAGCTTATCCTTCAATTGAAAAGTGTCTTTTGAGTACACTTCCTCTTTTACTCTTCCATAGTGGGGTTTCCTATATTACATCATCCCTAAATACAAGGCTCTCACTCACTTTCTCAAAGCTCCCATTCAGATTGGTAGGTTCTTTTTGAGAGTTCCCACTTGGATAAAACGAATAAGAATCAATATTATCCATTTAATCTTGTAGCTTATAAAAAGATACAGTGCGATCGCTTTCTCCTATGCTAAGAAACTCACTTTCTAGAAATATGGCATCATTTGATTCAAGTTCTGTCGTTGTTCCATCCTCATTCTCACTAATAAAAATGTATCCCTTAGATTATTTTGAATATCTTATAAAGATATATTTCTTCCGTCTTGGACCTAATTTTTCATATTTATAGGAAACATCATAGACATACATGACAAACCTTCATGGTTTAAGAATGCTCAAATCAGGTTTGCATTTTATCCATAATTCATAGGGTGTGGATGTAACAGACTTTAAGAGCACTCGATTAAGTATGAAAGTGGTTGCCAATATGGCATCTTCCCAATATAAAAAAGGTAGATTGGCCTATACCATCATTGACCTAACCATGTCTAGAAGTGTTCTATTTCTTCTTTCAGCTACTCTATTTTGTTGTGGAGTGCTAAGGATTGTTAATTATCTTATTATCCCTTTTTCTTCACAAAACTCTTTAAATTGTTTAAATAAATATTCACGTTCACAGTCAATTCTAAGCACTTTAACCTTCTTATCCGTTTAATTTTCAACATCATTTAAATAACATCTAAAGCATTCTAATGCTTTTGACTTATGTGAAATCAAATAGATATGACTGTATCGTGAGTAATCATCAATGAAAGTGATTAAGTACTAAGCTTCGTGTCTTACCTTTGCACTCAAATGATCACATATATCGGAGTGAATTTATTGTAATGAAGTTTCTGCCCTAATCCCTTTTTTAAATGATTTTCTAGTTACTTTATCAACTAGATAATGTTCACATAAGGAAATCTATAATTTCGAAATTGAACCTAACAATCCTTCTTTTGCTAGTTTAATTAATCTATTTTAATTTATATGTTCTAGTCTAGCATGCTAAATGTCCATATCAGCATTTAAATTAAAAATAGAAGTGGCAAAGGAATCATAAGTAGCATTTTCAATAACATCCAAAATGATAAATTCATAAAAAATAAAGTCAAAATCATAAAGTATATTATCCTTAAAAATGTCAGCAACATTGTCATGAAAATTAATTGAAAATCTAAATTAAAGTAAAGAACAAACAGAAACTAAATTTCATCGAATGTCAGGTGCATAAAGTACATCATGTAGGATTAAGGTTCTTCTGTCACACAAATCCAATTTGTATGTACCAATGCCCTTAACCACAATCCTTGCATTATTTCTAACATAAAGCCATTTGTTTTAACTCGACAATCAATGGTATTCTATATAGGATCCTCGATCCTTGCTTACGTGGTCTATGGCACCTAAGTCCAAAATCCATAAAAGATGAGATTCTATTAAAAAAATAGTACTGGAAACATATAAAAATATGTAGGTTCAGTATTCAGTAATATCATGTTTTGTTCATTTTGTCGAGATTGCTATTCATTTTGCTAAGCAGAATCTTAAGCAAAATAACTAATTTTTTGACAAGCATAACATTTAATCTTCTTGAAATCAAAGTTCTTTAAGCCATGCTTTCCCTTGTTCTTTTTAAAGGTTTTCTTACCCTTGATCTTAAGCCTAGATTTTCTCTTCTGGAGCTTCTTGCCTTTCTTAAACTTAGGCTTGGAATTTGAGGGTCTCACTTAGAGTTGTACATGGGTTGGGCCGGGCGAGTTTCGGATAAAAATTATATATTTAAAGAAATAATATAATATTTAAATATATAAAATATTTAATTATATCAAATTAATATTTTTTATATTAAAAATAATTAGATATAATTATTTTTCTAATATATAATTATATTATAATAAATAAATTAATATAATCGGGCAGGGCCGGGCCTATTTATCTTGGCTCGAGCCCGGCTCAATTATTAATCGGGCTTTAAAAAAAACCCAATGAGCTATCGGGTCAAAAAAAGAGAGCCCAAATTCTCTATTTGGGCGAGTTAAGCTCATCGGACCGGGTAATCATGAGCATCTCTAGTCTCACTCTCTTCGTTATGTATACTTGTTTAGAGGACCTATAAGCCCTTAGACATTCATCCTCGAGTTCCAAATGTCTCGCCACATCATTGAAAGTAATAATGCTTTTGTTATGAGTTAGGTTAACCTTCATATGTTCTTAACTTGCAAGAAGTGACCTAATTATAGTTTACACTTGCTACGTATCAGAAAGAGCATGTCCTGCAGTTCTTAGTTCACGAATCATATTTAACATTTTATATAAATATTATTTCATCGGTGTATTAGGCTGAAGTTTATAAATGTCAAATTTGATTGTAAGTCTCCATAGTTTGGTAGCAGAAATACTATTAAATTTCTCTTTTAGGGCAATCTACATACCTTGGGCTATTAGGTAATCCTCATGCTTACACACAAGGTCATTTGCCGTTGCACTTAAAAGTGTAATTTAAGCAATACTGTTCTTTTTCTTCTAAATAGTGTATGCCTCAGCATTCCTTCTATCTTAGGTTGTGTTCCTATGTTCAGGTTCCATCATGACATGGTTTAAGGCTTTAAGAACATCTTGCTCTTCTAATATATAAGATATTTTTTGATATCATATATCCCAATTATCCCCATTCAGTTTGTCATATTTGTTCAATTTGGCGATTATATTCTTACTAGTCATTCTGTTAAATCATAAATCTTTTATACGTATACAATGTCATTTATTTGCATCATTCTCGCATAAAATAATAATAGCACTACTTAGTTCATGGTCAGAAGTTTACCTTTGTCATATCCTTATTGCATGTTTGCCTAAATACTATCATTATTTCCTATCGAGATCATTCTCATGCAAATATTATATGTTGTATCGCTCTCAAGAAAAATCACAATATAAGAGCTCTCACTCAAATATAGGATTACACAAAATAAATGTATATGAAATAAAGAGATTAAATACTCATCAAACAATAAATAAGTTTAATAACTTATATCAAGTTCAGAAACTAATCTCATCAAACAAAATATAAAGACATATAAAAAGTCCATAAAAATTAATAGCTAATGTTTCTATCTTAGCTTTTTATTCTGAATTCAGAGTCTTCATCTCTTTGAAAGTATTGAATAATTTTAGTAGATTTATAAAGTGAATTGGTCCAAATTTATGCACATTCATAGTTTTGATTAGACCCTTCAGGTACCTCTTTTTCTTTAGAGTATTATGCTCAAAATGTCTTACAGTCTTCATGTTTAGGAATTATGATAATAGATTGTTTTACTCCAATTCGTTTTAACATAGTGGACTTCCTGTAGTCTTAGCTCTTCCATGTATTTTTCAAGGTTAATATATTTAACGATTCCTAACTTATAATCTTTGCATTGCCATAGTATCTTTTTAATTGGTGTCCAAAAATTATTGTTTGGAATTTCTTTCAATAGTGTACAAACCTAAAAGTGATTAGGAAACACTTTTCTTCTATAGCTGAGGTCTACTTTTAAGGCTTTGATTTCGCGCAAAAAGGCTTCCATGGGATACATTGTATGTGCATTTCTTTGAGGTCTTTTGGGGTATCCATCCAATCTGATTATTTAGGGTCTTCTCTTACACTCTCCACAAAACCATATGGATCATATTCCTCTATGAACTATTGTTCCACGTCTGTTTACCAAAAACATACATAAAATACAGTTAAAATGTGTCATTTTTTCCACTTTTAAAATAAAAATAGTGTCATGGAAATTCCAAAAATATATAAATTATATATGAATGTGTAGATCCCAAATTTAAGGATTTTTAAGATTAAACAGTGCTTCAAAAAGACACCACACACACCCATATGCGCCTCCAGAGCAGTTTGATTTCAAAAATAAAAAAAATTAGAAAAATAGAATTTGCACACTCTCACTAATGGAGCACGTGTGATGTCCACGAGCTGTCGTATAAGACTTTTCCAGCCACCAGAGTCAGCCGGTCAGGTAGAACTTTTTCTTCTCTTTCCATTAGTATATAATATGTGACATTTGGAGTAAGGGGTGGCCTACACACGTGCATCCCAAGAGTGAGGAGATAATTTTTTTTATTTTTTATTCTAGATAAATGAAATGACATGTCATTTTTGCATTATTCAAAATAACTTGTCGTTTTAGCTCAATCTAAAATGACTCTGATGTCAAAATAATGTGTCATTTATTGATGGGCCAAAATGACCTATTGTTTTGGTCGTCCCTGACCTCCAAATGGGTCAAACCAAGTCAACTTGACCAAGTTCGTAGACCCAGTTGGGTATGTACAACCCGAAATATTTTTTTGATCATAACTTTTAATCTAAAGCTCTATTTTAAGTGATTTAAAGGCCAAAATTCTCATAATTTTATGCTTTACAATTCTAGACTAATTTTATGCCTTAAAAAATCATTATCTAGGAGACCCATTATTTTCTAATTATGACCATTATGGAATCTTTTTGTGTTCTTATTATTTTATGCTATTTAAAAGTGTCTTATGGATGTTTATATGTTCCTTTTAATACAAAAATCATCCTAAACATTACTCAACCAGGAACAACAAAATCAAAAAATATTTTACATCCAATGGCTATTTTTCATATCATAAAAGTAAGAATAGGGAGCATACTTTTGATAAAAAAAATTACCAGTCATATATATAGTAAACAATAAATTCATCTAGAGCATCTTATATAATACATGTTTGTATTCAGTAGCATTTAATACATGCAAGAAATTACAGAAATCAAATCAATCAGGCTCTGACACTAATGTTAAAAAAAATTAATAAATTAAATTAATGCAAAAAATATACATACTTATTCTTTTTATCTTGATCTGATGTTGAATTCCATATGCAATAGTCAAGAATTACCAAGAATCAGAAACTCTTCCTTTATATCCATGACAATCTCATCGCAAATCACACACTCCAAGAGGGAAAGCGCGTTCTTCGTAAAAAAAATTTCTCTGAATGTATCATGATGTGCTTACTCCCTTTCTTTTCTTTTGGGTGGTTTTCTCCTCTTTTGTTATATGTGAGTAGTTATCTTAGTCACCCACTTTGTTATCAGTTATAAAAAATAACTGATTTTGTTTCCTTTGAATTTAAATTCAAAATTTAAATATCATGATGATGTGGATCACCCATTATAAGTGTTCCCACATTCATCATATTTAATTAAACATCTTTATACAATTAATTAATGTTATTAACAAATCAAAATAGTTATTAGTTGATTACTAAATAAGATAAAAAAAGAACATGCTTATAATTATATAAAATTTAATTAACTAATTATATTCTATGGCACTATATATCTATTTATTTACTTTCTTATTTATTTAAAATAAGAATATAATTATTTAAAATATAATTAATTATATTTTATAACATTATATATTAATTTATTCACTTAATTATTTTTATTTATTTATATTAAATTAATAAATATAGGCTAAATATTTATTTATATAATTAAGATATAGATTATCATTCAATTAAAATAAAGAAGAATAAACTTGACAAAACTTTTGAAGAATTATAAGTTATAAGCTATATGTTATCCTGATAAACTTATGAAATCATATTTTATGTTTTCAAACAAAATAGCATGCAAGATTAGCTATCGATTACTGTGTTAAATTTATCAAATCATATTTTATTTTTTTCATTAAGATAATATGTCAAACATGTTAGTTATTAATTAACTCAATAAGTTATAAATTAACTTATTTATTATATCAATCACACTCTTAAACTAACATATGATCATATTATGATTGTAACTTAAAAAATATGAAAATAATAAATAATCTAAACAAAATAGTTAATAATACTTGTTATAATTTAAGACAATTACTAGTATTTTAATGGTGCAATGATGCCGATGTTACTTTAACAACTTTATTTTTCATTATATTTGGGGTTTGAACTTGAATTTTTTTTATGTGTATTAAATAAATTATAGTTTCTACCATTATTAGAAGAACAATTCAAGACTTTATTCCAATTTTAAAAAATTGGTGAGAATAAAATTTAATTTTTTTAAAATAGGGGAATGTTATGAATATTTATTTATATGAATATTTATAAAATATTTTTGACTTATCTATTAGTTATTATAATTGAGATTTATAAAAAAATGATACCAATGTTAATTTAACAACTTCATTTTTCATTATATTTAGGGTTTGAACCCCAAATTTTTTGTGTTTATAAATAAATTATAGTTTCTACCATTACTAAAAATATAATTTAAGATTTTATTCCAGGTTTAAAAAATAAGTGAGGATAAAACTCAACTTTTTTAAAATTGGAGAGTATTATAAATATTTATTTATATAAATGTTTATAAAATATTTTTGACTTATTTATTAGTTATTATAATTGAGATTTACTTAATATTTAATTATAATAAGTAATAAATATTTATCAATAAGTAATTATCAATTAATGGTAATTACCATTATCAATTGTGATAGTTACTACTTTGTATTTAGAAAATCTATAAATACTGAATATTATAAAAGATTTTAACACATTTATAAATAAGAAAATCTTCTCCTATTTTTATTTTATTCTATTCTCTTTATGATGTTTTGCATTTTTTTCCCTTTATTTAGTTAATCTATTGTTTGATTTCAACTAATTATTGAATTAATTGCCTTCGTTAGATATATTTTCCAATACGGTAAAAGTAGTATAAATTCCATGTCATGATACAGTGGAATTTAAGACTATGGGCAACTTAGGTGTCTTCTGGTTCGGAAATATTTTTGCCATTGGAAATGGGATCAAAAAATGAATTCTCTAACCCTATGTTTGGATAAAACATTTAGTGAATATTAAAAAATTTAAAATTTTGTATTAAAAATTAATGATTTTGCTTAATTCTCATAAATAAAAAATAATAGGTAATATGATATTTCAAAAATAAATGTGAAAGTTATAAAATGATATCTATTTTGATTGAATTTAAAATGTCAAGATGATTTAAATAATTCATAAGTTCTATCTACTTATTACTAAATAAAATATTTTACTTTACAAAACTTAAATTTCTTGGTAATTGAATTACCATCTTCAATTTTTAAATTTAAACATAACAAAAGTATTTAGATCACAAGTAATACAATCTATTATTATTACTTATTTCTAATGAATTTTGATTATGTTACTTAGTGGGAAAAAAAAACACTTGTCTTTCATCATTGCCACTATTAGTATCATTATTACTATTATTACTACTACTATCACTTGCCACAATCACAACTAGGTTAACTTGTTTATCAAAACGTTTAACCTAACCTAATATTTTTAATTAAATAGGCTAGTTAAGGTCAATAAATAAGTTTGTTTAGATAAACAAGTTAAGCTTATTTTTTATAAGTTCAATTAATAAACTTATTAAATCAACCTATTTAATAAATAATGTATTTATACATAATATATTTTCATATCATATATAATATATTTATTTGTAAAATATGTTTATATATAATATTAATATTATTTTAATATATACAATTATAAATATATACATAATTTTATTTTTATTTTATTTTTTTTACCTTTACTTTTTTTTCTTAACTTATTTGAAATTTTAGTTATGTAAATATGCTAATAGCCCAAGCTAGATTTTTTAAATAAGTCAAATTGAACTCGAATTTTAACCTTATATAATTTAATAAGCTAGATTCAGGCCAATAATTTACAAAATAAATCAAGTCTATTTAAAGTAAAACCTAATATGACCTAATTTATTTTCACCTTTATAATTTGTCAAACTCAATTTATTTTAATACCTCTAACTATCATTACTAATATTATTGTCACTACCACCACTATCATCATTATTGTCACATCATCATTGTTATTACTATGCATTATTGCCACCTAAAATATCACTAATATGAGGGGGTAAATTCTACTCCTAGTCACAAAAGGCTAAGCAATTAGTTTTACTATTCTCTCTTCAAATGAATCAATAATAATAATTATAACAATAATAATAAACCTCATTGTTATTGTCATCAATATCACTATATTAAACATATCTAAAAAAAAATACTTTCAATATTTTTAATTATCTATTGTAGTTAATCGATTTTAGAGATATTAAAAAAATAATTTATTTATTTATTTTTAGTGAACTTTTTAAAAACTACTTTTTAATATTTTATTATATACAAAATTTAACATAATTAAAAATAGAGAAAAATATAATGAAATAAATATGTGGAGACATTTTAAGAAGGATAATGAAGTATTTATTAGTGAAACAAAAAATAAAATTAAAAAAATGTGTTTAATACTTCATTAAAATTCTAAATTAATAAGTAAAAAGAAATATTTTTGAAAATAGGCCAAATAAAAAGAAATGAAAGAAGTAATTAAAGCATGACTATAAATCTTAATAGCTTCTAAATCATAATTTCCAAAGAATGAAAAAAGTAAAATTCGGAACCTTATTACTTGTAAATTAATAAAAGTTATTCCATAAATAAATTAATTTATAACTTAATTTATCACTTATTCACTTAACTAATAAACTAGACAACACCTTGTTTTGTATAAAAGGGCCATGGCGCTTCTAAAGTTTTAAAATTTAATATATCATGTATGTAAGTTTTTTCGTAAAAAAATATTAATTTGGCCCTTCTAAAAAAACTAAATGTGAAAGATAATATAATAAATAAAAATATGTTTAAAAATATTAGTTCATTTCTTAATTAAATGGATTCATATTTAAAATTATATGTATTTATTTGATTTGTTAAGACTAATTATTAAATAAAGTGAAAATTTGTTGAATATATTTATTAATCAAATACATTTAACAACTACTTTTATTTTGATGAGATTTTGTTGGATATATTTATCCAACATTATTTCTATAAAATTTTTAAAATCATAACCAAGGATAATTTTCAAGTTTTATACGATGTTATTAACTAAAATATTGTGTAATAAATTTAAAAATTATTAACTAAATTGAGGATTTAAAATAAGAAATTATTCAAACATCGTAAATTCAATGCTTAACACTCAATACCAAATACTTTTTGCATTATTGAAGACATCATAATTAGTATTATTGTATTTTTATTGAGGAAAACAGAATAAAAAAAGAGAAGAGAAGTGGAACGTGGAAATAAAATTTACTATCATATTTTTATTATTTACTAAATAATTATTAAATGTATCAAATCTCATTTAAGCTTATATAATGTTAAGATTGAGATTGAATTTTGCAAGTTTCACACGCTCATTTATTTTTGCTAAGCTTGAGCTTGAACTAATAGATATTTAGCTTGACTTATCTCATCTACAATTTTACTTTCAAATTGTATAAAAACAAATTTTAAAATTGATTTTGATTGCCACTAAGATATTCTCTACCCTTCACCCCTAAACTATACATTAGTCTCTAAAAGTATTTGAAGCACTAACTTATTTAAAAAAATATTTGATAAATTTTATAAGATGGTTTATAATTTATAAGTTAATAACTTTTCCAGCTTTATCCCTTTTTTTAATTAAATATCAACTTATTCTATAATTATATGTCATAATCCTAACTTAATTGTGACTAGTGTAGAATTCATTTTTCGGTTTCCACCAACCTATTCCTAATTATTTAAGTCGATCTTAATTAACAAGTATTATACATATATAAAAGAAAACAGTACTTTAAAAAGAGAATATTCATTGAAAATTATTAAAGGTCCTATATAAAAGATGAGAAAATTATATATATTTATAATCCTTCCAAAATGAGGATATATTGGTCTAACTAACTCATAATAAATCATATTAAATATTTTCTCTGCCTAAATCTATGGCAAAATAAGGCCCAAAATATACTATATGTAAGATTTTGTATTATTATACTACCATCACTAAGTTCTTATGGAGTTTAGCTCTGAGGAGGCGGATATGGAAGCTCAACCTAAGAATTTGTAAAATAAATCATAAAAGAGGAAGTCCAAGGTCTAGTGAATAAATAATCTATAAAAATAATAATAATTTATAATGACTTATCCATTATACTATCTTCTTTGAAAATTTATATTACATTTGAATATATTAGTAACCAATAGCTAATAACAATAAGATTAACATATAATCATTTCATTTTCAATGTATCATATAAGAATAATCATGAATAACTACACTCAAGGTCACATCTCATTTGAAATGATAAGTAATAGATAAAATAATTCATCCACCTTTTAACTCTCAGGTTAATTATATACCTTCCATAAGCTTTCCATCCTTATCCTTCTTAGGTCTACCTTATATCTTTCATAAGTATGTCACTAGGAATTTTTCATCCAATATTTACAACATCATTCCCATTACATTTCTCATCTTCAATGCTGCTTGTGGCATAATTCGTAATATAATTTAAATACTAGAGCTCAAGCTCTACCTTGTGCAATCATAATTCAATTTCAATGTACATCATAATATATGTCAACACTATTATGCCTTTTTGCATAGCTACATGCATTCACATATATCGTAATCAATTCACAAAATATTTCTTAACCTATTTCATTTCATGATTTATGCAATAAGCTCGTTATAACACATATTATATCATATGACATATAATTTATCATTTTGTGAATTACTCAATCATGTATTTATCTTATAATTATTATAAATCACTTTATCTTTAATGCTTGAAGACTAAACACCTATTTATACCATTATAAATCATGAAAACATACAATAGGTCAGGCATGGTTTACCATATAGTCACCATGGTTGTAACCTTTGAGTGATATTTTATAGATAATTCAAAAATTATAAATATATTATTTATGAAACTTATTTCATATGAAAATAGACTCAATTAAATTTTTACAAATTGATTATTTGCCTTAAATCAGTTAAGTTTTGAAAGTATTATACCTTTAAAAGTAGACGCTAGAAAATCCATTTTTTGAAATCTTAAATTTTTTACCTCTATTCATTATTTTGATCATAAAATATATATAAGATATTAGTTTGAAACTAATTCAATTGAAAATAGACTTCAATTACTTTTACAATAATAGATAATTCATTTAAAATGGGCATAACTCGAAAAAGTTATATCCTTTTAAAATTGATATAAATTTTTAGGATTGGTGAATTGACTACACAATAGATTCATTTGTTTTGAATTTGCATCTATATATGGAGAATCGATTACACACTCGATTCTTATATCTAAATTTGCCTTTGAATCCATGAAATTCGATTATGTGCTTGATTTATATATGAAAACTTATAATTTTTTACAAATATTTTACTATTCATTCAATTATAAATGCCTTCTAAACACATGTATTATACACCAAACCTTGATACAATCATTAATATACTTATTTAACATTTCATATCAATTCTCTTTATCATTTATTACTTCATCCATATGAAAAGAAATATGATTTAAGCAAAATTACAAAATAACTAATATTCCATCAACATCATCACATAGCCACAAAATCTACAAATTAGTTAAATTATCTACTTATCATATATAAAAGCTGGTATTAAAAATTTAGTTTGAAGATTTTTCAGTCCTAAGTACATCAAAATTCATAAGTTATAGAGTTGGGGTTTAGAATACCCAACAAAACTAAATAAATCTCAAATTTTCTTCATTAAATAACAGAAAATAAGAGAAATTTTTTATGAAAGTAATATTCTTACCTTAATTAAATGAATAAATTAAAAAGAATTAAAGTTCTTTTTACTTGATTGATAATGTGGTGGAAGAGATTATTAGAAAGAACTGGAAAATTTAAAAAGATAAAGAAAAATTAAGGAGATTGAGGTTTTAGTCTGAAAATGAAAGATAATACCCTAGGGGTATTTTTAGAAAATTACTTCTAAATTTCTTCCATACTCACACTCACTTATATCTATACATAATTTCATAGTTCATGATTCCAATAAGTTTTTTCTATCAAATTTTCACCAAATTCATATTCTAGTATTTTTAATTTAATTAACTTTATTTTATTCTATATTTCACATATAAATTTTTTAACTTAATCAAATTTACTAATTGCCTTAACTATTCTTTCTTAGAAAATAATTTTTAATTTACTATAATATGAAAAATGTATAACATTATATAAATAAATACTTGATATATCATCATTAATTTAATATGAATAAATAAGTAAATAAAATTTTATTAATTAAATTTAGATTATTATAATATTATTTTGAATAATAAATAAATATGCAATGTTATAAACATAATTAATTTAAATTTTAGGTAATAATATTCTTATTTTAAATATTTTGATTGCATTAATACAATTTAATCTCAAAACAAATATGGATTAATTTAATTTATATATTCATTTATATTAACATATTCTTTTACATTCTTCAATTAGTTCAATAATTATTTTTACCAAACATGTCTAATACTAATAATTAACTTATTAAATATTAATTCTAAATTTTTAGTTATCAACTATTAGCAATATCTTATTAGTCACTTATGCCAAATAGAGCCAAACTATGTTTAGTGCAAAAAATAAACTAATTTATTACTTATAAATTTAATTTTTAAGTTATATACTAACCTTTAAAGATATTTTATGTATTAACTTATTACAAAAATAAACTATGATTAAATAAGTTCTACAAACTAGTTTATAGCTTATCATTATTTGTTTAAATTTAATTAATAGACAACTCATGACCTTAATTATGTAAACCTAATATAATTAATTTAGTTTTAGATAATTATATTCTTGTTAATCTATAAATAAGTAAAAATAAATATATAATATCATAAAATATAATTAAATATATTTTTTTTAAATGATGAATAAATAAAAATTAAATACTTGGATCTAATAATAATTATATAGCACCGTAAAATATAATTAATTAAATTTTAGATAATTTTATTTTTATATTGAATAACTTAATTACATTAATATAATTTTTTGGTTCTTTGTGTTAATTAGACCTTAAAATAAATATAACATAGTTTGATTCATATATCTATTTATATTAGCATGCATTTTTATATCACTTTAAACTTTGAGTTAGTTCAATAACTAATTTTATAAAATATTTCTAGTACAATTAGAAACTTATTAGGCATTAGTTACTTATATGAAACACAACCTTTAGTTAATAATTTATAACTTATTTTTATTTTTAAATTTGTCCTTCTTCATCCAATTAATTGATAGCATATATCCTTAATTATGTCAACATAACTTAATTAATTTAATTTTAGATAATAAACAAATAAAAATTAAGTAAGTAAATAAATTTATCATTAGATATATTAAATTTTAGATAATAATATTTTTATTTTAAATACCTTTATTGTGTTAATATAATTTTTTCTTAAAATAAATATGTATTAATTTAATTCATACATATATTCTTTTAGGGGTGTTTGGTTTGCGAAATCTTATATTTTTGAAAAAGTGTGCATTCCTAAGTATGTGATTCCTGAAAATGTAAGATTCTTATATTTGATTTAATATATATATATATATATATATATATATATATATATATATATATATATGTATGTATTCTTAAAAATATTTTTTCATATTCCTAGGTATATTATATTCCCATATTTATTTCATTCTTTATATTCTTATAAATCTTATTACTTTTTTAAAAATATCTTTATTAATTTTTTGTTATAAATTATAATAAATTATAGATTTAATTAAAAAAATATGAATAAATATTTTTGAAGACTTAATAAATTAATAATTTAAATTTTACTTAATTAAAATGTAATCAATAATTTAATATATAAAATATTAAAATTTTTAAGGATTTAATTTTGAATTTTTTATATAATTAATTATATAAAATAAATAAGTAATTTCTCCATTATTGATAAGAGATTTTTGTTTTCTTTGAAAAGACAATAAGAAAGAAAAAATACAAATAATATCTTTTAAATTTAAATTAAAAATAAAAAATTAAATTTTTAAATAATTAATATGACAAAATTGTGAGCAAGTGAATTACTCTGCCATAACCATAACTTTCATTTTTTTATTGTATGTCAGTGAAAATATCAAGATAAAAGTTTAAAATTAAACCCAAAATAATCAAATATTAAAAAGTATTATTTAAATTTTATTTATATAAATGACTATTTAAAAAAATTATTTTGATTTCAAACAAAATTTAATAAAATTTTGGAGAGTTTATTTTGTTTATAAAACTTGTTTGGACCTTCTATTTATACTAGATATAAAAAGTATTACTTAAATTTAAATTGAAGTTTTTGGTATATAAATTAATAGGATTAGAATTTAGAAGTTACTTATTTATTATAATCATCCTCATTACCATAAAAAATTAAAAATAAAAGATATACAAGTTAAAAGTGAAATATGAAAATAAAAAATTTTCAAATTAAATTAGAATTAGAATATAGAATTTTTTTTTACTTATTTAGTGTAATTATACTTGTTATCATAAAAAATAAAAATAAAAAATATAAGTTAAAATTAAAAAATGAAAGTAATTTTTTTTATAATAAATAAGAACATAAAAGAATGAAAATGAAATTATTTTTTTACTTTAGTATTAATATTTCCATAAGATGAGAATTTGAAATATTCACCTTCTCTCATGGGAATCTTTAAGAGGGAAGTTAGGGGTTTGAAGTATTCTTGGAAATGTTACACTTCCCAATATAAATTTTTAATATTTTAAACTATTCCCAAACTTACATTTCCAAATATGAGAATGTAACATTCTCATGAAATATTCTCAGGAATGTGAAAAATATTTCGCAAATTAAATATTCTCTTTATATAAATAGGTTAAGTCGAGTTAAGTTTTATCCTTAAATAAGTTAGACCTACTTTATAAATTATTTATCTGAACCTAACTTATTAGTTTGTATAAGGTTAAAATTCAAGTTTGGCCTAACCTACTTAAATAAGTCTATTAGCTTATTTGAAAATCTATTCACATAAATAAACTTTTAAATAGGTTAATAAGGAAAAACATCCAAAATAATAAGCAAACTATTAATAAAATTATGTATATATTTATAATTGTATGTATTAAAATAATATTAATTTATATATATTTTATAAATGAATATATTGTATATGATAAGATATGTGATATTTCATTATATATAAATATATTATTTATTAAATAAGCTAGGTTCATAAGCTTATGAGTTAAGCTTATAAAAAATATATCTAGTTTATTCATTTAAATATATTTATTTATTAATTTTAACCTAACTTATTTAGTTAAATAGATTAAATTAGGTTAGGTTAAGCATAAAGTAAATTAGGTTGCAAATCTCTTATAGGTGGTTTAACTTATTTTCATCTTTACTTTTATGTTATTTTCTAATTTAATTTTTTAACAACTATTTTTATCAAACTATTTCTAATATAATTAGTTAATTTATCTATTATCATTATCAACTATTAGTTACTACTTAATTTATTAATTGTTATTCAACTTCAAGCAATCAAATTATTAATATTAATATAAATAAAAAACCTCCAAAATCAGAAGGTCATGCTCTATCTCTAAATATTATAACTTTTCATTAATTTATATCAAATATTTAATGATAATGCATAGCAAATACCAGCGATAGTTAGTCCGAGTGGTTAGAAGCTTGATCTCCTTAAGCAAAGTCTCGTATTCGAGCTTTGTAGATAGAGAAAACTGTCATTAGGAGAGTCTTGCCCCCATATTAGGTTTAACCTGACTTAACTCTTAGATTAATCAGGGTTTCCCCTAAAATATTTTTATTAGGAGAAGATAGGTATTTCAAATTCTCATAAAATAGGAATATTAATGTTAAAATAAAATAATAATTTTACCCCTTTTCATACCCTAGTTTATTCCTTTTTTTATTTTTTACTTTTAACTTATATTTTTCACTTTCAATTTTTCATAATAACAAGTATAATTATACTAAATAAATAAATAAATAAGTAATTTCCAAATTCTAATTCTATTAATTTATGTACAATCTTATAACAAATAAAAAAAGTTTCATAAAGTAATTTTAATTTATTAAATTTTAATTTATATGATTATATTGATTAATATTGCATATTTACATATAATATATGTTTTTTAAATTTCATCATTTGCAAACACATTAGAATTAAAATTTATAATTATTTTTTTATAATTTTAACTACCCTAGAAAGTAAAAAAAAAACATAAAAATTTAAATGTGTAAGTCATGTAAAACTTAATATTCTCGTATCAAAGATAATTTTTAGTTTGTTTATATGATTAATTATATGAAAAACTCAATTTTAAATTCAAATTTTTAAAATTTTTAATATTTTATATATTAAATTATTCATTATATTTTAATTGAAGAGAATTTAATTTTTAATTTATTAAATCTTTGAAAGTCTTTATTTATATATTTTTAATTAAAATTATTTTTATTACAATTTATAATAAAAAAGTAATAAAGGTATTTTTTTGAAAAGTAATAAGATTCTTAAAGAATATAAAATATGAATTAAACAACAATATATAATGTATCAGAAAATTTAAAAAAATATTTTTAGAAATATATATATTAAACCAAACATAAAAATATTATATTTTAAGGGATCATATGCCTGAGAATTATATTTTTAAGAATGCATTTTTTTTTATAAATGGAATATTTCGCGAACCAAACATCCCAATAATATTCCATTGTGACCAATTTAAAGCCAAATGTAAATTGTTAGAAAAATCGATGATAATAGAGGGCAAGAAAATAATAATAATAATAATAATAATAATAATAATAATAATAATAATAATAATAATAATAATAAAGAAATAAAAAGATAACATTTAGGATTTTTTTGTCAAGATATAACAAAATTCAAAACTCTCAAATTTGAAGTAATAAAAATAGTTTACTAGAATGTCTTATTTATAATTATTAAATAAATGTAACTTCTCATTAAATAACTACTAGAAATATTTATATTTTTTAGAATGGTTTTTCATTAAATAACTTTTATAAATAAACACGTCCTTTAAAATTTTAAATTATAAAATAAAAAATTATTTATTCATCAATTTGAATTCAAGAATCGACTATATATATATATATAAGATTACTATAAAAGCTCATTCATAAATCTACTAAATTTTTTATTTATATATCCTTTAAAATCAATTTTTGTAAGCAATATATAATGAAAAGAAATCATTTATATACCATATTTTTTTATTTCAAATTTTAAATTCTTAAATAATAATAAAAAGAAATCACTTATTTGATAATTTAAATTTAAAAGTTATTTTTGACTTTTTATACATATAAAATTACCATAAAAATTTCACTCATAAACCCACTAAAATTTTTCACTTATATATCTCAGATAATATATAACTTCAAAAAGTCACTGACATCATAAACTACCAACAAAAATACTAAGTTTTATTATAACCCAAAGTCTAAAAACTTCAATGCAAACAAATGGTAATTTACTTCTAAATATATATGTTAAGAGCCATAGAGCTGATAAGTAGGCATGTTAAAGTCAAAATAAGGGGAAATGATTTATATAATATAATATTATGTTATGTTATGGCCACATAGCATAAAGTTAACTTGGAGACCACGGCAATTTGTCTGCCAAAGTCTTTACAAGCCTCTTCATGCGATGTTTCCCCCACCTTTACAAAAGTCTTTCTCGATTGAAAGTCCAAGCAAACATTAACTTTTAATTTATTTCACACTTTTACTTTAATCTAATCTCATCTCATCTAATAATACTTAAAAAGAAAAGTTTTCCAAGGAACGTCTCATCGGAAGGTTAGCAATACGTTTACCTTCATTGGTTGACAGAATTAAAAGAAAAATGTTATTTACACCTACCTCTAATCTTTTTATATCATTCGTTTGTTTAAAATATATAATATATATAATTAATATCAATCAACTAAACTATAAGGTCAGTAAAATTAAATGAATCAAAGTAAAATATTCTGATAAAATAATTATAACTCCTTTCATCACGGGTTTTATTTTTTTTTAATGCTAATTATTGTAGATCAATTATTCTTTAGAAGATTTCTTAATACTTAAAAATTATTTGAGTCATTATTTCTTCATTTAATTAAGTTAAATAATAATTTTTAAATGAATATCTGCTGATAACATTAATATTCCACTACACTCAACTCAATTGTATTGAGGGAAACTCACAGTCTTATTAGTTTTATTAATAAAAAATTATTTTTTATTATTGTATCTCTAAATATTATTTTTATTTAATTATAATATATAAATATACTTAGTATTTTTTATTTATATATAATAATATTTTTTTTTACAGGAAACTTGAGAAATATCAGAGCAAATCAAGCCAGTTATCTCAAACCGTTCTTTATAAGATTCTTTTCAATTATATTTAGATTGAACTGAAATTCTACTTTTGTCAGTCAATGTTAACCACCCATATGTGCCACACGAGCTCGTCAGGCATGAAATCAGCGACAACCAAGTCAAAATGAACCTCAAATTGCCGTCTGTGTATCACATTACCTCATCAATCACTCAGACCAGTTAACTAATTAATTTTTTTTTCTAACGCTAGACTAAGATATTTTTATACAGATAGCCAATAAGAAACCGGTCTAAGTTTATCGTGGAAAAACTTAATTATATAAATCTAGCTAATTAGATCATAAATTAATACCACTGCACTTGCATAAATTTAATCTCAAAATTGTATCATATCACAAGTTGGTATAAAACTTTACCTAAATAATGAGGACAATATGAACCAATAGGGAACAAAAAAGTTAACAATCAATTTTGTGACATTCATATGCATGAAAAATTATAATTAGCTTTTTTCTATTAATTGAGAGTAAGAATATGTATTATAATTGAAGTATATATTGACACAAGTTTAACATAAAGGAAAGCCTCGTTCTAAATTTTTAGTATTTATTTGATACAATGATTAGAAATCATGATTATAAATTAAATAATTAATTATTAATTTTTTAAATATATTTAATTGTACTTTTGACAGATTTTAAAAATTAATTATAGATAATAATTTTGATTATAAAATAAGCTATTTAAAGTATTTTTTTTCAATTTTAACTATAAAAATAAAAATTTTTAATTTTATATATATCCTAACCTCATTTTTTTATTTTAATTTTGTAAATGACTTTTGATATTTTATTATTTAATTATATGTAATATTTTAAATTAATAAATACTGAAATAAGTATAAATCCTATTTTAATTAGAAAAAGTGAAATTTCACATTTATAAAAAATAATTTAAATAAATAAAATTATATATTAAATGGAAATATACATAAATTAAATAATATATATTATTTATTTAATCTAAGAACATACATGTATTATATTTTTCTTTACAAATAATAATATGAAAATGATTAGAAAATTGGTGATGTTGATATAATCATTTGTATCTTATGATTAATAATTGATCAGTTATCTTTATCGTTATACCACATAAATTGGTAATTATTTTATACACCATTCAAACAAAAACAAGTTATTATATATAATCAATTATTTACTAATATTATCACATATAAAATCAATTATTATAATAACCACTTATCCTTATCCTTACCGTTCATCTATCTCCTTTTTATATGTTTAACGTAAAAAAAGAAAACGTGTCTAAATAATATATCTCTTAAGCCCACGTTTATTAGCACGTAGGACTACATCCCCGTCGGTATCCTGAAATGAATTAGCAGCTATACCAGATAGGCCAACAATTGGATAGCGACCTTAATTGATAATTTCGAAGTAACAGACTAATGCCATTAATGTGATTAGATTAGAGTTAATACACATGAAAAATATTTGGAATTCATTCCTTTGAAAGAGTAAAATGCATTTTAAAAAACAAAGTGGATCATCATAACAGCTATTGAATTAAGAAAGAGTGAATAATTATAAATATAAAATTACTTTTTAATTATTTGTTACTCATCAAATTTTAAATACTTGCTTTAAAAAAATTTGTGGTGATTTACTCTAAAAGTGCATCTCACAAGGTAGAAAAGTCAAATCCAAAATGTTTAACCCAAAATAAGGACCCCAGGATAAAAAACAGAGATAGAACGTATGCATTAATAATGCCAATTTTCACCCTTCTAAGAATTATTCCAAAATCACCCACACCATTTGAGCATCCCCCTTGAATTTGTTTCCCATCTTTCATTCTTTCCTATTTATTTAATGACAAAGAGTTAGAGCATTAAATTCAAGAAAACAGTCCACATAGCAACTCCAAACTAACATAGAAATCACATACGTACAAGAATAGAACAAGGAAGGGAGCGTAGGAATAGATATATATTCCTCTCTAGTGCCCAAATTTGAGAGTCCCCAGCTGGCCACAAACGGACCAATAGGATAGAAATAGTACCTGGTACCCTATCATTTCATCATCTGCCTAAAAGCATATAAGACAAATAAATCAAGAATCCTCCAACAGCTCCTGAATATGACAACCCATCTCCCCTGATGCCTCTCTTTCTAATTAAGCCTGTACAAACCTGAAAATTAATCACCTATTCACCTACATTCATCACTTAATCAACTATTTTTGCCCAAGTAATCCACCCTCTATTATCTAAAATCCTCTCACATCCTCTAATTAATCCCAGCATTCATTATTTTTCTATTTCTAGTTTCCCAACCTTTACAAAATACCATAATTATTGCTTAATATGTTCCTTAAGCAACACTAATAATGTTATCTCCACTATTACTGTACTTGCCAGACATAGCCTCAAAAGTTGAGGAGTGTGAGCTTGCCGGTGACTGCTCGCTGGATGATGGCGGCGGCGTTGGGAGCTTCAATGACAATGGCAAAGGATCAACAGGGGTTTTTCCCTTCAAACTTAAATTAGCCAATTTTGAGGAAGGAGGAACAGGCAGAATTGGTGTGGGCCTAATGGGCTTAGCTCTGGGCCCTCCGATTGATAGACTCTGGATGGGCTTCTCAGCTGCCGACGCCACCATTGGAGCCACCGTCATCGGGAAATTGGACCTTGGAATTTTACCACCGTAGTTTAGATTTAACTGTGGATGCGTGGTTGGAACTGTTTCCTCTTCCATTATGGTACCGGACGATTCCATCACCTGGAAATGTTTTGATAGAATTATGGGATCTATATCTTCAATCAGATTAACAAATTAATTGATTAATCAAGCAGACTAATACCGTATCGGTGGTAATGTCAAAAAGACTAGATCTCCGGCGTCTCCGATTCTGATTGTGGCGGCGGAGGAAATACTTCTGAGCATGACTTGCAACCTGAGTTGGTGTTCGAGTCTTCACGAAATTTCTAGAAATCCCCCTCCAATCTCCTTTTCCAACCTTCTGTAACCCCAAAAGGAATAGCCTGTGCTCCTCCTCCGACCACGGCACACCTTCACAATCAGTCCAAACACACGATATTGAATCCACAAAGCCGATCAGTAAAACAAAAAAAAAGACATCGTTAATCCTGCGCGTATCGCTAGCTAGTACTACCTCGTTTGCGCTCGCGGCTGCGACCGGAGGCGTGAACCACGTCGTCGGATACGTATCCAGCATCCGCGTTGGAATCCTGAGGTTGCTGATCGAACTGCGAGAGATTTATCATACTAGCGCTCTTTCTGAAAGAATTATCCTCAGTTAGTCGGACTCCGAATAGCATGATGCCGTTCTCTTGGGGAGCGTCGCCGCCACCAGCTCCGCCGCTCCCGGAGGCGTCGGTGCATGTGCGGCAATTGTGGCCGTTGTTGCCGCAGTGGGAGCACGTGCGAGTCATGTTAAGATCCTCCGCCGAGGGTTCTAACTTCTAAGCGCAGGATTTGTTTATATAATAGAGCAGTTCATGCACTGAGGAAAGATATATAGAGAGAGATGGGTTTAGAGAGAGAGAAGGGATGCGTTTGGCTGATATATAAGAGCCAGAGGAGGATGATGATTCCTAGGGTTTGTGCGTTTCTTTGTGGTTGGTTCTGCCGTACAATACTTAAGGTTCGGGTTGCAAATAGGGAAATCTCAGGTGTTTCGCAGATTCTGTAATAATTATATGCTGATTGATCCGATGGTGCTGTTTTCATTTGCAGCCTTTCGCATTGTGAATCGAGATCGTCAATTTTTGTGCCATGTTTTCTCTCTGTGCACCACATGTCATTGGTTGACATTGTGGTTATAAGGAAATTGGAAGGGTAGGCTATAGAGAAATGTTAACCACAATTATCAGATCTTAAAAACGTGATCTTTGGAAATTCAGATTGCGTTTAGTCTTATGACAACACATTTCATTTTTAATTTTTGAAGAAGATTTTTATTCTTCAAAAGTATGATTAATATTTATTTGAATATAATTATCATTTTCATCTCAAAATAATTATTATAAGGTGATGATAATTTAAATAATGATAACTAATAATAAATAATTATATTAATAATGACAACAAATATAAGAATATTGATATTAGTAGTAGTGGTAGCAACTACGATGAAGATAACAATAGCTGGATATGATGTGAGGTAATAATGATTAAGAGGACGATGATAATTACTTCAATAAAAGAAGTAAGAGTTATAATTTATTATGATAAGTTTAATTACTTTTATAATTATTATCTTGTTGGATGGAAATATGGATTTTTTTTATTTTCTAAAAGTTTGAAGATAAAGATCCCATTTTCTAGAAAAAAAAATGTGAAGTATCTCTTTCAATTTTAAAGTTATTAAATTTTATCCTTGCTATATAGAAAATTTAAAAATCACTCCTTAAATTGTACAAAATTAAAATTAATATTTATTATTAACTTAATTAATTATTTTATTATATTACGTGATTTTTTTCACATGCTTTTTAAATAAGTATTGCAATGTTATAACATATGGATTTACTTCATCATTTTTTCATATATAATTTTATAACTTATTTTTTAGTAAATAAATATTATATATCTAATTTAATTTCTATTAATTAAATAATATACAAATTAGTGAAAAATAATAAAATAAACTAACATACTATAATATTATTATTTTTTAAAAAATTATAAAAATATATAATTTAATAAAATAGTAAATTAAGTTAGTAATGAGTGTTAATTTCAAGTTTTATATAATTTAAAAGGATAATTTTTAAGGTATCCAAAATTAAAAAGGACAAAATCCAATCATCCTAAAATTGAAGGGTGTATTTTTCATTTTTCCCTTTACTAAAAAATAATAATGGTAAAAACCATTTAAACACATTTTCTTACAAGCTTTTTATTTCGAGTAAGAATGAAGAGAAAAACAACTAAACCAAATGCACTCTTACATTCTCCCCACATAGCTTTTAGAAAAAAAATATTTTTAAATTTGGAAATCATCTCCTTAAAAATCAACCTAATTTTTTATTTTATCAAATTACATTATTTTTTATAAAATTTTTAAATAAGAAAGGTAATATTATAATATGTTGATTTATCTTTATTTTTTTTTGCACATAATTTATATGATATCTAATTAATAGAAATTAAATCAAATATATAAAATTTTAATTAAATACTTAAAAATGAGTTATAAATTTATATATAGAAAGATGTTGAAATAAACAACATTTTATAATATTGTGATTTCTATTTGAAAATTTTATAAAAATTACATAATTAGATAAAATAAAAAATTAAATCAATGATAGGTGTTAATTAATTCCAAATTTTACATAATTTAAGTGGATAATATCTAAGTTTCTAAAATTGAAGAGAGACAAAATTTAACCATCCTAAAATTAAACAAGATATTTTCACATTTTTCCCTATATTTTAGTATGTATGGTATTTAAATATGAGTTATATTTATTATTTAGTAATGTTTCGCAAGCTTTATCTAATACATTATATAAGATATGATTGTTTGAGATAAATTATACAATCAAAACTTATACTATTTCAATTAGATTATATAACTTATCTAAAAGTTTTTTCATCTACTTCAAATTCTATAATTGCTATTTATTTTATAAGGGGAGAGAATAAAGACTGATATGATAATGTTAAGATAAATCCTAAATTATTAAAATTAAAAAATTATTTTATGCTTTCTCTCTTTTTTATTTTGCTTACATATATTTATTATAAAATTAAAATTAGTTGACATTTTAGTGGTACAATGGTACTTAAAGGGAGAGAATAAAGATTGATATGATAATATTAAGATAAATCCTAAATTGTTAAAATTAAAAAATTATTTTATGATTTCTCTCTCTTATATTTAGCTCACATATCTTTATTATAAAATTGAAATTAGTTGACATTTTAATCGTACAATGGCACTTAATATTATTTTAGAGGTTTTACTCTACGTCATTATTTGGAATTAGAACCTAGAACTTTATGTGTGTATGTAAGGGTTGTTGGATTCAACTAGGAAAAAGGAAAAAAATCAACAAAGGGAATAAATATTATATGATTACCTATTTCAATTGGTTTAGACAAAAAAAAGAATCAAGTTCCCTTAATTTACTTTGTTAACAAGGGGAATTATTAATTTTTATAATTATTATTAATATTATTATTAGTGTTTAGTGCTATTATCTAATATTATTAGTTATTTTATTATCTTTTTAATCCCTTTTTAACAAATATTATTATTTTAGCATTGATAACTATTAATATTTTATTTTGAAATTTCATTATTTATTATTATTGTGTAATTATTATTAATTTTATTAGCATATTATTTATATTTTCTATTAATATTATTAATTATTTTATTATATTTATTATTTTATTATTTAACATTATATTTTTAATATTGTTAATTATTTTATTATTAAATATTTTATTATCTTTATTATTATTATTATAATTATATTATTTATTATTAATATTACAAAAAATTAAATTTGGTAAGGAGTGGTGTAGGCATGATTTCCATTGTAAATAGGTGATTGTTTTTGATAAAAAAAATCATAGATTTTGATGTTACTAGATCTTATTGATGAGGATGACAAAAGAGTGTTTTTTTTATATGTAAGTGATGAAATTGTATGGCCAAGATGTTACGCTCTATTTCAATCCTCTATTAATTTCTTTTAAGGAGGAAAGCTTCATAATCTTCTAAATTTTAATCCTAGAGGTGGGATGAAGCATGTACTTCTTGACATTGAGAATGGTCAAGTATACTTTAATTTTGAAGACAAGAAGAGACTTCTCATTGGTTGGATCGAGAGAAGGTGGAATAATTACTATGGGACATGGTGGCAAGGTAAGCTATAAATAATAAAAGGCAGAATGATTATTATAGGACATAGTGGCAAGGTAAGCCACAGACGATATCAAAACATTTTTGAGCAGATTTGACAAATTCTAATGTGAACCAACTAAATTGAGTTGCTTACACAAAGAATAAAAAGTTAGGTACAAACAATAGAAGAGCCCATCAAATACATTCCAATACTTACATTAATAATGGTTTTAGGTAAACTATTTGTAAAAGTTGTATCTTAAGTTTTAATGATGTACCCGAGGCCTTTTTAAAGGATTCTACCATTAATGAGTATGGTGTGTGTCGCAACCCAATTGGCCATGATTGATTTGGATACCGTTACTAATTTTCACTAATATGTCTAACCCTAATTTGGTATCATCACATAATTACTAATAAGCAAATATAGCATAATTACTTCATCATATTATTGAAAAAGGTATTTACATAGGAGTTATGTCATTAGATATTCAAAATATTTAGAAAATAACTACAAATTCCCATGTTTCCTTTTAATCTAGCTTTCTATTTAACATAATGGCTACTCAACACTTCTTAGGATACTTTTATTATTAGACTGTAGGTGGTAGTTGTAAAGCTTTAACCTGAGCATTTATAAAATAATTTTTAAAGAAAATAACAAGATTAAAGTCCCAATAAGCAAATAATTTACTTCACCAAAACATTTAAAAATCACTAATTCAAGTACCCACTTCAATTTACATATCAAACAATACAATACTTCAATTTAACATCAAACTGTCAATAATCACAAACGCAATTTCAATTATATATAGATCAAATAATTAATAACTAGCCTTGTACCTCTTAGTCACTCTTATTTGCTCACAAACCTAACTTAATTCCTATAGGTGTTTATGAATTCATAAATAAGTAATCCAAATCTAGTTCAAATATTTCAACCTCATTTTGATCATCAAAATCCTACATTTTATCATATTTCTTATTGTCATAATTCAACATTTTATCATGTTTCTTATCATCACAATCCAACAACTCCTCACATTTCAACATTCCATCACATTTCTCATCAGCCAATTCAACATTTCATTACATTTCTCATTATCACAACTTAAAAACTCAAATCAATTAAACTCTCTATATATAATTTACTATAACCTTTTGACTTCATATACCGATTTAAAGTATAATATCAAGATACTTGAGTATAAGACTTAGGTATAACTTACTAAAAATAAGGTCATACTAGAGTATGTAAAGATTGTTCCACAAGGCAACACAAATATTCGAGTATGGTATTTAAATACTAGGTCTCAGGATGCCAAGCTAGTATTCGAGTATCATACTCGAATATTTGAGGTCAATAAATATAGCTTCCATTGTAATTGAATAGGGTACTTAAATACTTGTCTTTAAGTTCAACTCAAGACAATATTTAAATACTATACTCGAGTATTGACCTAGGTTTTCTAGAAAACCAAGTCAAAAAATGTAGGGACTCCAACCAAATCACTCCCAAGCTCAACATGTAGTAACATTTCACCATTCCTCATCATTTCTCATAATTTATACACAACTTTTCTAGCTTAATAGCACAATTTCTATGTATCAACATCAACAAAATTCTAATATGCCAACAATCACAACAACTAACAAATAAATAAGATATATACAACATTTAATATATCTTCTAGTAAGTAAATTATGTACTTACCTTTAAGTTGGAGAAGTGAAGGAAATTGAAATAAGCTCAAATCGTTCTAATCAACTCAAATTTAAGATAGGGTTCCTAGAATACCAATTTTCCCCACTTTACTATCAACATTCAAAGAAATCCTAAATCAAAAACCAACATTTAGTTAGAAATTACTTTGTTTCTTAAAATCGAGAAGAAATGTGGTGATGATTGGACTTTAACTTGCAAATTGAGGGAATGATGCAGGATGGCTAGAAAATGGGAAAAGACGTAGATAAAGGGGTTTTTATTTCTTTTAATGGCAATTTGCTATTATGAGAATTACCAAGGGTATCTTGGAATCAAATACCACAAATCTCCTTTATGTATCTCATTTCAATTTTAATTTCACACAATTTTATAATTAATATAACTATACTCACTTTTAGAATAAAATTTCATTTTCTAACAATGAATACCTATCATGAACTTACTCACAACATTTTCATATTACTATTATGTTAAATACATAAATAAAAAAATTATATAATTTTAGAGATGTAGCAGTGTGATTTTGGCAAATTTAGAACTTATAGATATTATTTTCAGCATGTTAAAGTAATCATTGCCTTTAATTCTATTGAGGGATGATATTTAAAACATAGCTCTCACTGAGAGATAATTTCATGATTACACTAATTAAATATTAAGCTGATCATGGACCATTTGTCATGTGTTGGATAGGATTGTGCTACTTAACTAAATGTAATTTAATCGACCATTTCGTTCGTTGCCAGGGGCTTGACCCCAAAAGAAACTATTGGTAGAGAGCTTAAAAAATCTACAAAACCCGATCAATTATGATGGTAAATTTTATAAGATTAGAAAAAGTTGATTATGATCAATGACTTTTCAACGGGGAAAGTTGCAAGTTATAACTGGGGAGAAATATCCGGGGTGTTTACGGGAAACAAAGCATTAAGTAAAATAATTAAATAAAATAATGTTATTAACATTAACGTTAAGTAATAAAGACATTGCAAGCATCTTTAATATTTTTAATGATATAATAATATTCAATATTAATGTTAAAGAGTTTTAAATTTAAATTTTAAAATATTATATATCAAGTGACTCGTCATTTGTAATATTATACAAATAAAATTGTATATCAATTTTGAGCATAAAATTGTCAATTATCAAAATTCGGTTTTCAATTCTTTTATTTTTTATCCTAATAATTCAAAAATTATTTTCTTCTCTTTTTTCTTTTCTCTTGTTTTTGTTCTTATTAAAGAAAAGAGAAAATTTATTTCTTTTTATTTTTACTTTTCTCTTTTTATATTTTTTTCTTTCCACTCTAGCAAAAGATTCACGATGACCACAAATACAATATCCTAAAATCATAACGAATTTTCTTGTTTGGATTGGTTTACGGGTATTTTGACTTATCCATACTTCTAGATGAGTTAAATGACACATCTATTAGTATCACTTCATAATTTTGAATTTTACTACAAGTTGACTAGTAAAGATAATTCTTATAATATTTTTTATTTAATTAATACCTGACATGTATGATTCGCGTCCCAGTTAGGAAAAATACAAAAACTTCCTTTAGTTTTAGTGTAATTAAATTTCATATTTATTAATCTCGAAAAACTTGAAATTGAAACACTTAATAACTTAAAACCATAAAACTAACACTTATTAAATGGGTCTTGAGGTTATACCAATTTTTTTACAAGTTTATTTTACATAATATAAATATGAATAATACTACATCTCCGGAAGTAAATCTTCTCAATGTACGGCAAATATTGTGTGTATTATCCTTTTAAATCCAACTGTTATATTTTTCTCCAATAGCATAAATTTCAAACTTTTGCTTGGTTGTCCTATATAATTGCTATGTGGATTTTAAACAAAGTGGGTACAAAATTTTTGAGTGAAACAGCATCGTTCTATAAGTATATATACTTTCAATTTTTATATAAATTCATTTTTGAAAGGTAAATGTTACATTAACTTTTTTAAAAAATTTTAAAAAAATCAATTGTTGAAAATTGAGAAATTTTTTGTCTTATTTTCTCAACATATAAAAAATAAAATTTATCCCTGAATTGCAGACAAGGGCATTAATTAATTTTTGGAGTTTTGCATGGCAATGGCTTCTAACGCCATATTGTAGGTCTAGACCGTGGCTAGAACTAGATTATAACCCATTTAAGGAGAGGGCTATAATTAATTACCCCAAAAGAAACCATAGATATGGAGATTGAAGAACTACAAAAACCCATCAATCGTGATCGTGATAGTATATATTATAAGACTAGAAAAAGATGATAATGATCAATGACCTTTTGATAGTGAAAGTTGCAAGTTATGTAATTGGTGAGAATTGTCATCGTGTTGATGGGAAACAAAGCTTGTTAGAAAGGCTTTTACGTTGCTTAAAAGCTCTCCACTCCACAATTTGAGTTGGATATTAGCCTCTCGTATTCACATGTGGTGGTTCAATAATTTTTACCATTAAAAAAATCTTGTTAAAAGAGTAATTATTTGAATAAAATAATAATACTAACATTAAATAATAGAAACACAATTGTCACTATTTATAATATTTTTAGTGGTATAGTAATATTTAACATTATTTTTTTAATATTTTAAATTAAAAAATGTTATATACATCAAAAGTTAATTCAAATTTATTATATTTATCAAATTAAATTTTATAAATTTATTTTGCCATCATATATCAACTGATAATTTTTAATTTATATTTAAAATTTAATTTTTGATATATATAATATTGCTATTTTAAATTTAAATTTAAAATATTATATGTATTAAATGACTTGTCACATATTTCGTTTGGTATCAATTTTTTTACACTTCAACTCATTTCAATAAAATTGAAATAATTTTAATGCATTTATAAATGAATTTTATTGTTTAAAAATATATTAAAAATAATAATTTTAATTTATTTATAAATAAATTCTTTTATTTAGAATAAATTGAAAGATGCATGTAATTTAATGATATCATAATAAATACAAAAGGTTAAATTTTTTATATAATATGTATTTCAATTAAAGATCAATAAAATAAATTTTAATGAAATTTTTATTAAATTTAATGAATATTATAATACCATAAATATAATTAAAATAAAAATTATAAATAAAATAATTCTTTACTTAAATTCAAATATTAATAAAAAAGGAATTTATTTAAAAATAAAATAAGTTTTCATTTTTAATATGGGTTATAATATTAGAAAAATAAAATTGAAAGAGAGAGAGAAAAGGTGACCGAGAGAGAGAGAGAGAGAGAGAGAGAGAGAGAGAGAAGGTGACCGTGGAGAAGGAGAGTAATTGTAGACCGTTAATTTGGGAATATTCGGGGTTCCTTTGATAAAGATTTGGTTGTCTTTTATATAATATATAAAGAGATGGGTATATTATTGGTTTACATTTATTTTAAGGATCCAAAGTGTGGGGATGAGGCTGCGTGGGGCCCAATAATCACCTTGGGAGCTTTCTATTCATCTCAGCCTCTCTATGTGGCTATGGTAGTGGCTTCGTGGCTGGATGTCACCTTTTGTTGACAGTACTTTCTGAGTATTCAACTTTGAAAGGGTTATCTGTGACGTCCAAAGTTCAAAGTTGTTGCCGCCATTTTAGCGAAGAACAATGGAGTCCCTTTTCGATGGACACTAGGGCACTTTTATTTTTTATTTATAATTATAGAAATATTAATTCACTTGATATGCAGATGTATAATTGAGAGTTTAAATTTACAACATGAGTGAATAAAATTTTTATAATAATATTGAATGATACTATTAAAAAGAGAATAATAAAATACCTCAAATTTATAATATCTTGTGAGAATTATTTCGATAAAATTTGGTAAGGAATGATACGGTTTTTCATCCTTAAGACAAAATATGAGATAAGTTTTCACCATAAATAAAATGATGAGAATGAGATAATAATATTGTACTTAAGTTATCTTACCTCATGGTATCCCACTATCTTAAAATTATTATATTTTTATTTTATATATTAATATATATACATGCATATAAATATATATATGTATAATTTTTTAATCATTTTAATAATTTAATTATTTTTAAAAATTAAAAATACATTAAAATTTTATGTGAGATGATAAAGTTAAAAAGTAATAATGTTTTCTTGGTTATATATCATTTTTTTTAAGTCTCAAAATGTTTAAATCAATCATACATAATTTTAGATTTAAATTATAATATTTTATTAATTATGTATAATTTGTAATACTTAAATTTAAATTTTTCTTATTTTTTAATATTTAAAATTATTTAATAATTATGATAAACTTGTAACATTAGTGCTTGCTATGATACTTTTGAGGGTTTGAAATTCTGGATGATGTGACAAAATTTAGGCCATCAGATAGGATGACTAAGGGGTCGTTTGGTTCGCAGCAATTACGTGGGAAACTGGACTTCCCAGGAAATAAACTACTGTAGAGTTGTTTGGTTGCGCAAATGGGAGGAAATGAATCTTCCCGGGAACTTGTATTTTCCATAAAACGCAGGAGGTCACTTACCCACTCCCCCCTTGGTAAGTTTTTTTGCCTGCGTTTTCAACTAATTTGTAGACAAAAATAACCCTGTTAAAATTACTTAATATCAATTTTGCCCTTATAATTTGAATATCAAGATTCTCTTCTTCTTGTATGCCTTTTTGTTTCTCGAGCATCTCCCGTCGCCTCTCAACCCTAGCAGCAAGTCTCCGGCAACGGTACTAGTGATTTCTGGTTCTCGAGCTTCTGCCATCTCCTCTAAACCCTAGCAACAGTTCCCAGCAATGGCACTAGTGATTTCTGGTAAGCCTTGATAACATTGCTCATTATATTTCCTCTTTTTGTATTAAGTAAACTACAGGCCTCCACATTTGAAAATTGGACTTCCTTCCCGACTTTCCGTCAAGGAATAGGAGCTGCATTGTCGGAATACGAACTGTTATAAAATAATAATAGAATTTGACAAAAAAGGGTGTGCTTATGATTTAGCAAATTGGGATGTTTAATCCAACCCCCACGGCAGAGCTTCTAAGAGGTTCTGGATATGATATCGTTATTGTTTGCCTGTTGACTACCTTGAAAAAGATGAATAGTATTTGTTGATTTCAAATTACTCAAAGTGGCTGACCATATTTTATTGCTCTTCTAACTTATAACATTCTTGCATGTAATTTGCCTATGTCATACAGTTATGGCTCGCTTACCGTTGAGTAAAAAGAAGAAGATTGCTACTACATGTATTGTGTTATGCACACAAATGATGCTCATGATTTTGGAGGCTATTTCTGAATTCTTGTATCTTGTGTCCTTTTTGGACATTAGATTGCCTAAGCCTATATCCTATATATTTGACAGTTGTGCTGAAGAAAGATGTTATGCTAGGCTTTTAAATCTCAGACCAATGATTTAAGAAAGTGACTTAGCATGCTTGGACAACTTTAGGATGAATAGAGCCTATTTTTCTAAGTTATGTGATATGCTTAGAGATGTTGGTAAGTTACAAGGAAATAGGAATACTAGTTTAGAGGAGATGGTTGCTTTATTTCTATTCACACTTTCTCATGACATAAAAAATTGAAGAACTCAATTGTATTTTAGGAGAAGTGGTGAGACAATATCTAGGCACTTCAATTCAGTTCTCCTCGCTGTCCTTAGATGCCATGATATTCTACTAAAGAAACCTGAGTCAGTGATTGAGAATTGTCAAGATGAGAGGTGGAAATGGTTTAAGGTAAGTTAGAATTTTTAGGAAGATTAGATGAATGTGTAAATATTTATAAATATATACAGTATCTATTAATAAGTTATATATATACACACTGCAGAATTGCTTAGGTGCTTTGGATGGAAGTCATATTAAGGTTCGTGTTGGGGATAAAGATAAAGCTAGATTCAGGAATAGAAAAAGAGAACTCACTACTAATGTATTAGCTGCTTGCACGCGGGATTTGTAATTTATTTATATATTGCTTGGTTGGCAGGGGTCCGCACATGACAATAGAGTGCTTCGAGATGCACTTTCTAGAAAAAATGCTTTGGCAGTTTCATAAGGTAACACCATAGGTACCTTGACATTGCTCAATCTAAATCAAAGAGCTTATTTGAGATGAAAGTACCTAACACTTATATTGACTAATTATAGGCAACTACTATTTGTGTGATGCCGGATACATGAATTGTGAGGGTTTTCTAACACCATTTAGAGGCCAGAGATATCATCTAAGTGTGTGGAAGAATGGTGCTCAACCTGTATTTGCTGAGGAATATTTTAATATGAAGCATTCTCAAGCAAGGAATGTTATCGAGAGGTGTTTTGGATTGTTAAAAATGAGATGGGGTATTCTAAGATGTACAACTTGGTACCCTAGGAGAACCGTGGGTAAAATTATCTTGGCTTGCGCATTGATGCATAATTTCATTCGAACATACATGAGTGTGGATCCCATGAAGCCCTAACTTATGGATAGTGAGGAAGAAGACAAGGGTGAACTTAATATTGGGATTATGGAATCTAGTGCTGCATGGACTACCTTTAGACATGATCTTGCTAATGAGATGTACAATGCATGGTTACATGACACCACATCATTGAACAGGGTTTAGCTAAAACTATGTAGCGTGTTTCACTTGTATTGCATTTATGGATTGGTAGACAATATACACTTTATTCTTGTATTATTTTTATCTAAATTTGTAATAAGACGGGTGTAATGACTTCACTTTTTATTGAACTAGTAGTATGATCATCCTAAATTACTAAATCATGAGCAGAATGCCGCTTTAACGAATTCCTATGTTTCCTCTCTCTCTATCTTTCCTTCTTCACAGATGAGTCAATCAAAAGCTCAAAGAAATGCCAACCAAGGTGGTGAGAGTGCGAACCCATCTAGAGGATGCACAAGATGGGGAAGCGCTGAGGATCGTGCACTAATTAGTGCAATGATAGATCTTGTGGAGCTGGGTGGTTGGAAAACGGACAATGGCCAGTTCAAGAATGGTGCTTATAACAGGTTGGAACAACTTATGGATCAGAAGATTCCTGCGTGTGGTATGAAGGCTAAACCACACGTCGAGTCCCGTATCAAGTATTTAAGGAATCAATATAATGCTATTGCGGAGATGCTTAGTCCAGCGGCCAGCAGATTTGGATGGAATGATGAAGAGAAGTTCATAACTTGCTCAAAATCAGTCTGGGATGAATGGGTGAAGGTAATATTTTATATTATGTCTTTTC
Organism: Sindora glabra; assembly: GCA_020226215.1. NCBI lineage: Eukaryota > Viridiplantae > Streptophyta > Magnoliopsida > Fabales > Fabaceae > Sindora > Sindora glabra. Next base: position 108,251,627 of record CM035225.1, read on the forward strand.
TTCTATGCACATAAGTGTGTCTGTGTATATTTCTATTTATTGGTGACAGCTTTTAAAGTTTTACCTTCTCTCATTGTGTTTTCCTTTCTTTTATGCTAGAAATTCGTAACTTGCTCAAAATCAGTCTGGGATGAATGGGTGAAGGTAATATTTTATATTATGCCTTTTCTTCTATGCACATAAGTGTGTCTGTGTATATTTCTATTTATTGGTGACAACTTTTAAAGTTTTACCTTCTCTCATTGTGTTTTCCTTTCTTTTATGCTAGAGCCACAAAAATGCCGTCGGGTTAAGAAACAAGCCATTTTCATTTTTTGATGATTTAGCCAAAATATTTGGGAAGGATAGAGCCATTGGAGACGAGGCTGTAAATCCACAAGATGCATTAGAGGGGATAGAAGACGAAGTAAAGGATAGAGAAGAAGAAGAGCAAGAAGAAAATATTCCTGCCTTTTTCATGGAGGACACTTACCTAATCCCTCCATGTGCCCCGATGGAAACTTCTTCCTCAATCACTCCAGTAAACCGTAGGTCAAAGAAGGCAAAGATAGAAAATTTAGAAGTTCTGAGAGAATTCTCTTCTAGATTTGCATGAATGAGTGATGTGATGGAGGATGCAAGTAAACATATAGGCCGTTTGGCTTCTTATTTCCAACATGAATCTGATTTTGCTGAGAGAAGGATGCAAGTGACTAGTGAGATTATGAAGATTGATGGGTTAACTCCTACCCAAGTTATGAATGTGGTAAGGAAAATTGCTTTCAACCCCCTAGAAGTTGATTTCTTTTTTAGCCTTCCAGAAGAGTTCAAAGCTGCTTATGTGCATGGTTTGTTACTTTCAGATCAGTGAAGTTCTAGGAAAACTAGTAGTCAATAGGAGCCAGGACACTCACTAAACTCATGCTATGTTGTTGAACTTCTGTATGTGCACCTATTTTTTGGACACTTATTTGACATCGAATCCCATAATGTATTAGATGATGTAGCTTCCGGTTAAATCATGAGCAACTAAACTGGATTTTCTAAAGCTTTTGGTGGAATATAACAATACATTCCTTTTTTTTCTTGTCATGGCAATTCCATTGATACTCCTGTAGTACAGCTCAATCCAATTCGTGCATCATCGAACGCTCATGGTTACAAATTATCTTGGATGTTACTGTTTTGGACGAAAATAGTAACATCATCGAGGCTGCTTAGTCCTGCGTCTGAGTGGTTATGTATGTCACTTGACAAGTTCCTCTCAGGATAAGAAGTAAGAAAATATTATTTATGTGATGTTACTGTTTTGGTCAAAAACAGTAACATCATATAGGCTGTTGGGTATTGAGTCCCGGAAGTTATGGTTGGCGGGAGGTTGGGTCTGGGTGGTTATTCATGTCACTTGACAAGTTCCTATCCGGATTATTTCTAAGAAACGTCTTCATATGGGATGTTACTGTTTTGATCCAAAACAGTAACATCATCGAGGCTGCTTAATCCTGCATCTGAGTGGTTGTGTATGTCACTTGACAAGTTTCTCTCAGGATAAGAACCAAGAAAATACAGTTTATGTGATGTTACTGTTTTGGTCGAAAATAGTTACATCATCGAGGCTGCTGGGTATTGATGCCTTGGAGGTTATGGTTGGCGGGAGGTCGGGTCTGGGTGATTATTCATATCACTTGACAAGTTCCTATCCGGATTATATCCAAGAAACGTCTTCATATGGGATGTTACTGTTTTGGTCCAAAACAGTAACATCATCGAGGCTGCTTAGTCCTGAGTCTGAGTGGTTGTGTATGTCACTTGACAAGTCCCTCTCAGGATAAGAACCAAGAAAATACAATTTATGTGATGTTACTGTTTTAGTCGAAAACAGTAACATCATCGAGGCTGCTGGGTATTGAGTCCTGGAGGTTATGGTTGGCGGGAGGTCGGGTCTGGGTGGTTATTCATGTCACTTGACAAGTTCCTATCCAGATTATATTCAAGAAACGTCTTCATATGGGATGTTACTGTTTTGGTCCAAAACAGTAACATCATCGAGGCTGCTTAGTCCTGAGTCTGAGTAGTTGTGTATGTCACTTAACAAGTCCCTCTCAGAATAAGAACCAAGAAAATACAGTTTATGTGATGTTACTGTTTTGGTCGAAAATAATAACATCATCGAGACTGCTGGGTATTGAGCCTTGGAGGTTATGATTGGCGGGAGGTCGGGTCTGGGTGGTTATTCATATCACTTGACAAGTTCCTATCCGGATTATATCCAAGAAACGTCTTCATATGGGATGTTACTATTTTGATCCAAAATAATAACATCATCGAGGCTGCTTAGTCCTGAGTCTGAGTAGTTGTGTATGTCACTTGACAAGTCCCTCTCAGGATAAGAACTAAGAAAATACAGTTTATGTGATGTTACTATTTTGTTCGAAAATAGTAACACCCAGGAAACTGGCCCGTGTGCGTGAGAGGTGCATGTTAATCGCTGATGATTGTTTCAAAGATTGTCCTTCATTCATACTAACATTGGTAGTAGGTCTTAAGAATAGTACTGCACAATTGGATGTTGCTGCATCCGTTAAAAAAGAGTAACATCAACACAGGTGATTATAATTCATATGGCAACCTGATGTCTCAGTGCTAACATAAACTGGATATAAGATTAAACTGTACAGAAGAATTACATTTACAATTGAGTTATACATACAGTTGAATTTTAAATATTAAGACAATGATTTAACATGAATTTAGTTTTACATATGTGCATAATAATCAACTTTAGTGTTATATATGTGCATATTAATCAACTTCAGCTGGGAAGACTGAAATTCTGGAGGAATTTAGTAACTAATTTTGCTTTGTATTGTCTCACTTCCTCCAACGGAAGTTGTTCCTGAAACTCTTTATTGCTGAATATATTCTCTATATGCAAGCATACGAAAATCCCGCAGTCTTGCCTGGAAAATAGTAATGAGTTAGTTTGGTACCTACTAGACATGTTAACTTTGGATAAGAAAAGAACTTGCTACTTACGATGCTTCTTCCTGTTGAGGTAACCGTTCGTATGATATTATCTCAAAATGTGGACCTGCGGTGGCTGGCTCCACCTTCTTATCCAATCCACCCTGTGCAAGGACTTCATTCATCTTTTTCTCGTAATAGTCCTTCTGTTGTTAGCAAACTAACAAAAATGAAAAATGAAAACTCCGTGCAACTGTCTACATTTCTAGCTGTAACATCTTGTATTGTTAGGATTTATTAGTTTTTGTTATGGTAACAGTAACATCAGCAACAAAAACACATCCACCATACAAATAACCCAATGATGTTTAAGAATAAATTGGAACTCTGAGAAAATAAAGTGTGACTATCTTTACAAGAAACAGAAACATCAACGAATAACATCTTAGCATCTAATAAAATCACACTTGACATGTTTTCTCCAACAGAAGACCATGAAATGAGCTACATATGAGAGATACAACGTTATCTTATTGTGAGCATGATATGTTACTGTGTCTGATGGAAAGAGTAACGTCAATAAGATAACAAGGTATTTAAGATTACTCACCACCATCGTGGCATCATGAAAGTATGGATCCGGTGTCCTCTCTCTTCTCGGCCGCATCGAGTTATAGTGTGTCCATCTGCGCTCTTTATTATCTAGGACGAGAAGTGTGAAGTGGTTGGGGTTTCTGAAGTCATTCACGCCTGTGGAGTTCACTGTGAAGATAATAACATCTGCAGCCATTGCCTCTTCCATATGTGCATCAAATTTGAATTGCCTGACTTCCTGGAGTAACTTGACGTCGCTTACAATGTAAGACTGTCAATATAGTTTTAACCTAAGTCAGTATCAATGTTGCCTTCTGTGATTCATATATGGGAAATGGATTCAGAATCTTACCCAGTAACAACTGTCGAATACAAATATCTTTCTTTCACTGTTGGTGGAAGCTAGGCTCAGAGTGTAGGCATAGCTATCTATGATCTGCATTGATTATTTAGTTCTTGTTAGATGATTGATAAGGGTGGCAAACATCAACACAGTAGCACAAGAATCCACCAGTTGAAACAGAAAGAATAATTGTATCTAACTATTTGCACTCCACACAGTGGTAATAACAATCTTTTTGAGACTGATTAGACTAAGTTCCTGTTACTGTTTAGGAAAGAAATAGTAACAGGAATAGAGGTGTGATTAATGATAAAATAACAATGCGTTTAAACGATCAGATGATACATACATTGTTCGTGATTGACTTCTCCTTCATAACTCCTACCAAATCCTCAAATGTTATGAACAAATCCTGCTCGGGGATTGACCAGACAAAAATACTGTATATGGTAATTTGGCAAAGGGATTAGATGAGACGATAGGTAAAACTTTCTAGTAAATGCAAAGCATTTAGAAGAAAATATGACATGACTTACTGTGGATCTCCTGCCAATTTTAATTGGACCATCTTATCCCTAACATCTTGGGTCAGGTATTTTGCAGTTGGAAACTTTGTAGTGTTCGGTGCCTTATGAGTATGCTTTTTCGTAGTTTTATCTGCTGGTGTGTCATCTTCAATTACAACAGGGGCCTCTTTGCTCTGCCCGTAGACCTCCTCAGCAGTTGCTGTCTGTTGACGTGCATATGTTTGTCTCGTTCATTTTTTCAATGGACCCGAGTACGTGAACTCCTCGTCCCGTTTTATTTTTCTTGGTTTTTTTTATATTCGCTATCATCGAACACTATTTTGCCTCGTCTATACGTTGCTCATCAGTTGTGGTGGTTTCTACCTCATCTTGTTCAACCACCTGCACAATTTGTTCTGATAGCTGTGCATTGAGCTGTTTATTATGATTTTCCAAACTATCGTTGACCGCCCTGAGGTGTGCTGCCTCAGTTGTTGCTGTGGACAGTTGCTCCTACAGCTGTGCATTATCGTGTTTGAGTTTAGCTATTGTCTATGCGTTCTCTTCTGTCTGTTGTTTTGACGACTGAAGTTTCTTAGTGAGGGACGTCAATTCATCCTTCAGTTTGAGTATTTCTGTGTTTGCATTGAAGAGTTGATCCCTAAGCCGTAGAACTTCATCGTTAGTTTGTTGTTGTTGCTCCTTGTGGGACAATGCAATATCAACAAATTGGTCCAGCTTTGTTGCCCGGGATTGGATCACGTACTAGGTCGATGTTGTCTCAGTATCGCCATCTGAATCCTCCGATTGGGAGGGTGTGTCATGTGATTTTATTTTATCAACAAATTTAATTAATTGTAAATTTATTTCTTCTATGTAGAGGAGGTCGTATTCATGTACCGTGGGCTCAATTTCTCTGTTTACGACTTGAAACATAACATTATTTCCACTGTTAGTGTGGGAAATCGGCATGTTACTGTTTCGGTGAGAAACAGAAACATGAAAATAAAGGACAAAGTTTCAACGTAACAATAAGTATGAGTAAATTATTAATTATGAAATACAACAAATGCACAAAATAGTGTATGGTTAATGGAAAGAAATTGGAATCAAAAGATGTGTCTGTTTCCACTCCAAAATAGGAGAACCCCGCGATATGCTACTCTTTTATGTGGAAACCCTAACACATTGCTACTCTTTTACATGGAAACCCTAACACAATGCCAATGAAGGGGAAAAATTTGATAAATCGAATATTACTGACTGTTAAAATCGATGAAGGGAGCATGTTACTCTTTTCAGAGAATACAGTAACATGTTGCATTGTGACTATGTCATGCTTGTGTTTATTATGAAACAGCAACACCGTGTATAAAACAAAGTAAATTGCTGGAATGGGTATCAAAATAATAATAGAAACCTGGAGAGAAGGACCTGTTACTGTTTCACGTATAAACAGTAACAGGTTGTTCGATGTTACTATTTCTCATGGAAATGGATAGTAGCATGTTTTCTCATGGAAATTGATATTTTCATACTGTTACCTGAAGTTGGCTGATAAGTTGATCCCTCAGTTGGCGTGCGAGGAGCTTCAGGTCCCATTTGAGGCATCTTGGAACTCTTTCGATGTGATGCCCACTCAGCATGCTTGTAATCTCACACAGTCAATACTGTCGACAATAAAACGTACATTTTGTCACGTTAATTTCCTTAGGAGGCTGCATCCAAGACGGAGTAATAAAAAAAGCAAGAATAACTGGAGGTAAACAAGTTATTCTTGTACACAGTCATCAACATGAACCAAAAACTCACAAATAACTATTAAATGAAATCACATTAACAATCAAAATGTCATAAAACTTTGGGTAACCATTCACAGACAAAGCAGGGACATGTTACTGTTTTAGTCTAAAACAGTAACATGAGCCAATACTTGCGACAAACATACAATAAGGAGACAGGAACATTCACTCAAATGAATGGAGATGAATGAAGACAATGTAAAGGATACGGACACGAAGTAAAAAGCAGTTTTGACATCTTTAACTTACTAGCAATAGCATGACACAGCCGGTTACATTGGGGGTGCTGTCCTTTTTGAGAGAATTCATTAGTTGGTTGTGAATGTGTTGTGACCACCCATATTGTGCTATTGCATCTACATCCTCTACGTATTTGATATATGACCAGCCTAATGTATGGGCCCTATTTGGTACGAAGAGGGTGACTAGAAGCATTAATGTCATGAGGCGGGAGACATCCTGCACATCAGTCTCCGATGTTCCTTGCACTGCTCTTTCGAGTGTGTTGAATATTATTAGTTTACTCATCCGTGCTTTGCCACGGAAACACCTCATGTCAAAGTCTGACAGTGTCCTCTTGCCAGATATTGTCTGGATGGGCTGGTCTCCATCTCTTATTCTAAAGATCAGCTTCATTGATATTGGTGTTATTCTGAGATGTTCACCCCCTATATTGAAATGATTATTCTTTTTTGAGAAGGTAGCAATTATGGACTAAATTTCAACATCGCTCTTCCGACACATGCTGCGATTTAATTCCTTTGTTATTATTGCATTAATTAGGACCCAAAATGGGTTGTGTCGCAACACCGTCGTGTGCCTGTCATCCAATTGAAGCTGATTAACCTGCCTAATGCATGCTAACAAATTGGACCTATATTGCTAGAATTTTTGGGTTTCTTCATCAGAATCATCTGCTTGTGTGAGTGCTTTAGCGCCTTTCTGCTCAGGTAAATATCAAATCAAGCATTAAATCAAGCATAAATAGATAAAATGAGGTATGATTAATAATGCAACATCCAATTCTTTCTAGTGATGTTACTGTTTCAAAAAGAAAAAGTAACACGATATAAATAATGAGATATACATGTTTAACAAAATTCTATTGAACAAACAACGAGCAAAAACATGAACGACATTGCAACATCGTGGGTAAGTGCTACTCTGTGAGGTATGAATAACAATGCAACATCGTGGCAATGGTGTGTTACTGTTTCACCGAGAAACAGTAACATGAGCCAATAACCGAAATATAACTGTCTTACGGATCTCTACTGCATTGATAACGAGCAATAGGAACATAAGTAGAGAATGTGAGGTGTGATCAACAGTGGAGTCGTCTAAGGAACCATGTGTTACTGTTTCACCAAGAAACAGCAACATGAGCCAGAAAAGCAAGATATGCGAGTTTGACAGTACTCTACTATATTGAAAAAGAACCAAAACATGCACAAGTAGTTTCCACGAGGTCTAACTAACAATGCTACCTCGTGGTAGAGCTGTGTTGCTGTTTCACCGAGAAACAGTAACATGTGTCAAGATTTGAGAAATAACCATTTTACGAACCCCTACTGCGTTATTAATGAACACAGGGAATGTAAGTTGACAAGGTGAGACATGATTAATAGCGGAGCTTCGAACAGTTTATGTGTTACTGTTTCACCAAGAAACAGTAACATGAGCTAGAAAAGCGAGATATGCGAGTTTGACAGCACTCTATTATATTGAAAAATAACCAAAACATGCACAAGTAGTTTTCATGAGGCTTGACTATCAATGCAACCTCGTGGTAGAGTTATGTTGCTATTTCACCGAGAAACAGTAACATGAGCCAAGATTTGAGAAATAACCATTTAACGAACCCCTACTGCGTTATTAACGAACATGGGGAATGTAAGTTGACAAGGTGAGGCATGATTAACAGCGGAGCTTCGAAGAAATTATATGTTATTGTTTCACCAAGAAATAGCAACATGAGCTAGAAAAGCGAGATATGCGAGTTTGACAGCACTCTACTATATTGAAAAAGAACCAAAACATGCACAAGTAGTTTCCATCAGGCCTGACTAACAATGCTACCTCATGGTAAAGCTGTGTTGCTGTTTGGTCGAAAACAGTAACATGAGCCAAGATTTGAGAAATAACCATTTTACGAATCTCTACTGCGTTGATAACGAGAAGAAGGAACATAAGTTGACAAAATGATGTATGATTGACGGTGTAACCTACGAGAAATAATGTATGACTGTTCCAGCAAGAAACCATAACATGAATAAAAAATAAGAGATGCATGTTTAACAAAGCTCTCCAGTGTTGACAACGATAAAAAATAACCACGAACAGGCAAAATTTTGTATAAGTGACAACGAAACCTTGTGATAGTGGTGTGTTACTATTTCACTGAGAAACAGTAACATGAGCTAAGAACCGAGACATAATTGTTTTACGAACCTCTACCGTGGTGACATGGTAGTGTTTGGTCCGCAAACAGAGACGCTAGCACAAAAAATATAGGATATAGACAAGATGATTCGTGACTAAACGGAAAACCTTGACAAAACCAACGTACTTACCCTATCAAAGACTAATGAAACGAGATGTTACTGTTTCGCTGAGAACAGTAACAGCCACCACATTGTGATGTTAAACTTACAAATCAAACATGATTAAAGGCAATGTCGATGGAAAAGCACTTTACTTTTGGGCATCAGATGACTCCCTAATGTCCGTTTATTTTTATGTGAACAGAATGTCAAAAGGATAATGAAATACGCACAATGCCATTTTTCTGTTCCTCATACAAACAGATATTATGTGGAGTGACAGTAACATGCAATAAAATATTTGACATATTGTGATCATACTAACTTCTAGGGTTTCCTTTCAACTTACATAGAAACACAAATCCAAGGAAACTGTGACATTTTCATTGCACTTATAACTGAAGTATAATGTCTGTATTAGAATCAATGCTAAAGAGAAGGTGGGTTTACCTGTGGACGATCCATTTGTGCAGAGTTACTGTTTAATCTTGTTTTCAACGTCCGATGTCGATAAATGATGTTATCCGGTTGTTTAGGGTCGTTTGGTGTCTTCTCTTGCTGTATTTGGCGATGATTTGCACGATGTCTTCCTGCGTCTTGAGATCACTGGTACTGAGCTTTGAGATGGAATGCGAAGTGTTGTTACTGTTTTGGCCTTTTTGTGCCCGCCAAAACGCCCATCGCGTGTGTCGTTTCGTATTCAAGCCATTGCGTTTTGTCACTTCAATGTCGTGTCCTTTCATTTTCCCGTCTCGGAGAACAGTATTTTTCATATAAAAAAAATTGAAATCAATTAATATCTGTTAATGTATTATTTTGAAGGCTATTGTGGTTATTTCATTGTTATATCGTAGGAAATACAAAGTTGAACTAAACAAAAATATAGGAAGTTCTTTAGTGGGAAATGAAACTTGCTCCATGTCAACCAAACAAAATTTGAGATATCCCAAGAAGTTCATACGAGAAATCAACTTCCTGTGAAGTTTCATTTCCCATGGGAACTTAGTTCCTGTATGAACCAAACGACCTCTAAGTCTTTTAATTATCTCATCCAATGGGCTGAATTTTGTTATGTTACTCAGGGCTCCAAACCCCGTAAAACACCTTAAAATTTTCCTATAACACTTATTTTAAATTTTAAATTTTTTTAATTTCTTTTTTTTTCCAGTCATTCCCCACAAGTTCCAGTGAAACTCTATTATGTCTTAGGGTATTAGAATGCAACAAATTTTATTTTTGATCATGAAGCATAGAATAAAATAATATTTTATTCTTAATAATAGAATATAAGGTAAGAGAAAGTTGATTTGTTCTTATCCCATTCCACTAATGGATTCTAATATATGTAGAATTTGCTTGGACTAGACATAATAATCAATCTTTTACCTACAAGGATCTTTATTATCATATTTCTCAAATTTCATAATTTGCATTAGTAGCTTCTTATTTTTATTATAATTATTGTTCTTTTCTTTATCTACAATACTAAAATAGATGAAATATACTAAAATGAATCATTAAACTTTAATTCAATAATATCAAATTCACAATAGTTTTTTTATTAGATTTTTTCTTTTTTATTATTTATTTTACGTTACAAATGGAAATAGATAAATAATTACAAGAAAAGAAAAATAAGGAACTATTAATACTAATTATAAAATTTGAGAAACATAATACTTATGTAATGTTTGATCCGTGAAATCAAATATTTTTGAAAATCCTAATATTCCTAAGAATTTAACTCTTGGAAATATAATATTTCATGTTTGATTCAATTAGAAATATATCTAAGAATGTTATATTATTATATTTTGATTATTTTAAATATTTTTATAAGTATTATTTGATGATGAAAAATATCTTTATTAAAAATTAAGTGATTATCGATAATATCTTGTAACTGATGATAGTCTTTAATAGTAGTTGGTGGTGACAACAAGTGATAGTTATCAATGGTGGGTAGTAGCCAATAGTAGTTATTAGCGATGAGTTATGACCAATGGTAATTATTAACAATAGTTAGTTGTTGATGATAGTTATTAATGATAAGTGATCATTAACAATGATCATTGATAATGTATAGTGATTGACTATAATTACTGATAATGGGTAGATAATGGTGAATAATGATTATCAATAATAAGTGATAGTCAGTAATAATCATTGATAATAAGTGGTGATGGATGGTGATTATTAATCATAAATGGTAGTTAATAATAGTTATCAATAATGGTAATGGTTGGCGATGATTATTAGTCATAATTGGTGAGCAATGGACGGTGGACAATAGTTATTAATAATATGTGATGGTAAATGATAATTATCAGTAATAAACAATTATTAATAATAATTAAAATTAGGTGGTGACCAGCAATAGTCACTGACGATAAATAATAGTGGCCAATGATTACCTACTATATGTGATAGTGGATAGTAGTTTATTGCAATTAGTGATGAGATGAGTAAAATAATTTTTTATTAATTAAATATTTTTATATTATAAGAATATAAGATACTCACCTCTCCTATAAAAATATTTTTTAAAAAATATTAAATTAAAAATATTATTAGAAATATCAACATTCCTAGATATATTTTTGTACATTTTGAAATAAATATAAGAATCTTGTATTCTATTAAAACATTATCAGGAATGTTAAAAAGATTTTTCAAATCAAATACGACCTTTTATAAATAAATAATTAAATATTATATTTATGTTTTAAGAAAATATGAAGCATTATTATTATACCATTAAAAATATTGACAAAGGAAAAAATACTTTGTAAAAGAGACTGATCAAAAAGAATGGCTAGCGCTATTTTAATATAACTTGAAATTGATTAAGGTCGAGGCATGCCGTTAATATCAGAAATATGTGATTTTTATACATCAAATCAAAAGGTTTTTGTATTTTATCAATAATGTTTTTGTCGCATTCCTAATTCCAAAAATAAGTTAATCTACATCGATCTTAATAGAAATTTAATGTCCTATATAGTAATTTAATATCTTAGAAATAAATAATGGGGGAAGTAATAAAAAGTCCACCAAATTATCGGATTTTTTATTTTAAATCTCAAAATATTTTAATATAAAGAGATAATCTATTGGTGAAATACTTCATTTTTAGCGGCAAGAATTTATCATAAAATTGATCTGTTTAAAAATAGGAAACGTATTATCATGCATCACTTTTAGAATTATGTAAATTTATATTAACAAATGAATGATTAAGATTGCATTATTAACCTTTATAAATGAGCTCTGCAATTAAGAGTAGAAGTAGATTAGATCAAGACTTTAGTTAAAATAAGCCACATTTGTATAAAAATGGAAAATTAACTTGACTTGACTTGTAAGCCAATGATAGGCTCAAAATTTGGTCTGATTTGATTTATGTATATTTTTTTAAAACATGACCTAACTAATTAGGTTATATAAACCTATTAATAATTAGTAAATATTTTCAAAAAAATATTATTAGAAATATAATTAAGTCAAATCAAATTTTAATATTTTTAAGTATAACTTAATTAATATAGAATGTTATTTGAGTTCAAATTAAAATATAATTATTAGTATAAACTCATCATAACTAAAAATTGTAAAATTCAAAATTTAGTCTAATTTGAACTTGATTCAAGTTTGATTTGATCTCAAAATAGATAAAAATATCACAATAATACTTATGAATCAATCATTTAAATAATTATAATATAAGTTAAAATTAAAAGAATAAAGATATGTAAAAATTTTCATACACTTTTTAAATATATACAAAAATTTCTTTAGATATTATTTATATATTATATAATTTAATTTATAAAAAATACAGGTTAACTCTAATAGATTATGTTTTAAATAATATGATTTAACCTATTTTATAGAACAATCAAAATTTTAACTTAAATCTATTCTATTTTATAAATAAATAAGGTTAAAAATAGGATATACTACTAGAGATCTACGGATCGGGTGGCCCTCTTCCCTTTGTCGAAAATACTGTATAATGCAAGCACAATTGTTGGTAAGCTGATACAAATGACAACCCCTAAAACTAATCTACTTGTATAAGTTATGGAATAATAGTGAATAAACAACATCTGATATAGCCGTATGGGCAAATTTTTTATGAAATAAATTTTATTCAATACATAAAATTTAATATAAAATCAATTAAATTTTATATTTTTTAAATAAAAAATTTTAAATTTAATAACTTCTAGCTTACCTACAAAACTAATTTATATTTATATATGTTAAATTCTACTTAGTATATGATGTAATTTACATCTAATAAAAGCAATTGTAGGACGGTGAAATTAACACTTCTGTTTTGTCTCTACGTTTCTTTGTCAACGCCGGAACTAGCACGACACATCGGAGAATAATAATAATGACATTAATGAAGCTGAAGGGCACTTCATAGGGCAGTTACTTGGGCTACGATTTGAAAAAAAAATCAAAAAAAAAAAAAAAAGGGCACCTGACGTATTAGCTTGCGGGCTTCTACTACTTACATAGGGTTTGCTTGTAATTCGATTAATGCAACTTCTTTTATAGATAAAATTTTATCAACACAAGTTATATTCTAAAATTAAGATACCCATTCAGTTTCTTAATTTATTTATTTTTTCTATATCCAAAGGGGTTAAAATAAAAGAGAGAGAGATAATAAAATCATAATAATCTGTGAGCAATCTTTTTTGTTAAAATAACCCTTATCATATTAACAAAATCTTCAAATTTACAAGTTGAAGAAAATTGTATATGGCATAAATTTATTTTATTTCCAAATTCATTAGGTAGTCAATAGATATATTAGCCTATTATCCTCCCAATACAATAGGTGTGGTAAAATCTTTTAACCCAATTCTTCTTAATTTGAAAGTTTACATTGATACTTATGATCATTTAATTTTTTGTCTTTATGGGCATTGTTTTAAAATTTGGATTGGATTAATCAATTCATTTAATTTAACTAAGAATTAGACTTTATTTCAATTTAAATAATAGTTGAAACCTGTTTAAAAGATTTAACTAATTTGGATCATCTCAAACCTATATTAATCCATAAACCCATTTGAATCAATATGACCCGGTTTTGAATCAATAGTTGTAACTTGTTTAAAGAATTTAATTGATTTGAGCAGCCTCAAACTAGTATTAATCCATGAACCTATTCGAATTGATGTAACTTGAGTTCAAATAGGTCAACTTAATTCTTCTTAATTTAAAAATTTACATTAATACATACGATTACTTAATTTTTTATTATTACGAGCAATGTTTTAAGGTCAAAACAAGATCGGCTAGTCCAATTGAGTGAAATCTGGACCTTAATTCGGCTCAAGTAATAGTTGAAACTTATTAAAAGATTCAACTGGTTTAAGCTGCCTCAAACTAGTATTAACCCGTGAGCCTGTTCACCAGTTTGAATGAGCCATCTAGGGCACGATGCGGTGTTGCTTCATTAAAAAGAAGAAATTGTTGCATTGGAGAATTGAAGGAAGGGCCTTTGAACTAGTACTCACTCTGCCAACCAATTATGCTGGCATCTCATTCGATGAACAAATGCATTGAATTAAATATAGCTCTTTTTGTTTTTTCAATAACTTTATTTAAAATTTTTTTAGATAATTTATATTAAATTATATTTTATATAATAGTTAAACCATTCTTATTTGATAAATATTATTGTTGTTTATAATAGCAAATGTAAAATTTTCAATAAATTGAAATGGAGTATAACTTTAATATTATAAAATATATTTAAATTGTCTTGGATGATTATAATTGTAGAAAAATTTCTCATCCTATCATATCACTGAAATTTCAATACTATTTCCTTTTTTATTCTTTTAAATCAATAATTTTAATATTATGATTGAGTAATTTTTAAGATTATGCAAGTAATTTTTGATTTGTACAATAACATGACTAAAATTTTACTATAATTATGGCAAGATTAATGTTTATTTATTGTGTTTTAAAAATATACTTGTATAAACTAAATAGATTTAATTTTTAAATATATATAGCATAATTTTTTAATATATATAATATACTAACCAGTTTTAACACTCGATCTAATTGATTAAATCGATTTAACCTTAATCCGATCATCTTGTTGGATTAATGATTAAACTGAATTTTTAAACATTAATTACGGCTAATGTATTCAAACTTAAATGAAGGTAAACTTCCACTAATACATTTCTTCAGATAAAGTCAAAAGTTGATCTGGTAAACACAATTTAAAAGTTGTATTAGATAATTTAACATGTAGTACCGAAATTTATTTGAATGATAAATTCTTCCCTTTCTCATTATTAATTGACATTTTTTAAGGGCATCCTACATAATCTTCAAAATGAAGTAATAATTTAATACTATCATATTAATCACTTAAATGTTCATAATCTCTTATACATGATGATGATGACAAGCAAGATATTCACCAATTTTTGTCCTATATATTTATTTTTAACATTTTTTTTACATTGATGAAAAGAAGATTTAAATTTAGAATTTTTAATATATCATGCAACTCCTTTTAAGCTAAACTATCATCTAGGTACTCAGGGGCAACTTATGCTATTTTCTGGGCCAAATTTTCAAATTTCTTTCAGCATAATTTTAAAGTTTAGATTGATTTTATCCCATGACAAGTCCATAAAGCTTGATGCTGGGAGCCAATTTTGGCCCAAATGTGCTGGGCGCTTACCCCCATCTCTCTCAGCAACTTGGCTAGCCCATATAGCCCACCAATATGTAAGGTCTGACCCACAAATTGTTTGGACTCTGGAAATGATGCTGATCCTAACATATTTTTGGTACTCATGCTGCTCAAGTTTTGGGCCTAAATTTTTTATAGGCTATTTATTTATTCTTTACTAAAACCTTTTACTCTTGAGAATATTCAATTTATATTAATTTCATTTTTAAAATAAGATTTATATCAATTTGATCCTTAAAATTTAAGTCCATGCCCTATATGGTTAATATTTGTTAGAGAGACTAAAATTTTACTTAAACTTAACATTTTAGAAATCAAAATGATACATATCTTATTTCAAGAATGAAATTAATGCAAATTGAATATTTCAAAAACTAAATTAAGATATTAATCTTATTTTTTAATTGGTGGTTTTTTTTAGTTTTATTTATGCACTCCACCATAGGTTTTTCCGTGATTTTAAAAATAAGTTATATTGTATAAAGTTCACAATCATTTTATAGAAAATAGCAAGAGTTTAGAGTAGGGAGTTTTAACACAAAAATATTTAGAATTTTCTAATAAAAAATTTATGAAGAAATTGTAAAATTTTATTAAAAAATAGCGATACTTTACTAAAAAAATTACAACAATCCATATGGATAATCCCTTCTAAAGCAAATATTCTTTTTTTTTTATTTTTATAGGTATTTTTAAAGTCCTAGTTCCATATCTTTAAGTGAAGAGTTGGAGCTTCTTCTTAAAATAATATGAAGCATAATATAAAATGTTTTAAACAATAATATTCTCAATAAAATTCAACTTTAATATTTTAAATGATTTGACCAAATACACTTCTGCTTAAATAATTTTTTTTACATCATCAATTATTAGAAAATTGATTAAACAAAAAGTAAAGATCCATGTTATAACCAAACAGGCTCAGATTCATTTCACATAGTTCCATAATACAAATATATAATTTTAAAATATTTGAAAATCAAGATTTCTTATGCCTTAAAAGTTCTGCCACTGCATATCAACATTAATCACAGTTCATAATCATCATTTCCTTAAATTTTCAACTCATCAATTAACCGTAGCTTTTATTTAATTCAATTTTACTAAACAATATTACATGCTTTCAACTTAAATAGTTTAGGTAACACTTTGCCACGGAATTAAAAAAATTTATGAGTTTTTTTTTTTGTCGAAGTTAACATAAAAGTTATAAAAATTATAATTGTCTATATGAAATTTTTTAATTTTTAGTTACAAGCATGTATAAATCGTGGCGTGTAAAAAATATACAAATATTGCAATTCCATCTTTTAAGATGCATAAAATGTTTTTTGTTAATTTTTTATTTCTATAAAAAATTACAGAAAGTACAAGAAAATATTTTCTAAAGCTTACAAAAATATGTAACACTGGTTTTCATCAATAAATGAAACAAAGATTCTTAACATTTATTAAGTTGCTAAATTGTTAAATGTGGTAAAAATAAATAAAATAATTCATATACAATTTATAATTATTTATATAAAATTTTATATTTTTTAGTTATAAGTATATATAAATTGTGGCGTATAAAAGCCATACAAATATTGCAATTCCATCCTTTGTATAAAGTGTTGTTTTATCAATTTTTTAATAAAAAATTGCGAAAAGTAAACAATCCTTTTTTTATTAAAGAAACTTACAAAATAATGTAACGCAGATTTTCATCAATAAATCAAACACAGATTCTTAACATTTATTAAATTGCCATATATGATAAAAAAATAGAATCAAGAAATAATTTAGAAGTGGGATTTAAACTCGCGCCCTCAAGAACTAAAATTTGACTTCTGTTTAGGAAAAATAATTTTTGACATGATATAATAATTTGATACAAATATATACACTTACATATTTGATTTGATATGCTAATTTGTTTAAAAATTTATATTAATTTTTAAAAAATATTATTTAAAACTAATTAATAATTAAATTATAAATTAATACATAATAAAAATATAAAATTATTATTTTAATGAAATAATAATAAAAAATTAAAATAATATATTATTAGTAATTAAAAATATTTTTTATAAAAAATAGTGAACAATTAAATTTGATAAATAATTTGATATTATAAATTTTATTAATTAAAATTATCAAACAAATTAAATAAACAATTTATTTTGGTACATTTAATAATCGAATTGACTCAGGTAATACAAATGGCTTCACTAAGTAGGCTATCCTGACTTCTGTGCTCCGAGGTTCGCATGTTGCAGTTCAAATCTACTTCCCTCAAGAAAATAGCAGTAAAATGCGCCATTTGAAGATTGAGCTCCTCTTGCTCCCTTGTCGAAGTTTGCAATGTTTTCTCCATTTTATTTCGATTTTGGATTTGGATTAGTCAAAAAAGCATTGCATTTCGTATAAAAGATAAGAAATATGGATAAATCATACATATTCCTTTCTTTTTTATGATAAAATAATAAATTACCTTTTTTTTAATTTTAATATTCAATAGTTATAGTGGATCTCAATTAATTCGAAATTGAACTAAAATAAATTTTATTATAAAAGATATTCTTTTAACATTTATATTTCTCTATACACAAGACTCAAATCTAAAACTTTATCTAAATAACACTAAGCTTTAATTATAAGGACTACCATGCATTTGTATTGTGGGCACTAAAAATTATTTAATATACATATGTAATGTTCTGAATTCAATTCAAATTTAGAATCAAAATACCAAAACAAGAAAAATTACAATATAGTATTTGATATTACAATGCTACTAAGAGTGCAGACCCAAATTCCCTTTATATTATTGATGACATATACATAAACTCCTTGTATTTACCAAAGAGTTGGAAAGACCTTTTCCAGAGAGTTTGTAAATTAAGCTTGTCAAATAGGTTGCAGTCCAAGGATCAAACTAGTTCGATCGGCAAATTTAGACAAATTGAATTATCTAAAAATTGATTTATTTTAATTATGAGTTTGTATAGATAGATTCATATAAATCAAAATTTGAACTAATCGATTTAAATTAAACAAGTTCATGAATTTATAGTTAAAATTTACAAATCAAACCATGAGTATAGATTGAATCAAATAAATTAAAATTTGATCTTTTTTAAATAATTTTATATGGACAAATCCATACAAAATGATTAGTCCATTTTATACTTCTATTTTAAATTATGTTTTGTAATATGTAAAAAATAAAAAGAATATTAAGGACTTATTTTCTTTGTAAATTTGTTATTATATCATTGTTGGGTATATTTTTATTTCATCTTTAACTTTCTTATTATTTTAGTACACATTTAAAGTACCATAGGCAAGATTAATACTTTAAAAAAACTGAAGGAATGTGTCTTTAGAAGAGTCAAGTGACGGGGGAATTGAATTACAATAGGGTATTTTCTCTAAGATCCCCTTCAAGTACAAGGATTTCGTGCACGATTATCTTCAATCCATATAAAATTGTGGGCACATATATAATAGATGAAAATGGTTATAATTACCAACGAAAATGGGTTTAAGTGATTGAAAATTCTATTTCTATAAATAAAATTTCATGTTCAAATCTTGCGAATAAAGGCAATTATTATTACAAGAGTTTAGCCTTTCAAAATAAATTCAATCCAATTCAAATTTGGGTTAATTGAAAGTTTAATATACTCTATTAGATATTAGGTGGTTCAAACGAAAATATATATATAATTAATTTATCTAAAAAATATTGCGAACACTTAATTAATTCTAAAAAATAAATAAACAAATTATTTAAGTTCTTTTTTTTTTCTTTCTCAATCTTTCTTACTTGCATGGTAACTATTGTATACAAGTGAAGGTATCTTACACATTGCAAATTAAACTGAATATACATGCTTTTAAACATGTAAATCATCTTAATTTAAATAGTGTTATGCTTAAAGAATGTGATAAAAATAAAGAAGACTTTTATTGGTAAATAAAATTTTCTTTTTTATATCATTTATTTTGATTTAGAACTCCTTTACAATGGTAGTTGATTGGAATTGTTCCAAATGACTTGTTCAATTAAAAAATTATAAAAAGATAATTTTTTAGTTTAATTATAATTTTTTAGTTTAATCTATGGGATGAAACTAGGGTGTAAGGAGTTGTTCAGTTCACAATAAAAACATGACAAGTCCTATTTTTCAAGAAATAAAAAAAATGAATTGTTTGATAAGGTATTATCCAATAAATTGGGAAAAATATGACTTCTCTCTCATAAAGCATAAGAAGTTGTTTACGTACTTTTTTTAAGGTAAGTTGTATTTCCCATATTCTTTATGGATGTAAAAATAAAATTATTCCTAATAAATTTAATTAATGATAACTTTACCTATACAACTATATATGTGGATTGTGTTTGTAATATATTTAGTTTAAGCATATTGACCATTTATTTATTCTTCATGTGTTAGATAACATTTATTATGAACATATGGTTTAGAGTTTGCGTAGAATATATATTTTTTTAACTTTTTTATTATCCATTATAGGCTTGTTAGAGAGCTTATAAAGTTAAAAAGAAGCAACCTTTGTAAGAATGAAACTATTTTGAGATGGGAACTATCTTAGTAATATGAATTTCTTTTATCATGTGTCATTATCTGAAATCTAAGGGCATAATAATTTTTAGGGCATAGTAATTATTTTATCAACATTTAAAAAAAAATTTAAGTTGAACCAAATAAAATATAAGAAATGTTATAAGATATAAGAAGTTAATTCATAAGATATATTTTGAAAGATAAAGAAACATTATAAGTTTTAATAAGAAAATTGAGAATTCAAAGTTTAATAAATAATAATTAATTAAGAATAATTTTTGAATTTGTAACTACCAATTTTTTTTATTTTCTCATTAACCATTAAAAATTATAATGTTTCACTTTAACTTTTAAAGTGGATCCTTACACTTTAGAGAAACTAAATTCTAATCAATTGACAAGATTTGTTATTTTCATTAATTTATATTTAAGTTTGAATCTTGTTGTTATCCATCCAAGGCAATTAAAAAATTTATAAATAACATTACAAATATTTAAAAAAGTTGATAACTTGGTTTAGCCTTAGACCAAATCAATATAATCTAGCTTTAATTTTAATAAAAATGATAATAAAAGTAGAAACTAACTATAAAATCTAAAAAAATAGACTACATCTAATTTAGGTGTTTTCAAAGTACTACAAATCAACGAGAATCTATTGTACATCGATACCATCAGATCTAATTATATATTAAATTAATACTTTTTTAAGGTATGTCATATGATAATATATCAATAATTAAATTTAGTAATATACTAGTACATTATTATGTTAATAGTGCATCATAAATGTTTCTATCGAATTAAATAATACTAGATATAAGCCTTTATCCAATCAAATGTAAAGGTCAAACCAACATAACTTGTGCACTTTAGTTTAAATTAGGTATAAACCAATTTAATTGGTTTAATTATTGCAATAAAGAATTAACAAAAATAGTCTCCAATTGAAATAAAAAATCTCCTATCTCCCTCTTCATCTAATTAGGTACTAACACAAGCAAACCCACTAACCCATGAAAAATACCTAACACTTCTATAATCAATATGAGTAATCTCTAGTTGAAACCAAATTGCATAATCCAATACACTATTTGTTTCTCGAGAAGAAAAAAATAAAAAAAATGAAGAAGTAAAACTTAGCTTAACCACTTTTTCAATTGAACCAAAAATCCACACTAATATTCCTAATAAGGTGACAAAAATTTACTTATACATTAACACCATAATTAAACTTGAAGTAATGTTTGCTTATAGATTCACCATCAAGAGGCACATTTGAGTTAAATAATTACAATGACTTGCTAATTGCAACAACAATAGTAGTTGCTCAAGTAGACAATTTATCGCTATCTCTTAAAATGTTGAGTTGGTATAAATCATAGAAGTAGGGAAATTGGAATACATTTCAATAATATTAGAGAAATCACAAGTTAAAGTTATGAAGAATCAATTTAGTGCAATCAAAATATCAATAAAGATAAAAGAAAAAGGAATTAGAAGGAAAGATGGAGTTTGGAGAGTTAGGGCTAGTGTTTGCTGATTTAAGATCAAAATCACTAGATAGAATAAAGGAGGAAAGTTTAAGTTAAAGGTTAAAGAAATAAAAAAAATATATATAATTTTTTTTTGTAGGTTAATCTTCAATTTGGATTGGGTAAGATCGGTTAGGACAATTGCACTTGCCATCGACTAAATCCAAATATTTCATATTTTTTAAAAGTGAAATAAAATAATTATTTTAACTCACTTAACTTTGATTGTATTTTTTTAAGCAGATTTGATTAACTTGAGCAGATTAAAAATATTTGAGCATCCTTCACTAAGAGCTCAATAGATAAGAACCCATAAATATAATAATAACTAGGTTTTGTGTCCTAAATGGCATGTTTAGCAAATAGAGTCACAATTTCACATGGCTAATGATTTCTTCATAAAGGATGGTTTGGTGAATAAAAGGAAGGTAATTCTGCTAAGAGTTTAAGTTTACAAGAGAATGGATATTCATTTTTTTTAAATATCAAAGCAAATAAGTTAAATAAATAACATAAGTTTTAGTATAAAAATAAAAATATATAGGAAAAAAAATAATTAATAAAATATTTAAAAATACATAATTAATATTATGATCCTCAATTATTGATTTTTATGATTAAGATTCCATTTTCTTTATTTTAATACTATAAAGCAAGTGCATAGATTGATAAACATTTATTATGTTGAACAATTGCATATAAAATCTTTAGATTAGTTATAGAAAAGAGTTAATTATATTACAAATGAAAATAAATTATAAGATCTAATTAAAATAAAATTAATATAAGTATAAAATTAAAAAAGAAACCAATTATGGAAATAAAAACTTTAGTTTTCGGGGGTAAAATTGAAAGTGGAATGAACATTGGGGGCAAAAAGTACATTTTGACCAACTTCATTTTATAATCCTAAGCCACATACGAAATGCCAGCAAACTGGCCACTTCGATGGAAGCGGGAACTCTCTTCCGTATCCATAGTCCGGTTCCCAACTGTCCTCTCTCATCACGTCCAACTCTCCCGCGCTTCTACAGCTTCAGGGTTTTTTCGTCTTCTTCCTCGATCAACAATTCCAACAAATCTTACAGAGGACCGAAGCCGAAGCGTGACTGGGTCGCCGATTGGGTCTCCAAAAACGACGACGTCGTTCGTCCCTTACCCATCTACGTTGGTGGCTTCTCCCTCTTGGCCGTTCTCTTCAATCGTGCCGTTTTCGGCATTGCTCCTGTCGCTGATGCTAGCAGGTCTCCCCTTTCCTGTTTTGGTATCAACCTAGTTTCTCTATCGATTTTTTTTTCTTTTAATATGGATTACTGCTCCTGGGCTAGCATATGTCAGTAACATTGTTGATTGGGGTCGGAAAAATTCTCAATTTTTTCCGAAAATCTCAGCTTTTGAGTTTCAGAGGAAAATCATAACCATTTTGATCCCCCTCATGAATTTTCTTTTGGATCTACTTCATCATACCAGTATTTTATTTGCTTTGGGCATTAGACATGAAGTGAGATTGAAGAATTAGGTTGAATGATGAAATTCCGTATGAGGGGGATTAAAGGAGATAGGAATATGTTTAAGTTAATTGCGATTATTGACATCCTCATGCTTATATACTTTTTGCAGTTCTCAATCTAGGGCTGATCTCTTGACTTTAGGATTGGCTGTCACCAATATCTTAACCGGTTTGGTATGGCTGTCAATAAGACTGAAATCTGTAACTGTGGTGAGCTGTTTGCATCTATATCTGAAGCACTCCCTTTGCCTGCTCATTTTTCAATTGAATTTGTACATTTTATCTTCAGAGGTTCATTCTTATTATTCTTGTGTTATATAGGTAAATCCTCAAGGAGTTGAATGTAAGAGAGTGTGTACCCATGTTCCTGACTTTGCGGTTACTGAGTTGCTATGGTAATGAACATTGGTTGTCCTTATTTTACCCTTGTCTGATCCGTTGTATTGCCCATCCCCCTTACATGTCCGAGTGCTTCAATTTCTTTAGAGATTTTAGAAAGATCACTAATATGAACAACAAAGATGATCTTCATTTTTTTCCCCTTATCAATTTGTAACTTGAAATATGATACATTGTTAAAATCAGATAACTTAATTCTTTTCATTTAGTGGCAGCTGCGAATGTTTTCTACTTACAAGTTGTGGATTTTGTCATCCATGTGAGCTATTAACAAAGTAGTTACGATATAAAGAAATTCATGTGCAGTGATGAGCAAGTTTCAATTCTATGTTTAGGCTGGCCTGGCTTTCTTTACTAATACTTTCTTTTGATGTCCATTCTCAGGGTATGGGAATCATTGATGGATGTCACCTGCTGCAGGTCACTTGTTATTGTTTATGATGGCAGATGTATACTTCAAATTGGTTTTGCGGCAGAGTCTTCTAGTGAGGATGGTGATGCTGTAGAGGTAGATGCCAATAAATTGATGGAAGGATCACTATATCAAAGTCTTATGAAATCCGGAGCTCGTATGTTTTGTAATGATAAACTATGGATATCTGTTAGAGTTTTCTGCTATTTAATACATGTATTATTCCCGAAGAGTTGTATTAGTGTGAAGTAAAGAGTGGAATTCCTACTTATAAATGCAGAGAGTTACCTGGCTAACCTATCTCTTTATCCTGGGAAATCAGAGCTTCCATTTCTGCCTTCAAATACACAGGTATAATGTTTATATATCTTAAGCATTTTAACTTGAGTTATTCAAAGCTGAACTTACTATAATTTGAGTGAGTAATAATGAAAATTTAGAGAAAACTTCAATGGGTAATTATATCTCATTGGCATTTAAAGAAAATTAATTATTTTCTGAGATTTCATCCATAACATCAGTGCTGAATGATTATGTAGCCAACCCCATCTAATGTGGGTGGTGGTTGTTGTTATTGTCTGCGATTTCATCGGTACTGTTACATTAGAAACTGTCCATTTGCTGAAATTCCTGAAAGCTGACTTCTAAAATCTTCAGACTTTCATTATTGTCATTCATAGAATGTAAAGATATAGTTTAGGAAAGCAGTTGAAATGTGTAAAACGATGTGATATAGTAGCTTCAGTTGAATTTAAGAAACTAGTTAAGTTGTGGGTAGACTTACATGTTTCATTAATTTTATTGTGTTTCAAATGTTTTCTGATAGAACCCACAACTAAAACAATGTTTGGGGAAAAGTGAAGAAATGAAGAGTCTGTTAACGAAATTATTATGTCCTTTCATGATATATAACTGCAGGAAATTATTCTGTAATTCTGGTGAACATCTTTATTCTTAAATATAGCAGTTTCTGTTTAATTTTGCCTTGCTTTACCCTTCTTCCTAAGGCAGGGTCCTACCTTCTTTATATCAAAGTCTTTTTATTTATAAAGACTTATAATGCAATTATCATCTTGTTAGGCAGTAATTTTGCAACCACTAGGAGACAAAGGAATTGCAATTGTTGGTGGTGATACAATAAGAGGTTTTACTACTTCTGACCAGGTGCTGTATATTTATGATGTCGTATTTTAGCTTCAATGATATGGTGTGCACATGTTTAAATCTTTCGTTACAACAACATTTCATGGTACAGGCTTGGATTACGTTTATTGGAGAGAAGCTGGATTCTACACTGGCAAAACACGCGGAACATCTACATGTGACTTCGTGAGATTGACTTGAAAGACATGCAAGGTACTTTCGGATGTTTGCGTATAGTTGATTTAAGCGTAAGCAACTCCTTAAATTATCAGTTGTTTCTTGATGACAACAAATTAATTAATCCATGGGTATTCTTTTCTTCTTGTTAGTCAGTCCTCCCACGTGTAAACTACGAGTCAGGTTCACTCAAAGTAAATAGTTAAATAAATTAGATGTAATATTAGTTATTTTTAGACTATTTCCTGTTCCTGATCTCATGCCTCATTCAAGTCTCTCAATTGATAGTGTTACACTGAGGAAGAGCAAAGACATTCATTCTCCTAGGAGTCATACAGTTCTCAGCTCATCCACCGTAGGGTTTTATTTATGTTTATATATTATGCTATGGTCCTTCAACCTCAAAACTATCGGAGACTAAAATTTTCATATTCCCAATTCATTTTTTTAAAGGTAATGTTTTGCTATTTGTGTATGAAGTGGACGTGCGGAGTGCATTTCTTGCTTTCATTTGCAACTTTTGCATTAGAAAATTTCAAGCTTCAGAAAAAAAAAAAAAAGAATTGCTAAATGTTAAAGTCCATACAAAAATTAGTAGTTTTTGTAAAAAATATTGCAAATTTTTATTAAAAAACACGAGGTTTTTCATAACACTAACAACTTGAGCTATGCATTGTAGCATTACCCTTTTTATGCAGCTTCCATCAAAAAGGAGAAACAGAGCTTGTCATAAAAAATACTAACATTTTGCCATTTACTAACGTGGGGACCTGTACTTGAACATGGATATGATTGATACCCCGGTAAATCAATTCAGAACAATCCCCGTCCGCTGGTCAAGTAAATTTAACCAACGAGTGGCAAGGGATCAAACATGAGGCAAGAAGATCTTTCAGCTGCTAAGAATTAATGAACTTTATTTTTTAAACCTTTAAATCCTAATGGATTCTTTTCATATGATTCTGTTAGTTCATGTCTACTCTAGTTTGCATGTTGTTCAACTTGAAACTTTCACCTACACATCTCCGAAACTGTATGGTATAAGACACCTTTTCTTTCTGAATGGAAATTGACAATCTGATAGTTCCTTTTCTGCATATCGGATATTTTTGTTTAAACTCGGAATAGAAACAAACTCTCTTAATGTAACAACTTAAAACCGTTCATGTACAAGACAACAAAGGAAGTTTCTAAATTAAATGCTAACAGGTTACTCGGTTGTATTGGTCAGCATAACAAAAGTAGGTCACATGCATATCACGAAGCAGACTATATATTCAAGTAGTGCCTAATCACAAAAACAAATAGGGCTAACGAAGGGACGGTCATTCCTTTGATATTGCTGCCAATATACAACTGTGTGAGCTGAGTCTGTGACATATCTGTAAGATTATATTTTCAAAAAAAGAAGAAAAACAAAATTTCGGTTACAGAAATACCTCAAAAAAACAATTAAAAGAATGAATACCTATGACCTTTGTTCTTTACAAGGATACCAATGTGTAAGCACCCTAATCAGTGCCTACTATAGAGAAGATCTTTCCCAAGGTAGCATCCCTGTTGTAGCATCAGCAAAATAAGACAGTAAAAAGTCCTTCAGGCCAGTATCCCAAACCTCACAGAACTGTAGCCTCCAGTTAGGTGGTTCAATGGCTTCCGTTCCCAGCCCAGGTGCTCTATCCTTTGATCCTTTGTTTTGGTCCTCTTGCCAGTCCACAACATAGGTAGCAACCCTTCTGTAAAACTTGGCTTTGAAGGTCTCCCACACCTGATACTTGTAGTGGTTTATTATAGCAGTGGCTTCAGGCATGTTCAGGTACTTGTATCCCTTCCTGAGCTGAAAATGGTGCACCACATTCAGAAGACTACTATCAAGCAAATCCGGCCGGACAATTGATTTGTGCCGTTCAGAGCCTTGAAGCCGGCAAGTGTACCCTACTATCACTCCTTTTTTGGGAGGAGATTTCAATCCAGAAGGACCAAAGCTATGACAAGCTGTTCTTATCTCTCCTATTCTTGTTGAGGATGATAAATTGGCAACCATTGATTTTAGGGAATTCTCGCCAGGAAGCCGTGGCCCCAACTGGGAATGGAAGTCGTTCGGAAAGTAGAAGAACTCATCAACATCAAAGAATCCAACCCAGTTGCACTCATCGCTGGCTCTCAGAGCACAGTGGGAAAATCCTGCTTCTTGAGTCTTAATCCAAGGCCAGGTCTGCCTACTAACATTATAACCTTGAATGTCAAGATCTCGGATCACCCTTTTGATATCATCATCGCTGTTGTTATCGTAGATGAACCATTTTTCCACTCCAAGCCAAGCATGGTACATAATCCACTCTTTTAGAGCAGAGGCTTGGTTCCACACCATAGTACATACACAGAGCTCATACTTATTCTTTCTATTCCTCTTCTGAGCTTCAGGATTAGAGTTATGAACTCTAGCTACAGAAGGCATCAGGGTACGAACAGGGCGTCTTGTATTCCCCTTCAAATGGCTTACAGTTATACGGATTCCCCAAGCTTTTTTTGGGTTGCCTCTGATGCTTCTTGGCAACAAACACCTCACGACCTCTTGAGCAACCGAAATCGCCTTCGTGGTGAGCAAAAAACCGCCATTTTTGTCCAAATTCTTCAACCCGAAATGGCAGAGGAAACGGGTTGGATCCGAGATCCTGTGGGGTCGAAGATTCAGCCCTTTTGCAAACACAACGACGGTATCTCCATCCAAAATTGCTTCATACGCCACCCTATCCCATGAATGACCCGTCTGGTTAATCGGCAAATGCCGATTCCGGCCGCCTACCTCACCGCACGGTCTCAAATCTACGGTGGCGGCACTACAGTTTGTCTGCGGAATCGGACACCTGACAATTGAACGAAATTCGTTGTACTTGTCCACCGAATGAACCGATTGAACTTGAACATCAGCAACTTCGTTTGAATTATTCAATAACTTGTAGAAAACGCACTCCAACTGTTCGGTTTTTTGAATTTTATTGCTTACCATTAAAAGAGCAAGGTCAGGGAAAATTACCCGATCTTCCACAAGCGAAGGGCGCAATTTGTGGTTGAAAGAATCAAGCACGGAGTTGCTCGCAGAAGAGTACAAAAGCGATAAGGTGGAGGCATTGATGACGGGCCGAAACGACGACGTGCCAATGGAGAACCGATTGGAGGACAAGAACAAGAGGAAGACGAAGAAGGACAGACATAGGAAAAGTGTTCTGAGTGAGAAATACTGTCTGGTTTGCAAGAATGGCCGACCAGTATGCTTCCTTTTCCTGCGATGCTCAGAGTCCATGGAAAATTCCAGCTTTTTTTCTCGATGAATTACAACGGGAACTGAAAATCAGGAAGAAGAAGACGAAGGAGAATATTCAGATCTGGGGACGGCCAGAAAAATAATAAATAAGCGAAATTTAGGAATTTCTGACAGCGTCGGAGAGATATGGACGCGTAGATGGAATTGGATTGTGCCCGTCAATGAGGAAGAGAAAGAGAAGGAGCCGTGGAAAATTGCAAATGGAGGAAGGACTTCGGCTTTGGGTTGTTTTCTAGACTGAAAACTAAAGATGGTGCGTGCGGGACTGAGGTGGACTATACTTGATTCTTCCTCATTGGCTTCACTCATTCTTATAGCGCGTGAAGGGGACTATTTCTTGGAGTAAAACCTGTAAAAAGATAGAAAGCTTCAAAGGAAATAAAGGAAAAAAAAAAAGAAGAAAAGATGTGAGAGTGAATCATGACAAGATTCAGTAGAGCTTTGGAGTGGAACAATCATGGAGACCTGCAATGGTTTCCGCTTGATTTTGTTAACAAAAATTCAAGTTTGGGGATGTAGCATTTGAAAAATACTTGTATATTTTTCAATTGTAACATATTTTTAGTCTCATCCAAAAGAAAAAGGGAAAAATGCAAAAAATTCATTTTAATTATGGGGTAGTTGGATTTTACCCTCTTAAACTTTAGAAACTTGAATTTTACCTTCAACAATTTTATAAAACTTGAATTTTATCCTCAATCGTGAGAAAAATAACAACTGCACCACTTAACGGCAGTTAAAACTGATGGCATATCTCATAATTTAGCGGTGGTTTATGAATTGCTAGTAAATTAATAAATATAGCAGCGATTTTTAACCATTGGTAAGTAAAACATGATAGCGGCGGTTTTCTCAATAGTCGAGATAAAATTCAAGTTTTGTAAAGTTGTTGGGGGTAAAATTCAAGTTTTTAAAGTTTAAGGCGGTAAAATTCAACTACCCTATAGTTGAAGGGAATTTTTTGCATTTTTCCCAAAGGAAAATGATCAATATAATTTTAATACTTTGAATATTTGAAAGTTCAATTTTTAAGACATGAGTTTTCATAAAATTTACTTGTAGACAACAAAACTAATTATTTGTTACTTCTTGTTAAAAAAGAGCGAAAATATGAGTTATGATAGGAGTATGTAAGTATTTTTCATGTCCTTTTACGTATTATTTGTTTATAGCTTTAGAGTGAAAATGTTTCGGCCTATTTGGTTTTGGATATTTAGTAAAATTAATTATTTATTATTAGTCTTTTATATGTGAAATAATATATAAAGATATCAATATATTTTAAAATTTATTTGAGTATTTTTTATTTAAATAATATTTCAAATTTTAATGTATTATTAATTATATTAATTTTTTTAAAGAAATATATCATTATAATTTATTATAGTTATTTTCTTTTTTAAACAAATAATTATGATTTTCAAATTAGCAAACTTGAATAATATTTGTATAGATGTATATGTAATTAATAAAATTTATTTTATAATGCATATGGAATATGCATAATTGAATATCATATATAAAATTAAATTTAAAATTTGTATACTTATTATTAAGAATATACATGAATTATATGCTTTAAATATAAAAATATATCTTTGTCAAATAACCCAAGAATTACATTTATATATATATTTTCCATCATTGGCCCCCTCTTTTATGCTTCTATGATAAAATAGGATATTGCTTTGTTGATTAATTCCACCCCCCCCCCCCCCCGGGCGATATGTATTGCTTTCTTATATACAAAGGATTGGCAGAAGGCTTATGATTGTATCTATTCTATTATTTCTTAACTTTTATGAAGTGAAATTATATATTCCCTACTTTTTATGCCATTTAATAGAAGAGATGTGTTTATATCCATATATGTTTTTTATTATTCTTACATGTTTTAATATAATTTATTATAGTATTTTATTTTCTTTTGAGAAATAAATAATTATAATTAAATTTTTTTATTTTTTTATTATAGAAGCATGAAAAATTGTATAATCATAGATAAGTGTATCTTTTTTCATACTGAATAAAATAAATTGTTTTGAAAATTTTAATTATTAAATTTTTTAAAATTGATTTATTGAAAACCAACTAATTGAAAAATTATTTCTCAATCAAAAAAATTAGTAAATTAATTAAAATTACTTAAATAAGTTATTAGAAGTGTTTAGTAAATCTACTCTTTTTATTTCTTTTTATTTATCGTATTTAATCAATTTTATAAAAGTGACTTAATTTATTTATTTTTAATAAAATTTTTAAAATTATTCTTTATATATAAAGCTCAAAATAATTAAAAATAAATAGAAATATGATAGAATAAATATAAGTGAATTGAAGAGGTAGAATAATAAAATATTTATTAATAAAACAGAATAAAATTAGAAAAAATTAATTTTAGAGTGACTAATAAAAATAAATCTTTTAAAATATGATAGATAAAAAAATATAAAAAATAATTTTCTATAATACAACATGCTGCTTAATATGTGCACTCAAAAATATTAGGAGCGGAAATAACAAGAATATTTTCACAAGAACCCGGTAAGGTAATAGTATGTTTTACCCCCCCCCCCCCCCCCCCCCCGCACAATTGTCGTAGAAGTTTGTGCACAAATGTCTCTTGAAAGTGTGTTTTTAGATTTGAAAAAGTCACGGTAAACAACACATCAGGAGTCACGTATTAGTGAAGTGGGGTCCCAACCGTTTGCGAGTGTAACTCATTTTAATGGTGAAATATTCTGTAAAAAAAGTCAAATAAGTAATATTTTATTCATTTATTTATATGCATCTGACCTAATCGAAAAGAAACGCAATGCCTGGGAAAATATACATCTCAATCGCAGGACGAAATGAGACTAAATATTCCGTACCATTCTTATATGATCATGATCGTGGATTAACATATTTGTATTTTTAATAAAGATTGACATATTTCTTGAACAAATATGTCTATTTATTTTAATATTTAATCTAAATAATATATCTCTAATATTTTTATTTTTGAAGTGTTGGAAGTAATGTTGTATATCTAATATAGAGTCTTTTGGAATATCTATTTGCAAAAATATTTACAATAATTTCGGTATATAGAAGTTAGACAATGTCGTCAATCATAATTTGGTTTAGATCTTTCTGTTTATTTCGTACTAAAAAAGTTTAAGAATAAAATAAGATGTCTCATTCTAGGATAAAATATATTATTAATTTTTATAATCATTTAAGTATTTATGTATTCTTTAACTTGTCAAGATCCCTCACACCAAGGTTGTTTTTTAACTTCTTATTGTTGCAACTGGAAGAAATGTTAATTGCACACTAGTCTTACCTACAAATCTGTCACATAGTTTAATTTTACCATTAAATTTTTTGTAAGAAAAAAATGTGAAGGTATTCTAAGAAATAATTGTGTGGAGGTAATTTTTCTTTGTTCTTTATGGCTTTGGCATCATTTTTTTTTTTTAATTATAGCTTTGTTTGACCAAACAAATAAGTGGAGTCAGGGGCGGGTGCTATCTGTATGCGAAATTTTATAAATTAAATCCTTCAATCATTCAATGTTAAGACATTTGAAATATTGGCTTTAATAACTTTTATTTTTCATTTTGAGTTTGGCCAGATTTGTATGAAAGATGTCTTTAATGCACGCGTTTTCATTTTGTGAGAAGATTTTTTTTTTAAATATTTTATTTTATTTTAGTAATAACAAGAGTGACATGACAGTTAACATTTATATACAAATTCTTAGATTAAAACCTCGGGTATTAAAAGAGAAAAAAGTTCTAAAATCAAAATTAGATATCATTGCATCACCAAATATTCAGCTTTGGCCGCTTCAAACTTGATATGGTCAATGGTTTTTGTTGACATCGAAAAGCATCAGTGATGGCTTTGCACTTTTGCAGTTTGCACCTTCCTTTGAGGTATCGTCATTAGCACGTTAAATTAGAGACCAGTTGAATTTAAGGTGATAGATGCCTATTTTTTTCCCCTCTTTTTTGGTTTCTAGATGGGGAAATAAAAAAATAATAGTTTGTCATAATTAAATATTTTCTATTTTTAATGAGTAAACGGATTTTCCTATTAATGAGTAAGGGTTAAAATTTTGAAGATGAGATTTATTGAAAGAAAAAAAAATTATTAGAGTGATTATTTTCCTTGATGATTTATCTCGTTTGCCAATGCGAATTGGCTCCTTTGTGAAAATTTAAAATTATGAATAAGATTATTATTAACTTTTCTTGATCATAATTTTGAATCTTTTTCGATGCTACTCATCTTGTTTGGTAAGCAATCCTTCTCAAAGAAATCTTCTAATATTTAAGGGTTAATTAAGTAGCTTTCTTTTGATTCAATTGAATTTAATAATAACATTTGATTGAGTGTTTTTTGGCACCTTTAACATGTTATTAACGCCTTATTTGATAAATTTTGAAAAAAATGAGATTAAAAATTAATTTTTAAATACACATTAAAAATTATTATTAATTATAAAGAATAAATTTATAAAATTTAATTTAATAAATATGAAATATTTAAAATTTAATCTTGTATTTCATTACTATTTAAGTTTTAGCGTTTAATCTCGAAGGTCATTAACATTTTTTTAATTTTTCGCGCCTTGTCCCATGGCCTTGTGCGGATCATCCAAACGGGAATTATATCAAAATTGAAGAGTAGAGGCATTTTACGTGCTGAAATACAAATTTGCTTCTGCATCAAAGTATGGACAACCTTTTTAAAATATATAACTCGAAAAGAGTGACTTATCTTCTTTTCAACCAATCATTTGGTTTTATATTGATAATAATGTTATGGGTCGTTGTTAGGTCTGTTGGAAAAAAAAAAAAAAATTGAAGCTACCAGACGCTACGTACAATTTTTTTTTGACAAGTCATATATATATTTTTTATAAAATTTGTAGGTTTTCATTAGAATTCATAAATATAACTGTTTATATTATAAAATTTATGACAAAGATGTAAGATCTTATGCTAAAATTATAGAATTTTTATAAAAAAATTATATTCATATATATATATATATATGTCTTAAATACTTTTATGATTTTATGTAAAATATTATAACTTCTATAAAAATATTTCATGAAAGTACGAAATTTTCTTGAAATTGATCCAAAGTAAAACTCAAATGTAATGTTGTTATATATGTAAGTAAATTCATCTAAAACAAAATTTACATAAATGTGAAAATATAAAAGCATGAATTCTAAAGTAAATAACTAACTTATATTGGTCAGAATGCTTGGATCTGTGTATTTTCAGGGAAAGAGAAAGTAATTGAGAGTAAAGTGTAAAGTGAGTAAAGAGATCTAATTACTTGATTAAATGAAAAAACTTACTTCCAATCCATAAAAAATGTTAAGTTAAAAAGGTACATCAACTCACTAAACATTTTTAATCCATAAAATAATCATAAGAATGAATAAAAAAATTATAAAATCAGACTCAACTCATTTTAAAAAATAAAACAAAAAGTCCGATTAAAGTCAGTCCAATAAAAATATTCTAACAATATATACATAACTCCAACAACTTATCGTAATTAATTAATTCCATTATGCACCAAATTGAAAAGGACAATAAAAAGAGGCAAGTTTTCTTTACGTTTCGCTCTTAGAACCTTCCCTCTGCCGTTTACGGCTAAAATACCAAAATAATATTTTTTACAAAACTTATTACCGATTTACTATTTTTTTGAAACATATTACCGGATTACGCACGGTGGCGGGAGGCGCCATTTGGTGTGGCGCCTCATGGGCGGAGGCGCCATCTAGGATGGCGCCTTTGGCGCTCTGAGGGCACCATTCAAGGTGGCGCCCTCGCTCAAATTTTTTCATTTTTTTCCTTTTGAAATTAATTAATGTTGATATAATTTGAAAATAAAAATTATAAAAATAAATAATATATGATTGTAACTGAAAATAAATTTTTGAAAATAAATTACTTATTTTATAATTATATTTGATGTCATATAAAATATTGTTAACTCCACTTTGATATCTAATACATAAATTTATTATAGGAATTAAATAAGAAAGTAGTTAATGATAATAATATAATGAATAAAAATAATAAATATTTAGTAAATAATTAAATATTAATGTCTCTCAAAATTTTACGTAATGACAGTTAATTTTTATTAATTTTTGAAATTATAAACTTCTAACGCTTGGAATTATATTATTACAAGTCATTATTTAATATGTTATTACACATAAGTAAATTTATTGAGTATAATAAAATATTCTTTATATACAAAGTTGAAGATAGCTAAAAATGAAAAGAAATATAATGTAATAAATATATTTTTCTTATTTTATATTTATTCCAATAATATGCTTGTCCATTTTTATTTATTTGAATAAAATTTTGTTTATTTTGTGACAGAATGAATGCAAACTGGCGAGGTTGAAGATAGCTAAAAATTGAAAAAAATTTGATTATTTCGTTTCAATAATCTTTTCATTTTGTAATGAAATCAGAATTATAACATGAATTAGATATTTTTTATTTCATCAGAATGATAAAATATTTTGGCAATGAGAGTGAAAAGTACCGATTAATTATTTTTTAAGAAATTATTATTCGTTTCATCGTTCGCTCGAAACATTTTATCGAAATAAGCACAGAAGATACGAACAGCGATGGAGAGACGCCAAATGACGTGTAGAGGTACGCTAGACGAAATGGTATCGTTCGCGCTGAAGGGAAGGAACGACAGGCGATTTGGCACTTTTGGCCCATGGCACCCTTGCTCCTCATTTCTAAATTAATTAGGCGGTGACTGTGTTGACTGTGCACCCTAGAGACATGAATTTTTGTAAAAGTATGATAATTAATATTATTTATTTACTTGCACACGATAAATAAAAAAAGAATAGATAGGTTAAAATAGGCTAATACTTTTATTTCATAAATTATTTTGCGCTTCACCGTAGTTTTGAAACTATTTACCAAATTACGCAGGGCGCCGTTGAAGGCACCTTTCAATATGTCGCATTCGCTACAGCGAATTTCACTGCGCGGGCTGGGAGGCGCTATTTCACCTAGCGCCTACCCAACAAACTTTTTTTTATAACTTATAGGGCTGGGAGGCGCCAAGTGACATGGCGCCTCCACAGCCCCATTTTATAAATTATTTAAGTTTTATAAATTTATATATTTATTTATATAATTTTAATTTTATCATAATTAGAACGAAATTATAATTTTTAAAATTTAATTAATTACATTTTATGATATTATTTATCTATATTAGTCGTAAAAATTAAGATATAATTATAATAAAATTAAAATTATATAAATAAATATATAATTTTATTAAACTTAATTAATTTATAAAATGGGACTGTGGAGGCGCCATTTCACTTGGCGCCTCCCAGCCCCATAAGTTGTAAACCTAAGTTTGCTGGGTAGGCGCCAGGTGAAATAGCGCCTCCTCAGCGAAATTTGCTACAGCGAAGGCGCCATGTTAGAAGGCGCCTTCAGCTCGCGCCCTGCGTATTTTGGTAAATAGTTTCAAAATTGCGGTAAAACAAAAAATAGTTTATGAAGTAAACGTATTTTGGTATTTTAACCAAGTAGATATTTATAATAGTTGTGAAAATATGATAATTAATAATATTAGTTATTATATGTGGAAGATGTCCTTATCATCATTTTTTAAATAAAATTAAATATTGCAATGATCTTCGTGATTTATTGTTATTTGTAATTATTCCTGCGCAAGCAATTAAAAAAGTGGTAGTAATTAGAAGCATCCTAAATGTTGACGTTTGACAATAAAGTAGTAAAGTCATCCTAAATATTGTTGTCTGGCAATAAAGTAGTAAAGTCATCCTAAATGTTGATGTCTAACAATAAAGTAGTAAGATAAATGTACATAAATATACAAATATATAAACGAGATAGAAAAGAAAGCTAATGTCTACGCAAGTGATGTCCAGTCCCACATCCAGGATCGGTAATGTGGCGGCCGTATCTACTAACCCTCTGCGCAGGCTCGGGAGTCACATTCCCGGTGTCTATGTCTGCTCTGCCTCCAGCTCCTGCTCTGCCTCTACCCCTGGCTCCCGCCCTGCCTCCACCTCTACCGCTATCTACAAGCTCTGAGTGGTCTGTCATCATGCCACCATGCGCTAATCCCTGATCCTGAGTATGCCAATCAAATACAGGACGATATGGCTGCGCTGGACCAGCATCATCAGAAGGAAAGGCATAGAATGCAGATGAAACTCCTGGTGCATGTGGAAATGCCTGGAATGAGGATGGAACACCAGGAGGGAGCTGGTACATTTGGGGTGACGACGGCCTAAACAGTACGGCCGGGAACGTGGTGGAGGATGAAGGATCATCAGGTGCAGTAGGGTGCAAATGAGATGGAGCAGTAAGATCAGGCATCATCGTCATGGTCTCCTGGGCAGTCGAAGGTGGAATCTGCTGCACTGTCGAAGCGGATGGAACATCAGCCTGCGACGTATGCCGTGGAGCAGTGCGACGTCGTCGGCGAGAGTGAGGCTGATCATGGTCACCCTCCGGAGGGTCTGGGATGTGATGGGCCTGGGGAGCTAGCTCCGCATGTGAGTCAATGATGACATGATCAACCTGCTGAATCGCATGAAGGATGGACTTCGTCGCTGACCTAAGCGCATCGAAGGTGAACATAGTCTGCCCCTCAGGGGTAGTGAAGTCCTGTAGTGAAGAAACCTCATCTACCTGCGCAAATTTTTGACATTAAAGTTAGTTATAATACTAATGCATTTAAAGAAAATCAGATACAAAAAACTAGCACGCAAAATTACCACAAGGTCAAGCGCTCCCCCGACAGGTGTAATACACCGTTTGGTAACCCGTCTGTACCATGTCATGTAATCGGAACGTGGTCCCAGAACTAGGCGTGTCGTCGGCTTGGCGGTAACGCACAAGTCTCGCCGGATATCCCAGAGTGCAATATACGGCTGATGGCAGATGTGCCACTCCTCGTCATGCCGACCGGACAAGTGAAGGCAGTGGACCTCCGCCACCTGCTTCGGTGGCTCTGGAATGGCCTGGCGGAGTCCAAACTGCCGCAAAACCCTATCAGGCTGGTGCCACTCGACAATCTGGAAGTGAATGAGCGGCACCACTGCTGTCCAGGTGTCGCTCCCGTCAAAGCAGTACTGAGGCAGTGATGCGATGACCTCCTCAGTGTACGGGATCCAGATGATCTGAAGTTACAATTTTATCATGTGATTTAAATACGATTGTGGATTGGACAAAGCCTTGAAATTAATGATTGTAAAACCCCCCTGCGTACCTGGTCAAGTCGAAGCCGGTCCAGCACGTATCTGTAATGGGGTAGGCTGTGTGCCGGACTATCCTGGAACGTCTTCTGATAGTGCCACCTGCCAGGTTCAATAACAAAGTTAGGCAACTGCGTAGCAAACTTAATTATAAGTGAAATTTGAAATATTTTCTAACCTGCGCGCTAAGGGGCCAATCCCTGCATCCCCCTCTGGTATGTCTGAAATAGCTATCGCGAGAGCGATAGTAGGAAATCTATCCCAAGCCCAGAGCTGCAGTAGTAGGCAACAACCTCCTATCTCTCTGTAATCCGGTGCGGTGGCCTTGCAGAGCTTTCTGTACAGGTATGCCAGGCAAGCTGATCCCCAACTGTACGTCCCAGCCTCATGTAGGTGTGCGATCAAGGGTAAGTGCATGAGGTGGACGTATGTGCCGGAATGGTCCGGAAATAACGTCCCACCAATGAGTCGTAAAATGTAAGCTCGGGCGAATCTCTGCACTGTCACCTCATCCGCATCATCTGGAAGATGAGTGAAATGCCTCTCCAACCAACTCATCCTCAGTCGCCCCCCTCGGATGACATTCTCATCCACCGGTAACTGGAGTCCCAAGTACTCCTCTATCAGGCCTCCCCACCCCCACACGGTGGGCCCCGTCACTACTCGACCGTCAATGGGTAGGCTGAGCTGAAAGGCAACATCCTGCAGGGTAATAGTCGTCTCTCCCTGCGGCATGTGAAAGGTGTGCGTCTCCGGCCTCCACCTCTCCACAAGAGCACTGATCAACTGATGGTCGATCGACACAAACTCACACATCGCCAAGCCGTAAAAGCCTGCCTCTCGCAGAAAGGGGACAATCAACTCCGGCGGCGGCTGGTGATGGTAGTGATGAGCTCGGCGAATCCTAAGCACACAGTCAGGTTGCAAAAGAAAAAATAACACCAACTATAATGTCTGACAATTCAGAAATAGTAAATACTCAGGTTAATTAAGGTGTAGCTATTTCCATACATGGCCTGTCCAAACCGACTGGGATATGTGTGAGGCCTGAGCGGTCAGCAGAGAAGGATCGCGTGGTCCAGGATCAACGCGTCGGGATGTGGATGCCATCTGCCACGACAAGCATTGCATAAGAATGAAATTTAAACACACACAAACTTAAAGGTGTTGTCCAATTTAAGCACAACCTTAAGGTATTAAAAAATAATATCATAAACTGTCTTAAATTTAAGGTGCAATATATATAAATAATATCATAAAATGTCAGGTGATAAAAAATTTCACATTACCAGTAATGGGGTAACCCTTATATACATAATGATGTGCAAATTTACAACCGTAAAAAATAAAATATAGTGTGCAACCGCTATACTTATGACATTGGTTAACATACTTTAAAGCATACATGCAAAAGTAAATAGTAAAAATCACAGTGTAGAAGGGCCTTCGTCCCCATGAAGCAGTGGGCAACGCCTACGATTATGTCCTTCCATCTTACAATGACTACATTTTTGCTTTACACCGCTCTCCTGAGGCCAATCCATCTCATTTCTGATTCTGGTCGCCTTTGGTCATCCCCTTGCACGTAATCTTCCATAATTTGGAACTAGGACAGGGAATGGTGGTAGGTTATTCCACTGCGACCAATCCCCAATAGGCCACCACTCAGATTTGTAACAATTGAGCAGCGTGTCAAGCCTGTATACAGCATCGACATATGGTTCCCACGATATGTTAATTGAGGCACAAGCAGCAATAATATGAGCGCAGGGATACCTATATGCTTGGAATTGTCCACATTCACATTGCCCTTTGTCTAATAACACCTGGACGACCTTTCCACATGACCCACTAGCCATATCAGGGCCCTCCACCACCTCAAACCTAGTCCCTTCTCTATTGTAAGCACGAACGTGGTAAGAAGTCGCACGTGACTGGATAGTCGCAAGCTCCTGTCTGAATCTGCTTGCGTATCTGTGTCCTTGTTGTAGGTCAGCGTGCGCTTCTTTTGCCCTTTCCACAAAGTACTTGACGCATCTATAATATGTTTGTTGGATAAGGCCTGTGATTGGCAGCTTCCTTAGTCCTTTGAAGAGGCCATTGATGCACTCTACAATGTTAGTCGTCATATGACCATATCTTCTGCCTTCGTCATAAGCAAGCATCCACTTCTCGTTCGGAATACCGGTCAACTTATGGATCTCCTCATTGACTTTGCTAAGATTGTCCAATCTCTCCATGGCCTTTCCCCAACTGGGCTCGTACGCTGAATAAAAGGAGACAAATAGGTTAACTAAAATGAACAACCGGGTGCACAAATTTATAAATGAAACGCTCAATAAAGAAATGCCTGCATTAACACATACCAATCTTGAGGACAGCTTTCCTCACACTGTCATCTCTGCACTTCTTGCGAACGTTGCTGGCAATGTGTCTGATACAATACCGGTGATAAGCATAAGGAGGCTGCCATCCCAGGCCTTCGGTGGCTACAGCATCCTTTATAGCTCGGTGTCGATCTGATATCAAGCATATTCCTTGCTTGTTCGTGACATTGACCCGCAGTAATGCCAAAAACCAACTCCAATTCTCATAGTTCTCCCTGTCAACAATGGCAAAGGCAAGAGGAACGAGGCATTTGTTACCGTCCTGAGTCGCAGCAATCAGTAGCACGCCCCTGAACTTGCCATATAGATGCGTGCCATCAACTTGTATGAATTGCTTGCAGTAAAGAAACGCGGCAATGCATGGCTTGAATGTCCAGAAAACTCGGTTGAAAACATGTTTCTGCGGATCGACACGGTTATCAACTGTGACAAATTCGTGGGACTCCAACTTGAACAGCGCCTGGTCACAGTAGCCTAAAATGTCCAACCATTTGGGGAGCACTTCATACGATTTGTCCCAATCACCGTGCACCTTCACAATTGCCTTTTGTTTCGCCTTCCATGCTTTTCTGTACGAAATCTTGTATTCGTACATGCCTTCCACCCTCTCTTGTATAAGCGAGATGGGAATGTCTTGCTTCATTTTAATCATCTCCAGGATCAGGGAACTGATATACTCGGAATCCAGAGACTTGTGGTCCTGTGTCAATCTAGCATTAACACATGTGTGGGGCCCTGAAAATCTAGTTATGGTCCAAGTGTTACAATTCTTCAGTTTCACCGCTCTGAGGTGGAAATTGCATTGGTCCCCAAATTTATCACACTTCAATGATAATCTTCTGGTATCCGACTCCACGTAATAACTGTGGTGCCTTCTGATGTGGTAATGCTTGGTTGCAGCGATTAAAGCCTCCTTGCAATCGAACTCTTGCCTAACCTCCAAGTCCTCCATGTCGTAATCATAGGTTGGCTTCATTATTTCCGGAAATTCATTTGGCTTCCGTATCGTATCCCAATCAATGTCAGAGAAGACAGCAGCCTGGGGGACACCATACGATGAAATAACAGGATTATTTTCTTCGACCATTCTAAGGTTATTTTTTTTCCTAAACTAATATAAAATTTGACTATATAATTTTACCTATGGTTTTGTTTATCTCTTTCAATCATCATTTTTCTTAGTGATTTTACACAAATTATACTAATTAAATTAGTTAGCCAATCAAATACACTATTTGTCCAATTTTACGACTTTTTTTCTCCGTTCCCACCTACTACGAAATAGCAACCAAAAGTATGTACACATTATTATTTGTTACCTCCATATATATCTTAGTTCTTCCTAAATAAATCAAGGATACCTATATTTTTTTCGGGTACGTTTACTACTCTTCCATCTACAATATCTACTATTTAAATGCAAAAAAATCTAAATTTGTAATAACAGTATCCTACTTTTTCAAGGCTTTTGGTTACATTCACATTTCCCAGGAGCTTTTTTAGTACCTCTCTTATGATACATTAAGATCTCACATGATCCAGTTCTCTTAATATGGCTTTCCCCTAGGTCGTAAGACTTATATTACGACATCCTTCTTTATCTCGTTTGTTATTATTTTAATAGCACACCTATCACATTACATATAAAGTCCTACGACATTTTCATAAATCATAACTTCACATCTTAAATCATAATTTCAGATAATAAATCATAACAAACAAAATAAAATAAATAATTCTATATTATTAATATCATAATATTCTAAATAAATATCTCTACCGAAATAAAAAATATCTTCACTATGACTATATAAACATTATAGTATAAGCATAAAATTCCTAAAAATACTAATCGGTGAGTATTCGGAGAAGCAAACAGAAAAAAACCTCTGCATGAAAGAAAAATTTGTTAGATAATTTAATAATTTCAATCTATAAGTAAAAGTTATTAGATGTTATTGTATCAATTATAAAATTATGCAACAATCACGCTAAAATAAATTTATTTTGTAGGATAATATATTAAAGGGAAAAATAATATTATATAAAGTATTTTATTGATGTATATTCAATTTAAAATATATTGTTCGAATTTTTATATCAATAAAATATTAATGAATGTTAAAAAATACCTAATTTTTATTCCTAACTCATCTCATTGAAACTAAAATATATAATTAGTTATTTCAGTCAGCGTTTTCCATAACATGAATTCCTAAAAAAAAACATATTTGATCATTAAAAATAACTTGACGCATAAAAAATATGATATTATATAAAATTAATATTATTCAATATTTTCTATTTCAACTTTTAATACAATCATTGAAGAAATAAAAAGGAAAATCATCTGCAAGGTACATGAAATGAAAAATAAATTATGTACGGACTGTAAACCCTCCGAGAACTTTAAGTTGATGTATTTTAAACTTAAAATATACTATTTAAAAAGTATCATTAATAAAAACTTAAGATATTATCATAAAGTATAAAATATAATTAATGATTGTAAAAAAAATATTATCAATAACATGTTAGTTTTCTAATAAATATAATATGTTAAACTTTCAATATTTTCTAAATCCTAGATCATCACTTCACATTATAAGCCATAATAATCAAAATAAATTAAAAATTATAATATAAATGTAAAAAATCTACAAACACTAACCAATAAAAATCACAAACTATCACAGATCACATATATTTATAAAATTTTTTCCTAAATCCGAGACCATCGTTTCCCATCATAAATCATAATAATCAACATGAAATATAAATTATAATATACATACAAAAATTATAAAAATATTATCCAGTGAAAAACATAAACTAACACATATCATATAAATTTGTATAAATTTTTTCTAAAACCTAGATCACCACTTCACATCATATATCATAATAATTAATATTAAATAAATATTATAATATAAATACAAAAATTATCAAAATTTAAGCAAATAAAATTTATAAATTATGACAAAAATTATCATAGATTACATATATTTATATAAAAATTATAAATTATCACAAATCACATATATTTATATAATTTTTTTCTAAATCGTAGATCATTATTTCCCATCGTAAATCATAATAACCAACATGAAATATAAATTATAATATACATACAGAAATTATATAAAAATATCAATCAGTAAAAAATATAAACTATCACATATCATATAAATTTATATAAATCTTTTCTAAATCCAAGATCACCATTTCATATTATAAATCATAATATTAACATAAAATAAATATTATAATATAAATACAAAAAATATTAAAACTTAAATAAATAAAATTTATAAATTATAACAGAAATCTATTCCTAACTCTTTAATCATCACTTCAAATCATAAATCATAATAATTAATCTAAAAATATATATGACATAATAATAAAAATTACAAATATACTAACCAAATGAGAGTTGACTGGGATCAGATTTGCTCCAAAACAAAAAATGATTCTGAATGCAATGTACAAAAATAAGAATGGATGATGACTGATGAACGAAAAAAAAAAGCAGACCTACAAAATGGCTTCTGAGGGTTTGAGAGAGGAGGCTGCTGCGAAAATGCAAGCGACGAAGAGGAGGCTGCTGCGAAAATGTGATCGAGGGTTTGGAGGAGGAGGGAGGCTGCTGCTGCGATAATATGAAGCAGGGTTTGGAGGAGGGGGGATGGGTATAAATAGGGGGCGAGGCGCCTGATGAAATGGCGCCTCCCGTTTGAATTTCGAAATTTAAATTTAAAGGCGCC
Source organism: Sindora glabra (assembly GCA_020226215.1). Lineage (NCBI taxonomy): Eukaryota > Viridiplantae > Streptophyta > Magnoliopsida > Fabales > Fabaceae > Sindora > Sindora glabra. Next base: position 108,295,639 of record CM035225.1, read on the forward strand.
CTACGGAGGGCGCCAGTCAAAATGGCGCCTCCCTCCTGGACGGCGCCACCTCAAATGGCGCCTCCAAGGGGGAGGGCGCCACTTTGAATGGCGCCTCCAACCTCCAGGGGCGTCAATTTGAATGGCGCACTGCGTATTCTGGTAATATGTTTCCAACCCGCCGTAAAACGGTAAATTATTTTAAAAATTTTCGTAATTTGGTATTTTAGCCGCCGTTTACTTTGTCCATACCGGTGCACTGATTATCACTTATTGTTTCCTTTTTAAAGGAAGTTGAATTATGAAATACTGTTTCAAATAAGTATATAACTTTTTTTTTTTACTGGTTGATGTTAGGGTCTGGTTGCGAAAAAATCATTTTTTTTAAAGTGAATACAGGACAAGTCATCTAAATATGTTGAATCTTAAAAAAATTGCAATTTTTTTTTTGGCGTCGCACTATATAATTTCAGTAGGTGATAGATTTATTATATCAACAAAGCAAAAACTTAATTGAACAAGTTTTTTGTAAGAAAAATTGTCTATCTTGAAAATTTTTCATTCGAGAACTTGGATTTAGATTTCCTCAAATTTTCACTTGTTAATTTCTTCTGATTTCAGAAAGGAAAAAAGTCTGTTAGTTACTATTTTTAAAAATGATTTTTTATTTTCTATTTTTAAAAATTAACTTTTAAAAATTATAATTTCAAATATATAAGCTAAAAATAAAAAATAAAAATAAATTTTAAATATTTTTAATTTATTTTCTTATACTAGATATTAATTTTATGATTAAATAAAAATATTTTTTATTTGCAATAATACTAATCACTTTTTGATTTTTTTTATTTTTCTTCAAATCAAGAATAATTCTTGATAATAATTTTTAAAAATATAAAAAAAAATATATTCAAAACACATTTGAAAACACAATCTTCTGTTTTGATTCAATAGAAAATGACTTTGAATCCTTTTTTTCCCCCTCTTTTGTCATATTTCTTTCATGTTCGAAAGAGACAAATAGAATATGTTTGAAGATTTAAAATCCCTTTTTATGTGCGTTGAATTTATTAAAAAATTTTTTGTGTCTGCCTATCTTGAATATAAAAAAAAGGGGTAACTTTAAAAAAACGAAAATCTAAATTCACATAAAATAAATTTTTATATCAATCTCTTTCGTAGATTTCGATCCCCAACTTATCTAAAGTTGAAGAAAGTACATCCACCCTATATGACCAAAAGTAAAAGAAATGGATATGAGATCAATTCGTTTTCTTATGCTGAAGTAACCTAAATTGCCTTTTTGAGTTGGGTACCTAGTTACTATTAAAATACACACAACCCCCAAGAGATCAACTTCACTTCACCTTTGAGTTAATTGAGTTCGTTACAATAAAAATAGGATGATATGTTGCTGCCATCTTGCAAGAAAAACATGCAGTGTCTAAAGTGAGTCGGAATATTGCAATTGAGGATTTATTGCAGCTGCCAAATTGTTAGGTTAGTCTTCATAATTATTGTTGCGTTGTACCCTAAAACAAATTATAAAGGTTGGCTTTGTACCTGCAAAACACGCATTAACTTGCTCTTACCTAGAACAGGAAAAAAGTGAAACTAGTTACTTGGGCTTGGTTTCTTTATCATCTTTGAAAACAATTTTATATTTTTTAAGTAAAAAATTTTAAAAACTGTCTTTATAATATTTTTAAAAATTATAGCTTTTAATACATAACTTAAAAATTAAAAATAAAAATAATTTTAAAATTTTTTAACTCACTTTTATTTTTTATATTAATTTTATAATTAAATAAAATATTTTTTTATTTATAATATCAATCACCCTCTCTTCATTATTTTTTTAATCTAAAAATAGATTTTTAAAAAATAATTTTTAAAATAAAAATAAAAATATATTTAAACATACCTTTAATTTTCCGTGTCATCCTTTTTATTCTTATGAATTGTGTGAATAATGGTTTAGTAAAATAAAAATGCATCCAAATACATCTTTTGTTTTCTATACTCACAGTAAATGTAATTTTGAAAAAAATCATCAATTTCATTTTTAAAATTATAGGATATTGGTAAAATAATTTTTAAATTATATAAAGTTTTAATTTTATTCATAAATAGTGATTTTTACAAATAATTTTACCTCTAAATTACTATATAAAATGATAAAATTATACATATAAATTATTATTTAAAATATAATCATAATTTTATATAAATAAAAAAAATTAGTAGTATTTTATACTTTTAAGGATAAAATTATTAATTTTATTTTTAAGTTTATTTTTTATTTTTTATTTTTAACAAAACTTAAAATTTTTATATTAAAAAATAAGAAAAATTTCCCAAAAAAACTTCTTAAAAAATTACCTGAAAAGCGTTTCGATGAAAATCAACTCACCGTGTTTTTTTTTCATTCCCTTGCAATTTGTCCACACTTTCCAAGAGCCGATGCTCAAGAACTCACGGCGGTCGACAACAATCCACGAACCCTGAACGCTGCAGTTTCACTTTATGTTAATAAGTTTTCCTACAATAAATAAGTTAATAAATAATTTATTAATTTAATTAATAAATTATAAATTAATTTTTAAAGATAATTTTTGTATTATTTTATTAAAAATAAATTTTAATTTAAAAAATTATTTAAAATAATTTATAATTTATAAGGTACTATTTTTTAATTTTATTTTTATTTTTTATTAATTTACAATTCGTATTATTTATTATATCAATTTTAAGTAATTATAGTTTATTATAAATAATAATAAAATAAAAATTATATAAGTAAATAAATATATTATTTTTTAAAATATAATTAATTAAATATTAAATATTATATTTTTAATTTTAATTTTTTAATTATAATAATATAATTTAATTTTTAAATAAATATAAATTATTTTAATTATATACCTATTTTTATTAATATATTATTTAATATTATTTTATAATTTTAACTAATTTAATAATTAATTAACTATACAATTATCAATTAATTTATTAATTACCAATTAATTTATGGCTTGTCTTATCGGTTGTTCAGGCAAAACGGGTCCATTGCCGTTGAATGGGTCAAGTTAATTCGTGCGGACTGGCCGCTTCTTTCGCGGGCTTTTAATGCATAAATTCTTGTTTGGTTCTCGTAAATCGATAGGAAAATCAGTCAATTTGTTGGCCTTTTTTTTTCAATTTTTAAATAATAAAAAATAAAATTATTTCAAAATACTAGATATTCATTTGTAAAAAAATTATAATATATTTAAAATTTATATATAATATTAAAAAATATTATATATAAAAATAAGTTATAAAATATTCATAAAATAAAATTATTATATAAATAATTAATAATATAATTTTATATAATTAAAAATAAAAAAATATTTTATATGAATTAAATATTTAAACTAATATAAAAATTAAAAATATATATAGAAGTAGCTTGACTTGTTTGTATATTCTATAAGTGGAGTTAAATTCAACCTAAATATATACAAACTATTAAAATAATCACTTTAATTTGTCAAAATTCGGGGCTAATGGATTAGCCTGTAAATTTTAACTCATTCCAATGGTTCTATTTATAGAAGCCCACCTTACTTAATCCTTGCACCTAAGGGTGATCTTAGATTAGGTTCAGTCAGGCCGGGTTAGAACACTTTTTTAGCTCACCTAAGTAACTTTCGGATTATAATTTGTGCGTTCATTTCCTCCTAAAAGTTGTTTGAGCCCATATTTTTTTGAATAGGATTGGGTTATTCAATATAAATTGGATTGGGCCGAATTATAATATATAATTTTTTTTGCTGAACTTATATGGCATTGGGCCTTGATCAACAAAATTGGACTTATTTTAAAAAATAATATGAAATGAAATTGGATAATCTAATAATATAATGATAAAAGATGTTAAAATATCTATGAAATTGGTTGATAATTATATTTATAGACGTCCATCTAACCAAAACCCAAAAAAAAGAAAAACTACCAATATTATTCCCTAAATCACACTATAATTCCTAATTATCAATATTGTCCCTGCCAACGTCAATACCTACATAAACATATTTGAGCCATCCATATTAGTATAAACATATATAAATTGTTAATGTTATCATTATAAAAAATACACTTACATAATTTTATAAAAAATTATGAAACTTATTAGAGAAATTTATAAATTTTTTTCCTAAAATTACAACAAAGAAAAATTGACTAGTATTTCAAAGATAATATGATTCATAATTTTTAGAAATCTAGAAAAATTGAACAATAAGGGCTATTAGCAAAACAACAAATCAAACAACAAAAAGAAAGTAAGGGTGGAAGAAAATACCGAAGGAAGTTAATGATACATGAATGCCTTATTGCCTTACACTAGATTTGTAACAAAAATCACAATAACATCAATAAATGAACAAAATCAAAAGAGAGGGGAAGAGAGAGAGAGAGAGAGAAAGAGAAATAAAAAATAAAACTCACAATTTTGAGAAAAAGGGTGAGAAATATGCTTACTAATAATGATCGAAATTTGGAACCTTCAAGGAAACCCTTCTAAATCCAAAACCTAAGTTTTATCGAATGAGATCACCCCTGAACTTTAATTTACATTATGATAAAGGAAACGTATTAACAATAATGTTAATACAATGAAGCTAACTGATTAAATATTGAACTATAGAGTAAAAGGTAAGATAGAATAGAATTTAAGGTAGAGAAAACATTACCTAATCCTTATTTTCATCCTTTATCTTAGAGATTGAGGAAAAAAAGAGCCAAACAAGGGGACATTCATAAGTTTGCAAGGTTTAACTTTGCTCTAGGAAAGCCTGTAGAAATGAGAAAGTGAGGGCATTAGTCTTATATAAGGTTTGCAATTAGGATTACAAAAGGATTATATAATATAACTTAAATGACGTCATATTTAGCCACAGAAAACAATGTTGTTTTGAGTTATAAACTTATAAAAAAACTAAGGGCATTAGTCTTGGGTGGGCATGTGTCCAGATAGGCCTCAAATCTAGAACCCGTGTCCGCCTAAACTAACTTAGAAATTCTATTTTTTAAATTCAAATTAGCCTATGAACCTAATTCGAACCGACCCAAACAATGAAAATTGGGTTGATTCAAATGGGTTAGATTGGGAAGTGGATTTTTTACCACTTTACTTGCGCCTAATTTGGAAAGTTAGTCCTTCTTCTTTTTATTGTAAGAAAAAATAATAAGAGTTAAATTGATATTTTCATCTCTATTTATCTTTTTGCTTGGATTAAAAAAAGGAAGTAAAATAAGAGAAAAGAAAATAATTCTCTTTTCCTTCTTAAATATGTGGAAAACAAAAAAGAAGAAAATATAAGAAAATATTTTTTACTTGTTTAAATAAAAAAAGTAGGAGAAAGGAGAAATTAAATTAAATTTAATAATAATTTTACTCTTCAACTTAATATATTTAGAGGAAAATACAAATAAGCCATATAAAGTATGACTTAGTATCATATAATCCCTTTAAGGTTTTAAAATCTATATGTAACCCTTTTGAAATTTTTTTAAAAATGAAAATATTGACAATTCAAATAAATAAAGGCATGTAAGTCATTGATAATTATTTATAACTATTTTAATGTGAATCTAAATAGATTTCGAATGGAGTTTCTACTAAAATGAACTATTGATAACAAAATTGATTCTATAATATGTTTAGGATATAAGCATTTTGAATAAATTATTATTAAAATTTGACTAAATTGCATTTGGATAAGTAAAATATATTTTTTTATTTTTATTATTTCTTTTATTTTCTATATAAAAATTAAAAAATTCATAAAAGGGTCAACTCAAATTTTCTTTTTTAATTAAAATTTTAATATTTTCAATATTTTAAAAAGATTATTTATAGATTTTAAAACTTTAAAAGAGTTATATAACACTAAGTCGTACTTTAGAAAATTTATTTGTACTTTTGTCACATATTTATTTAAAATTTTGTTTGTGGCCAACAATTAATATTATCATATTCATCATATATATGGATTTTTCTTGTAAATATGTATTTAATAAATAAAAAATGAAAGTATTAATGATTAAATATTTTAAAAAATGTTAATAGTAAATTTTAATCATTATAAATTTCATTTTAAAAAAATTAAAAAGTTTAGTTGTATGGATCTTTAAATGAGAATTTGAATCCTAACATTTGTGAACTGTGAACCCATAAACTAGGTTTATGGACTTTTTTTTAAAATAATTTTAAGATTAAAATAACAATTATAAAATCAAATATCACACATTTAATGCATTCATAATCCACATCAATAATTCAGGATTAAATAAATTATAATAAAAAATTATAAATTTTAAAATTATTTATTTAAAAATAAAATAATTAATTTAAAAATAATTTACTTAGGTTAGGTTGAGTTGAAAGATAAATAATTGAGTTTGAGAATGTGTATTAGATTGAATGGATGGAGATTTATATAGTGTATTAATTTAGTTTGAAGATAAAAAGATAAAAAATACGAATCCATTAGTGGACCATTTAATTCTATTTGCACAGACTGAATTGCTTTAAGCATATATTTAAACAAATTCATATTTTATAGATCCTAATTTATATTTTTCATGGGAACTTTCAAATCCATTCACAAACATAAATCTATTTTAACAACTTCATACTAATTGTAGATGAAATTTTGTTTGATATTTTTCTAGTAATTAATTTATTTTTATACAAAAGCATAGATTTACTTTATATCTTTTATAGTTTTCTATAACAATTTTAATTTTATTGTTAAAGATATAATATTAATTCATATAAAATTACAATATGGCATTTATTTGGATTATTGCTTTAACAATAAAGATATTTGCCCAACTTCTATTTTAATTTTATCTATTAGTTTAAAATTTGATAGTAGTAACATAATAAAATTATTGTTCTCAATTAATTCACTCACCACTAGGTCTGTCCATTTTCAATCCAATTGCTAGCAATTGAACAAAATAGGCCGAACATGGCTAGTCGGTGGCAGAAATAATAGAGAGAGCGAGTGATAATGGAGAAAAATGGAGCAAAGTTCGAATGGATAGTCGGTGGCAGTTGGTCATTCATTAGATTGTGAAGGACCAAATCAATTGATGATTTGCATAAAATGACATCGTTGGCATTATACCCATATGACTTTGGAGTTGCTATTGGTTTGCTCGAACCTAAATCTCCCATTTAATTTCTAAAATTGCTTTGTGTCGTAATCTTAGTAGAACTCCAACTTTGCTTTCTTTGACGATTCTTGCCCCACTAGCCTTCCGTAACACCATGAACCACAAATTGGTTGAACCACCCTCGGCACAATAGCAATCCCCATTAAAGATGTCCAACTAGTCCATCGAGTTGCAATATTTTTGCAAGGTAACATTGGTTTTGTTTTGTTTCCTAATTGGAAATTTTACTTGCTTTTCTTCTATTTTCACATGCCATTTATTCACTTATCCTTTAAGATCTAGTGAGTAAATGATGGGCTTGTTGTCCTAAAAATAATAAGTTTAGAGTACTTTATGTTTGTGTTTCTAGTTTTTCTTCCTAAACTCTGTGTAATGTTGTCATTTAAGGGATTAGGGTTATTATCTATTTTAGCTTTTATACTTCATACTTCTATTGTCAAATTGTGTGTTCTATTTTTAGTATATGCAATGGTGTAGGATTCTATATTCACAGGGTAAAGATTTGGTTGTTATGCATGCTTGTCAAGTTGTAATTTTTTGTTGAATTTTCACTTTCCACATTAGTTAATTATTGTTAATGTTGAATTTGTAGAATGGAAATTGTATTACAAAATACAAACATTAATTTAACCACCTAAATATACTGCACAATGACATAAGTGATACTATTAATTTTTTTAAAGCAAAATTGTGCCTTTTTCTCTTGTTAAAGCCTACCAAGATAGGCTTACTAAAATTAATTGTAATAAGTTTTTTAAAGGTTCGGTAAACCACACCAAATTATGTAGAAATAATTATACCTTTATTATGCAGTTATAATCAATTGCTACACAAAGAATGGTCAGCAGCGGGTTTAAGAGGAGGTCATTTTTTAAGCCACGGTCGATTGATCAATTAGGCTTAAACCACCTAAAATTGACCCTTTGGCTAACCCTACTTACCACTTATAATTCGGGTTTTTGACTGCAATCCTTGGGATTGAAAAATAATTTCTTGATATGTTGCACAATAAAAACTAATTCCCTATATGCTTAATTTTTTTTTTATCAAAAAAACTTGATCAAAAGGAGGAGGGCCCTGTGATCCACTGATCACATGGGCCTCCTTCCCGTGATTATTTTTTTTCATTTTTTATTTTCAAGTGTGATATATTTTTTAATTTAAAAATTATTTTTACTTCAATTTAATATTTTTTTAGTTTTATTTATTTATAATTTGTTTTCCTATTTGTGTTTTATTTATAATTTTGACTTAACTTATTTTTTATTTAATTTTTTATATTTTGAATGCCATTTTGATACTAATTATTCAAAATTTTAAATAATAACTAGTAATTGTATTAACTTTCATAATATTATAATATATATAATACAATGAAGTTAGTAACTATAAAAAAATTATTAGAATAATTAAAATTTTAATAAATATCATATTTTTATTTATTCTCTTGTAAACTTATTAGATAGAAAATTTAAATTATAAATATAAATTTTTAAATCATATTTTATCATAATGTGATGTACATATTTATAGAAATAGTTAACTAAGTATGAAATTAGAATATAATTTGAATCATGAAAATAAATATTTTATTAGTAAATTATATTAGTTCACAATGTGATACAATTTAGTTTATAAAAAATTAATTACATATAAATTATATATTCTTAAGAAATTGCTAAATATGAATCCTAATATTATAATACATTATTTTTTTATCACATATAATACTTGAAAATAACGTGTTGAATTACATGCCAAAAAATTATTTAAAAAATTAACAAATTATAATGTTGTAATTCTTATATAAAAATAAAAAAATCACACGATTACATAGTATACTAATAAAATATTTATTTTCATGATCTAAATTATATTCTAATTTCATATTTAGTTAACTATTTCTATAAATATACATGGTTTAAAATTTTATATTTATAATTTAGATCTTCTATCTAATAAGTTTATAAGAGAATAAATAAAAATATGATATTTATTAAAATTTTAATTATTCTAATGATATTTTTATAGTTACTAATTTTATTGTATTATATATATTACAATATTATGAAAGTTAATACAATTACTAGTTGTTATTTAAAATTTTAAATAATTAGTATCAAAATGACATTCAAAATATAAAAAATTGAATAAAAAATAAGTTAAGTCAAAATTATAATTAAAACATAAATAGAAAAATAAATTATAAATAAATAAAACTAAAAAAATATTAAATTGAAGTAAAAATAATTTTCAAATTAAAAAATATATCATAATTGAAAATAAAAAAATTAAAAAAATGAATCACAGGAGGGAGGCCCACGTGATCAATGGTTCACGGGGTCCTCCTCCCTGTGATCAGCTTTTTCTGTTAAAAAAATAAAAATTTTAAGCATATGGGGAATTAATTTTTATTGTGCAGCATACCATGAAATTATTTTTCAATCCCAAGGATTGCGATTAAAAACCCCTTATAATTCACCATGAATTATCACTATAAAAAGTAATGTTTAAATATTGTCAAGCAAATCAAACTTAGGATAATTTTGGCATAATGCAATATAATTGAATTGTAATATAAAAATTGCCACAAAAAATAAAAAAAAATATATTAACCTTTCTTGAATTTTAGTAAAATTACATTGATCTCTTTTAGTTTCAAAATCAACACAAATTTCTTTTAAAACATAAAATAATGTTATACTTAAATTCAAATTTAACCTTTTCTTTAATAAAATAATAAAAAATATGATTATAAATTCAAATCTAATAGTATATAATAATTTGAGCATTTAATCATAAAAATATGCTATAATTAAACTTAAAGAGCTATAAATTTATAGTTGTTACATTAAAATTTAACTTTTTTTGCCAATTATATTTTAGTTACTTAACTTTAATTAAAGATATTATTTATTACACAATACTAAGATTATATCATATTGATATATATTGTTTGATTTGAATCTATAATCATCTAATTTCTTATCATTTTATTGAAAAAATTTCAAATTTAAGTTTAAAGTTTCATTTATTTTGAAGAAAAATATTTTTGATAAAATATAATTATAAACATTAAAATTGGGGAGGATATTTTATTTATTTAGTACTAAATATGAAAAGATTTGAGAAAAATAATTTTTTCTATTTTTAAAAAAATTTACTTTCTTTTATTATCATACTTTTAAGTATTATTTTTTTAAACAATTGATATAAGTAACATATTACTTCTTTATTAGTATATATATATAAATAATAATTTTTTATAAAAAATACTTTCCAACAATATTTATATAAATTTTAAAATTAAAGGAAATATTTATGTAATTACATTAATTTTAGAGGGAAGAATGTATTTTTGTCAAAAATTTATTATAATATTACAGGCTTGCCTGCCGTCACATTCATATATTTTACAAGTAAAGAATTGTGTGGCTAAGGATGTCTACTTCGGCTTTTGGGTCAATGGTCTGCAAATAAATATTTTTCATTAAAAAATTCTGATACTTGATAATTATATTACATCTCAACTAATTTGAAATCAATTTAGGTTATAGTTCATACAGAAAAAGGCTCTTTTAATATCTATATTTTTTATTCATAAAATTTGAATTCAAAATTTTGTTTAAAAAAACATTGGGATTCAACCACCCAAACTAACAAATATAGGTGTTTATGAATAAATATACGTATTCGCTTATGAAGCATATACGATAAAGCCACGTAACTTATAGATCAATGATAAAATATTATTCAACGATGTAGCTATGAAACCTGTGAAATTGTTAGTGGGAATCCATTACAACAGCTCTAATGAATTTGTTATGCATATAATACAAATACAAATATAATTAGTATGAGATTTCCCTCAAAGAAATAGTTTTTATTATTTACCTAAAATATATTTTGGAAAAAGCGGTGAGATCTTATTTTCTAATTTCCGAGCTTCCAAAACTAGCTTCTTTCCTATTTAACAAGGAAAAAAATGAAATAAAGATAATGATAACATGTAATTAAGAATGATAATAGCAAAATAAATGGAAAATTCTTACATATGTTATGTATTATATAGAAACATTAACTGTTTAACATGTAAATTTTAAATTTATTTTTCATTTTGAGTTTGGTCAGATTTGTATGAAAGATGTCTTTAATGCACGCGTTTTCATTTTGTGAGAAGATTTTTTTTTTAAATATTTTGTTTTATTTTAGTAATAACAAGAGTGACATGACAGTTAACATTTATATACAAATTCTTAGATTAAAACCTCGGGTATTAAAAGAGAAAAAAGTTCTAAAATCAAAATTAGATATCATTGCATCACCAAATATTCAGCTTTGGCCGCTTCAAACCTGATATGGTCAATGGTTTTTGTTGACATCGAAAAGCATCAGTGATGGCTTTGCAGTTTGCACCTTCCTTTGAGGTATGTCATTAGCACATTAAATTAGAGACCAGTTGAATTTAAGGTGGCTTCTGCTGCATAGATGCCTATTTTCTTTGGTATCTAGATGGGAAAATAAAAAAATAATAGTTTGTCATAATTAAATATTTTCTATTTTTAATGAGTAAACGGATTTTCCTATTAATGAGTAAGGGTTTAAATTTTGAAGATGAGATTTATTGAAAGAAAAAAAAATTATGAATGAGAGTGATTATTTTCCTTGATGATTTATCTCGTTTGCCAATGCGAATTGGCTCCTTTGGCTGCGAGAATTTAAAATTATGAATAAGATTATTATTAACTTTTCTTGATCATAATTTTGAATCTTTTTCGATGCTACTCATCTTGTTTGGTAAGCAATCCTTCTCAAAGAAATCTTCTAATATTTAAGGGTTAATTAAGTAGCTTTCTTTTGATTCAATTGAATTTAATAATAACATTTGATTGAGTGTTTTTTGGCACCTTTAACATGTTATTAACGCCTTATTTGATAAATTTTGAAAAAAATGAGATTAAAAATTAATTTTTAAATACACATTAAAAATTATTATTAATTATAAAGAATAAATTTATAAAATTTAATTTAATAAATATGAAATATTTAAAATTTAATCTTGTATTTCATTACTATTTAAGTTTTAGCGTTTAATCTCGAAGGTCATTAACATTTTTTTAATTTTTCGCGCCTTGTCCCATGGCCTTGTGCGGATCATCCAAACGGGAATTATATCAAAATTGAAGAGTAGAGGCATTTTACGTGCTGAAATACAAATTTGCTTCTGCATCAAAGTATGGACAACCTTTTTAAAATATATAACTCGAAAAGAGTGACTTATCTTCTTTTCAACCAATCATTTGGTTTTATATTGATAATAATGTTATGGGTCGTTGTTAGGTCTGTTGGAAAAAAAAAAAAATTGAAGCTACCAGACGCTACATACAATTTTTTTTTTTTGACAAATCTTATAATTTTTTTTTTTACAAAATTTGTAGGTTTTCATTAGAATCCATAAATATAATTGTTTATATTATAAAATTTATGACAAAAATGTAAGATCTTTTGTAAAAATTATAAGATTTTTATAAAAAATTATATTCATATATATATCTTAAATACTTTTATGATTTTATGTAAAATATTATAAATTTTATAAAAACATTTCATAAAATTACGAAATTTTCTTGAAATTGATCCAAACTAAAACTCAAATGTAATGATGTTATATATGTAAGCAAATTCATCTAAAACAAAATATACATAAATGTAAAAATATAAAAACATGAATTCTAAAATAAATAACTAATTTGTATTGGTCAGATTACTTAGATCTGTGAATTTTCAGGGAAGGCGAAAGTAATTGAGAGTAACGTGTAAATTGACTAAAGAGATTTAACTACTTGATTAAATGAAAAAACTTACTTCGTCCACCTATAAAAAATATAAGTTAAAAGGCTATATCAACTCACTAAACATTTTTAATCCACAAAATAATCATAAGAATGAATAAAAAAAATTATAAAATCAGAATCAGCTCATTTTAAAAAAATAAAACAAAAAATTCGATTGAAGTCAATCCAACAAAAATATTCTAACAATATATACTATAATTCCACTAACTTATCGTAATTAATTAATTGCATTATGCACCAAATTGAAAAGGACAATAAAAAGAGACAAGTTTTCTTTAGGTTTCGCTTCATATTAGAACTTTCCCTCTGCCGTTTACTTTGTCCGTACCAGTGCATTGATTATCACTTATTGTTTCTTTTTTAGAGGAAATTGAATTATGAAATACTCTTTCAAATAAGTACATATGACTTTTTTTTACTAGTTGATGTTAGGGTCTGGTTGCGAATAATTCAATTTTTTTTTTTAAAGTGAATTTAGGGCAAGACATCTAAATAAGTTGAATCTAAAAAATTTGCAAAAATATTTTTTGCGTTGCAGTTTATAATTTCCGTAGGTGATTTTTGTGAGAAATAGATTTATGATATCAACAAAGCAAAAACTTAATTGAACAAGTTTTTCGTGAGAAAAAATATTTATCTAGAAATTTTTTCGTTCGAGAACTTGGATTTAGATTTCCTCAAATTTTCACTTGTTAATTTCCTCTGATTTCAGAAAGGAAAAAAGTCTGTTAGCTACTATTTTTAAAAATAATTTTAAATAAAAATTATTTTTAAAAATTATAATTTCAAATATATAAGCTAAAAATAAAAAATAAAAATAAATTTTAAATATTTTTAATTTATTTTCTTATACTCGATATTAATTTTATAATTAAATAAAATATTTTTTATTTGCAATAATACTAATCACTTTTTTAATTTTTCTTCTAATCAAGAATAATTCTTGATAATAATTTTTAAAAATATAAAAAATATATATTCAAAACACATTTGAAAACACAATCTTCTGTTTTGATTCAATAGAAAATGACTTTGAATCCTTTTTTTTTCCCTCTTTTGTCATATTTCTTTCATGTTCGAAAGAGACAAATAGAATATGTTTGAAGATTTAAAATAGCTTTTTATGTGCGTTGAATTTATTAAAAAAAAATTTGTGTCTGCCTATCTTGAATATAAAAAAAAGGGGTAACTTTAAAAAAACGAAAATCTAAATTCACATAAAATAAATTTTTATATCAATCTCTTTCGTAGATTTCGATCCCCAACTTATCTAAAGTTGAAGAAAGTACATCCACCCTATATGACCAAAAGTAAAAGAAATGGATATGAGATCAATTCGTTTTCTTATGCTGAAGTAACCTAAATTGCCTTTTTGAGTTGGGTACCTAGTTACTATTAAAATACACACAACCCCCAAGAGATCAACTTCACTTCACCTTTGAGTTAATTGAGTTCGTTACAATAAAAATAGGATGATATGTTGCTGCCATCTTGCAAGAAAAACATGCAGTGTCTAAAGTGAGTCGGAATATTGCAATTGAGGATTTATTGCAGCTGCCAAATTGTTAGGTTAGTCTTCATAATTATTGTTGCGTTGTGCCCTAAAACAAATTATAAAGGTTGGCTTTGTACCTGCAAAACACGCATTAACTTGCTCTTACCTAGAACAGGAAAAAAGTGAAACTAGTTACTTGGGCTTGGTTTCTTTATCATCTTTGAAAACAATTTTATATTTTTTAAGTAAAAAATTTTAAAAACTGTCTTTATAATATTTTTAAAAATTATATCTTTTAATACATAACTTAAAAATTAAAAATAAAAATAATTTTAAAAATTTTTAACTCACTTTTATTTTTTATATTAATTTTATAATTAAATAAAATATTTTTTTATTTATAATATCAATCACCCTCTCTTCATTATTTTTTTAATCTAAAAATAGATTTAAAAAAAATAATTTTTAAAATAAAAAAAAATATTTAAACATACCTTTAATTTTCCGTGTCATCCTTTTTATTCTTATGAATTGTGTGAATAATGGTTTAGTAAAATAAAAATGCATCCAAATACATCTTTTGTTTCTATACTCACAGTAAATGTAATTTTGAAAAAAATCATCAATTTCATTTTTAAAATTATAGGATATTGGTAAAATAATTTTTAAATTATATAAAGTTTTAATTTTATTCATAAATAGTGATTTTTACAAATAATTTTACCTCTAAATTACTATATAAAATGATAAAATTATACATATAAATTATTATTTAAAATATAATTATAATTTTATATAAATAAAAAAATTAGTAGTATTTTATACTTTTTAAGGATAAAATTATTAATTTTATTTTTTAAGTTTATTTTATATTTTTTATTTTTAACAAAACTTAAAATTTTTATATTAAAAAATAAGAAAAATTTCCCAAAAAAACTTCTTAAAAAATTTACCTGAAAAGCGTTTCGATGAAAATCATCGTGATTTTTTTTTATTCCCTTATAATTTGTCCGCACTTTCCAAGAGCCGATGCTCAAGAACTCACGGCGGTCAGCAACAATCCACGAACCCTGAACGCTGCAGTTTCACGTAATAAATAAGTTAATAAATAATTTATTAATTTAATTAATAAATTATAAATTAATTTTTAAAAATAATTTTAAAATTATTTTATTAAAAATAAGTTTTAATTTAAAAAATTATTTAAAATAATTTATAATTTATAAGGTATTATTTTTTAATTTATTTTTATTTTTTATTAATTTATAATTCGTATTATTTATAATGTAAATTTAATTATTATTTTTAAAATATAATTAATTATATTTTAAATAATTATAATTTTATTATAAATAATTATAAAATAAAAATTACATAAGTAAATAAATATATTATTTTTTAAAATATAATTAATTAAACATTAAATATTATATTTTTAATTTTATTTTTTTAATTATAATAATGTAATTTAATTTTTAAATAAATATAAATTATTTTAATTATATACCTATTTTTATTAATATATCATTTTATACTATTTTATAATTTTAACTAATTTAATAATTAATTTTATAAAATAATTTTTAAATAATTAGTTAACTATATAATTATCAATTAATTTATCACTTGTCTTATCGGTTATTCAGGCAAAACGCCGTTGAATGGGTCAAGTTAATTCGCGCGGACTGGCCGCTTCTTTCGCGGGCTTTTAATGCATAAATTCTTGTTTGGTTCTCGTAAATCGATAGGAAAATCAGTCAATTTGTTGGCCTTTTTCTTTCAATTTTTAAATAATAAAAAATAAAATTATTTCAAAATACTAGATATTCATTTGTAAAAAAATTATAATATATTTAAAATTTATGTATAATATTAAAAATATTATATATAAAAATAAGTTATAAAATATTCATAAAATAAAATTATTATATATAAATAATTAATAATATAATTTTATATAATTAAAAATAAAAAAATATTTTATATGAATTAAATATTTAAACTAATATAAAAATAAAAAATATATATAGAAGCAGCTTGACTTGTTTGTGTATTATATAAGTGGAGTTAAATTCAACCCAAATATATACAAACTATTGAAATAATCACTTTAATTTATCAAAATTCAGGACCAATGGATTAGTTTGTAAACTTTAACTCATTCCAATGGTTCTATTTATAGAAGCCCACCTTACTTAATCCTTGCAGCTAAGGGTGATCTTAGATTAGGTTGAGTTAGGTTGGGTTAGGACACTTTTTTAATTCGCCCAAGTAACTTTCGAATTATAATTTGTGTGTTCATTTCCTCCTAAAAGTTGCTTGAGCCCATATTTTTTTGAATAGGATCGGGTTATTCAATATAAATTGAGTTGGGTCGAATTATAATATATAATTTTTTTTGTTGCACTTATGTGGCATTGGACCTTGATCAATAAAATTGGACTTATTTTAAAAAATAATATGAACTGAAATTGGACAGTCTAATAATATAATGATAAAAGATGTTAAAATATTCATGAAATTGGCTGATAATTATATTTATAGACATCCATCTAACCAAAACCCAAAAAAAAGAAAAACTACTAATATTATTCCCTAAATCATACTATAATTCTCAATTGTCAATATTGTCTCTGCCAACGTCAATACCTACATAAACATATTTAAGCCATCCAGATTAGTATAAACATATATAAATTGTTAATGTTATCATTATAAAAAACACACTTACATAACTTATGAGAGAAATTTATAAAAATTTTTTTCCTAAAATTACAATAAAGCAAAATTGACTAGTATTTCAAAGATGATATGATTCATAATTTTTAGAAATCTAGAAGAATTGAACAATAAGGGCTATTAGCAAAATAACAAATCAAACAACAAAAAGAAAGTAAGGTAGGAAGAAAATACTGAAGGAAGTTAATGATACATGAATGCCTTATTGCCTTACACCAGATTTGTAACAAAAATCACATTAAGATCAATAAATGAACAAAATCAAGAGAGAGAGAGAGATAAAAAAAAATCAAAAAAATAAAACTCACAATTTTGAGAAAAAGGATGAGAAACATCAAAAACTAAAACTAATCAAGAAAATGGTGAGGAATATGCTTACTAACAATGATCGGAATTTAGAACCTTCAAGAAAACACTTCTAAATCCAAAACCTAAGTTTTATCCAATGAGATCACCCTTGAACTTTGATTTACATTGTGACGAAGGAAATGTATTAACAATAATGTTAATACAATGAAGTTAACTGACTAAATATTGAATTATAGAGTAAAAGGTAAGATAGAATAGAATTTAAGGTAGAGAAAACATTACCTAATCCTTATTTTCGTCATTTATCTTAGAGATTGAGGGGAAAAAAAGCCAAACAAGGGGACGTTCACAAGTTTGCAAGGTTGAACTTTGATCTGGAAAAGCCTGTAGAAATGGATATGAGATCAATACGTTTTCTTATGCTGAAGTAACCTAAATGGCCTTTTGAGTTGGGTACCTAGTTACTATTAAAATACACACAACCCCCAAGATATCAACTTCACTTCACCTTTGGGTTAATTGAGTTAGTTTGTTGCTGCCATCTTGCAAGAAAAACATGCAGTGTCTAAAGTGAGTCGGAATATTGCAATTGAGGATTTATTGCAGCTGCCAAAATGTTAGGTTAGTCTTGATAATTATTGTTGCGTTGTGCCCTAAAACAAATTATAAAGGTTGGCTTTATACCTGAAAAACACGCATTAACTTGCTTTTACATAGAACAAGAAAAAAGTGAAACTAGTTACTTGGGCTTGGTTTCTTTATCATCTTTGAAAACAATTTTATATTTTTTAAGTAAAAAAATTTTAAAAATGTCTTTATAATATTTTTAAAAATTATAGTTTTTAATATATAACTTAAAAATTAAAAATAAAAATAATTTTAAAAATTTTTAACTCACTTTTATTTTGTATTAATTTTATAATTAAATAAAATATTTTCTTATTTATAATATCAATCACCCTCTCTACATTATTTTTTTAATCCAAAAATAGCTTTTAAAAAAATAATTTTTAAAAATAATTTTTAGAAATAATTTATAAAATAAAAATAAAAATATATTTAAACAGACGTTTAATTTTCCATCTCATCCTTTTTATTCTTATGAATTGTGTGAATAGTGGTTTAGTAAAATAAACATGCGTCCAAATACATCCTTTGTTTTCTATACTCACAGTAAATGTAGTTTTAAAAAATCATTAATTTCGTTATTAAAATTATAGGATATTGATAAATAGTAATTTACATAAATAATTTTATCTCTAAATTACTATATAAAATGATAAAATTATATGTATAAATTATTATTTAAAATATAATTATAATTTTATATAACTAAAAAAAATTAGTAGTATTTTATAATTTTAAGGATAAAATTATTAATTTTATTTTTTAAGTTTATTTTATATTTTTTATTTTTATGAAAACTTAAAATTTTTATATTAAAAAAAAGAAAATTTTCCCAAAAAAAGCTTCTTAAAAAATTACCTGGAAAGCGTCTCGATGAAAATCAACTCACCGTGATTTTTTTTTTTATTTCTTTATAATTTGTCCGCACTTTCCAAGAGCCGATGCTCAAGAACTCACGGCGGTCAACAACAATCCACGAACCCTGAACGCTGCAGTTTCACTTTATGTTAATAAGTTTTGTATAATAAATAAGTTAATAAATAATTTATTAATTTAATTAATAAATTATAAATTAATTTTTAAATATAATTTTTGTATTATTTTATTAAAAAATAAGTTTGAATTTAAAAAATTATTTAAAATAACTTAAAACGAGGTACTATTTTTTAAATTTTTTTTTATTTTATTATTAATTTATAATTCATATTATTTATAATGTAAATTTAAATATTATTTTTTAGAATATAATTAATTATATTATAATTAATTATAATTTTATTATAATTAATAATAAAATAAAATTTATATAAATAAATATATTATTTTATAAAACATACTCTCTCTGTTCTTTTTTATGTGTTACATTTTGAAAAAAAAAATTATTTCTTTTTATTTGTCACTTTAGAATTCCAATAAAGTATTAAATATATTTTTTTCAAATCTACCATTCTTTTTTATTACTCCTTCCGTTCCTTTTTATCTATCGCATTTTGAAGAAGATTTTTGTTCTTTTTTATCTGTCGTTTTAGAATTCCAATGAAGTATTAAATATTCTTTTTTCAAATCTATCATTCTCTTTCATCAATAAATATTTTATTATTCTACACTATTAGTCAACTTGCATTTATTTCTTTACATTTTTTTCTATTTTTAACTATCTTGAATTTTGTGTATAAAGGGTAATCTTGTAAAATTCATTAAAAAATAAATAAATTTAACTACTTTTTTAATATGTATATATACTTTATTATTTTATACTATTAATACACTTATATTTATTTCTTTATATTTCTTTCTCTATTTCCAATTATTTCGAATTTTATGTATAAAAAGTAATCTTGTAAAGTTTACCAATAATAAACAAATTAAACTATTATTGTAATATGTGTAAAGTTAATTAATTGCAATAGATAAATGGGAATGGAAAAAGTAATTAATTAAATATTAAATACTATATTTTAATTTTTTAATTATAATAATGTAATTTAATTTTTAAATAAATATAAATTATTTTAATTTTATACCTATTTTTATTAATATATTATTTTATAATTTTAACTAATTCAATAATTAATTTTATAAAATAATTTTTAAATAATTAATAAAATATACAATTATCATTTAATTTATTAATTACCAATTAATTTATCACTCATCTTATCGGTTACTCAGGCAAAACGGTTGCATAGCCGTTGAATGGGTCAAGTCAATTCATGCGGACTGGCCGCTTCTATCGCGGACTTTTAATGCAGAAATTCTTGTTTGGTTCTCATAAATCGATAGGAAAATCAGTCAGCTTGTTGACATTTGTTTTCTTTTTACAATTTTTAAATAATAAAAAAATAAAATTATTTCAAAATACTATATATTCATTTATAAATAAATTATAATACATTTAAAATTTATATATAATATTAAAAAATATTATATATAAAAATAAGTTATAAAATATTCATAAACTAAAATTATTACATATAAATAATTCATAATATAATTTTATATAATTAAAAATAAAAAATATATTTTATATGAATTAAATATTTAAAATAATATAAAAATTAAAAATTAAAAAAATATATATAAGCAGCTTGACTTGTTTGTGTATTCTATAAGTGGAGTTAAATTCAACCCAAATATATACAAACTATTAAAATAATCACTTTAATTTGTCAAAATTCAGGGGCCAATGGGTTAGGTTGTGAACTTTAACTCATTCCAATGATTCTATTTATAAAAGCCCACCTTACTTAGTCTTGCACTTAAGGGTGATTTTATATTAGGTCGAATCAAGTCGGGTTGGGGTACTTTTTTAGCTTGCTCAAATAACTTTTGAGTTATAATTTGTGAGTTCATTTCCTCCCAAAGTTACTTCAGCCCATATTTTTCTGGATAAGATTAGGTTATTCGATTTAAATTTGGCTGGGCCGAATTATAATGTATAATTTTTTTTTGCTGAACTTATATGGCATTGGGCCTTGATCAACAAAATTGGACTTATTTTAAAAAATAATATGAACTAAAATTGGACAGTCTAATAATACAACGATGAAAGATGTTAAAATATCCATGAAATTGGCCGATAATTATATTTATAGACATCTATCTAATCAAAACTAAAAAAAAGAAGAAGAAAAAACTAACAATATTATTCCCTAAATCACACTATAATTCCTAATTGTCAATATTATCCCTGCTAACTTCAATGCCTACATAAACATATTTGAGCTATCTAGATCAGTATAAACATATATGAATTGTTAATCTTATTATTAAAAAAAACACATACATAATTTTATAAAAAAGTATGAAACTTATGAGAAAAATTTATAAAATTATTTTCTTAAAATTACAAGAAAGTAAAATTGACTAGTATTTCAAAGATGATATGATTCATAATTTTTAGAAAATCTAGAATAATTGAACAATAAGGGCTATTAGCAAAATAACAAATCAAACAACAAAAAGAAAGTACCGGAGGAAGTTAACGATACATAAATGCCTTATTGCCTTACACCAGATTTGTAACAAAAATCACAATAACATCAATAAATAAACAAAAAATGAAACTCACAATTTTGAGAAAAAGGGTCAGAAACATAAAAAACTAAAACTAATTAGGAAAATGGTGAGGAATATGCTTACCAACAATGATCGGAATTTGGAACCTTCAAGGAAACCCTTCTAAATCCAAAATCTAAGCTTTATAGAATGAGATGACCCTCGAACTTTGATCTACATTGTGATAAAGGAAACATATTAACAATAATGTCAATATAATGAAGCCAACTGATTAAATATTGAACTATAGAGTAAAAGGTAAGATAGAATAGAATCTGAGGTAGAGAAAAAGTTACCTAATCCTTATTGAGAAAAAAAATTCCAAACAAGGGGACGCCTACAACTTCGCAAGGTTCAAAACTTTGCTCTGGGAAAGCCTGTAGAAATGAGAAAGTGAGGGCATTAGTCTTATATAAGATTTGTAATTAGGATTACAAAAGGCTTATATGATATGACTTAAACGACATCGTATTTAGCCACATAAAACAATGTTTTTTTGAGTTATAAACTTTTAAAAAAACTAAAGGCATTAGTCTTAGGTGGGCATCTGTCCAAATGGGCCTAAAATCTAGAACTCGTGTCTGTTCAAACTAACCTAGAAATTCTATTTTTTAAATTCAAATTACCCTATAAACTTAATCCGAACCAACCCAAACAATGAAAATTGGGTCGATTCAAACGAGTTGGATCGGAAAGTGGATTTTTGACCACCCTTACCTGCATCTAATTTGGAAAAGCTGGTTCTTCTTTTTTTTATTGTAAGAAAAAATAATAAGAGTTAAATTAATATTTTCATCTCTATTTATCTTTTCTGTTGGATTAAAAAAATGAAGTGAAATAAGAGAAAAGAAAATAATTCTCTTTTCCTTCTTAAAAGTGTAGAAAACTAAAAAGAAGAAAATATAAGAAAATATTTTTCACTTGTTTAAATAAAAAAGTAGGAGAAAGGAAAAATTAAATTAAATTTAATAATAATTTTATCCTTCAACTTAATATATTTAGAGGAAAATACAAATAAGCCATATAGAGAATGGCTTAGTATCATATAATCCCTTTAAAATTTTAAAATCTACATGTAACCCTTTTGAAATTATTTAAAAAATGAAAATATTGGCAATTCAAATAAATAAAGGCATGTAAGTCACTCATAATTATTTCTAACTATTTTTAATGTGAATCTAAATAGATTTCAAATGGAGTTTCTACTAAAATAAATTATTAATAACAAAATTAATTCTATAATATGTTTAAGATATAAGCATTTTGAATAAATTATTATTAAAACTTGACTAAATTGCATTTGGATAAGTAAAATATAATTTTTATTTTTATTATTTCTTTTATTTTTTTATAAAAAAATTAAAAAATTCATAAAAGGCTCATCTTTATTTTCTTTAATTAAAATTTTAATGTTTTCACTATTTTAAAATTTTTAAAAAGTTTATTTATAGATTTTAAAACTTTAAGAGAGTTATATAACACTAAACAATACTTTAGGAAATTTATTTGTACTTTAGCCACATATTTATTTAAAATTTTGTTTGTGGCCAACAATTAATATTATCATATTCACCATATATATGAATTTTTCTTGTAAATATGCATTTAATAAATAAAAAATGAAAATATTAATGATTAAATATTTATAAATATGTTAATAGTAAATTTTAATCATTGTAAATTTCATTTTAAAAAAATCAAAAAGTTTAGTTGTAGTGGTTGTTGAACAAATCCATTTGGTCTGTTCATGTATCAATCTATACAAATCAACCATGAATAGACCGAATTGAGTCTAGTCTATGAAAATTATGGATCCTTAAATGAGAATTTGAATTCTAACATTTATGGATTGTGAACTCACAAGCTAGGTTCATGGACTTTTTTTTAAAAATATTTTTAAGATTAAAATAACAATTCTAAATTCAAATATCACACATTTAATGTATTCATAATCCACACCAATAATTCAAGATTAAATAAATTATAATAAAAATTATTAACTTTGAAATTATTTATTTAGAAATAAAATAATTAATTTAAAAATAATTTACTTAGGTTAAGTTGAGTTAAAAGATAAATAATTGAGTTTAAGATTGAGTATTAGATTGAATGAATGGAAATTTATATAGTGTATTAATTTAGTTTGAAGATAAAAATATAAAAAATATGAATCCATTAGTTGACCATTTAATTTTGTTCGCATAGATTGAACTACTTTTAGCATATATTTAAACAAATTCATATTTTATAGATTTTGATTTATATTTTTCATGGGAACTTTCAAATCTAGTCACAGACATAAATATGTTTTAACAGCTTTATACTAATTATAGATGAAATTTTGTTTGATATTTTTCTAGTAATTAATTTATTTTTATACAAAAGCATGAATTTACTTTATATATTTTATAATTTTATATAAAAATTTTAATTTTATTGTTAAAGATATAACATTATTTCATATAAAATTACAATATAGCATTTATTTGGATTATTCTTCAATAATAAAGATATTCATCTAACTTCTATTTTAATTTTATCTATTAGTTTAAAATTTGATAGTAGTAACATAATAAAATTATTATTCTCAATCAATTCACTTACCATTAGGTGTGTCCTTTTTCAATCCAATCGCTAGCGATTAACTAAAGTAGGTCGAACATGGCCAGTTCACTGGCAAAGATAATAAAGAGAGTGGGCGATGATGGAGGAAAAATGGAGCAAAGTTCAAATGGATAGTCGGTGATTGTTAGTCATTTATTAGATCATGAAGGACCAAATCAATTGATGATTTGCACAAAATGACATCGTTGGCATTATACCCATATGACTTTGGAGTTGCTATTGGTTTGCTCGAACCCAAATCGCCTATTTGATTTCTAAAATTGGTTTGTGTCGTAATCTTAGCAGAACTCCAACTTTGCTTTCTTCGGCGAGTCTTGCCCTACTAGCCTTCCCTAACACCATGAACCATAAATTGGTCGAACCACCCTCGGCATAATAGCAATCTCCATTAAAGATGTCCAACTAATCCATTGAGTTGCAATATTTTTGCAAGGTAACGTTGGTTCTATTTTGTTTTCTGATTGAAAATTTTACTTGCTTTTCTTCTATTTTCACATGCCATTTATTCACTTATTCTTTGAGATCTAGTGAGTAAATGATGGGCTTGTTGTCCCAAAAATAATAAGTTAATAGTACTTCATCTTTGTATTTCTAGTTTTTGTTCCTAAACTCTATCTAATGTTATCATTTAGGGGATTAGGGTTATTATCCATTTTAGATTTTATACTTCATACTTCTATTATGAAATTGTGTGTTCTATTTTTAGTATATACAATTGTGTGGGATTCTGTATTCACGAGGTAAAGACTTGGTTGTTATGCATGCTTGTTAAGTTGTAATTTTTTGTTGAATTTTCACTTTCCACATTAGTTAATTATTGTTAATGTTGAATTTGTTGAATGACAATTATATTACAAAATACAAATATTAATTTGACTACCTCAATATGCTGTACAATGACACAAGTGATACTATTAGTTTTTTTTAAAGCAAAATTGTGCCTTTTTCTTTTGTTAAAGCCTACCAAGATAGGCTCACTAAAATTAATTGTAATAAGTTTTTCAAAGGTTTGGTAAAGCACACCAAACTATGTAGAACTGATTATACCTTTATTACGCAGTTATAATCAATTGCTACATAAAGATGGTCAGTAATGGGTTTAAGAGGCAGTCATTTTTTAAGCCACTGTCAATTGGTTAATTAGGCCTAAACTACCCAAAATTGATCCCTTCGCTAGCCCTACTTACCACTTATAATTCACCATGAATTATCACTATGAAAAGCAATATTTAAATATTGTCAAGCAAATCAAACTTAGGATAATTTTGGCATAATGAAATATAATTGAATTGTAATATAAAAATTTCCACAAAAAAATTTAGAAAAAAATATATTAACTTTTCTTGAATTTTAGTAAAATTACATTGATCTCTTTTAGTTTCAAAATCAACATAAATTTCTTTTAAAACATAAAATAATGTTATACTTAAATTCAAATTTAACCTTTTCTTTAATAAAATAATAAAAAAGATGATTATAAATTCAAATATAACAATATATAATAATTTGAGTATTTAATCATAAAAATATGCTATAATTAAACTTAAAGAGCTATAAATTTATAGTTGTTACATTAAAATTTAACTTTTTTTGTCAATTATATTTTAGTTACTTAACTTTAATTAAAGATATTATTTATTACAAAATACTAAGATTATATCATATCGATATATATTGTTTGATTTGAATCTATAATCATCTAATTTTCTTATCATTTTATTGAAAAAATTTTAAATTTAAGTTTAAAGTTTCATTTATTTTGAAGAAAAATATTTTTGATAAAATATAATTATAAAAAATTAAAATTAGGGAGGATATTTTACTTATTTAGTATTAAATATGAAGAGGTTTTGGAAAAATAATTTTTTCTATTTTTAAAAAATTTACTTTCTTTTATTATTGTGCTTTTAAGTATTATTTTTTTAAACAATTAATATAAGTAGCATATTACTTCTTTATTCGTATATATATAAATAATATTTTTTTTATAAAAAATACTTTCCAACAATATTAATGAAATATTCATGTAATGACATTAAAATTTTAGGGGGAAGAATGTATTTTTGTCAAAAATTTATTATAAGATTACAAGCTTGACTGTCGTCACATTCATATATTTTACAAGTGAAGAATTGTGCGGCTAAGGATGTCTGCTCTGACTTTTGGGTCAACGGTCTGCAAATAAATATTTTTCATTAAAAAATTCTGATACTTGAAAATTATATTGCATCTCAACTAATTTGAAATCAATTTAGGTTATAGTTCATACAGAAAAAGGCTTTTTTAATATCTATATTTTTTATTCATAAAATTTGAATTCAAAATTTTGTTTAAAAAAAACATTGGGATTCAACCACCCAAACTAACAAATATAGGTGTTTATGAATAAATATACGTATTCGCTTATGAAGCATATACCATAAGGCTACGTAACTTATAAATCAATGATAAAATATTATTCAACGATGTAGCTATGAAACCTGTCAAATTGTTAGTGGGAATCCATTACAACAGCTCTAATGAATTTGTTATGCATATAATACAAATACAAATATAATTAGTATGAGATTTCCCTCAAAAAAATAGTTTTTATTATTTACCTAAAATATATTTTGGAAAAAGCGGTGAGATCTTATTTTCTAATTTCCAAGCTTCCAAAACTAGCTTCTTTCCTATTTAACAAGGAAAAAAATGAAATAAAGATATTGATAACATGTAATTAAGAATGATAATAGCAAAATAAATGGAAAATTCTTACATATATTATGTATTATATAGAAACATTAACTGTTTAACATGTATATTTAAAATTTAATTAATATTTTAATAATCTCGCACTGAAAATTGAAAATGGGACGATTTATTATGTTAAACAATTTATGGTAGGAAAATGAGTGTAGATAAGTATTTTCGCAACTGAGCAAGTTGGATACTCAGGTTACTAATTAAAAATAAAAAAGATCATTTATTTAAAGACGACAATTCTTACTACCCAAAAGAAAAAAAAAGTGATTTCTTAGAATTTCGATCCTCTAGCGGCATATGATAATTAAGAAAAAGGAAAAAAAGAATAAAAATGATAGAATTTTGGTAGATGTCAATTAAATAGTATGGTACAAATTAACCATAATAATTTAGACAACACATGTAGATGTGTGTATACATTGGTTGTATGCCTAGCGGACAAGTAATTATTGGACGGGGTCCTTAGGGAATACTCTCATCCTTATTATCAAGTAATTATCAGGCTTTTCTCATTGGCTTTAAGCTTTCCTTATTTCTTCAAGGGTGGAGGTGAAAATAAAAAGAATTAAAGAAATGTGTGTATATTTTTAAAATAGAATAGAAAAGTATCAAAAGCAACGAATCTTTATCAAGTATGGAAACACCTGCTCTCTCCTAAAAAGAACAAGATATTTTCCAACATAGTACTCAAAGGCTTAAAAATGGCTTTAGATTGAATGAATGAGTGTAGGAACGACCAATCCGTAGTTATAAAGATCATCTATTGGGAATTATTCCAGGAGCTTATGGAAAGGTGTTCTTTGAGGAAAAAAATTAAAGTGGAAATGCTAGAACAGAGCCATTCAAAGTTAGGTGAAAATGAAGTCTTTTTTCACTTGCTTGAAAGTTTGAAATCTAAGATATACAAGCCATGGAGTTTAACTCTTCTTGACAAAGTCTATGGCAGGAAAGTTAGTTACCAATATTTAGAATACAAAACTAGATCCTTCTGGCAACCAAAAGGCCAATTTTTGGTTTTGGCTATTGGTTTAGATTTTTTTCATGTTTAGATTTGATTCTTAGAAGGATTATGTAAAGGTATTAAGTGAGGGACCATGCTTTATTGTGGATCACTTTCTACCCTTTCAAAAATAATGAGAGCCCTTCTTTAAGCCCTATATAGTAACTTTGTTTGCAATAGCAATTTGGATTAGATTTCTTAAACTATCAATGGAGTTTTACCATCCTCATATACTTCCTCAAACTACTATAAAGTTTGGTCTAGTTTTAAAAATTGACACCTATACCTTTTTAGGTGATAAAGGTAAATATGCACACATTTGTGTCCAAATAGACTCAAATTACCCCCTAATTCATACAATTTATATTGGCAGCTACAAACAACTGATGTTGTATGAAGGTTTACATTGAGTATATTTCTCTTATAGTCGAGTTGGCCATTAGAAAAAAGTTTGCCCCTACAATGTTCAAGTTTAAAACTTGATGATAGATCTAACTTCTTCTACTCATTGTATGATGGACAATTCCAATCCACAAATTCAAGTTAATATGCTGCTACAACAGTGTTTAGTACACTTATAGCTATAAACAAATCACAGGAAGAAAAAGCCTTAACCAAGGTAAGTAATGATCAACCTAGGCTTTAGAAGATAAATATGGGCCTTAGATCCTTGTAGAGAGAAGATGAGCTAAGCTG
This sequence comes from Sindora glabra, assembly GCA_020226215.1. Classification (NCBI taxonomy): domain Eukaryota; kingdom Viridiplantae; phylum Streptophyta; class Magnoliopsida; order Fabales; family Fabaceae; genus Sindora; species Sindora glabra. The sequence continues at coordinate 108,324,503 of CM035225.1, forward strand.
GCTAAGAAGGACACCAACGACAGTCCTAAAGATAATGCGTCTAAAAATGCTAATAGTAAAAGATAAAACGAGCTAGCATTAATGCATAAAAGGGCTTTTTCAAGCTAAAAAGATAAAAATCAAAGGCATTTTAATAATGAAAATCTTTCTCTCTTCACAAGTAATCAGATAGTAGCTCTATCTGACTTCATCATGCCAGAAACTTCTAGTCCCCTTGGACCTGCTCCATCCATGAGAGATGAACATGAATAACTCGTCCTTCTTTATAGAGAAGACAATACCGACTGTCTTACATGAACATTAGGTAGCATAGGGATTCAACTTTAATAACAAAGTCCACCTAGTCAACTCTAAGAATCTAGAATGGATCTAACTTAATTTAACATATCTGCTTTACAGCTCTAATCCAGATATGGCAAAGGCATCAAAAACCATGATTCCATACAAGCTCCCCCTAAATGAATCATATCAAATTCCTTGAAAAGAGACTACAATGGAATCATTAATTCCACCAACGATAATGCATATAAGCGATAGTCCAAGTTGGATGTGCTTGGAAACTTGGTTGACACTACCCAAGCTGCAAGAAGCTCTATTGCTTTAGTTCCCCTCCAATCCATTTCACATGGCAGCCAGAAAGGAGTAGACCAAGTTGATACAACCCTAGAAGAAGTTATTATGCTTGAATCTGATCAATCTAACCTACAAAGGAGGTTAGCCTAATATCCATCTATTGTTAATCGATCTGATGGTAGAAATGCAAAATCAATGCTTTCAACCATGTGGACAATAATTAGGAGTTTTATAGGTGATTGATGGTATAAGTGTCCTTAGATCTAGTGATACTAGTTCATAGATCTTACTACTTTAATAAATCTTCTTCTTTTGATATGATGAGTAAAATTGAATTTAGCATAGGAGTATGGAACATTCAAGGAGTACACTATCCAAACTTCAAGAACATGCTTCTTGACTTTGTGTCTAGAGTAAAGGTAAAAATTCTTATTTTAACTAAAACACGCTTAGATGGTGACTGAGCACAAAATTTAATAGCTCAATTGCCTTTTATAGATACTGAATCCATAAACATTATAGGATATGCTAAAGGTATTTAACTTCTTTGGAACTGGTAAGAAGTTAAGTTAGAAGTCCTTAGTAAATCTGAGCAAGAAATCCATGTCATTGCTAAGGTAAATTCTGCCCCTTCTTATTGGTTGTTAAGTGGAATCTATGCAAATTCCAAACTATCTAATAGGAAGAATTTATAAAGTAATTTAAAAAATATTTTTAACTTACATGATTTACCATTGCTAGTCCTACAAGATTTTAATGAAGTCTTATCGTAAAATGAAAAATTTAATGGATCCCCTGTAAATCGATATAGAATAAATCTTTTTTTTTCTAATTGTTTACAATATTACAACTTGATTGATATGGATTATTCTACATCAATGTTTACTTAGACAAATTCTAAGAATTATAACCAATTAATAATGAAAAATCTTGATAGGACTTGTTATAATGCTTCCTAGCAAGCACTTTTCCATGAAGCTCAAGTGTTTCTCTTACCTAGAATTTTTTTTTATCACTGCCTTCTTCTTGTCTCCTTGTTCAATAGATTCCAATCCTTATTGCCTAAATCTTTTCATTTTGAGACATGTTAGCCTTCCTATCTAGACTTTCATAACATTGTTGTTAACCATTGGTGGAAATTTCGCTTTTTTAAGAAGCTATTGAAAATTTCACTAATTATGTTTCTTGGTGGAATTCTAATGTTTTTGAAAATATTTTTAAAAGAAAACGAAGAATAATTGCTAGAATTAAAAAGGTTCAAATAGCTTTAGATAATTATAAATCTGACATATTAATTAGATTAGATAAAGATAAAGATTTACAAACATAATATCTCAACATTTTAAAACAAGAGGAGAAAATATAGGTTATAAAGTCTTAAATACAATGGATAGCAGATGATGATAGAAATATCCATGCTTATTATATATCTACCATTACTCGTAGAAGAATAAATAGAATTTCCTCACTTAGAAATGAAACTGGACAATGGTTAATGATGGAGATATTCAAATATATATTTTATTAACTTTTTAAAATAGATTTCAAGCAAAAATAAAATTTTGCAATAATTTTATGTCTAAACCTTTCAATTGGTCTACCACTTTTGATCCTTTAAAGTATAATGATCTTATAAAGTTGTCTTCCAGTAATAAAATTTTTCAAGTTATCAAAAATCAAAAAGTTACAAAGGCCCCAAGGCCGGATGGTCTTTATCCAAGTTTTTTTTTTCATTACTTTTAGAATGAGATTGGTGAATTTATTCAAAACTAGGTTTTGAAAGTTTTTGAGTCTTAATGTTCCTGATTGGATTAACAAAATTTTAATAAGTTAATCCCTAAGAGTCAAGTTCATGAAACTATAAATGCTTGTAGGCCTATCAACTTGTGCAATACAATTTTGAAAATTATTTCTAAAATTTTAACATCTAAACTTAAACCTTTTCTTCAAGGTCTAGTTTCTCCATACTAAGTTGCTTTTATCTGTAATAGAAAACTTGTAGATAATGTCATTATTTTAAAAGAATTAATTCACACAATAGATAAATCTAAGGCTAAAAATGATTTTATAATAATCAAACTTGATATTAAGAAAGCATATGATTCAATTGAATGGTCATTTATCTAAAATGTGTTGATATTTTTTGAATTTCCCAATAATTGGATAGCTTTAGCCATGAGTGTAGTTACTGAAGTTTCTTATGAAATCTTTTTTAATAGTGGTAAACTTCACCCTTTTTTTTCCCTCTAAAGGTCTTAGACATGGAAACCCTTTGTCTCCCTCTCTTTTTATACTTTGTTTAGAATATCTTCATTTCATGATTGATGCTAATTGAGAAAAAAATCTTTGGAACCCAATGAAAACCAATAAATATGGTTTGAAATTCTCACACCTTTTTTACACTGATGATATTGTTCTATATACTAAGACTGGTCTTAAAAACTGTCATACTATAAATTATGTTTTGTAAGAATTTGTTTACTTGTTTAGTTTACATGTAAATAAGGATAAGTCTAGAGTACATTTTTCAAAAAACATTGAGCAAACCATAAAAGATTGAATTAGTGCTATCTTGGAGATTCAACATAGAAACTCCCTAGGAAAATACGTAGATGTTGAGCTTAAAACAAATTATAATATTGTAGATTTTTATTTTTTGGTTAAAAATATGAGAAACTGAATTTCCTTTTGGCAGAATAGACACTTATCCTCTATTAGAAGAGTGGTATTGTTTAATTTTATCATATGGCTTTCTCAAAAATTTTGAAAACTATCCATCACCAAATGCACCAAGTTATCAGGAATTTTTATGGGGGGTTCTTTTGAAAAAAAGAAAACTTTCCTTAGTCAATTAGGACCTGGTTACCACTTCAAAATATTCTAATGGTCTTGGAATCAAGGATTACTTTCTAATGAATATGTCATTATTAACCAACCTTGCTTGGTCATTTATTCAAGGTTATCATTATCTTTGGGTTCAAGTCCTTAGGAAGAAATATCTTGTTCTAGATAATAGCAATAGAATTAAAAGAAATTAAGACTATTTCCATAACTGGAAAGCTTTGAAATCTACTAATAATATTATTGCTATAAGAATTAGATAGGTTGTAGGGAATGGTCACAAAATTAAGTTTTAATTTGATAAATGGATTGATGTAGGACCCGTTAAAAGGATTGTCCAAGGACCTCTTCCTTTTGAAACTATAAATTTAAAGGTTAGTGACATGATAAATGAAAATAAATGGAATTTAAGCGCAGTTCCAATTTGTCTTTTTGATTATGTTACTAATTCAATTTTTGCAACTCCCTTCAATATGTGTAGGAAGGAGGATTGTATAGTTTAAGGGTTAGACAAAATTGGCAAATGCACCACTAAGAGTATTTATGATTATCTAGTTAAACAAAAATTTCCTCTTTCTAGTAACTCTTTTAAATGGATTTGAAAAGTTCCTACCTATCCAAAAATTTAATTTTTTATCTAGCTTGCCATATGGAATAGGAATCCCACCAAGGAACTTTTAAATAAAAAAATGTGTTGATGTTCTTCCTTTTTGTGTTTCCTGTGATTCTAGTTTAGATACAATTGCACATATCATATGCAAATGCCCTATTGCTCTTCAATTATGGCAATCCTTATCTGTTTCTAATTCTTGCATAGCCTTTTTCCATATAGACTTTGTTGAATGGTTGAAAATAGATTTAACTTCATATGAATCAAGCTGCAACTCTAAGGTTCCTTGCTCTACTGTTTTTTCTTTTGTTATATGGAATCTTTGGTTAGCTAGAAATGAAAAAAATCTTCAAATCAAGAAAAGAAAAGATAGATTTAAAGTATGTTACTCTTTCATAATCAAAAGAATATTAGGTGGGAAAGAGTAAGATTCCTACTTCACAATAAATAGTGGAGATAGGTTGGATCCCTCATCTTGTAGAGTGCTCTAAATTAAACATAAATGGAGTTGCAAAAGGCAATCCTGAACTAACAACTTTTGTAGCTATTATTAGGAATTATAGAGGTGATTGGGTCATTAGATGTGCTAGAAGAGTTAAAGTTTCAATTTTGTTGTAGAATTAACTGTCTTAAGAAATGGTCTTCTTCTTACTCAAAATAGGAGTTTACTTCTTGTAATTGTTGAACTTGAGGCATTATCTGTTATACAAAATGTAATGTCTGATAATTCTAATCTTTCCATGTTTGTTAGCAATTTGATTGAAAATTGTAAGAAGCTTTTGAAGGAGAATTAAGTTTTTGAGCTCAAACATATATAGAGAAGCAAACAATGTTACTGATTTTGTAGCAAAGTCCTTTATAAGACTCAACAATATGTACATAGTTTTGAATGATCCTCCCCAAGAGGCTTCTATATATCTTATATATGATAAAATAGGAATGTTAGCCCCAAGATATATAAAAACTCTTAATTAAGTTATATAAATTTCCTTTTGACAAAAAAAAGTATCAGTCTCTAGTTAGTGTTTGATTCAACTTGTGAACTGGACTAAAAAAAGTGAGAAGTAAAGACAAAATAATTTAGTGTGGCTGAAGAATGAAGTTATGGTGTATATGATTTCCTTGAATGAAAAGTAATTAACTATTAATTATAACAACAGTATATTAATTAATGAGTAATAAAGTTAAAATAACATTTTAAAAATCATAAAATTTTATTTAAGAATTAAAATAAAGTTAAATGGTAATAATGCTAGTAATTGTGGTAATGGTAGTGGAAGGTGATTATTATGGTGATGATGATAGTAGTGGAAACAAATGGTAATGCATGGTGGACATTATAATGAGTGGTGAAAGAAGTAATGGTAATGAATGGAGTGAAATTAAATGGTATGTGATACTAATAATTACAATGGTGAAAGAAAATGATAGCAATAAAGATTTATATGAAGAATAAGGTCAATGATTGGCGATGGATGATTAGTGGCGAGCCATAGGTAATTAATGATGGTAACAGTCATGAAGGTTAAAATTGGTAATATATGATGGGTAATGAGTGGCAAATTATAAGTGATAGGCTAGGGGTCGTGGTGAAAGTCATGGTGAATGCTGATAGTAAACGAAGTAGAGATTATGATGAGTGATATATTGTAAAAAGAGAAAGAAGAATATTTTTTAAAATTTTTTGGTGAGTATTGATCTTTGAAACTTTTGAAAGGGGAATGACTTTAAAACGAAAAAGTTATATTTTAAATTAATGCTTGGTATCATATAAATTTATACTCTTTCAGTTCCTATTTATCTATTACTATTAACTAATTTTACACATATTAAAAAAGTAATTTAATTTATTTATTTTTAATAAACTTTACAAGATTACCCTTTATGCACAAAATTCAAGATAGTTAAAAAGAGGAAGAAAAATGTAAAGGAATGAATGCAAGTTGATTAATAGTATAAAATAATAAAAGTTTTATTAATGAAAATGAACGATAGATTTGAAAAAATAACATTTAATGTTTCATTATATTTCATTGGAATTCTAAAGTGACAGATAAAAAAATAAAAAAATAAAAAACTTCTTCAAAATACGACAGATAAAAAGGAACGGAGGAAGTATTTATTAATTAATAATATAAATTAATTTTATATTATTAATTATTCATATATTATCATATTTTATTAAATTTTTTTTATTTTTTAAAATTCTTAATTATATTTTTTAATAATTTATCTTCTTTTCAATGGTTGATGATACAAATATTTTATATTAAATTTAAATTTATATATTATACATGTGCATTAAATAATTTGTGATTCCTAAGAAAAATTATCATATGCATTATTCCTCGTAGAAAATAGCTTATGATGAGACTTTAATTTGGAAAATATGATTTTGAGTGGATCACGCACCACCATGAGTAGTGGTGACAAATTTCATTGGTGATTTACTCCAACATGATTTAGGAAAAGTCGCCAACTTTTTTGCCTTTCAATGCTTATTTTCTACGCCGTACTTTCGCTTTCTGCTTTATTGATTTCGTCTGCCAAATTAATGAGATTAGGTTTAGACAAAGCAAATTGATAGCCTTGAAAGAATTAAAAGGGGAGGTGTAATTTTCAAACATTTAAATTGAGGGATGCGCTTGGATCAGTACCCATGAAATTATATGTACTTTAATAATTTGAGTAAAAAAATTATAAATTTTTACTATTTACGTCGAAAGATGTAATTTTTATACGAGAACAATTTTTTTTTTAAAAAAAATATTATAATTTTAAATGGTGAAATTATAATTTTTTATATATTTATTACATATAAAGTTCAAAATTTAAATTTAATTATTAATAATATAAAATATATAATTGATTTGCAACTTATGATCGTGGTTGTTACATATAAAATCTATAATTATTAAATTTTTTATTAATATAATAACACATAATCGTAATTAATAATATAAAATTGATTTGAATTAATAATGAATCAAATTCACTTAAAATTTATATACACTTATATTTTTTTTTGTAAAAAAGGATAAAATTATAATTTTATAATTTCATATTTAGTTTTTATAAAAATTCATAAAATTTTTAAATATTAACATAAGAATTTCCTTAAATTAATAAAATCAAGAATTACAGAATTTACAAATTCCAATTCCAGATCGCCACAAATTACTGACAATAGAAGGTTATATTGGTTGATAGAGACCGCAGAAGATAGTGAAAGAAGGGACAGCAGATTCGGCATCTCTAAGATAAAGCTAAGGTATTTGAAGAGATCATTATGAAGAGAAAGTTAACAATAATAACTGCAATTATCAAAGCGAAAACTATGGGACGTGTTTGGTATACTCATTAAGAGCTTGGCAACTATTTCACGCATTTTACTCCATTATTGCAGAAAGAAAATGACACTTATTTTTTTAAAATATATCGTATGATATACAATCTATTTATGTGGTATGACAATTAAAATTTTTAATAATTATTTATAGATTTAACATAATTGATTATAATACTTTCGAAGATATTTGGTTAAAATCTTAGAATGTTTCAATGTTCAATTATATAAGACATTTTTAATTAAACAATAAGCTACTCAAAATAATTATTATTAATTGAGATTATAGAAGAGAAATATTAAAATTGTATATGTATTAATCTGATTTTTCTTATCTTTTTGGCATCATTGTTCTTATTCTAATAATATAATAATAAAACTATTTTCTCTCACTTTTTTTTATTGTAATTCTTTTCAGTAATTTATTATAAAAGATTTTTTTACAAATAATCAGAAAAATAAGCTGCATATAATCAATTATTAAAAAGTGCTACCAAGCATAAAATTATATAATAATCAATAATATTTATTATCAATCATTCCGTACTACATAAATAAGCCTCATCTACCGCCGGCCTCATCGCCAGGAAATGCAGCTGGTTGTTTATTTATATAATTGAGATTAGAGATTATAAAAAGTTGGCACGGCACGCAATTACTTGCTTTAGTCTTTTTAAAAAGTTATAAAATATTGGAATAATTTACAACATTGACTTCTTTTGTAGTTTAATAAACCCTAAATATTAAGAAACACAAAGATAAAACTTTATTTTTAAATAAAATAAGGTTAAAATCTATGAGAATTGGAACAAAGGAAAAGTAAAATCATACTAGAAATACACTCTGGAAATATTTTTTTTCACATAAAGTAAGTCATGAAAAATCAATTCCACGTAAAAATGACAATCTTTAAGAATGATACCATCATTTTCTAAAAGGAAAAATATTTGATGCACTTCCCTTTTTTTAAGTTAACTAGATAATAAAATTCATAAAATTATATATTAAGAGAAAAATAAACAGAAGGTGCGCTTAAAAGAATGAAAATAACATTATACTTCTAAAAAATTGTATTAAAATGGGAAGATTTAACCTTACACAACATAATTTGAATTTAAAATTACATGTTGAAACATTAAATGAAGTAATCGATAAGTATATATATGCCAAAACACCAACAACTCTTTCTCACTTTGATGAATAGAAGTAGGAACCTCCTCACTTGCACTTGTTGTGAAGTGATGTGAGTCCAAGTTGCAACTATGTTCATCTTGGAATCAAACAATCACTTAAGAATAAAAAGGAGTGATCTCCACAGAATATGCCAAACATCTTTCTTCAGAGACACTCATTGCCAATGGATATTAGCCTTCAAACGTGCTTGATTTTCCATCAATAAATTCACTTCTTGAATGGACCTAAAGAACAAGCATGGCTTCGAATTATATTCTTTGTCTCTTTCAATTGGTATAAAATGTATACCGTTTTATTTTCTCTTTCATCCGAGCCCTTCACATGTCTGTAATGTGGGTAGTTCTTCGGTACCCCTTCAATTATGGAAAATATTTTTAATCTTATTATATTACTAAAATTTTAATATTATTTTTAAATTTTAACAAACAAATCATTTTGACTTCGTAATTGAGTAGTTCTTAAAATTTAAAAAGTGGCTTGTTTATTTATTAAAATATAAATGGAAATAATACTAAAATTCTCAATATTCACTACAACAAAAAGCAGCAATAACGATGACACTTTTAGCGGCGATAAAATTTCGATCGTCGCTAAAGGTATTTCAGACGACAAAGTCGTCGGTAAAAAAGACAAAACTTTTTAGAGGGAAACGTAAATGTGGGCAGGAAGATTTAGACTTTTAGCGACGACAAAAGTCGTCGCTATCGTCGCTAAAAGCCTAAAAAAATTTCGACACCAAAGTTTAGCTTTCGGCAGGAAGAATTTGGCTTTCAGCGACGACATTGTAATGTCGTCGCTGAAAATGCAAAGCTTTCAGCGACAACACTGTCGTCGCTGAAGGGTGGACCATCAGCGACGATACAGTCGTCGCTGAAGCCCTAAAATTTTACGGCAAAAAAATTCGCCCTTTAGCGACGACACTGTCGTCGCTGAAAGTGGCAAATTTTCAGCGACAACATTATCGTCGCTGATGGTTCAACATTCAGCAACGACATTGCCCTTTAGCGACGACATTGTCGTCGGTGAAGGCTGGACTTTTAGCGACGACAATGTCGTTGCTGAAAAAAAATTCGGTCGTCGCTGAAAGCTTCAGCGATGAATGAATTTTTTGTGTCGTCGCTGAAAGTTAGAGGCTATTTATTCGTTGCCGCGTCCTCCCCCCTCATTTGCGCGTTTGAAGTTTCTGGACCTGAGGTAAGTTTTTGAACTTTCTCCCTATTTTAGTTTTTTCTAATTTTAGTATATTTATTTTTTTATATATGTTAATATGTATTAATTTTATATGTTATATCTTTTAATTTGTTAGTTATTATTAGCACTTGACTTAGTTTGCAGAGAGTATTCAGAGTTGATCAATAAATTTTTGCCATTGAGGTACGTAAATAAAAAATAATAATTTTTTTTTGTACTAATATATTTAATTTACTCAAATAGTTTGCAATGAATTAATAGAATTGATAGTATGTTTAATTTAATATGAAATGTTGTATTATTTAATTTTGTATGTTGTAAATTTTACATTTATTTATGTAAATTTAACTTAGCATTAATTTTATAAATATAAATTTGATTATTATTATGCATCAGAAATTTATAATTTTGAAGTATATAATATATGTGTAGATTACTCATTTAGACTAATGTAAGATAAAATAGTTATGATATTTAATTTACAAAATCTAAAATTTGTCATGCAATTTAGAAAAGTTCAAATTTATTAGATTCAATGAAATAATGTAAGATAGATAATTATAATAAATATATAAATCTATCTTAGGTTCAGTTAGAGATTACAGTAATATCCCCTATTTTTTAATTGAGATTGAAACTTAACAATTCAAATTCTATTATTTACACCACACACTAAGAAAAATTCAATTAAACTAGAGATTACATAAAAATAAAACCCTAACAATCCAAATTAGGATATTTACATCTCATAGAAATAAAAAATTTCAAAACACTAGGAAGTTCGCATGAAAACCACACCCTTCTTGGATAAAACCATATTTACTTAAATAAAGAAGCTGAATTGTGCATCTTATAAATAACATACACCTTATAAAACTAAACTTACTTAAATTTACAATTAGGAAGTCCATTCACAAAATCTAAAATTTGTGATGCAATTTAGGAAACTTTAAACTTATTAGATTTAATGAAATAATGTAAGATAGATAATTATAATAAATATATAAATCTATCTTAGGTTCAGTTAGATATTACAGTAATATCTCCTATTTTTTAATTGAGATTGAAACTTAACAATTCAAATTCTATTATTTACACCACATACTAAGAAAAATTCAATTAAACTAGAGATTACACAAAAATAAAACCCTAACAATCCAAATTAGGATATTTACATCTCATAGAAATAAAAAATTTTAAAACACTAGGAAGTTCGCATGAAAATCACACCCCCCTTGGATAAAACTACATTTACTTAAATAAAGAAGCTGACATTGTGCATCTTATAAATAATATACACCTTATAAAACTAAACTTACTTAAATTTACAACTAGGATGTCCGTATTCATAGTATAGACATCTTTATAAAGAAGTTGAATCGTGCACCTTATCAATATAGTAAAGTAGGTTACGTAAATAAGAGTACTGACACTTAAACAACGATACTTATAAATTGTTGTATCGTTAATTTAAATTATTGTAAAATTTTAATTATTATAAATATATTTTTACAATAATTTAAATTAGAACTACATTTACATTTAAATGTTAAGCTTAGACCCGTTCAAGGGTTGATTGTTTTCTGAACATCAATCAACCCTTGAATTATCCTGAAAAGTTGGACAGTTTGAGATATTATCATGTAGTTATTATTAACAATTTATCGGGCTCTTGTTTGATATTGTAGAAATATCTTAGCATCCTAACTGTTCTCCGGGTATAAACTATACAAGTGTATAGTTTAGGCACTTGGAGAACCATAGGGAGATGCTGCCGAAATTTCTGCACGAATCAATCGATGAGCGTAGATAAATTGAAAAAAATAATAACTATAGAAATATCTCGAATGGGATAGGACCCTACCCTTCAAAATTGGAGTGATACGGTGCATTTAGGGTGATTGTCAAATATTAATTAACATACTTTATTTTACTTAAAGCAATTTCCTTCCTGTTCAGTGATACAATGTCTGTCGATAAAAGTTGGATACATTTACCAAATCGATTGTCGGATGAGTATTGGAATGGTGCAGTAAGATTTGTTCAAAGAGCTAAAAACTTTACCGATGAAAGGGGTATGGTAAGGTGTTCATGCAAAAAGTGTGTGAATTTAATATTCCAGACATTACTAACATTGGAGGCGCATATTATAGATAATGGATTTCATCCATTATACATAAATTGGGTACACCATGGTGAAGCAGATGTTTCAACTTCTAGAGGAACTAGTGAGATATCTCTTAACAATAGAGATGAGCTGGCAGATATTATACATGATTTCATTGGCCCTGAGGCAACTAAAGTTGATTTTCACAATGACGAGTACAGGGGTGAGAACGCGGCTGACGAAGAAATTGGAACAAAATATAGTAACTATGATAACCTGTTCGAGCAAGTAGAAACAGAGTTATATCTAGGTTGTACAGCATTTTCAGCATTGAACTTCTTGGTGAAACTTATACATTTGAAGGTTCTGCATAAGTGGACAAACAAGTCATTTGATGCTCTCCTTCGGTTATTAAAAGAGGCACTTCCAAACGATAATAAATTGCCTGAATCATACTATGGTGCAAGGAAATGGCTCAACAAGTTGGGGTTGGGGTATGAATCAATCCATGTATGTAAACATGATTGCGCACTTTTTTGGAAAGATCATGCTTCTAAAGATAATTGTCCAATTTGTGGGGAGAGTCGATGGGTAAATAAAACTACAAAAGGAAAGAAGGTGCCCTAAAAGGTGGTTCGATATTTTCCTTTAACTCCTCGATTACAGCGTCTGTATCGGTCGAGACATACTGCAAAAAACATGATATGGCATCACACTGGAAAATCAAAAGAAGAGGGGGTAATGCTACATCCGGTGGATAGAAAAGCTTGGCAGGAGTTCGATAAAAGGTATCCTAATTTCTCCGCTGACCCACGAAACGTCAGGTTGGGTTTAAGTGCAGATGGATTTAATCTTTTTGGTGATAGGAACCTATCTTATAGCATATGGCCAGTGGTTATGACTACTTACAACTTGCCACCATGGATATGCATGAACCAATCTTTTTTCATGTTGACCTTATTAATCCCAGGGCCACAATCGCTAGGTAAAGATATTGATGTGTTCTTATAGCCGGTCGTAGAAGAGTTGAGGGATCTCTGGGAGAGAGGAGTTGAAACTCGAGATGCAAATACAAATACGATGTTCAATATGCGGGCAGCATTGCTCTGGACTATTAATGATTTTCCTGCTCGAAGTAGTCTATCCGGGTGGAGCGGGCAAGGATACAAAGCATGTCCCACATGTAATTCAGATACTCCGTCGATTCGAGTTAGAGGAAAAATAGCTTACGTTGGTCATCGTCGTTGGCTTCCAAGAAGTCACACATGGAGAAATAGGAAGGAATTCAATGGAAGGTCGGAGAGGAGAGCCCCTCCTCGGCCTCTTACCAATAATGTTATCATGGAACAGTTAGCCAAAGTGCCACAGAGACTTCCAGGAAAATATGCTGAATTTGGTGGTGTAAAGCGAAAGAGAGGTGCCGACGAACTTAATTGGAGCAAGAGAAGTATATTTTTTAATCTTCCTTATTGGCCAACAATGAACTTAAGGCATAACATTGATGTCATGCATGTTCAGAAAAATGTATGTGATAGCATCTTGGGTACATTATTGGAGATTGAGCACAAAATAAAGGATACAGACAATGCAAGACGAGATTTGGCAGACATGAAGATAAGGCCTAACTTGCATCTGTATGAGCAGAGGGGTCAACTTTTCAAGCCGCATGCTGGATATACGCTTAACCAGGAAGAGCGGAAACGATTTTGCCAGTATATAAAGAATGTGAAATTTCCAGATGGGTTTGCTGGGAGTCTTAGTAAGAACGTCACAGATCGTGACCTGAAGTTAAAGGGGTTGAAATCACATGATTGTCATATTATTATGCAAAGACTGTTAGGACCAGGTGTCCGGGCTTTTTTGCCAAAGGAATTATCATATCCACTTGTCGAGTTATGCAATTTCTTTAGTCAAATATGTGCTAGAATTCTCAACAAGGAGGATATTCTGCAAGCCAAACAAGACATTATCATAATTTTATGCAAGCTTGAGAGGATATAACCCCTAGCATTTTTTGACATAATGGTTTACTTGGTGATGCATATGCCAGACGAAGCATTGGAAGGAGGACCCGTTCATTTTTGGTGGATGTACCCATATAAGAGGTATATAAAAAAGTTAAAGGATTATGTTCGAAATCGTGCTCGACCGGAGGGTTCAATTGCAAAAGGATATATTGTTGATGAGGCATTAACATTTTTCTCCATGTATTTGGAAGGAGTGGAAACTAGATTCAACCGCTCTGATAGAAATCAAGATGTAACACCTAGTCAAACAAGAAGGACATTGTCGGTGTTCCGGTCCCAATGTCGACCGATAGGGAAAAAGATTATTTCTCATTTCGATAGGAAGGATCGGGATATTGCAGTTTGGTACATCTTGAATAATTGTACTGAGATTGAAAAATATCTCCAGTGAGTATCTTAAACTTCAGTTGTGTTCTTCTCCCTTTTGTGATTATAATAGACTAAGATTGTTATGTTCTATAGTGAGCATCGATTGGAACTCGAATGAAGTGGTGCTGAATATATTGATAACTTACAGAGAACTAAATTTCCCTCGTGGTTTTACTCGAAGGTAAGGATTTTTTTCTTCCCAAATCCATTGAACGGATATCTTAAATAATGTTCATTTCTCTTGTTGATATTTTAATTTAATTCTTGGAATAATTGCTACTTTTGTAGATGTACTATTTACATAGGAACGGTTCCCAAGAGGCCATCGAAGAGTTATTATCATTAGCATCCGGTCCCAGTTTCACTAGCATGGTATACTCAGTGTGTATTGTAAATGGAGTATGCTTTGTAGTCAAAGCTCGGGATGAGAAGCATAAAACACAAAATAGTGACATTTTTGTTCCGGGGATTGATGGTAACATATTTTATGATGTACTGAAAGAAATAATTGAGTTGACTTATTTAAATAAGTACAATGTGACTTTATTTAAATGCAAGTGGTATGACACTGATGCTACAAAGAAGAAACTTTATACTGATAAGAATGTCACAAGTATCTCCATCAATGGACAATGGTACAAGGATGATCCTTACATACTTGCTACTCAAGCAAAACAAGTGTTTTACACTGAGGATTTCCTTAATGGACCAAATTGGAGGGTCGTCCATAATATGGTGCATCACGATATATGGGATCTACCCAGTGATGGAGATAATGCACAAGACCTGTTATTTCTGCAGGATAGTAACTCGTCCAGCTTCAACCTCACAGTTGATCTGGGAGATTTCGATCTAGTACACCTAGGTAATGAAAGAAATAGTCCTTCAATCATTCCAACGTACAGGAATGTTGGACCTGGTGCTCATGGAGAAGACACCTTCATCGATGATGACGAAAGCCTTGAAGATGAAACAATTGATGATTATATGGATGAGGAGCCCTCACAATCTGATAATGAAGGAGAATCCGATGACCATCAGTCTGTTAGGTTCATTAACACTGATTCTGACTAGGGATAAAATAACATATTCGAACTACAACTCATAATTATGTAAGCATGATTATTAAAATAATAAATGTGATTGTAAAAAGTTGAACCATTTCATCGTTCAACTGGACATTGAGTTCTCTCTAATTACTTATATTATGTGTATTATTTAAGTTATGGCGGATGTCGAGGCACGATACCACGGAGGTGACGCTGGAGGCGATCCACCGGAGCGACCCACCCGTATTCCATCTCAGTGTGAGGGCTCAGGTATTTGTTATTAATTGTGCATACCTAAGCTTGATTAAATATTATGTTTATTTTGTTAATATTTTTCTTTATTAAATGAAGTAGCACCTGCTAAAAAGAGGGGACCGAATAAGTCCCTAAGACTGCACGAGAAGATAGGCAGGGGTGGAGGCAGACCAGTGCCTGTACAGTTTGATACGACTGGTACATGGCATGCAGTTGGTGAGAATGCCAGTCATCTCCCTCGTGATATTGGCAGCATGATTCGCGCCCACGTGCCGCCCTATTATAAGTCATGGTGGGCTGTACCTCAGGACATCCGAGATAGAGTTGTGCAAGAGGTTTGCGTAAGTATTCATTTCCTTTTGAATTAATGTTTTGGAGACTGAAATTTCTAAATATGTGACTCATAAATTTATTAAATGTCTTTTAATGCAGTCCCATTTCGAGTTCCAGGGCATCTCTGAGGGTGATCGGGATAGAGCGCTTTCTGGTTTGATGCGGACTGCTGCCGACCTGTACAGAGATTGGAAGTACAGGTTGAATAAGTATTTCTTAGAGCATGGAGGTGATCGATACCAGGAGTATGACTTGGATCGAGCTCGACGTTGTGTGCCTCGATCTGTCTCACCGCAGACATGGCAGAGGTGTGTGGACTTCTTTGATAGTGACGAGTACAAGGTAAGTATGATATTTTATGGTATTATGTCAGTATTTCATAATTAGTAAATTGTGAACATAAAAATTTAACTTTTTTCTCTTAATTTGCAGGAGTTGTCTGCAAGAAATACAAATAATAGAGTACAGAAGGTCGTGAATGATCGGCATGGGTCAAAGTCTATTGCTGCACATCGCTTTGATAAGGTAATTTAATTTTTTTGTATCTTTTTTAAATATATCCATTTGTTACATGGCATTACTACCCTTCATCCTTTTTTTGTTACAAAATTTGAATAGAGAAACAGAGATACTGGTGAGCTGCAGTCGGTGCCCAATAACTTTAGGGACCGACACACATACAGGTCGGGGGAGTGGGTGCATCCGATCCCTCAGGGGCAACATGTAAGTTATTTGAATTTCACATTTTAAATAAAATTTTATAAATATATCTTCTAAGATAGATTTCTTATTACTTTTTTTTAATAATTTAAGGCAAGGATGACTGAGCTCATGACTCAGCATGTACAGTCTAGTGCATCATCTACTAGCTTGCCTATGACTCCTGTACAGTTAGATGAGGCTGTCATCGCTGATGAGTTGCTTGGCACTCGTCGAGGGTACAGGAAGGCTATTGGGCGTGTACTTGCTGGTCAGACTTATCGTTTGATGGGGACTTCCAGCACGGGGACGAGCTCACAGACCGTGTCTCAGGTCGGTGAATTGCAGGAGCAGTTACACCAGAGTCGGGAACAGGTTGAGCAGAGTCAGCGATTGATTCATGAGCAGCAGCGGCGGCTTGATCAGCAGCAGCATCAGATTACTCAGCAGCAGGAGATGATGCAGCAGCAGCTTGGGACTTATCTTACTGAGATGAGCTCGATCCTTAGACAGCAGGGTATCATCCTACCGCCGCCTCCATTTGCTGCTGCTACACCGCCTGGGCCGAGTAGATTTGCGTCGGCACCTATTGCTCAGCCGCCACCGTCATTTTATCATCCTCATAGTCAGGATGATGATGATGATGATGATGATGATGACGACGATGACGATCATGGTGCACTGTGATATTTACACCTCCCTACTTCCCCGTAGTATATTTTGTTTATATATCTTTATATTTTTTATATGTGCACATTTACATAGATGATATATATATATTAGTTTATTCATATAAAAATTATTTTTACCATTGCTTTATGAGTATTAATTTTTTATATTGGATCAAATTGTTAAACATTATTAATAATACTACTGATATATTATAATTGTATAATTTATATTAAATTAAATTTAAAAAATTATTAAACGATTCAAGTTAATTAAAATAAAGAATATATCATTTGAAATATACAACAATTTGATTTTAAAATTTTTTAAAAAAATTCAAGAAACTTTTAGCGGCGACAATTGTCGTTGCTATAGGTTATAAGTCGTCGCTGAAAGTTGGATCTTCAGTGCTGAAGGTCGGCTTTCAGCGACGACAAATAGTCGTCGCTGAAAGTTCTACCTTCAGCGACGACACTAGTCGTCGCTGAAAGCTGGATCTTCAGCGACAACAATAGTCGTCGCTGAAAGTAGGACTTTCAGCGACGACTTTTAACCTATAGCGACGACAATTGTTGCCGCTAAAAATCAAATTTTAAAATTTTTTGAATTTTGAAATTATTTTCTACGACGACAAAGTCGTTGCAAAAGGCCTGACTTTTAGCGACGACAAGTTGTTGTCGTTATTGACCTTTTCAGGCACGGACTTACGCCGACGACATTTTTAACGACGACTTTATCTTTTGCGACGACCGAGAACTTTTTAGCGACGACAAATGTCGCCGCTAAAAGTCTTTTTTGCTGTAGTGATTATACTAGGATTAAAAATATTTCCTCAAAAAAGTACCGATACCATCTTTGTAATCTTTTACATAAAAAATATGACTTCCATGATTCTTTTATATAAATTTTTATAATTTTTTAAAAAAATTTTATGATTTCTCTCATAAAATTTATAATTTTTTCATAGAGCTCATAAATTTGTGTTACAAACCTCATTATTCATGTAACAAAATTTATACGAAAATTTGCATTCCATAACTTATATTATTATTAAAAAAATTAAAAATTTACATAAAATTAGGTTACGAGTTTTACAATTTTTTTTCCTTGAAATTGTACCTAAGCAAACCTCCAGTGATGTACGTGGATTCACTGTCCTCGCTTTTGATCATTTTTTCAAGCAATGATAGTTTAAGGATATGATTCGGAACGCGCCATACATATCCGTAGAGGTATAGTAAAATTCCTGTAAACAAGTTTGTTGTATCAATAGAATTTTTTTTTTTTAAAAAAAAAAGACAAGGTTTTACACCATTTACAACACAGTTCTTTCATTTAGTTATTTATTTTAATTTTGACGTAAGAGTAATTCAATTCTCACTCATCACCTTCACTTCATTCTACAGGCAAACTATTAAATTGATTTTGATGCTCTAAAAATTATGGTGCCAATTTTTTACCAAAAAAAAATAATCGTGTTAAATAGATAAGAATCTGCTGACTGATCCATCTGATTCACATATTTTAATGAATCTAAACTTTCAAGATTTAATTCATTTCTTTTTCACGGATAATATGAATTTTGCTCTTACAAACTGAAATCATAATGAATTAGATAGATATAAATCAGTTTGCAGATTTACCATAAATTTAGAAATATAACCCGGATAGGAACGCATTAAAATTTAATTTTTTTCCCAATTGACAATACAAATCCAACTCAATCTTCTCGTTTTACACTTTTCCTAATGTGAAATAAAGTTGTAAAAAAATAATGACAGGATTAACATTTTCCTTTATCTCCTAAGACAAAATATTAGATGTGAAATGTCATTCTCGCACCGAAATACTGTTGAGATTGGCTGTGTCTTTTTGATTTGTGAGAATTATACTTCTCGTATAAAAAACTAAGAAAAGACCGCACAACCAATGGAGAGTGACTCACAACGATACAAGTGTGGTGGGTACACTTATGTAGAGATTGCAACCGCAGCAAGAAGAAGTCCAATTAAGGAGAAAAGTTAGGTGAAGTTATGTAGGTATTTGCTGTGAAATTATTGAATATAATTTTATATGTGTATTTCATTCTCAATTAATTGAATAATTAGATAATAATTATATTTGTTGAGTTATAATTATTATTGATGGGTTAGAAAATCAATATATATGTAAAATTTTGATTAGAAACTTCACAACCGGAACTTCACTTCATTTCTTTTAGGGTTAAATACCGTCAAAATATTAAATGTGGGAAATGCAGAAATAGTTGTGAGAATACAAAAGGATGGAAAGGAGCATAGCTGCATCGACTGTTATCGGGCTGTGAATAGTGTTATTTTATTGTGCATCTTGAAAATACCCTTTTGAACAGCTTGAAGAAATGATCCATGGGAGATTCTGGGCCTCTCTTCAGTTTAGCAAATCCTCCTTTAAACTACGGCATGTTTCCTGGCCCGGTGTTTTAGTATGAAAATGAAGCCCACTTTAAACTTTTCTTTTTCAATGGATATCAGATGTTGCCTTTAGTTTTAAAAGATTCAAAACGAAATTGAAAAATCATTATGTATTTCCTTCACACTTAGTTTCTGTTAAGCATATTGACTTGCTCGATACTTATTATAAAATAATTTTTAAAAATATTTTGACTTAATGAAAATTAATAATTTATAAATTTTTATTTAATAAATTTCATAAAATAATTTATAATTTATAATTTATAAATTAATGGCTTTTTATTAATTTTAAAAATTTATCTCTCTTTTTTTAATTAAATGACATTCAATATCCTAATTTATGTAAATAAATATTTAATATATACTTATTAATTTAAATATATAAATAAAATATATATATAATGTCATAAAATATAATTAATTAAATTTTAAATAATTATATCTTTACTTTGAATATTTTGATAATATTAATATACCTTGATTTCAAAATAAATATAAATTAATTTAATTTATATATTTATTTATATTAACATATTATTTTGTATTTTTTCACTAATTTAACAATTTATTTTATGAAATATTCCTAATAGGTAATTTATCAATTATTAATTAATTTATCACTTAATTAAATTAAATAAAGTTATCGTGAAATAAGTTCTTCTCACTTTATTAAATTCCTGCCATCACCATCATTACTAGCATTACAATCACCAGAAAAGAAATTACAAATAATAATGCAATCTTATTTCGTGGTTGATGAATCAAACAAAATAAAAAGGAGGATTTGCAAACAGTGTCATTCTAACAACTAGTTTTCAAACCCGTGCTAAGCACGGGTATTTCAAAATAAAATATATAATTAAAATATTATATATATAATAAAAAAATTATAAAGTATTAAAATTTATTTTATCATGATTATTAAAATTATATGTTTATATTTATGAATAATTAAATTTTAAAATAAAATATATAATTAAATTTGATGTTTGATTTATTTAAAATAATTTTTAATAAAAGAATATTTTATGCTACATTTGTACAACTTATTAATATTAGAATTTAAATTATAAATTATAAGAATGAATAGAGGGAAAAAAAGATAAATATGCAATCAATGACAAAATTTAAATAAAATTTGATTTTAATATTCATATAATTTCAATTAAAAAACATGTAATTATATAATTCAATTTGTATAACCTATATTAAAATTTGAATTTATTCAAAAAATTTACATAATCAAATCGAATATATCATGTTAAATCATTTAATGATTAGCATCTAATTTATAAATAATAGTAATAGATATAAAAAATAAAGAAAAATAAAATTATACAATAAAAAAATAAAAAGAAATAAAAATAATGATCAAAGTGTAAAATGACATAAGAATTAAAAAATGTAATTAACTAATTCAATTAAATTAAACCATCAACTTATTTAAAATAAAAATAATAACAAAAATAACATATATTATATTATTTATATACTTTTTAATAATATTAATATTTTAAGTTATAGATAATAGAAGTGAATATGGTAAAAGAAAAAGAAGAAGAAGAATATGTAATAAAATAAATGTCAAGAAAAAAATATAACTTTAATGTTAAAGAATGTAACGATTAAATATAGAATATATATATTTATGTAATTTAATTTAATTTTAAAATTTAATATTTAATTTATTTAAAATAATTTTATACCAATAAAATTATATTATATTATATTATATTATATTATATTCATACTACTTAGTAATATTAATATTTTCATTATTAATGATAGAAGTAAATATAAAAATATGCTATAATAATAGAATTTGTAATTAATTAGCATTTTTATTAAAATTTTATATTATTCAAAATATTATTAAAATATAAATAAAATATATTATATTATATTTATATTATTTAGTAATATTACTATTTTAACATTAAATAATTGTAGTAAACATGAAAAAAGAGAAAATAGGCAATTGCGCAAATAAAAAGAAGTGAAAAGATATGTGAATTATAAAGAATATGATGAGAGTTAAAAATATAATATGTAATTAATTAATTATATTATAAATCTTCAACTTATTAATATAGTATATTATTATAGTTATTGATTATTATTATCATATATAAATTATTACTGAGGATAAAAATATAAAACGAATCTAAAAGTCTCACATTAAACTTAGAAAAATACTTATGTTCAAATTGAATGATAAATTTAAGAAAATTATAAAAAATATCAAAATAAAAAATTAGAAAAATATGTCTATGACAAGCATTTCATGCCCATTATATAACCAACATCAGATTAGACAAAGAAAGAAAATTACTAGAGAAAAATAAATAGAAGAATTACAAAAAATATAAATTTAAATTAATTTAAATTTTGTTATTTTATATACATATAAAACATAAAATAAAATAATAATAAATAATATATAAATAAATATAAAATATATGTTATCATTTAATTTTATTATTTTATAAATTAATATTGTATTATTTATATGAAAAGAAGGTAAAAATAATGAGAGAAACAAAAAGAAGTTAAAATTTAGAATTGAAATGTATGATTTATTATAAAACATAAGTAAAATAGTTTTATATGGGTATCATAATATAAACTTTTTAAATAAGAATTACAATCATATTGTGAAAAAATGGTAAGATAAACTAATATACAATAATATTGTAATTTTTGTTTAAAATAATAAGTGAATGATGAATTTTAATTCTAAATTTTATTTTATTTAAGTTTTTTTATTTTTAAGGTTGAAGTGGACAAAATCTAACCACTTTTAAGTTGAAGTAAATATTTTTCATTTTTTTTGCTAAATACAATTATTGTGAAATTACCTGCTATCAATAATTTTTTTAAAGGAAACTCGAGTAAAATGAAAAAAAATAAAAATTTAACAAATATGATCATTTTATTTTATTTTCTTATAAACATAAAAGTTGAATCACAAAAATATCTTCTAGAAAATAAAGATTTTTTTTTTAGGGGAGATGAGAGATATGTATCAATGGAAACTTAAATTTAATTATAAAATAGGAATCGATTTGAATCTAATACTAATGAAATTTGATTTTATTATTTTCATTTTAAATGTTCTAAATTTAAAAATTATAAATTTTACTAAATAATGACATAATCAAAATAAAAAATAATATTATTTCTAATTGACCTTTTTTGTCTATTCATATTATTTGCTCTTCTTTGATTTTTAATGTATAAATTTATTGATGTATTTATCATCAACAAACTTGCAATTAGTAAAAACTATATAAATTGACTTTATAATCTAACATTTATTACAAGAAATCTTAGTATTTTCAAGCATGTTATTTTTATTATTTATTTATTTATTAAAATATGATTGAGATTTAATTATTTATTTATTTACCTAAGATTTAAATTTATATTATTTATATTAATATTAATGAATAAATGTAACATTATGTAAAAATAATAATTATTTATGTAAATTTATTTCTGATTACATATTATAATAGAAAGTTAAAAAATTATAATTCAAGTAGTGAACAAGCAACTATATAAAATTAAAGAGTGAATAATTAATTATAACTTTGACATAAATGAAATGAAAGTTTTAAAGTATTATAGAAGAAATTTTTATTTCAAGATGTTAAATGTTAAAAGATCAAAGCATTTTTAATAATAATAATAATAATAATAATAATAATAATAATAATAATAGTGTAAGTAAATGGTAAAGCCCAATTAAGTAACTTTCAAAAGGAGTAAGAATGAGAAATATTTAAAATTATTTGTTGATAGTAAGGAATCAATAATTTTTATGAGTTAACTTTTTATATTTTATTTAATTTAATTTTAAACTTTTCAAGAAGTATTATTAAAATAACTATATAGCTATTTAGAAATTGTAATACAAAAAATTAAAAATATTAATGAACTTCAATTAAGATAATATTTTTAAGTTTGTAATTTCTTGTTTTGTTTCAGAAAAATATAAAATTGGCTTATATAAAAATTAAAGTGGCTTATATATATATATATATATATATATATATATATATATATATATATATATATATATATATATATATAATGAACTTCCATTAAGATAACCTTTTTAAACTTATAATTTCTTATTTTTAATTTACTATAATGATCATTAGTTAATTTGAATATGAATAATTTTTTATTTTTATATATAAATGACATAAAAAAAATTTTATTAAGATGAATGTGACCAATCAAACAATTCAAAAATTTTATACTTTTTAAAAAGTTACACTTCTCATATAAATATCTTTCGATCAAATGACTTCTAATAATAATAATAATAAATGAC
The DNA here is from genome assembly GCA_020226215.1 of Sindora glabra. Lineage (NCBI taxonomy): Eukaryota > Viridiplantae > Streptophyta > Magnoliopsida > Fabales > Fabaceae > Sindora > Sindora glabra. The sequence goes on from CM035225.1 coordinate 108,348,561, forward strand.
TTTAAAAAGGAATGAAAATCCCAATTTAAAAAAAAAACACTCAACAACTTGTTACATAGAGTGCAATAATAATACGTTACAATTCCAATATTGTTGTATAGTTCAAAATATAGCTAAGTAAGTACGTGTATATGTAATCAGAAATTGTCCAATACACGAAAAAGGAAATTGGCCATATTGATAATAAAAAGTTAAACACATAATAATAAAATAAGGCATAATGGTCTAAAATAGAAGCAAAGGAAATTAAGAAATTAAAGAGAGACAAAGAAGTCGGGCAATAGAAACTTATATAAGGTAAAGAAATAATGATGAGAAATTAACAAATAAAATAAATGATAAAGGCTAACAAAATGTAATGAAATGGTGATGAAAGAGTCGAATTAGGAAAGACATAAAGAGATCCAATAATGGGAGAGATAAAGAAGTTATGCCATGAGAAAGGAAGAAAGGTAATTGGGTGGTAAAGATTGTGAAGATAAAGGAATAAAATAGGATAAAAAGAGGGAACTGAAAAAAGAGAATCTAATGCTCTTGGCATTTATGATAGAAACAATTCATAACCACCCACTCACAAATAAGAATCTCAATTAGAGATTTAATAATGAGTTCAGCAAATAATCTACAATTTAACCTTATCTAGATATACAATCAAACTTATATTTATTCAATTGATTAATCAATTGTACAATCATTAACTATCAATCACATCCATATATGCCCGACAGCAAATTCAACCACAATATTCATGAAAACATAAATTTATTATCATATATACATCAAGCATTATTACTGCATTGATTTGCACATAACCCTTCTCAAGTATTCATCCATTATTCAAACAATCATCAAAATTCAATTATAGCCAACCAAGCTCACTTCAATCACATCATATTAAACAGAATCATCCAAGACTAACCAGACATTAATATCAGAACATAATGCACAATAGTATAAAGAATGGATTATATTAATGGCTTTTAATAAAAATTCATCGAATGACCATAGTTAATATTCAGGATTTCTCCTTATCTTCAATCCCGCATTATTGCCTGCCACTTTAGGCTAAAGGCCACCAACCTTTTCCTTCCAATCTTTACCACTATTATCTTCCTCTATGGAGGATGTTATCTCCCTCCATCATAAATCATATACAATGTGAATACTCATACTCATAATGACCATTTTAGGCAGTAATCAATCTTATATATCAATGATCAATGATAAGACACTATAGGTATTGCATCACCATGGTGGGACACCATAGGTATTAACTATTTATCTTGTGATCACATATCACTGGATATGATCAGAACATCAACTATGCCATAAGGGAACTTGCCATTCTTATATCATCAATCATTCCACATCAATGAATCATATAATGTAACACATTCATTTCCTCAATCAACAGAGAAGGAATAACACACTTGTCAACACAATTGCAAATCACGATTCGAATACATGTCACACAATATAACCATTCATTTCATAAGATTCTAATTATTCAATTCACAATTCAATTCAGTCCATTACATACTTTCAACTTTTGGATCAAGGATAATTTACTAAGGAATAGTTCATCTTGTAAGAAAAACTATACAAAAATTCAACCAATTAACAAGTAATGACTAATACACATAACAGGAAATCCTTGGAGATTTTCAAAGACACACCTTCCTATATATGCAACTTTCTTACTCAAATTTGATAGTTGGATCGTCTTAGCCCATTCACTATAAGGAACCTAATGGAATAGGGTAAAGGTAAAAGATAGGATCTGGATCAGTGGTGTGATTTTAAAGAGATAGAGCTAGAAAATATTAGAAATTATGTGTATAGTTCTATTAGATAAAATGGTTGGAGCTTAGAATATCATATCTTTGTAATTAAGCATTTTGAACTTAATTTAAGGAGATGAAGGAAGATTAAATGATATAAAATGTGTCTTTAGAGCTCTAAGTTCCAAGTTCCAATAATTATATTTATAGAGTGTGATCTGATAGTCTCTAAATAATGATATAATTTCATTTTTGCAAGTAAATATTTGGTAATAAGGAAAATTGATGAATTACAACTTATAGTATAGTTTGAATATAAAGTTACGATATTTAGAATATTAGTACATCATGATATGTAGCAGATTTAAGATAAGTAACGAGTATTATTTATTTACAAATTGTGCTTGTAAATTACAAACAAGGAAATGAGAGTTAAATTTAGAGCTTCCAAAAGTAGATGTGGGCCATCAGGTGAATATATATCTCACCACTATACTTTTACTTCAATAATATAATTTAAATATTATGAATTATACTCATCTTGTTATTGTTATCAACTCTACATCCTTGTTTGTATCTATATGTATATGTATTTATATGTAAACTCAATTTCGTGTAATAACAGTATTTGGCTATTTGAATGGAGGTCAATAGATTAGAGTGCGTAGTGAATGCATGATTGTGGTGATTTTACCTAATGATGAATTATGTGTTAAGCTATGCTTGATATTATTCAATGATATATTAATGAGCTTGCATGGAAAGTCTTATGGATTAGTTTAATACAAGACTTGAGCTTTCCTGTTAATACTATGTGAGGATTATGCCACTAGTGGCAATGGAAACTATGAATGGTAATGGAAAGTATAAAAGTTGAATGGAGGATTTTTGATAAATTATTATTAAGGATATAGAATTTATTTAAGAGCCAGATGAAAAATCTTCAGCTAACAATTGAGAAAAGTGTAGAATTAACTTCGATACCATAAAACAACTATATGTGTGTTTACTGTATTTGAATATGTGACATAATATGACTGGTTGTGATTGACTTCCACTAATTATGTGATTGTAATGATTTGTTTGCATTTAAGCTTTAGTAACTATTTATGAGTGTGATGTCTACTCGAAATGAGTAATATATATGATTTTAGTTCTAGAAAAAACTTGAGACTTCTAGGATTGTGTTAGGAGAAATAGATTTAAAGTCATGTGCAAGTGAATCTCCACTTCAAGATATGGTTTCACATATTTTAGGACTTTAAGAAATGGTTTACTATTACTTTTTAATATATAAATTGATCTCACGCAGGATAGTGGTAGTTATATGCTCACTGAGTTCGTATAACTCACTCTGTGGCAACTTTAATGTTTTCAGATTAAGGTGAGTATATACAAGCTTATTGCATTTATGGAGTCAATTTAACTGTTAGGATCAGAGTTAATAATTATTATAAATATTTATTAGATGATGATGTGTGTTGTGTTGATTATATATGAATAAGTCAAAATTTGAATTGTATTATGCATATGTTGATTCTACCGTATTTGGATAATACAGGTTTGTGTCTTAGGGTATGTGGCCCTCAAAGAGTGTCTAAAGATAGTGGAGACTCTGTCCATTTTTCATAAAAATCTAAAAATAAATTTTAAAGTCTCCCTAAATTTTGGAAAGTCCCGTTAGGTAAAAAGAGTAAAAATTATTAAGACTTGCAAAAATCAGTAACAGGATTCACACTAGTCATGATTAGAACTTTTTAATAGCAACTGTGACTTGCGTAAAGATACCTAACTAATATTTTAATACCAATTAGATATCCTTACAAGCCTCGTAAACTATTCAATATTCAAATAACTTTTTTTGTCAAATTGAAATAGTAAAAAGATTATACAGAAAGCATATGTAGATTATTTACATATCCACAATATTTATATACAATAGGATCAAAGTATCAAATACATACATATAATGTTAGCTTTTACTTATCAGACTCACTATCCTAATTAAGACCCCAATCTAGATCTTCCTCAGGATTCAATTCTGAGGGAGAAGTAGGTTTACTAGATATAGATAGGGTTATGTTGCTTCCGATACTCTCAACTTTTGCAACATGCTTTAATAGGAAAAATCTTACTGGGTTAGGAGTGGAGTTTAACCTCTCCACTTTGGTATAAAAAAAGACTTCAGTACCATGTAGGGTGGTCCGAGTATACCATTTAATTATTATCCTAAAGGTACCATAGGGAGTACGAACGAGTCCAGTATAAGTATTAGTGTGTAGCATTTGATCCTTGGACTATACCTATGAAAAGAAAGAAATTCAACTAAATAGTGAGTATATAATACTCAGTTAGTAATAACTTATTAACCGATTCCTGTATTTTTTTTATAAGAAGTTATCTTATATATCAGGTATACTGAATTTCTCATAACTGCTATCTATAAGATTGATTCTATAAGAAATGAAAATAATTGGTATACACGTTTCACCTTATATCTTTGGTCTAACTTTGTCCCTCGCCACCTTAAGCATAAGGCCACCAATCTTTTCCCTCCACTACTAACCACTCCTATCCTTCTTTGCGAAGGATGATGTATCTCCTTCCCTAAATAGTTCCCATATCTAATTTTAGGAGGTCTAAAATGTAAGTCCATGAGTTGGCCAAGCTTCTCAAAGAAGCTAAGGGCTAAAGTGAGAAAAAAAGTAAAAATTTAGGGCCTTTTTGTAATAAACCCTAGTTAGCTCTAAAAATGGCAAAAATTTAGTGGTTAAGAGCTTATCTTCTGAGCATTTTTAGGGGTAGGTGGACATGCAAATAGGGCTTCCAAGTGCCTTTGAAAATTTCAAGAAAAAGCCAAGTGTAAGATGGAGGAAAAATATTGGGAAGAATCTAGGGTTTTAGAGATTTTAATTAGGAAAAATTGAGAAATAAATAGCAGTTGATTAGCCACCTTCCTAACCATTTACACGCCACCTCCATAAAAGAAAAACACTAGGGAAAACAAGTTCAAAGCAAAATAAGTAAAGGCAATAGAAGATGGTTCAAAAAACACCAACAATCTTTTCTAGGTAATTTTCTATTTTGGTTTTCTTCAATTTCATATAGTTTCCTTTTAAATCAAAACTCTAAAACCCTAGTATGATTTAGTGATTGGGCTGCTACAAAGGAAGTAATAGAAGCTTGGAGCAAAAAAAAAATAATTCAAGATGAGTAATGACTTGTTGTGAATTTATGAAGTTCCTATAGATTGATTGATGAAATTGGCAAATATTGTATCCTTCGTGCAATCTTGTGTTGACTGTTGTATGAACTAGCTAAAAAGAATTTTAATTATTATGATGTTATTGAAATGAGTACCAGAACCAAAGCTAATGAGAATGAAGTTGTTACAAATTATAACAAGGGAATTTACCAAAATTTGTGCTGAAAACTTGCATAAAAGAGGTTCAGTAGTGCTGTTATAATTTCGTTGAAATGTAGCAATGAAAAATCCGAGCTTAAAATCATAAAAAAAATTTGATTATTGACATTTTATGGTGTCTCATGATATGAAATTGCATCCCAAAAAGTTTGGTAATTTTTAGAATAAATTTTTGTGCTGAATTGTCAAAGCTGTCTAGGACAAGATTCTAAACTATTCAGATTCGGGTTACGAATTATTTAAGGTATCAAATGGTCATGAAAAATCATGAAAAAAATTGTGGAAGTCATTTTTTATGTTGTTAAGGTTAGGCAAAAATTTCATGACCATTAGCAATAATTTGGTCATTTAATAAAATCGTGAATAGAAACTGTCCATAATAGGCCTTGAAAAGGCCAAGCGCATTATCGAAGAAGCAGAGGCCGAGAAGGCTAAATATCTATCGCGGCAAGAGCAATCTAACAAGAAGATTTTGGACTTCTTCTAATGTATATCAGTTGCACTAATTAGATGTTGAAGTTATTTTGATGTATCAATTGTACTGATATGAATACTGCCAAATCATAATTTCTTATTTTCGTAGGCCCATAATTTTTTGTTTTGTTTTTTTTTTTTCTAAAACTCATTAAAATAAAAAAGTTAAGATTTAATATTGTAAATAACATCATTTTTTAAGTCTTCACCATAGAAAAAACATGTACTTACCTTATTTCAGTGTTGACATGAAACAGCAGAGATCCATGTCTGGGTGAAAGCGTCTCAAATGACAAGATTCAACTGCGGAGGGAGTATGCTCTAATACTGTTTTTGGGTTAAACATACATCACGCGGGGCATGGACTACAGCACGAGGAGAGGAGTACACAGAGCCTAATCTATGATAGGCTGCATTTTTCTGGAAGCCTTGCATCTTTGTTGAGCAGCAAGCCAGCAACGACAAATTGAAAATATTGTTTTGGCAGAGGATATTTCTTTAAAGAATACTTCATTGTGTATATATAGGTGATGGATTTCCATTTTGCATGCTTGTGATTAAAAAAAGGATTTAAATTTATTATTGATGTAAATAAATTTTATATTATCATTCATTTATATATTGTTATATTATTTAAAAATTATTTTGTTATTTATAAATTTTATTAATTAATTTTAATTTTTTTAATAACGCAACATCTTTTAATTCATTAATAATATAAGATACTTTATATCAATAGCATATTAAATTTATTTTTAGCCAGTATCAAATTTAAACTTTTAAGACAATAATGTATGATATTATACTCAAGAATTATAGAATTTGCAAATTCCAATTCCAAATCCCTATATATCACTAACAAGAGAAAGATACATTGATTGATTTAGACGGCAAAAGATAGTAAAAGAAACGATAGCAGATTCCGCATCTCTAAGATGAGGCCATAGGTATACGAAGAGAGACAATAATAACTAATCATTATGAAGAGAAAGTTAACAACAATAACTGTAATCATCGAAGCGAAAACATGGGAAGTGTTTGGCATATTCGTTGAGAGTTGGCAACTATTTTATGCAATTTAACACATTATTGCAGGAAGAAAATGACACTTATTTTTTAAATATATCGTATGATATACAATCTATTTATGTGGTATGACGATTAAATTTTTTAATAATTATTTATAGATTTAACATAATTGATTATAATACTTTTAAAGATATTTGGTTAAATTTTTAGAAATTTTCAATGATCAATTATATAAAACATTTTTTATTAAACTAGAAACTACTCAAAATAATTATTATTAATTGAGATTATAGAAGAGAAATATTAAAATTGTATATGTGTTAACCTGATTTTTCTTATCTTTTTAGCATCATTGTTCTTATTCTAATAATATAATAATAAAACTATTTTCTCTCACTTCTTTCTTATTGTAATTCTTTTCAGTAATTTATTATAAAATGTTTTTATAGAAAATCCAAAAAATAAGCTGTATATAATCAATTATTAAAAAGTGTTACCAAGCATAAAATAATATAATAATCAATAATATTTATTAGCAAACTTCCGTACTACATAAATAAGCCTTATCTACCGCCGACCTTATTGCCAGCAAATGCAGCGGTTTGTTTATGTGTATATTTTAGAGATTATAAAAATGGTGGCACCCAATCACTTGCTTTAGTAATTTTTAAAAAAGTCATAAAATATTGGAATAAATTACAATAATGACTTCTTTTTGAAGTTTAACAAACCCTAAATATTAAGAAACACAAAGTAGAAGATAAAACTTTTTTTTCTTAAATAAAATAAAGTTAAAATTTATGACAAACAGAGCAAGAAAAAAGTAAAATCAACCTGAAAATGTTTTTCAGGAGACATTCTTAAAATATTTTCTTTTATATAAAGTAAGTTATGAATAATCGATTCCATGTAAAAAATAAGAATCTCTCTGGGAGTGATTCTACTATTTTCCAAGGAGGAAAATGTTTGATGCACTTCCTTTTTTTTTTTTTAAGTGAATCACCTAATGAATTTCATAAAATTATAGGTCTCTCGATTTGTAAAAGAAGAGTGAATACAAAGTGAGTTCAAAAAAATAAAAGTAATATTATTTTTTCGAAAAATTATATTAGAATCCGAAGATTTAACACCAACAACTCTTTGTATACATATGCCAAAACACCAACTACTCTTTCTCAGTTTGATGAATGAAAGTAGGAACCTTCTAACTTGCACTTGATGTGATGCGACGTGAGTCTGAGGTGCATTTGTTTGTGTTTTTTTTGGGAAGAGAGTTCGGTGCATAAGTTGTATGATGTACCGGTCTCTTTTGAAAGTTTAGATTTTTTGAATTGCGTAGTACTACGCAAATTAAATGAAATCTAATGATTTTTAAATACTGGTGTATCATACACTAATGCGTCTTAGAATTTTTCTTTTTTTTATTTTTAAAACAATTTTTGAAAATACGTTTTAAAAATAATGAGAAAAAGAAAGTGTTCGGTAAATTATTTTGAAAATAGTCTTACATTACAGTAATGTTATTAATGAAGTGTGTTTTGAAAACAGAAAAATAAAAATAACTTAAAATTATTCTTATTTTTTTATTTTTAAAACACATGTTTTAGAAATAGTTTTTAAAAATAAAAAAATACTTAAACAAACAAATTCTTTTGTTCTTTTATTTTTAAAATAAGAAACCACACTCTAAGGCTCCGTTTCGCACAACTAGCTAATAAGTTAGCTGATAACTAATAAGTTAATTAAAGTGTTTTATAAAATTAGCTGTTGAACTAGCTGAAATTATAAAATGATATAAAAGGATATATTAATATAAATACATGTAATTAAAATAATTTCTATTTATTTAAAAATAAAATTATATTAATGTAATTAAAAAGTTTAAAATAAAAGTATAGTTTCTAATATTTTATAAATTTATATATTTATTTACTTATATAATTTTTATTTTATTATTTATTATAAAATTATAATTACTTAAAATATAATTAATTATATTTTATAAAAATTATTTAAATTTATATTATAAAAGGTATGAATTGTAAATTAATAAAAAAATAATGATAAATTTGGAAAGAATTTAAAAAAGGGGTAACTTATTAAATCAGAACTTACAAGCTACCTAGAGTAACTTATAAATTAGTGTAAAAAATATTTTTAAAAGTCAACTTATAATTTATTAATTAAATTAATAAATTATAAATTAACTTATTTATTATGTGAAACGGAGCCTAACTTGGAACTATGTTCATCTTGGAGTCAAACAATCACTTAAGAATAAAAAGGAGTGATCTCAACAGAATATGCCAAACATCTTTCTTCAGAGACACTCGTTGCTAATAGATATTGACCTTCAAATGTGCTTGATTTTTCATCAAAAAATTCACTTCTTGAATGGACTGAAAAAATGAAAAAAGGCATGGCTTCGACTTATATTCTCTGTCTCTTTCTATTGGTATAACATATATAGTCCGTTTTATTTTCTCTTTCATCCGAGCCCTTAACATATCTGTAATATGGTAGTTCTTCCGTACCCCTTCATTTATGGAAAATATTTTTAATTTTATTATATTGCTGAAATTGTAATATTATTGTTGACTTTTAACAAATAAACTATTTCGATTTCATGGTTAAGTAGTTCCTAAAGTTTAAAAAGTGGTTCGTTTATTTATTAAAATATAAGTGGAAGTAATACTAATATTTTAATATTATAGTAGGATTAAAAATATTTTTTCAAATAGATACTGATACCATCTTTCTAATCTTTTACATAAAAAATATGACTTCCATGATTCTTTTATATATATTTTATGGTGAATTCTAAGGTGCCTCTAGTAGTACCAAATCCGGAGTGGTGTGGCAAAATACAGGTCATTGGATGAGATTACTAAGTCAATGTTAAAATTTTTGTAATCTCGTCCAATGGCTTGTATTTTGCCACATCACCCCGGGTACCAAACCCAAGGGGCACCATAGCAAGCACCATATTTTATAATTTTTTTATAAAATTTTATGATTTCTTTCATAAAGTTTATAATTTTTTCATAGAGCTCATAAAATTTGTGTGTTACAAAGTTCATTATTCATGTAACAAATTTATGTGAAAATTTGCATTTCATTACTTATATTATTATTAAAAAATCATAAATTTAGATAAAATTAGGTTACAAGTTTTACATTTTTTTTTCTTGAAATTGTGCCTAAGCAAACCTCTGGTGATATACGTGGATTCACTGTCCTTTGTTCTGATCATTTTTCCAAGCAATGATAGTTTAGAATATGATTCGGAACGCACCATACGTATCCATGGAGGTATAGTAAAATTCCGGTAAACAAGTTTACTATGTCAATGTCAATAGGATTTTCAAAAAGAAGAAGAAGAAGGTTTTACACCATTTACAATACAGTTGTTTGATTTATTTATTTATTTATTTCCATTTTGATGAAAGAGTAATTTTATTCTCACTCATTCCCTATAATTCGTTCAACAGTCAAAATATTAAATCGTTTTTCATGCTTTAAAATTTATGGTGCCAAATTTTGACATAAAAAAAATTAAGGATGTTAAATAGATAAAATTTGACTGATCCATCTGATTCACAATTTTAATGAATCTAAACTTTTACTCTTTATTTGACACACTTAAAATTAGAATTCATTTTAAAATGAAATAAATTCTATTAAAAAATTATATTTGGGTTCAAATTTTTTAAATTTTATTTTATTTTTAAAATTTATTTTATTTACATTATTATCATTTTGAAATCTCATGAAATTAGATAAGATTTGAGCTCTGTTATGTGCAAATAATTGATAAATTAATTAATAATTAATAAATTAACTGATAACTAATAGTTAATAATTTCATAAAATTAGTTGTTGAACTAGTTGAAATTATAAAATGATATAAAAGAATATATTAATAAAAATAGATATATAATTAAAATAATTTATATTTATCTAAAAATTAAATTATATTAAAATAATTAAAAAGTTTAAAATAAAAATATAATATTTAATATTTAATATTTAATTAATTATATTTTATGAATTTATATATTTATTTACTTATGTAATTTTTATTTATTATTTATTATAAAATTATAATTGCTTTAAATATAATTTATTATATTTTATGATATTATTCATTTATATATATTAATATATTTATAATTTAAAATTAGGATATAATTATATTAAAATTAAATTAATTATATTTTATAAAAATTATTTAGATTTATATTACAAAGAGTATGGGTTATAAATTAATAAAAAGAATAAGGATATATTTGAAAAGAATTTAAAGAAATAGTAGCTTATAAGATATAAGTTACTTTAGATAACTTATTAAATTAGAATTTATAAGTTGTTTTAGGTAGTTTATAAACTAGTGTGAGAAATAGTTTTATAGATTAACTTATAACTTATTAATACTTATTAATTAGGTCAAGGTAAATAAGTTATAAGTTAACTTATTTGTTACATAAATGAAGCCTTGGTAGGATTTTATTTTATTTTAAATGCAATATTTTTATTAGATAGTTTTACTCTTAATTTTTTAAGTTATTAATATTTATCTTTCTTTTTGGATTTCTTTCTCTTACTTTTAAGGATAATATTATAAATATAAATATTTAAAAATAATTTTATAAATTTTAATAAAATTTCAAACAAAAAAATTAAGGAGAATATTGTAAATATAGATATTTGAAATGAATTCTATAAGTTTTAATAAAGTTTCAAATAAAAAATTTATTTCAAAGTGAAATGAAATTATATTTTATAAAATGTAATTATAATTTATATAATTACATTTTATATAATCTCATGAAATTGGATAAGATTTGGTAGGAATTTATTTCATTTCAAATGTAATATTTTCATTGGATAGTTTTACTCTTAATTTTTTAATTATTAATCGTTATCTTTCTTTTTGAATTTTTTCTTTTTCACTTTTAAGGATAATATTGTAAATATAAATATTTGAAATTAATTCTATAAATTTTAATAAAGTTCCAAACAAAAAAATTAAGGATAATATTTGACATGAATTCTACAAATTTTAATAAAGTTCCAAACAAAAAAGTTCATCTCAAAGTGAAATAAAATTATATTTTATATAATTTATCTCAAACAAAAGAATTCATTTAAAAATGAAATGAAATCATTTTTATTAAAATAAAATAAAATAAATTTTATTTTTTAGTGTGTCAAACAAAATTCATTTCTTTTTCACGAACAATATAAATTTGTTCGGATGGACTGAAATTAGAATGAATTAGATAAATATGAATCAATTTGGAGCTTTATAATTAAAGTTCATAAATTTATGAAAGCAACCAGATACGAACAAAATTTGATCTCTTTTCTTTTTTTCCAGTTGATAATACAAATCAAACCGGTCCTCACCCAACTCAATCTCCTCGTTTTACATGTTTCTTAATGTGAAAGAAAGTTGTAAAAAAATAATGATTGGATTAACATTTTCCTTTATCCCCTAGACAAAATATTAGATGTGAAATGTCATTCTGGCACCGAAATATACACACCCACAAGCTGAAATGAATACTTCCCATCTCACTTCGTTATCCCCATTCCTAGAAGTAAGTTAGATTTGTCAGAATTATACTTGCACAACCAATGGCGAGTGGCTCACAACGATACAAGTGTGGTGGGTACACTAATGTAGAGATTGCAACCGCAGCAAGTAGTCTGATTAAGGAGAAAAGTTAGATGAAGTTATGTAGATATTTGCTGTGAAATTATTAAGTATAATTTTATGTGTATTTCATTCTCAATTAATTGAATAATTAAATAATAATTATATTTGTTGAGTTATAATTATTATTGATGAGCTAGAAAATCAATATATATGTAAAATTTTGATTAGAAACTTCACAACTGGAACTTCACTTCATTTTTTTTAAAAGTTAAATACCGTTAAAATATTAAATGTGGGAAATCCAGAAATAGTTGTGAGAATACAAAAGGATGGAAAGGAACAGAGCTGCATCGACTGTTATCGGGCTGTGAATAGTGTTATCTTATTGGGCATCTTGAAAATACCCTTTTGAACACTTTGAAGAAATGATCCATGGGAGATTGTGGGCCTCTCTTCAGTTTAGCAAATCCTCTTATGAGCTTGGACTCTATTTCCAAAGGGAAAAAGCTACGGCATGTTTCCTGGCCCGGTATTTTAGTATGAAAATGAAGCCCATTTTAAACTATTTTTTTTTTTCAATGGATATCAGGTATTGCCTTTAATTGAAAGATTTTAAAAGATTCAAAACGAAATTAAAAAAAAAAAACTATTATGTTTTTCCTTCACACATAGTTTCTGTTAAGCATATTGACTTGCTCAATACTTAATAAGTTACAACCTATTTTTTAAAAATATTTTGATATAATAAAAATTAATAAATTAAAATTTCTTATTTAATAAATTTTGTAAAATAATTCATAATTTATAAATTAATAGCTTTTTAGAAATTTTTTAAATTTACCTCTCTTCTTTTAATCAAATGACATTCAATATCCTAATTTATGTAAATAAATATTTAATATATACTTATTAATTTAATGTAGATAAATAAAAAAATAAGTAAAAAATATGTAATATCATAAATATGATTAATTAAATTCTAGATAATTATATCTTTAATTATTTTGATTATATTAATATACCTTGATTTCAAAATAAATAATAAATTAATTTACTTTATATATTTGTTTATATTAACATGTTACTTTATACTTTTTGATTAATTCAATTTATTTTACAAAATATTTTTAATTCAATCAACTAATTTATCAATTATTAACTAATTTATCAACTAATTAAATTAAATAGAGCTATCATGAAATAGGTTCTTCTCACTTTAACAAATTCCTACCATCACCATCATTACTAGCACTACACTACAATCACCCGAAAGAAAATTACAAATAATAATGCAATATTATTTCGTGATTGATGAATCAAACAAAATAAAAAGGAGGATTGCAAACAGTGTCATTCTAACAATTAGAAAAAATAATAAATCTCCTTCCCTTATTCTCTTTTATTTGGTTCAATTCACAGAAACGCCACCCATGTTGAGACGTGTTATTGACAAAAATTCCCAAGCTAGTTAGACCTGTACTTCATTATCTTTTGGCTAACCGTAGAACGTTTTCGTACATTTTGGTAATTTAGGGAGAAAATTATGCGAGAAGGATTTAAAAAATTTCAACATCAAAGATTTTGAAGGGAAACAAAGGCTTAATGAACATTTAAAGCAGATGTAAGGTGCAACCCCCGCAAACCTGAATGAAAATCAATCTTTTTCTGACATAATGATCCAACTAGAAGAGCTAATGATCTGAAATGTTGTATCCCATCGAATGATAATTCATCTACCAGAGTGTGGCTAATTTAATGGGAAAAATGCCCGTACTTTCCTGCACAGGCTATTTAAAAAAATAATAATAACAAAATGGGACAGATATCACATCAACAAAAATAGCCACAGCAGAAATAATACTTTAATTGCGCTTGTATCACATCTGAATACGGACACTCCTTGCCTCAATATGACCTTTCGCTTTTGCTCCCTCTGCCTTTGTAGGAACCACTAGAGAAAAAATAGCCTTTTTTGGCATAACTTACCAAAGGACCTTAATAAATTGTGCAGCCGTCTGGCAGTCTGGATTAACGAGCAAGCAGATTTGTTTCATCTTCAGGTTAAAGGCCTGGAAGCCTGCTCCGGCAAAATAGTTACGAGGACTTGTTGTGTTCTGTCGACTACTCAGAAGATCTGCTAGCAAGACAAACTAACCATTTATAAAGTGCAACTTTAACAATCAAATCATCAACTTGAAAATCTGAGACTAATCATTAGCTTCAGTAAAACAAGTTTCAAATTTCACAATATCATTCATACTATATAGTAAAGAAATCTTGCATAGGACCTAACAACCAACTTGTGTGTTGTTGGTTAACAAGTTAATCAATGCGAAGTAATTATCTAAAATATGTGGGTAAGTAGATCATAAATGATTAATTTTTCTCAACAATTAATTAGAAGGACACCAACAAACAAGGGACTTCTGAAACGTGAAAAAAGATGCAGTCAACAGGATTCCATGACTAGACTACAATCTCAAACATGACAAATTATTGGCATATTGCATCAATCATAAATTATAGGAAACCAGATGCATAAGCCATATTCAGTCATACAACCATGACAATATGGATAGAAGATAGCATACAATAGTGAAGTTGAGAGGTTTAACTTTTAAGATAGAAAAATATGAGCTGCTAAAATTAGACAAGATACATAGTCACCTGTTGTTCTGTTTTCTTGACGCTATCCATGTGACAGGTGAAATGCCATCAAGCTGGCTAACATTGTTAACTTGTATTCTCTTGGCATCTTGGACCATGTTGTTAGGTGTTGTACATGTGTATTGCTCTAAATGCCCCTTCAAATTGTTTCGAACATCTGACAGTGGGTTCACAAATGATCCACCCCTATGGTGTTGAAATCTTCTGCTGCTTGTGGTGAACATTTCCATATTAGCATCTTTATCAGTTGCATGAGGCACAGATTTTGGAAATGCTATGCTTCCTGAAGACAGCCTTGACGTAGAATACTGCCCCTCTGCCCTCTTCCAGATTTTTGAACTCAAGAATCCAGCACCAGGTAGTCTGCAACATGCATCGTCTGCTGAATTGGGAAACCAGCCACTTGATGCTGCTAAGTCATGCGATATTTCATCCAAAGCCATCTCTAAACCATGCACACGTATCTCCAAAGAATTCAACCCACTTCGGGAGCTTTCAGTAAATCTCTATATTCAGGTAAAGTTGAAGTAATATTAGCGTTACATAGGGAAAAAAATGAATGTAAATGTACTTCTAACAGTAAGGCCCTGAGAAAAGGCTACTAGGGACTACAACTACAGAGAATAAGTTAACTATTATGTGGTAGAAACGCAGGCATCATCCCCACATGCTCGAAGACACACGGGGCAAAAAATATTATTTAAAGGAAAGGAATACTACAGCAGACCAAGCAGATCGGGACATGATTAATGAGAATAGAATGGCTCTGCCAATTCGAGGGGAAGATAAGAGATGAGTGAGATGTTACACATCTTCCCCTCTTTAAGCAAGGCCATACTCTCCCATCATTTTCCTTTTCTATTTTTTGCCCAAAGGATCGAGGGAGCAGGCCATCAACGTGCTAGCAGTACCAAAGATCTTCCATCTTTTTATTGGTGACAAAATGACATCCTTTTGCTCTTTCGAATGAAATAATGACCTGATATTATTGGACCAACCACTTTGACATATCTCCCGTAGTTGACGGTTAGAAAGACAAATGCTAACCTAGCCTTAAAGGCTATACTTAAGATTCAGTCTTCAGGGTTATATTTAAAATTCAGTGGACACCCCCGTTTATTGTTAATTTCAATTTCAAAGAGAACTTTATGAGTAGTATTAATTAATAATTTGACTTTTAAATACATTATAAATATATTATGATTATTTTCAATTAATATTGTTTTATATGATTCTTTGAAAATTGAAATTGAAATTAATGATAAATTAAAAATACTCACTAATTCTTAAACATAGCCCTAAAAACTACGGTTAGCAGAATCCTATACTTTACAACAAAAAGCAGAAAGGAAGTATTGTCAAGGGAAGGCAATAAGTTAGCCACACGAAGGAAAAGGGTACCGGAGAATCTGTTGATGAAAAGAATGTGCCAATTATGAAGTTATTTATCTACTCACATATTAGTTCAGTAGGTCAAATTATTCCAAATCAAATAGTAAAAGCACATTTAGGCCCAACAGTACCAAAATAAAGAAGGAAACCAAGAGGTAAGAGGAAAAGTAGTACGAATTATGACAGGGTGTAAAACAATAACGCTAGTGAAGGATTTTCACAAGCATAATAAATCAAAACAGATAAGACTAGTGTGATAAATCAAAACTGACAGGACTCGTGTTAGTGGTCCAAATAGAAAAATCAAAATGCGTTATTGGAACATATTTTAATATACTATTCATAGAGAGACGGTATATCAACCCGCATTAATGTACCTGCAGAAGCTCTAACAGATTTGATTGCTGGTTTTCAATTTGAATTAGTTGTTCACGGATCAATGACAGATCCTCAAAATCTTCGGGGTTCTCACATTCTTCATTAATATTGTTGACCATAGCATCCAACTCCAGATTGTCGTCATCAGTAAAATGGAACCACACGAGACCCAGATCTAAGAGCACCAAATTTATGCACTTTATCATCACAACTCTTGCGGAAAAGGGCACACTTCATGTCTGTCCTTGAATTTCTACAATTCCGATTCTCCCTTGGTTTATAAGTTTCAACATCACACTCTTTGACATCATCTTCGCCAGCCACGTTCAAAGGGGATGGCTTTGATTCCATAGTTTCAAGTTGCCTATCAGAAAATTCCCTGGGGTCCTTCTCACGTGATACTGCCGTGCCTGACTTTTTGTCATTACTCTTGAGATGGCTCTCTCTTCTGGTAGTGGCAAAACACGAAACTGTAGGTGGAGGGGACCTGCTCGTGGGGATTATTTTCTTTGGTTGGGAATATTTGAAGCCAACATCAGCTGAAGTTTCAATGGCACACTGACCTTCACCATTATCTGGACCAAAGAGAGAAGCCAAAACCATAATTAATGCATAAGGTTACTTTACAAATAGTTGTTAAGCTCCCATGGCATTAATATGAGAATAGAAATAAGAATGTAGAGGACAAAGAACTTGTATTCAAACTCTAAGACAAGGCCAATAATGGGTCAATGACAACAGTTTTTTATTTAAATCAAACTTCCTGGCTCGTTTTTTTCCAAATTGGAATTGACAGATTTCAGACAGTAAAAATATCTTCATCATTTAAGTTTTGGAAGCCAATGTCCGCTACGAAGATTCGCATGGGCAGAAAAGGGTGCGATAGTTTATCAGGTCAACTTTCCATATTTCTCATGGAAAAAGATCATTCTTTCAAAGGTAAAATATGCCTGTAGGGTTAAACACAGCAGCAATGCATATCTTACGAAATATGGTGCATTTCGATTTATCAGGAGAAACATCCTCAGATGAATCAACGAGTTCCTCCCACATCTCCAAGGCCCGATTCATAGTCTCCCGAACTACCTTGACCTGTAACAACAGTCTTATCTTGATCAAGACAGTTGAAATAATCCCAAACGAACAGCAAAGAGTAACCCAACCGAATGTTAAAGGTTAAAAAATTCATAGAGGAACTAACGAAAAGAAAGCTGACTAGAAATTGAATATCTCCTCTTTATTTTAATTCCATATCTTCAAAAGTGTGGCCAATCAACATCTCAGTATAGGTATCAATGCAATATTCAAAGTTTTGTTATTCTTAATTAATGAGAAAACTGAACTTCTATACCTTATCAAACCTACGGTTTTGCAACGAATCCAAGCACAGCCCTGTATACGGGGCTACCAAATCTTTCTCCACTAAGGCCAACTTAGCCAACGCCTCCGCTGCTGCTTTTCTCACCGTCCAATCCTCACTAGTCAAAAACTCAACAAGAGAAGGCACCAACCAATTCAAAACTCCCCCACTCGATGCGCCACCAACACCAACAATGCTTCCGATCAGCCCCAAAACCGCTGACCTCGCCTTACACACCTCATTCTTTGCCAACTTCCCCAAACGCGGCAAAGTACTCTTTCTCAATGATTCCACATCCGGCTCGGGAGCCGACTCAATCGCCGCCGCAAGACACAGAGCCGCGCCGATCTGAGAGTTACCATCCTGCCCCTGCGTTAGGGCCTCCATCAACGGCTTCAGAAATACCGAGAATGGCGGTCTCGTAATCCGCGACGACATTGCTGTTACAGCATCAACGCAAGCCGATCGGACGGCAGAGTCAGGGTCGCGAATCCGGCGAAGGACGGTAGAAATCATCTTGGAAAGAAAAGGAGCAAGGGAATCACCATGAGAATGCGAGAGAACAGTCAAAAGACGAACACATTGCTTCCGAACCGGTGATTTAGAAGAAGAGTCCGTGTTGTGAATGCAGCTGAGGAACGGCGAGAAGGAGTCCTGTTTCAAGCTGCGGGCAATTGCCTCGAGCTCGGCAGCTGCGATGGCAAGGGTGTCACGGTCAGAGAGTTTGTTGAGGTTGGCGATGACTCGGTGCTTGAGATTGTGAGTTGACTCGGTAGTGGGGGTGGAAGCTGGTTGAGGTGGACTCAGCGAGTAGCGTCTGGAGGGAAACGACATTGTGGCAGCTGGTTTCAGAGGGTCAGTGGTTCGGCATTGGGGGACCGAAACGGGATGGAGAACCGTTGATAATGGCGGTGGAGAAGTAGGCGATGAAATGTTTTCAGGTGACGATGAGAAATTTTGGCGGCAGAGTTAGGAGAGAGTGTCAGCTTGCGTGATGAAGATTTTTCAATGGATTTTAAATATGGAAGAATAAGTTGCTAGCGAATCACACGAATTCTGAATTTTGAATTTTATTTCGAGCATTAATTAATTTCCTTCTATTTTCAAATTTCTAGAATATAACTTTGCCGTCTGGCTTTCAAATTGCATTTTTTTAACAAGATGTGTATAAGAATATAAGTCCAAAACATTTTAAAAATAAATCTATAAAAATTCGTTTATGTGCGAAAAGGATATGTTAGACTCTAATACTAGCGCTACGGGACTAAATATAATATGTAACCCTTTATCTATTCATGAGAATGATGATTATTATCTTTCAAAAATTATAATTAATGTTTACTTGTAATAAAAATATAAATAGTAAAAAATAAATATAATAAAAATATAATATATATTTAATATTATTAAGATCAATTCATTTTAATATTTTTTATTTATTTTAATATTATAAGTATAACAAATAATTATAATAAATATTATGAATTAATTATATTAATTTAAAATTTATTCCTTCCATTCCTTTTTATTTATCGCATTTTAAAAAAAATTATTTCTTTTTATTTGTCATTTTAAAATTTTAATAAAATATTAAATATTATTTTCTCAAATCTACTATTCTTTTTTATTAATAAATATTTTATTATTTTATATTATTAATTAACTTATATTTATTCTTTTACATTTCTCTCTCTATATTCAACTATTTTAAATTGTATATATAAAGGATAATTTTGTAAATCTTACTAAAAATAAATAAATAAAACTATTTTTTTAATATGTCTAAAATTAATTAATTACAACAGATAAATAAAAATAGAGGAAGTAAAAAACACCATAATCATAATGTTTATAAATAAAAGATTAACTATTATATTTACAGTTTTATTTTACTATAATTCTAGACTCTAATACTACGAGTCCGGTATTATTATACTACGGCTAATTTGTGATGCAACAAGTTATCCATCTTTTGAAATTTTTTGTTAATAAAAAAACAATAAAATTGATTTCTGAGATAATATATACAGTGATTTTATTTTATTTTTTTAATCTAAAGCAAGAAACACCAGCCAACCAACATTCACAGAACCTACACTACCTTTACAAATAACGTATCTGGCAAATATAACAGAAGAATTGTCCTCGCATGACGAGGATTTAACGCCCTTTGGGGACATTTGATAAAATTGTAACAGTCATTTTATTTTTTCTCTCCGCATACAGATTCCATAGAATTGGAATAAATTGATTTAGATATAGTTAATAATGAATTTATTATTTACTCTAAAATGAATCATTAGGTGGACTGCGTAATCCTCCTCACAATCTGGGACAAACTAGTTGTATTCAATTTGTGAATAAAAAAATTGTTGTAAAATTCTTAATTTTTGCATGAAATGAATAACATACTCTTTAAGTTTATAAATTGATTTAGACACTCCAATTTTCTTACAAAAGTAATTTTTTGTAAGAAAATTGGAGTGAGTCTTAATTATATTTAACCTCCTTCGATAAACAAAATTAATTATTAAATCTTATAATTTTTCATATTTTAAAAATTAAAATATTATATTTTTAATATATGTAAATTTTATAAAATTAATAAATAAATAATAAAATTAATAATTAAATTTTATTTATTAAATAAAATTAATAATAATTGTGATATTTGGAGCATTTAAAAATTTTGCATCTTCTCGCCAGGAGTCACATGCAAAAGACGCCGCTTATGAGTGAAGAACTGTTGAATAAGTAAAAGATCCATCCCAAGTTACATGGCTTTTGTTAGGCGGATCCCCTTGTACAGGTACTCACGGTATAATTTATGTTCAAATAATTTATTACATTAAAATTTAAAATTTCTTTTCCATTATTCTCACACATCCATTTAACTCACATTCTTTACGGATTATTGATATTCGAAAGAAATTTTTTCAGAAAATATGAATCAAATATAAAAAACAAGCCGTTAAAATGTTATAGATATTATAGGTAAAAAACAATCAAAAGCAACACAAATCAAACTACTTTCAATTGTTTTAAAATCGATCAATATTATTAATTATCAATTTTAATCAATTAAAGTATAATTAATTTGATTTGATTCGACTCATTTTGAAAAATTTATTTATTTTCAATTCAAATCACAATCTTTTATATTTAAATAGTATATTTTCTAAATTTTTATAATCTAAAGCATAATATAAATAAGTATACATAATCCTACTCATTCACAATAATTTTATTTTATTAGCTTTATACTAATCCAGTGGGTAATGATTCAAGACTTTCAACTGCGTAATAATAAATTTAATTCTAATTGTCCATATGTTCACTTACTAAGAGAATTATTTTTCATTTTCATCTTTTCATCTTAATGCTTAATGCAAAGTCATGCAGGTAATTTATATCATTTTCATACCATTTCTTTTTTATTAACACATCAGTGCAAATAACTTCTACCACTAGCCATTTTAATAATATTTTTCTTTCATATTATTTGACTTTTATAATATTTAAAATTAAAATAATATGATTTAATATTTAATATAAACCGATTAAAATCAAATCTTGATAATGTATTTATTTAATGAAATAATTAATATAACTTAATTAATAAGATATTTAAGAAAATTAACTATATTAATTTAGTGTCACTTTTTTAATAAAATCACTCAAACTAAACTATTTAATCGGGCTAGTAACGGACCGACGTTAATGATGGTCATCATTAGTTATCAGAAAATTGCCCCATGATGAACTCACATGTGCTCTGCAAGCAGTGGCGTAGTTACAGTAAAATGATTGATAGATTTAAACTAAATTTTATTGAAAATTTATATAACAATTTCTTAAATTTTAAGAGAGTTAATTATGAAAATTTTAAAATAATAAAAGAATAGCAGAAAAAAATTCTTAGATTTTTTTAAAAGTTGAGGTGGCTTTAAAATGTAGCTTCACCCCTGTTTCTGCAAGACCATCTGATCCAAAGGACTTCAGAATTAAGGACATGAGGGAAAGAAGAAGCATTTGTCTTTCTCTCACCGAAATATGATATTTGATATGTTTTTATAAGGAGGGGTGTCGATATATCAATTCTCTCGATGTATTATTGATTTGAATTATTAAATTTTGTTTATTTTATATAATATTAATTAGAAGAATAAAATTTAATAACCTAAGCCACTAATGCATCTTAATTATTATCTTTTTATAATAAGATATTTGATATTGTGAGATTTTTAGAAAAAATACTATGGTAATATTTACTGGGCGCGTTAAACCAAAAAAATAAGTGTCTTACGGTATAACCTTGGCTGATACATATATGTTATATTGACTTCCAAATAATCTTTTGAATTTATTAAAAAAATAAATTTAAGCCTGGTTTGTCTTTTCCCCCACATTTTCTAAGATATATTAATCAGGTAGCCAACGTAGCTGAAAATCATTGGATTATGACTTAGCAAGCTCTTGCTCAATTTCCAATATAATTCGAACGGAATAAAGATTATAGGTTACTTACAATAAAATTTATACACAATAAATTTCTTTAAATAAAAAATAATTTTAGGATCCAACTTAAAATTTTTTCCCAGACTTAAAATATTTTGAAATTCAACTCCTATTGCCTCAATCAATTATTGATTGTATTCATCATTTCAATAATTATATTCATCCACGTCAACCTCCTGTTTGCACAGTATAATTTGCAAGAATAAATATATAAATTTATTTGGGAAAGGCTAGATGTGAAAGGGATGCACGCGAAAGATATAATAAGATGGAAAATATTTTGCTTACGTCCTCAAGCATCAACTTGGCAGTCTCACGTCACGTGACTCTTCAAAATAGATTATTCACTTTTAATTGTACTCGAATTTTATCTTGTGAAAGCAAACAACTAGATTGGAAACAGGCCATGGAGTTTATTCTAGAAAAATATTGACTTCGCATAATCACAGCTTGTTTATGTTTCATTATTCCTCTATCCTGGCTCTACTTTGTACATAAGTAATTGACAACCAATTAATTGATGGCTGCTAAAAATTTATAATTGATATAATACACTTATTAGAATAAAATGTTTTATGAAAAATAATTAATTGACTATGATAAATTTATAAACATAATTTTATAGGGAATGCTTAATGGGTAAATAAGTTAAGGCAGTTTAAAATTAAATATAATTAAATATAAATATGTGAATATGAATAAAGTTTTAAAAATTTATTTTTTATTTTGCTCCTAAGGCTTTATACCCATAATATTTCCCCATTTTAGCATACCCGTCCAATACCCTCCAAAGCACCTCACTTTTTCTTCTACCTCCTTGTCCCCTTCTTCCGTTACAAGAAGGATTATCAATCTTCTCCTAACTCTTCATCTTTATATCAATCTAAGTAAGGCAACGAATCACCTTTTTCAATCATTATGATATAAAATAAATTTTATAGACTAATACATTTTACTATATATTTAAATTAAATAATAATTTAATATTATTAATATAATAATAATATCTAGACTTTATATTATAATATAATTCTAAAGTGTGTGTATATATCCTAATTTTAGATTAATTGTGATAGGTCAATTAATCCTAATTAAATTTTAATTAGAGTTTCGATCCCTACCCACCTCCTTCTAAGGTGAGTTGCAGTTTTTCATCATATTGTAATTTATTTTTCACAATTTTCTCTGAGACTCACTTGAGGATATGTGGGCAGTAATCCAGCCAATTTCTTAATCCGATATCATGGATGCAGCAGGAGGGTCAAGTAATTCGAAAATTCTCTATTTTAATTTGTGCAATTCTTATACTCCTTTTTATGAATTTATGATTGTACGAGTATTAAAATATTTTACGGATTATAAAATTTTAACAATTGGTATCAGAGCCTAAATCCATATTAATGAGTCAAATTGTACAAATTATATTTTAATATTTTATTTTACCTAGTATGAATTCTTTCTATGCTTTAACCATAATAAATCTGAAAATAATTATGGCAATATTATTTTTTTTATTGTTTCTTTTTTTTTCTTTTAATCAGAATGTTGTTCATCTAATTTGAGGCTAAATTTTGACAATTTTTTGCTAAATTTGTTTCAAAGATATGAAGTGATTATTATACTATGTCCATATATATATATTTCAAAATTTGTAACATCTGTTTAATTTTGAATTGCGTGCAAATTTTAGAATTCTAAGATATGTAATTGTGATAAATTTGTGGTTCTCTATGTATATGTGATTGACTTTTCTTTGTGGTTCTTTAAATAATTGGTTTCAGTTCACAATTTTGGTTTAAAATTTGATTTTGGTTCACGATTCTCTATATATTCTGGATATATATAATATATATATGGTTCTGGATATATCTCATATATATATATACTACAGTTAGTGATTTGTTATAAAAATTTGGTTCAACTTTTGTTTGCATTAAGTCTTTTGGCATTTGGTATATATTCTATTGATTTATATATTCATACCTAATTTTACAAATGTGTCTCTGACGTTTCATATATATAAGTACTTCTATGTTTTATGTTTTGCTCTGAGCTTGATCTTTGGTAATTTTTTTCAAAATTTTTGGAAACAAAATATTTTTTTAAATTTTTTGTTTTAATTTTTGAGTAATAATTTAATTGAATTTTGGCTTGAAATTTTTTCTATGTAATCTTTGTATAATTGTGTACTGTATAAAATTTTCTAGATGATTTATATATTGTATGCATATTTTCTTAATTTTGTCACTAATATGCAATTAATTATTTAATTTATACAAAGATTAAAATTGCACATATTATGCCTTTAAATTTTATGTGATCAAACTCACTTATCATGGGTTAATTACATAAAATTCTTGTAATGTTTTATTTAATGTACATATTCTATTGATTAAATTACAGTTATGGTAATTAAATTTTGGAATAATAAAAATTAGAAGAGTACTATACTAATGAAAATTATACCCTATCAGTATAATTCTATTAATATAATTTATAGGTAATAACATGAGTATTAGAATTATATGTTAATTTTTTAAAAATTTTAAATACCCTATCGATGTTAGGTTTTAAGAATTTAGCATGTAGTTCTTGTATTATATTATATTATTCAAACCCTATTGGTACTAAGTATCATAGCATTATACTATAAATAGTTGTATAATTATGAGGAAAATTTAAAGCATGACTATTATTCAAATATGCTATGTTGTTAATTTATGATTAATTTCATAAATTTTAATAATTTTTCTCAACTTAAGTTCCTATGCAACTAATCTCTGTGAAAATTTTAAATGGGACCAATCATGAGGACTGGGTAGAATTTTTGAAACTGTATCTAGCGATCTCCAATATTGATCTAGCTTTGTGTAAAGAGGAATCGAAAATTAATAAGGAGTCAACTCCTGCTCAAAGAGCACAATATGAAAAATGGACTCATTCCAATAGAGTCTGTTTGATAGTGATAAAGTGCACTATGGATAAGACTATTAGGCAAAGTATTCCTAATAGTCAGAAGGCGAAAGCATTCTTGGATTCAGTGGCTGAAAAATATTTTAAGTTTGATAAAGATAAAAAAGGATATTATCTATTTTTATTGGAGAAGACTATGTATAATAGAGTGAGTGGTGTTCAGGAGCATATAATGAAACTGGTACATTATTACAACCGATTGAAGAGTATGAATGTCAATTTAGGAGATAGTTACTTAATTTGGCGAGCTTTAGAGTCGCTTCCTCCTCAATTTGATATGCTGAAAATGTCTTACAATACTCAAAAAGGAGAATGGACCATTAATGAAATAGTTTCCATAGTGACTTAAGTAGAAGAGGATATAAAGAAAATAAAAATGTAAGTGGCGAATTTTATCTCTCATGGTTCAAGTTCTAGATAAGCAAATAGGCCCTTTCAGAAGGACAATAAGGGGTAATCTAATCATGAAAAGAAGAAGAATGATATGAGGGAGCAGCAATATAAACCTAAAAAAGTCATGTTCAAAGGAAATTGTAAATTCTATAAGAAGTATGGGCGCAAAAGGGCAAATTGCTTCAAATTTAAGAAATGGCTTGAAGAGAAGATAAAAGGTAACCCTCTAACTCTAGTTTGTTTTTATTGAAGTTCCTTCTAACACCTAGTGGCTGGATACTGGTGCCACTATCCATATCACTAATTGCTTGTAGGCGTTGAGAAATCTGAGGAGACTAAGTGAAGGTGAAACAACTTTAAGACTGAGAAATGAAGATAAAGTACAAGTTAAACACATAGGAGTCATTTCTTTATATTTATCCACTGGTTATATTTTAGAATTGAAAAATGTTATTTTTGTACCTTTTATGAGAAGGAACTTAATTTTTATAACTTGTTTAGACCAAGATGGATATTCATATTTATTTGGAAATAATAATTTTAAGTTATATTATGATTCTTATGTGGTTGGAACTAGTACTTTGAATAGTGATTTATATAAAATTAATTTGGATAATACTTTTGAAATTTTTATTAACACAATTGTTGGAAATAAGAGACTAATATTAAATGAAACATCTTCAATGCTTTAACATAGAAGATTAAGCCACATCGCCAAAAAAAGAATGGAACGATTAATAAAAGAAGGAGTTTTATCCAAACTTGACTTCTTAGATTTCAGTGTCTGTGTGGACTACATTAAAGGAAAACTAACGGTTAGAGTTAGAAAAGGAAAGAAGACCAAGAAAGAAAGTATTCTAGAATTGATCCATGCTAATGTGTGTGGGCTCATCTTGCCTAATGCAATGAGAGGCTTCAAGTATTTTATTACCTTCATAGATGACTATTCGAGATTTGGATGAGTGGAGCTTCTTTTTGAAAAGTCTGGAGCAATAGAAGCCTTTAAAAGGTTCAAAATGGTAACTGAACTAAAAATAGGAAAGCAAATCAAATGCGTTCATTCAGATAGAGGTGGTAAATTTTATGGCAGATATGATAAAATTGGAAGAAATCCTGGTCCTTTTGCAAAATTTTTACAAGAGTGTGAAATAGAAGTTAGTTACATTATACCTGGTATACCAGAGCAGAATGAAATTGCAAAGCGAAGGAATAGAACACTCATAGAGATGGTACGATGTATGCTAACTCATTCTACTTTACCAGAATTTTTATAAGGTGATACTCTAAGAACTGCTGCGTATGTGTTAAATCAAGTTCCAAGCAAATCTGTGGCAAAGACCCCATATGAGCTAATGTATAGTAAGAAGCCTAGCTTGAAACATTTTCATGTTTGGGGCTGTAAAGTTGAAGTTAGACCTTATAACCCACATACTAAGAAGCTTGAAGTAAGAACAATTAGTAGGTATTTCATTGGTTCTTGCATTATTTCAAGAGGAAGTAGGTTTTATTATCCATCTCATTCATCAAGAGTTATTGAGTCAGATCGTGATGTCTACTTTGAGGATGGCTCAAATACTGAAAGAAAGTCACTTCAGATCTCTCTAAGAGAAGAACAAAACAATGTCTCCTGAATAACTGATAAACAAAGTTTTGTTCCTCTAATAGTGGCTTTCGAAGAACCATCTCATATAGAACTGCAAATTGATCTAATCCAACCTATAATTGAACCAAACCAACTGGTGAATGAACCAAATAATATAATTAAGGAAGTTCCCCTGAGAAAATCACAAAGAACTCATCATCAGGCAATTTCAAATGATTATGTAGTTTATTTACAAGAACATGAGTTTGATATGAATGATAATTCTGATCCCATTAGCTTCTCAGAAGCTATTTCAAGTTCTAATTCATCAGAATGGATTCATGCCATGGAGAATGGAATAAATTCAAGGTACAAGAATAATGTATGGGATTTGGTAGAATTACCTACAGTATGTAAACCAGTTGGATGCAAATAAATTTTTAAGACCAAACGGACTGCTAAAGGTGAGATTGAAAGATACAAGTTAAGCCGAGCCGAACATCTATATGCTCAATCTTTAACTCAATAATATTAAATGAGCTCGAGCCTAAACTCATTAAGCTTGAAAAAGTTAAGTTCGAGTTCGAGTTCGAGTTTAATTCGAACACGAGCTTAATCGAACTTATTTGAGTTTAAACAAGCTTTAAATTTTTTACTCTAAATTTCTAATCAAACCCGAGTATTTGAGCTTAAACTCAAGCTTAAGTTATATTTGAGCTTAAATGAACCTAAACAAACTTATACGAACCTAAAAAAGCTTAGTGAATTTTTTAAATTTATATTATATATAATATACGAGCCTAAATGAGTTTAAAAGAGTTTAGTGAATTTTTTATATTTACATTATATATAATATAAAAAATAAAAATATATTTTATACTAAGCTCGTTTAGGCTTACGAACAATTCAAGTTGAGTAATAAAAAGCTCAAGGTTAGCTCGTTTAATAAATGAGCTAAACGAGTCGAGCTCATTTTAGCTTGACTCGTTAAAATTCGAGCTTAAATCGAGCTTTTTACGAATCAATCTCGAGATGCTCACAAGTAACTCAACTCGTTTGCACCTCTAAATACAAGGCCAGATTAGTTACTAAAGGTTACACACAAAAGGAAGGAATTGATTATAAATATACTTTCTTAATAGTCTCAACTAAAGACTCGTTTCGAGTTATAATGACCTTGATGGCTCATTTTGATCTTGAGTTACATCAAATGGATGTAAAGATTGTTTTCTTTAATGGTGACCTGTCAGAGACAGTCTACATAACACAACCAGATGGTTTCCTAGAGAATAGAAAAGAGCACTTAGTGTGTTAGTTGAATAAGTTAATATATGGCTTGAAACAAGCATCCAAGCAATGGTATCCCAAATTTCATGAGATTGTGTCCTCTCTTGGATTTAAAGAGAATGCAGTGGATTAGTGTATCTATTATATGATGAGTGTAGGCAGATTTATGATCCTTGTGTTGTATGTTGATGACATTCTCCTTACGAGTAATGATATGAATCTTTTGAACGAGACAAAAATGACATTGTCACATAATTTTGATATGAATGATCTTGGCAATATTTCTTTTGTGCTTGGCATAGAGATCAATTGTGACAAATCCTGGGGTTTGCTTAGTTTATCTCAAAGGGCATATATAGATAAAGTGCTTAAACGATTTAATATGACTTCATGCTCGCATAGTACT
Source organism: Sindora glabra (assembly GCA_020226215.1). Classification (NCBI taxonomy): domain Eukaryota; kingdom Viridiplantae; phylum Streptophyta; class Magnoliopsida; order Fabales; family Fabaceae; genus Sindora; species Sindora glabra. The sequence goes on from CM035225.1 coordinate 108,377,887, forward strand.
ACACCCATTTAAAAAGGTGAAATATTTTTCAAAACCCAATGTCCTCAAAATTATGATAAGAAATCTAGAATGAATATGGTCATATATGCTTCCGCTGTTGGTAGCTTGATGTATGCCCAGGTGTGTACACATCTAGATATTGCTTTTGTAATTAGTGTACTTGGAAGGTACCTAAGTAATCCTGGTCAAAGACACTGGATAGCAGTCAAGAAAATCACGAGGTACCTGCAGGGTACAAAGAATTATATGTTGACTTATAGAAGATCCAGTGATTTGATTTGTATAAACTATTTAAACTTTGACTTTGTCGATTATCCAGATGATAAGAAATTAACATTTGGATATATCTTTATGCTAGTAGGAGGAGCTGTATCATGGAAGAGTGTCAAACAATCTTTTATAGCAACCTCCACTATGAAAGTAGAGTATGTCGCTTACTATGAAGCCACTCGAGAGGCTATATGGTTAAAGAATTTTATCTCTGAATTTTGCTTCATTAAAAGCATTTCAAAACCTTTAACCATTTATTGTGATAATACTACTGCTGTTAGCTTATCTCAAAATAATAAAAGTTCTGCCCACACAAAGTACTTTGATGTGAAATATCAATTTATGAAAGAGAAGGCACGCAAGTATCTTATTCATATTGAATATATTTCGACAAATTATATTCTTGTAGGCCCATTAACCAAAGGCCTAATTGTAGGAATATTTAAAAGACATGTGTTGGATATGGGCCTTATTGAATCTTTTGATGTTTTAGGTTAGTGGGAGTACTTGTGTATTTTGAAACTAAAATTGTGTTAATCTTGAGATTTTATAATATTGCCATTTTATTATATTGAAAAGTGCACTTATTGTACTATTGTAATATAAGGAGACATTAAGACCTGTCTTAAACTACTGTAAAGAATCTTGGGCGGATGCACAAATCATTTTGTATATTTTAATTATGCACACATTTTATATTATTTAGTCTTTTAGAATGAGTATTTCATATATGTATATCTTTTCAATCTTATCAAATGATCATGTATGCATTTAATGAAATCTCATATTTGACCTGTGGTTGTAATGATATGAATTGTATTAATAACATTGTTTAAACATGGCCATATATTGTGATTCAAAATTATGTATTAAAATATGATTGTCCAAGTGGGAGATTATAAAATAAATTTTATGGACTAACATATTTTAATATATATTTGAATTAAATAATAATTTAATATCATTAATATAATAATAATACCTAGACTTTATATTAAAATATAATTCTAAAGTGTGTGCATACACCCTAATCTTAGATTAATTGTGATGGGCTAATTAATCCTAGTTAGGTTTTAATTAGGGTTTGGATCCCTACTCATTTCCTTATAAGGTAAGCTGCAGTCTTTCCTCACATTGTAATTTATTTTCTCACAATTCTCTCTGAGACTCACCTGAGGACGTGTAGGCAGTGATTCAGCCAATTTCTCAATCCGATATCATGGATGCAGTAGAGGGATCAGGTAATTTAAAAACTTTCTATTTTAATTTGTGCAATTCTTATACTCCTCTTTATGGATTTATGATTGTATGAGTATTAAAATATTTTATGGATTATAAAATTCTAACATATGAAACTTATTATCTTTTTTTTCTCTTTGGATTGTGGACGATTAAGGGTTTTTAACTCAAATAGAATTTTAGTTTCCAAACCTCAAATTCTTATTTGTCAATATTGAGGCATAAGCCAATTTTCATTTCTACTGCCCATTGCCTCCCCTAGCATTTGTAAGCAAATATTATATTCAAAGTTTTGTGATTTTGAATGATTTAACTTAGTTGAAGTGAGGTTTTCCTTTATATTTGAAAGATTTATGATAAATTCATGTAGGATAATGTTTGATATTAATTGCTTATTGAGTTTGATGTATATGTTATTGTTACCAATAATTCATAGTGGCTTGATTGAGTGAATTAACTTAAGAGATGAATTTTGGGTGAAATCCTCATAAATAAATGATGAAAAATTTGTTAAATTTGTAGATGTTTTTTAGACTATCAATTATAAGGACATGAGATTGTCTTTGCTTGCTAATAAATGATTATATAATTAATTATCCTAGTAGAAGTGTTCGTGTAATTAATTATTATAGGATGGGGTTGCCTTTATATGTCCATAATCAATTATACTCAAATTTTTTTAACTTTTGTCTATTTCAAGAACTTTGGAAGCTTTAACTTGTTTCATAGCTACAATATGTGTTAGATGATAAATGATTACGATGAATCCATGGAAAGAGGCATGGTGATATTCTAACTTCTAAAATTATGTTGTAGGTTAATATTGTAATGAATAAGCTTATTTGACATTTTTGTACTTGAAAATTGAGATGAGGCGAATTGATAACTTTTTATAGCTTATACATTAGATCCAATAAATACTTATAAAGGATAAGGATAACTACAAGGGACAAGGATAAGCTTGTAAGAAATAAGGATAAAGGGAATTATAAGGAGATTCACTTATTTTCTTTTTTATTCATTTTATTAGTTAATATTAAAATGGTATGGTTGAATTATGTAAATTGTGAAAGTGAAAACATTATGCTCTCAAGTGGATGTTATAATACTACTGATGAGTCCTTTTGATGCATTAAATATGCAGGCATGAATTAGGGTTAAAAGAGAGAAACCTAGTTAGCAAGGCCTTACTTATATTTGTTTTATTTCCTTTAGAATGTTTGTCCATTAAGTCCAAACTTATCCATATGTGTTTTAGATTGTAAATTCTTAAGATAACATGTCACTACTATTGCTACAGTAAGAATAAATCCTTTAGAATTCCTACTAGCTTGAAAATAAGCAATAAGTGGAGTTTTGCTTGAAATTAGATATGTATAATTTAAACCTTTCTTTAGTGAACCTTGATTTGTAAGAGATGATTGTTTAGGAAGATATTAAAAGTAGTAGAGATTTTGTTTAAAGATTCTAGTTAGAATGCCTTATTTTTGGAAAATGTTAGGAATTATAAATATGTCTAACTTTTCTTTTGTGTAGGAACTAATTATGTTGATTACCAATACTTCACAATAAATTTAAAACTAATTACTATCCAAAACCCCTTCTTTAAATTGTTTAATTATTGTTTATAGTTAGAACAAGTTACTAAGAATCATTAAACCAAATTCTATGCTAATTATGGCCTAAGGTGGGTTATGACATGATATAAACTAATTATTTGTGTCAAAAGTGTTTGATGTGAATAATTGTTAAAGAAATTGAAAATGCAAAATGATGTAAAAAGATATATTAATATAAATATAAATATATTAGATTAATCATCACTTCATTATCTATCTAATAATTTCAACTTTTTCAACTATACATTTTTTTTTGTGGACACGCGCCATTCACTTTTTAAATGTTTTCCCTTCATTTTCTGCCTACTCTTTTTTTTTATTCTACCCCTTAAAGATTACATTTATAACTTCTTTTAGACTACTTTTTAGAAAAGGGGAAAAATCTACATTTGGGCCTCATTTTAGACTATTCTTTTGAGACCTACTTTTGTTTAACAAAGAAAAATTATGATAAATAAATTTTTTTATGTCCATTTAAAATTCTTTTAGACATAATTTTATTAATAAATATAACATGATTTATTTTATTTTTATTATAAAAATATTTTAAATATTTTAAATATTTAATTAAATTTCTTAATTATATATATTTTAATTTTTATTACTTTTTAAATCATATACTATTTCTCTTTATTCTATTTGCTTCATTGCATTTTTTTAATGCCTAATCATGTTAATTATAATTCACACATTTATATCACTAAATAGTATAAATATATCACAGTAAATTTTATTTATATTATATTATAAAAATACTTTAAATATGTGAAATTTTCCCACACAATATCGTTGAAAATAAAAAATACAATATACTTTATTTTTACTATAAAGTCATTTTAAAAAGTTAAAAAATTTTTAAAGATAACTTCATTAATAAATAAAGTAGAATATATTACTAGGTGGTATAAATATAACATAATATATTTTATTTTTATTATAAAATATTTCAAGTAAGTTAAATATTTGATTTAATTGAATTGTTTGATTATATATTCTATTTTCAATTCTTATTAATTTAATATAAAAATATTAATTAAATTAATTATGTATTGTATTTTAAAAAAAATATTTTAAAACTTAAATGATTATTTATTTAAATTTTGAAAGTATTTCATTGATATCAATTTTTAAATGTTATATTTTAAATTAAATTTACATTAATTGAGGTTTGATAAAGGCTTTCTAATTCAAGTATTATTTCACTTTCTTTCATTTATTCTACGACACATGTTTTGTTTCTTTACTTTTTATTTATTTCATTATGTGTTTTCTCTTTCTATATTCACACATGTTGTCTGCAACTTAAATATTAATATTACTAAATAATATAAATATAATATTATATAATTTATTTTATTATAAAAACATTTCAAATGGATTAAAATCTTAATATTGAAAGGATTAATCGAGTTAATTAATTACATATCTTATTTTTTAGTAAAAATATTTGAAAACTTATATCCAATTTATTTATTTAAAATTTGTCAATATTTTTTATATCAAATTTTAAGTTTTATATTTCAAATTAAATATACTTCATTGATAATTTTCTTAAAAGCTTACATCTGATGCACCATTTCACTTTATTCAATAATAATGATTAATAAGTATTTAATATTGGTTAATTTGAAGTTTCTAATTTGTCTTTTTTCCTTTAAATTTGATTGGACAAGTTCTGTATGGCATTAATCAAAACTACCTAAGCTTTCACTCCCTTCTTTCAATTTCCTCGTATGCCTGCATTCTTTTTTTAAAAATTATTTCTATTTTCTAGCTCTCATTATTTTGCATCTCAACCTTATGTTTTCTTTTTATTTATCATATTGCTATATCAAAATCATTAATTTATTTTTAATTAATATAATTTTAAAAAATAATAAATTATACTTACCTCTCTAGATACTTAACTTAATTACATTCACTTTCATTCAACTTTTTAAAATACATACTCACCTATCTCATTTTTCAAAACTTGGAGATGTGAGTATGAATTTAAAATAGAAGAAAAAGAGGATAAGTGTATATGAAAAAATGATATTAGTGTATATGTTTTAAAAAGAGAAGAGACACGAGTGTAATTAGACTATATCTCAATTGAGGTAGGTGCAATTTATCCTAAAAATAAATCAAAATTTGTTATTTTAATAAAAATATTCTAAAATTAAGATTAGTAGAGTTGTATAATAGATGCATCAATCGTTAAATAGGCCAAGTTGGACCTATTTCTTAATGTAATTTTTACGGACTATAGGCTTTTTTTAATTTTTAATAATAAAAAATAAAAATTATTTGGAAATATCACATATTCATTCATAAATAAATTATAACATATTTTAAATATATATATATATATTCTTAGAAAATACTAAATATACAAAATATGAATTATAAAATACTTATAAAATAAAAATATCATTTATAAATTATTCATAACATAATCTTACATGACTAAAAATAAAATTAAAAGTATAATTTTATATAAATTGAGAATTTTAATCTACATAAAATCAAAAAAATGTAAATAAAAAAAATTCACAAACTAGTTCAACTTGTTTATAAGCTAATTTTTATAAGGCCTCTTTTTTTAGTCTTTTAAAGTCCAATAGTGAAGAAATCAGTCCATAAACTTTAACCTATTTCAATAGTTTTAAAGATTATATTTCTTTTTTTATTTTAGAATTTTTTTTTCATATATTAAAGTTCAAAGAAGTCAAATTTTTTAACTCAAGTAATATATAATATTATTTGAATGTTTTATTCTCTTCCATATCCTAAGTTTAATATAAGAACCTTGCATGTATATATATTTAGTAATTTGATTAGTCTTATCATTACTTCACAAAAAAACACTTCAAATGTATAAATTATTGGATAAATTGCATTCATCTCTTTTGAAAATTTGTGTAATTACACTTAAAAGTTCTCATATTTTCAAAGATATATAATAACTTTCCTTTTGTATTTATACTCACTTTCTTTTTGGCTTTGTTTTAAACATACGTATACCTTCATTGCTTTATGAAAATAAGGAAGTTTAGTATGTGTGTATTTGAAAATAAAAAGGTGTGATTGTAATTGGATTGAATTTTAAGGGAGATGGATATAATTCGTTCTATTTTTTAAGGCTTATGTGCAAAAAAGTTTGAAAACAAAGCTTGTGAGAGCAATTTTACTCTTTGTGTTGAACAGCTGATACATACCCTCCATTTCTTTTATTAGTATTATTATCATTAGGATTTTTGTTTTTTGAAACAAATATTTGTATTTAGTATGCCTATGATTATGACATTAACTTTCTTTTTAAATTTTTATTATATAACATGTTATATTTATAATACTCTTACATTTAAATACAAATGTAAATCATATTCAATTATATAATATAGTTACTTAAAATGTTCATGAGTAATTACTATGATTAAAATTTTTAATTACTTAAATTCTTATGAAGATAAAAAAATTTAGAAATTTCAATGAATTTGAATTTAATTTTTTCAATCAAATCTTTATAAGAACAATTTTTTAAGAGTAAATATTTTTTCTATTAAATGTGATTTAAGTGGTTTAAAATTATATTTATCTTTCATCATTTACAATTTTTTGCGAGACACTAGGTGACGGAACCATTTTATAGATTAGAATATTATCGAATTTCTCTCTTCTTAACACAAGTTATTCCCGAGATTTGAATTCTTATTCATTCACAAGTAAAATCCATTCAAGGTTAGCATCCTTTTTACTAAGCTAATATCTTATTGATCATTTTATATAATTTAAAAAAATAAAAATTCCTTAAACATATATATCAATAGTATATATTACCTGTCTACACATTGGGAGAAATCTTTTTAAATCAAACTCTTTTTTCAAGTATAATTAACAAATAGTAGATTAGAAGTAAAACAAGTTTTGAGAGTTTTAATTTTTTAGTATCTATTTACTCTCTATCATATTAGGTTGAAAGTTTTCATTTAGTTATGGATTTAAATTGTGGAGAACCTATGCAGAAGGTTATACTCAATGGTAAAGTTTAGTTCATTTTGTGTACTTTTATTAAATAAAAAATAATGTATATCTTGAAAATTTCTTATTTATAAATCTGAATATATATATATATATATATATATATATAAGTGCAAGATAATCACGGTAAATTAGATTCTATTATTTTTATAGCATTTGTATAATCCATTTAGAATTTATTTACATAAACAAACTTTAAATTTAAATAAAAGTCAATTTCCAACTTTTGCTTACTTTCTGGTCCATATTTATTTTATGATCAAATTATATTAATGCAATGAAATATTCAAAATAAAAATTTGATTGCCTAAAATTTGATAAATTATATTTATTTATGACACTACATGTTTAGTTATTTATTATTCAAAATATAATATAATAACCTAAAATTTAATTAATTATATTTTATAACATCATATAATCATTTCTTTATTTAATTTTTATTTATTTATATTAAATTAATGAGAATATATCGATTATTTATTTATATAATTAGAATATGTGTTGTTATTTAATTAAAAGAAGAGAGATGAATTTGAGAAGTTATTAGTTTATAAATTATAAGTTACTTTATAAAACTTATAAAATAAAATTTTATTTTTTTCAAAAAAAGTTTGCATACCAATCAACACGTCTTGAGTTTAAATTATAATTTATTACACGTCTTGAGTTTAAATTATAATTTATTGACTAAATTGATAAATTATAAATTAGGATACTAGTATACTCAATTTAGCTTTTTTAATTTGAAATAAGTTTTACATCTGGTGTAAGACATAAAAAAAATCTAAAATATGCATATCATATATTTAAACAAATTTTATAATCTTTCTATATTGTTCGCAGTTTTTTATTAAAAGTTATAATTTTGTATAAAAATGATAAAATTATACGTTATTTATTTATTTATTATCCACAAATCCTGTACACACAACTTTTATGATTTTGTCTCAATCCTTTATACCCAAGCATTTGAAAAAAAAAAGTCATATAAGTAACATTACCTCAATTTAATTATTGTATCATTAAAAAGGAATCTTCAAGTTTAGTGAGTCAACTCTCACATTGGATTCAAACTTGCAATTGGATACGAGGTTGGTCTCTGCAATCGTGCTAAATTTTGTTGTTAGCAGTTGTTTGAAGCCAAGTCTGGCTTTAAATCCTCCGAATTTTATAAAATATATCAAAATTTTCCTAGGTTTTAAAATTTTCTCCAAAAGTTTTATACATAGCCCCAAAAATTCAATGTATTATAATAAAAACATCTAATAAATTGTACCCTAATCTATATAAAAATTTGTGTTTAGTTTTGCTAGGGACTAATATATTTGATATTGCAAAGTTTTTTTAATCATTAGAGTGAGATGACAACTTATTCTAAATTTAGAGATTTCATGGAAATTGCCAATGGAACAAGGACATAAAAACATTTTTTTCCTATGGAGATAGGGATGGGAAAAGTTTACACCATTCTAAATATCGGGGATGGGGTGAAAATTATAATTTCCACATAAGGCTATGGTGGTCGGCCTTTGCCCTTATATTTAAAATAATATTAATTTATTTTTATTTTTTAATATGCAATACATTTTAAATAAAGACATCTAAGTATTTTCTAATTATATGCCTCTAAGTTTATTATATTTTTATATACATTAGATATTATAAATAATTATATGACGAATGAGTGTCTCAATATACAAAATTTAAACTGATTGTTAGTTATATATCTGAATTTAGAAATTTATTTATTCTATTCAATATTACTTACTTAGTAATTTATGTGAATTTGTAATACTTAATTTTAATTTTTTTTTATTTTTTCATTTTTATATAATTTCTTTCAAGTTATCCTTGAATTCTATTATTCCGTCAAGTATGAGGGTCAAACGAATTTGATCCAATAATAATGTATAAAATAATAGAAGATCGATATACTTTTATCCTATCTTATCATTGTCCTATTTATCATGTCCTTAGGATGTAAAAAGGAATGTGAAAAGACCATTAAAATAGTTAATTTAATAATATTGAATTATTACTTCAATCTAAATATTATGGATTCTACAATGAAAAAAATATTCTTATAATAATGTTCAATGAAAATTGTCAACATTTATTGCCGTTAATTCTTCTTTATCCTAGCAGGGGGGGGGGAATGCCCTAAATCTTTTGGCTGAAATAATGAGGAAAAGGGGGGCAAAAGATTAAAGATGGTGCCCCTAATTTAAGATTATTGCTAGAATGATGGAGAGCATGAAGAGAGTGACCGAAGATGCCCCCAAAATTAGTAGAAAGATAGGACACAAAATAAGTTGAAGAAGGCACGTGACCCATGCATTCGGTTTTGGTTGGACAAAGACACGGCAGTACTGTCACGTTCTTTTCAGAATGCAACGCCCTTGTTTGGATAAACGAAGCCAACCATAACCCATCTCCCGCTTCATATCATCACATTCTTGAGCAATATTCTCGTGTGCATTTTCATACCTTTTTTAGGTAAATAAATCCTTATTTAATAATTAGTTGATAGTTATAACAATTAACTGATTTAATTTACTATTAGTTGATGACTAATTGTGTTACCTAATTTGACCAGTTAATTGTATTAACTATTTAAGTAAGAATGTTTGGTAAAATCAATTGTTTATAATTAGTTATTTATATGTAAAATAATATATAAAAATATGAGTATATTTTATGAGTTATTTAATTTTTTTTATTTTAATAATATTTTAATAATTTTAATTTTATATATTATTTAATAAATTAAATTTTCTTATAAATAATATATTATTATAATTTATTATATATTAAATATTTTCTAAAATTAAATTAATGTAAGAAATTAATAATTTATTATATACTAAATAGTTTTCTTCTGATCCAAAGGCTACTATTCTGAAATATGTCCAAGAGATAAAAATGGTAAATTAGGTTTTCAACTGTTGGGATTGCAAAATCATTCTTCTACTATTAATCTTTGCTGGCGATCCCCAAACTCGTTTATAAGGCTAGGTGTGGTGGGATTTTAAGGGATGAAAGTGGCAATTGCGATTTTATCAGGAACATTGTAATGGAGATGATGCAGTTATTGCACGTATCATTGAGAGACAGAAGTAGGAAGGCATTAATGGATCGAGGCAAAAAAAAAAGGAAAATCTAAGTGCCTCTAAGGATTAAAGGATAAAACTAGAAATAAGGGTAGGTTGTTCAAACGCTTAGTTGATCAACGTTTTAATTTCAGTTGTTGAAAGGGCAATTAACTACCTAAATCAGTTGATTGTCAAACACAAAAAACAACTTATTTAATTGGTCTATTAACTAAATTTTAGTCCAATAATCAAAAGCCATTTGAAAAGTTGTTAAATAAATAATATTGTATGTGAGGGCTAAAGTTTGTAGATATGTGCTTTCTGAGCTCTCTACTTATATGAGATGTTTTTTTTCTTATCCAATCAACACATAATTTTTGTACATTAAATTAGTAAAATTTGAGAGAAATTAAAAAGAATTAGCTTAGAAATTAATTTTTTATTAGGTTAGGGTATCCAAATTGTGTACCCATTGTTGGATAAAGAACAACTTTTCATACTTATATTCTTTTTAAAAATACTTTAAATTAACTTTTTTAAAAATTATAAAATTCACAATCACGTGAACCTTACTATTTGTTAGGAAAAGTGCATGATATACTAAAAAAAATCATGTTTGTTTCACGAAAAAAAAGAAAATATTACAAATATCAAAAATAAATTTCAAAATTAAAATTTGAATCTTTTATATTTATTATATTAAATTTTACAGATTTGTTTCCCCATTCTATTTTTATTAAATCAATTTTAAATATTATTTTCAATGCATATATCATTATTTTATAAAAAAAATAGTTCTCACATTTGACAAGCACAATCGAATCTCCTAGTTAATCAATGATAAGTCATTGTTTATTGCATGAAAATTTTGATAAGCTTGAAAGCAAGGGAAAAAAAATGCACAAAAGTATCCTTTTTCTAAGAAAAAACACTGTTATTTTAACCAACTTATCAAATCTAAAAACAAAAGAGAAAAGAAAATTATTAATTAATAAACTAAGCCAACCCACTTTTGCTTTCTCGATTATGTCGTGTCCTGTGGCTTTCTCATATTCCACGCCGTGTATCTTACGTTCTTTCTCACGGTTAGTTGTTTATATTTTCCGTTTTTATTTATCTTTTTGGTCTTGCATCTCAGAGGCGGATTTTTGTAGGAGAAATTTTTTAATTTTATTTTTATATAAATATTATTAAATATATTACTTTTATTCAATAATTTATTTTTTTAGAAATAGTTGATTTCTTGCAGGAATAAATTGATTCCTATTAAATCAGATTATTAAATTGGAAAAATAATATATTTAATAATATTTCTATAAAAATAGTATTGAGTTTTGAATACTATGTACTAATTTTTTTTTTCTTTTGCAGGGATTGAAATGACCTATTATTTCTCTAAAATGTTTAAAATTATACATTAGTATTACACAATTATATGAATAATTTTTCATTTTTTTTAGCTCGAATCATTTACCCTTTAAATTCTTTTACTCTTCAACATTTAAAATTTGAGGTCAAGATTTGGGGCTACTTTAATCCACGTTCAAAGGTGGTATGGACCCAAAGACCATAGAAGACGAACAAGTTATGATAACATCGGCAATGATTTGGGCAAACAAGAGGAGATAGTAAGAGCAAGTGAAGTGTAAGTTGTAGGGTCTGATAAGTGTGTCTATAAAGTTTCACTGATTGGGCCATGCCATTGTTTTTCAAATGGGAAGCATATGTGCAGGGACTCATCTATTTTCACTTGTCCTTTGTTGGCTGAGGGCGTTCACATGGGAAGAACAAAATGAAGACCAAAACCATTCAACATTTTTAATCATCTTGTGTCTGATCCATGTGTGTTTTCCTTCTCAGGAGACACTTCCACATGCAGCCTGATTCTTGGGTCAATAACATTTCACAAAGGACAATCTTACTTTGAATTGCTCCCCAAATTCCTGTAGTTTTACCGATTTTCCATCCAAGTACATAGTTTTTAAAAAATCCCTAGGTAACTATTATAAAATTCCAAATAATAAAGGCAACGCCCGTTTTATCGCTTATCAGTTTATATAAGAAAATTTTATTTATTTCTATGTAAATATAGAGCCACTCTTATTATTTATAAGATACAATTTTAAATATCAAATTGATTCATTTTTAATCAATCCAATTCATAATTAATTTCACTCGTCTTAAGTTTAATTCAAATAACGGTATAATAATAATTGAGTTTAAATATATGATTCATATTCGAACGACACAGTAGTGTGATTCATTAATAATTTTTATGAAGTAGAATTATGCTTAAAGTATGATTTTCACTATTTTCTGATAAGGCATGCAGAGAAAATAATCTCATAACGTTTTAATCATGTGAGCACTCCCCACGAGTTATGCCTTAGATAATTATACATAGCCAGAAATTTATTTGTTTTGCTTCACCATTATTCGTATACTATTATCATACCTCCCTGAGGTACTGATTTAAATATTGGAATAAGTTTGACAAACTGCTTTTATTGTATACTACTAATGTTCTGTTCTTTATGGAGGTAACCCTAACCAATTGGATATTTCAAAAGGCATCACTGTATATCTTTTGCGATTAATAGAATAAAGCATAATATCATAGTAATAGGTATAAAATAACTTCTTACTCAACATAATGGATTTTAATTTTTATTACCTTTTCTACATATAATATTAATAATATCATGTAAATAGAACTTTTTTATATTAATATTTTAAATTTATAAACACAGATATATGCAATTATTTTAACGGAAGATTTTTTTTAAAAAAAAATTCCAAAGAATTTACAAGTAACTTTTTATTCAAATGCGCTGACAGAAGATTTCTTAGTTTTACATTGTCATGCAGAAAAATAAGTATTGATGCTGAGACGATATAACCATTTTATTAGAATTTGAATTCACTTTTCATACCTTACTTTGATTATTCTACTTAATATCATTGTATAATAGATGTAAACAAAAATTTTAAATAGCATTTGATTTGCAAAATCTTTCTCACGTTTTTAGGAATGTTTTAAGAGAATATAAAATTCTCATATTTAGTTTAAATTTTAGAAAAATATTTCTAAGAATGTTTTTAACCTAACATTCCCTCAAAATATTACTAGGGGTAATTATTATATTATAAGAATGTTTAATTGATATAAAAAAAACTATTTTCCCACCCCAACACTTACCACGATTAATTATTATCTACCACTACTTACCGCTAGTAATCACTGCACGCCACCACTATTATTATTAATCACTGTCAGCCACCACTTATTTTTAACGAATATTATTAGCCACCTCTTACTATCAATAACCACAGTTCATCATTACCCACCTCCAATGACTGTTAATTGCCATCCACCATCACTTATTGTTGATAATCATTATTAACTATTATCCATTACAGTTATCATTATTGGCCACCATTATCCACCACCAACCACCAACTGCCATCTATCATTAGCCACCATTCATTATCAGTGATCACCATTAATCGTTACTCATTCTCAATGATCACTGCTAGCTATTAGCTACCATCAATCACCACCTTCAACTACCACTCATTATCAATGATCATATTTTATTATTACTATCATCATCACCTATTGTTGATGATCATTATCGACTATCAGTCACTGCAGGTAATTACTCAATTTTTAATAAAAAATTTTATAATTAAATAATATTTTTTAAAATATTTAAAATAATTAAAATATAATATTATAACTTTCCTAAGAATATTTCTATGAACCAAATATGAGAATATCATATTCTCGCAAATTAAATTCCTAGAAATCATATTCCTAAAAATATTAAGGTTTTCAAGAATGTTTGAATCTATGAATGAAACACCAACTATACAGATTTCTTTGTATCTATTTCTAACAAAAAAGATGGAGAAACTAAATATATTTTATTAAGTGTGTGGATAAATGTTTACTAATGATTTTTTTTCTTTATTTTACATGAAAGTAGTTTATCTCTCATGCATTCATATGAGTACTTGTTATTTTGCAACAATTAACATATGAAGAGTTTGTACATAATAGAAATAATTTCAAATGTCTAAGAATCAAGTTTACAATATTTAATTTCCTATCACATATACAACTTTAGAAATAACATCTTTACAAAATAATAAAAAAAGTGTCAAGTATATTAGCACTTGCAATAAGTGCCATTGCAAGTCTATCTTCTACTCAACGTGCTACACTCTCCTATGAAAAATTCTATGAAAAAAAATAGAATTAAACTAATGATTCAATAAAACTCTAACTTGACAATTTCATCATGCATCAGAACTAAATTGTTTTGTTTTCTACTTTAGCATGGATGTTCACTCAAACTTATGTTAAATAAAATCAAGATTTAAAAAAATGTCAATTAAATTTTAAGAGTGTATCCAATAAGATGACTTTCATTTAAGTAAAAAATCCACAAAACCCAAGTCCACACAAATAAACAAAGTCCAAAACTTCAAATAAAAGAAGTAAGTTCACTTAACAACAAAAGTTCTATTAAGGTAAATAAAGAATGTTACTTTAATCTAATCTCATAAATCATGTATAAGTAAAATGATGAAAGTTCTATCCAAAAAGTCATTAACAACATTTAAATAATTGTATTTAATTTTATTTTAAATAGTTTTACTCTTAAATTTCTTCATCTTAATCATCTCTCATTCACCGGTTTGCACATGATAGAAAATATGTTCTAAGTAAAGCAATATAGTACTATATAAAAGTAAAAATGATCAAATTTGAAAAAGATATGATGTAAGGTAAAAGGATTGATTTGAAATAAGATTTAACTTAGTGTATAGTTAGAATAATACTTAATCTACTAATAAACTCGCTATTAATGAGAATTCATGGAAATATTGGCTAGTTACCATATAAAAAGAGCATGGAATGTACTTTAAGAAAGACTGAGACTTTATAGGAAAAAAATACTCCCTTATCTATCATTTTATTTAATATTTAAAAGGAAATAATTATTAAAGTTGAAATCATCTTACTATTAAAATTACCATGTCAAATTATCAATCAATCTTAGCTCATAACATTCTAAGGTGCAAAGGTTAAAAGATGCCATATAGCATCCTGTAACTATTATTATAATAGTAACTTAATTACAAAATTCATAAAATGTTTGTTAATTGGTTAATCTTAGGAATAAAAAAACTAATTGTTATTATGAGGTATCTTAGGAAAGAATGTTGTAATAAAATTTCATAGATAAAGTGTTATGTAATTACTTGTAGGAAACTATTTTTATGTAACATTATTGTTCTTTTTAAGTAAATTTAGTAACTACTTCTCCTCTTAGTTAGAGATCAAGTGATTATGTTATATTCAAATTTAATTAATTATCTGTTTGGACATAATCTTTCAGTTGCATCTTTAAATGTTAAAGCTTCCTTTTATACCACTTTCATGTATTTAGACATGTTTTGCTTTTATAGAAAAGTATTACATATTTCTTTTTTGATAAATTCTTAGTATTTTCTTAATAATATGAGTATAATAGTTAAATAGAATGAATAATGATTTATAACAACAATATTCAAGTCATAGTGTTTTGAAACTCTAAATACTATAATATAAGAATGTCTTTAGTAAAGAGCAATAGCCTGCTACAAAAATTAGTAACAACATTTGAGAAGGTCAAAGAAGTGCAACTCTTTTTCTAAGCTCAAAGGTATCTTCACCAAGCAGTAGTTTTGCAAACTTTTTCTTTATCACTTTAATTTTTGTTTTGACATTATTTTGTCAAAAAAATAAAAATTAGCAATTAGATAAAAACAAAATGGTCCAAATTACTCAACATACTTTATGGAATAATTAATAGTTCAATTGTTAAGTTCCAACTTGCAATTAGATGAATCAATAATAGTGTAGAGTTTATATATTTTTCTAAAACTTAAGCAGGATGAAGAAATTTGTTAATATATAATAACATAAATTACATGAAGGTATTTTGTTGTATATATCATGTCAACTTGGATTGCATTATGAATAATATAATAATATTTACTTTAATGAAAGCTAAACATCCACCTATACCAAAGGTACTTCAATAAGACTTCTCCTATACATAAGACAAAAAAGAAATAGTTAGTTAGATCATATACATAGTTGCCAAAAAAGTGCAAAAATAATGTTATTGATTTCAAGCAACTTAGAAACATATTTATTAAAAACTAGAAATTTAAGTACAAAATAAAAATAGAATAATTCATGATTAATGAAAATGTTTAAACTAATGAGAAAAATAGAAAAGATTAAATCATTCAAAATGCTGTATTCATCTAACTTCGTTTAATTATTACCAATAAACACAAAGAGATATGTAGAAACATAATTTAAGAAAGAATGTTTAAAACTTTCCATCATAAAAACCAAAAGAAGAAAGAGAGAGAGAGAGAGTTCTTCATATTTAATGTTGTATTATACTACACAGGTATGATATTTAAGAACCTTTCATTTCATAAGAAGAATAAGAAGCAAAATTTATTGCATAAATAGATAGTGTAAGGTAACTTTCTTGCTTCTTGCCTAAAGAATGGAGAATAGTTAAAGATCCAATGTATATGTGCACATATATATATATATATATATATATATATATATATATATATATATATATATATATATATATATATATATATATATATATGTATATGTATATGTATATATTGCATAGTCATCCAAGTTATAAATATTAATTTTTACCCATAAGAGTGGTGGGTTGAAAAAGCTTATTAACCATGCAATAGAATCATCAATATAGGAATTAGAGAAAAAAAAACTTGATTATATTTCTAGTATGATGGATAATTTAGCTTTTCATGGATGAGATATTTTTTTTAATAAAAAGTTATTACTAGGCAAAAGAAAAAAATATATGGGAAAAGGACAAAAAGTCCTTAGATTGGGCAATAGGCATATTTTAAAGTGAATTTCAAAGTTAGTTGAATTACTCTTTATCAAATAACATCATTTTTGTCTTTATTAGTAAGCATTATTGTTACATTCATGGCTAAAATTTTGTTAGACTTTATTTTAGTTTGTTTAATAAAAATTTTGAGTATTTGTATGTGGTATTTCATGATTGAAAAAAGTGTTAGAATGTTAACTTTTAATATATTAGAGAAACACTTTCATAGTAGATCACAAATGTTACCTAATATAACACATTAAGACAAATAAAATTAGAGTCATAGTTACATAGCATATTAATTACATAGCACATCATAGATTTTACCTAATATAACACATTAAGATAAATAAAATGCAAGTTACAATTACATACTATACATCTTGTAAATTTCAAAACTAAAAAAACCATGGAGGCATTTTTTATGTTCATTTAGTTGTCTATCTTTAAATTATCTAAAAGATATTTAGGCATAAGCTAGCCTTTTTGTAGTTCTTCATAATGATGAAAAATTGGTGTAAAATAATTCTTAATAAATACCTATAGCACAACACATTTAATAAGTAAGAGATAAAAAAAGTTAGCGCAATGATCTACCATAATGCTTGCTTGATTGTTAAACCTAAATTCAATAGAGATTAATCTATAAAATTATTACATGCTTATCTACTTTAAGTCTTCTTTGATTTTTGAACATAGATCAAATAGAATTTTTTTATTAACGTAAGTGCTTTCTCTCAAAATTCTAAATGAAAAAGGATTTCAAATTTAATTTTTAGGAATCAAACTATAGAGAAGAAAAGTTAACATATTTAAGTGCATTTTTAATTGTAGAATCTAATAACATTCTTGTCTTCATACTTACATAACTATATTCACTAACTATATTAAAACTAACAATACTAAAATCAAAATCTCTAGATAATAGTTTCCTCGTTATGTCTTTAGGCCTCTGAAAACAAACTTCTAACTTGGAAAACTGCAAGCCCACAACATTTGAAAATAAGCTAACAATTATCTAATTGCACTATAGCAAAAATTAAGGTTATTAACTTGCTTTTGCTAATATGCGATAAAATAGTATGAATAATTCCATCTATTTCTTCACAACTCAAAACATGATCATATAAAATTATAAAGTGGCATTATTTGGGATAGCAAGCAACTAACTGAAAGTTGCAAGATTAAAGTAAGAAACAAATTGTAACAAGGAAATAATAAAATATAAGCAATGAAAGTGCATATTGTATATTCGTGTAAAAGGTTAATTAATAGTGTAGAAAATTATGTAGAGGCACTACTTATTTAAGGTAGTCTATCCAAAAAATTTAGCAATATAAGTGTATGTAATTTGAAATTAGAAAACATGTAAACAATGTAATCTATATGTACTCAAATTTTAAAGATCACATAAAGCAAATAATATTGGTTCAATCAAAGTTTCTAATAGATCAATTATGTTAATTATCTGTAATACAAATCAATAGGTGGATAATTTATACCAATAAATATTATAATTATGGCCAATTTCAATTTAGTAAGAAGAACAATCAAATCCTTGTTACAAATGTTTTACACTAATATAAGGCCTATATATTCTAATGAAAGTTTATTGGTATAAAAGTTAAATTTTAGTAAAGTAAAAAAATTATCCTTAAAATGATAAGGATATCACTTCTTTATCGTTCAAAAAAATTAAAAAAATAAAGTAATTTTCTATCATAACTCCAAATGATAGTTCAAAGGAAGTACTTTAAAGTGGCAAAATTAGGTTGATAGTTCAAAAAGATAGGATTTTTGCATCTATAACTTGTATCATTTCTCCAAGGAAGCCAACATAATATAAAGTGAATTAACATAACAAAAAAAAAATCAAGTCTTACAAAGTGTAAAAGAATGAACACAACCTGATGTTCTATCTATAAATTCTTTCCACTCTAAATAAATTGCATAAGAGCAAACCTTTATTGCATAATAACCAAACTAAAGCAAGATAATTAATTTAATCAATCATAAAATAGATCATATGTAACCTAATATAGAACATTAGGCTTCCATTCTATTTAAATGGGGTTCTTTTATATGAAAAGGCATACTACACTAAGTTTTATATTTACCAACCATAAAAGATTCCATTAAGTAAGAGTAAGATCATAAGGGAACTAATTTCTTACTTTTATTACTTTAATCTAGAACTTTATTAATCTCATTTGAATTGAACCATGCTTAAAATAAGAAACAATGAATTAGAAGATTCCAATTCCTTTTTTTTTTCTATTTATCTCTATTTGTATTTTTAATTGTAAAAAATTTTAAGGACTAGAATCAATTAATTTTGCAAGAATCTTGAATTGAACATATTTAAGTGTAGATACTAAGGCCTTATTACATCTAATACAATTATCAATTGTCAAATTAATTTTAACACTTCTTTATCATAAAGTGTTTCTCCTAAAGCCAAAGCAATGTCCTTTACAAACTCAAATGTACAATCTTTTACCTTTAGAATATAACATCATTTCTCTAGAGTAAAAAGTTCACCACATCATTACACTATAAACTTTATTTATTAGATAGCATTTTTTTCCTAAACAATTAGTAGGAACGATTGATAGACCACTATAAGTACTATCATAACTGAAAATATTATTATTTTAATTGTAGTTACCATTAGATTCAAATTATGATGCTATCTAAACTAACCCACAATTTCAATAGAATATGTAAATCATAAATGAAAATTAGAATTAAAGATAAAAGTTACCTTTTTCCATATCAATTTTTGAAAATTGACAACAAATATTAAGTTCCTTAACTCTTTTATAATAGAAAATAACACATAACTCCTATATTTAATTGCATATAATATTTTCTATCCATAATTATTCAACTTTGGATAATCCATAATCCTTATTCATATCCATATTGTATTCATATTAGGACAATAAAAGAAAAAAATGAAGAATAAAACTTGGAATCTTCTAACCTAAGTCTTCAATATGGTGATTGGTAAATTCCAAAATAAATAATGAAAATAACTTTAGAATTGGAAACACCACCAATTAATTGGAATCTTCTCCTTTATCTTATAGGACCAGAA
Source organism: Sindora glabra (assembly GCA_020226215.1). Lineage (NCBI taxonomy): Eukaryota > Viridiplantae > Streptophyta > Magnoliopsida > Fabales > Fabaceae > Sindora > Sindora glabra. The sequence continues at coordinate 108,398,186 of CM035225.1, forward strand.
AAGTAATTGAAAAATTATGTAAAAATGGAAAAAATCAAATATGCAAATAATTTAACAATTAATTATCTCTCTTATTCTTCTTTGTCTTTCTAAAGTTTATAATCACCATTACTCATTCTTTTCTTTTCTCTTCTAACTTAAAAATTTATAGAAGTTTTAAAAAAGGGTTTTAATTCAATACCCTTATTGTTTAAACAAATTACACTACCCAATAAAATAGCAGAAAAATCACCAATACTTTCCTCACTCATTTTTGCAAAATTAAGATTATTCAAACAAATAAAAATCCAAAGATTTTAGTCTCTCACCATGAAGAAAAAACCATAACTTTAATAATCAAGCAAATATGAAAGAAGAATGATGATTATTTTTAAATCCTAAATAAGGAACTAAAAAACACTATTGAATATAATTATATATCATAGATCATAAAGCATACTAGTGTTGGAATTTATGATTGAATCTTGAAAAATCCTTATTTTTCTCTAAGAGAACTCCAGATTGACTAGGTCTTCCCCTCCCTTTTCCAATTGTTCTAAATGGTGGCTACCAATGGGACAAATCATATCCTTTAGTTATATTTAAACTAAGGTATTTAGATAGGAAAAAGGGATTTGGTCAACTATAATTTATTTTGAAGCCTTTATTAAATAGTCCACTTTATCACTTTATTTATCTGACCTTACACTTTTTCATACTACACTTATATATATATATATATATATATATATATATATATATATATATATATATATATATATATAAATTGACATAAACCTAAGCCCTAAATGTATAGATCAAATAATAAAACTTGGGCTTTATTGATTTCTTTAATTTAATCAAATTTTCACAAACAAAAAAATAATTAGCAAAAGCCCAAATTAAGAAAATTTTTAATAAAGAATTCTAACACCAACATCAATAGAAAACAAAAGGAAGAAAAGAAGGGAAAAATGCCTTTAACATCAGTGGCATCACACTTTGGAGTAGCAAACAATAAAAAAAAATTCTAGCTTTAATATAAAAGCTTTTCCTTAAAGATGAAAAAAATAAAAAATGAGAGAGAGCTTTAAAATTCTAACTTTAATAAAAAAAGCATTTCCTCAAAGATGATAAATTATAATCTAAGATATATTTTAACTAACATAGCAATTTTATTGTTGGTATTTAATTCATAATCCATCCCTACTACTTGAAAAAATAAGTTTAAATATAAAGTGTTGAATTTGAAATTTAACAAGATCAAATTACAAAGAATTTCCTAAAATTTATTATAAGGCAACTTACATTAAATTAATGATATTAATAATTAATAATAGATACTAATTATATTAAATATTAATGGTTATTAATTAAGTGGTAATAATTATTTTTATTATTTCAAATACTAAGAATTTATATTTCAAAATTTCTCTATTGGCTGCTAAACTTGTTGTTAGTGATTGAAAAATATAAAATTTTGACAATCTCTATCTTTAACAATAAAACCTCACTAAAGAATCTCTTTTGTATAAATTTGAACACTTAAGAACATAAAAACATTAGAGATAGAAGTTTGGCACTAGTGATAATGATCTTTTGTAGAAATTATAAAAAGACTAAATAAGAAAAGAATCATTAGTCATTCATAGCAATTGTGAATGATAAAATGGAAAAAAAACCTAAATCGAAGTTCTGTATGATAAATTGAAAATAAACAAAAATAACCTAATAATGTAAATGCTATTGAAAATAATAGTTATTTAAGTGTATAACAATTAAAAAGGGGGAAACATTATAGATCTCAATAATTATGTGAATGGAAGGAATAAAAATTACAAAAAGAGAAGAAAAAAATTAATGTCGTATGAATCTCCATTGTTCTTAAGTAGGAAACTTGATTGGAAAAAAAATTTCTATCAAATAAAGCCAATTAGAATTAAGGAAACAAATTAGATGAAAGAAGAAAAACAAATCAAATAATGAAATGCATTAACTAAATAAAAAATTTACACAAAAAAGGAAAAATCAAACAAAACCAAAAAATAAAAAAAAAATAATACAATGGCGTGCCAATCATGCATTAAAAGAAACGTAGAAAGCAATGTGAAATGAAATGAGTTAAAATAGAAAATCAAAATAATATTGCATTGTGCATTATGCATGAAAAGAAAAAATAAGTTAAAATCAATCAAATAAAAAATATATTACAAATTCAAATTCAAATAAAAGAAAGAAACAAAATTAAGGAAATGGTAAGCGAGAATCAATACACAAAAAGTAACAAAATAGAGCAAGAATTAGATGAGAAAATTTTCATTAATAGCATGACATGTGGCAAGAAAATTACAAGGATTAAGAAATTAAATAGATTACATTATCATAAATTGTTAACAGTTAAAACTTATTAACATTTTCATAAAATTGTTGGTAGTTTATAATTGTGACACTACTATCAATTAAACTTTATAAAACTGTAAAAAAATTATAATAAAAAATGGAAAAGGAGAATATTTGTTATTATGATTGAAATAAATATAATAAAAATAAAAGTGAAATTAAATTGAGTACATAATTTAATACTTTTTTCTATAGTTTTAATTAAAATAAGAATTATTTTATCACAAGAATTATAATAAAATTATTTTCTATATTAGTTATTAAAAATTCTTAAAAGTGTAACTAAGTATTTTTAAAAAGAAATAATTAATTATAAATTTATAAGAAATTCAATTCCTTTTAATCTCCTATAATATTTAAGTTTTACAAGGAGAAGAAAATAATTAATTTTTTTAAAGCCCTTCTTTTAATTTAATTATCTTATCCTAACAAAGGATTTATAGTTTCATAAATTTCATTCATAGTCGAGAAATTATCATCCCATACTTTGCTAATATTTGAGTACATCTAAATATAAGCTCTTATATTATTTATGTCCCATTAAGCAAAAAGAACACAATTTTATCTTTATAAGTCACATTTTTAATGAAAAAGATATGATTAAGTGGCTCAAATCTCTTAATCCAAGGACTTCAAGTATTATTATCTTCAACATTATATTTACTCTTATGAAAGAAATGCAATCTTTAACATTGAAGGAGTTTGCATATGTTTTTGAACTCTAATGTCCTATTAATGCTTTAGTGGCCAAGAAAAGAAGTAATACTTGCTATACAAATTCCAACAAAAGGAGAAAGATAAATTCATCCTTTAAAACAAATAAACTATAGTGGAATATAGGTCAATTTAATAGTTTTTCCATTCATGATAAAATGCTTGAACTTGTAACTTTAGTTCAAATCGAAGAACTTTGGACTTCAGAAAATTTTGCAAACCAACAAATGTTTTTATATATGCACTAGACTACACATAATCTTGCAAAATTTTCTTCAAGGTTTAATAAACTTGTCCTTAAAAACTTTCTTTTGAGCCATATAAATGCTTTCTTGGAATTGTAAGGGTTTAAGTTGCCCTCCTACAATCCAAAGAAGTAGGTAACTCATTTTTTTAATATAATCCTTATTTATTTTTTTAAGTTGAGAGTTTATTATTTGTTGAAAAGGTAAAAAACATGTTAAGATCTTTTAGTTAAGCTAATGTAATTAGGTTTAATAATGTGAAGGTGTAATAAAGTGTTATTCGAGCTTCGTTAAATGGTCTAAAGGTTAATCCCATTCAAATAACTCTCTACTGAATTTACTTTAAAGTGACTCAATAGCCTTAACAAACATTGTTTATAATAGATATCCATAACTTTTTTAGGAATTGGATAGACATATTTCATGGTAGTTTATCGAAGATATTAGTCAACAACTTTGGTAATAACTATAGCTTCTAATAAGTGATTTCAATTAAATGTTTTATGTAAAGGATAAATATAGCTTAAGTTCTAAGATAGATGGTACTAGTAACTCTGATAAAGCATTATTTTAGAGTGATTTTTTAAAGCTTAAAACTTTACATGTTTAACATACCTAGACAAATAATAAAAGAAAGGAAATAATTGCATGAGAAAAACTTAATAGATGTTTTTATAATGATTATAGCTATTACTTTATCCATATTCTTTTGTTTTATCTTTTCTAATTTCTACTTCAAAACACATCTTTTATCTTTGGTGATAAAGAGGAATCAACCTTGTAAGAAATGTATATTTAGATTTCAAAACATGTGACTAAAAAGTAATGAATGTAAGGAGATTGCTAATAATACATAAGTGAAGCAACAAAAAAGTTCGATGGTTTATCAACTAATTAATAAATCAAATTAAATTAGGAAAATCATACAGAATGGATAAAAGAACTCTAGGCAAATTCAATCTAAAATAAATGAGATGGATAAAGAATTGGTTAGTATCCAAGTTAATCTAACATTACTTGATTTGCAACATAAGTAAATTATTAAAGCACAACTTAAGTTTTTATTGAATTGTTAACAAATCAAGTTGGCCTAGAAAGTTAAGCAATTGTGTTTGTTAAATGGTGATGGAGATACAAAATATTTTTATTTGCTAGTTAAACATTGAATAAAAAAAAGAATAAAGAAAATTAAAGACAAGCATTAGGATTGGCACTATGATTTGACTATTTTGAAGCAACTAATATAGACTTATTTCTTTAACCTTTACAATGCTAAGCTTGAACTATCTCTTATCCCTAGTTCGTAATTTATAACTTCCTATAATAGTTAGCACATTGATATTCTCACTTATCCTTTTCAAGCTTTTGAAATCAAAGAGGTAGTATTTAGGATGTATCTTAATAAAGTATTAGGATCAAATGGATTTTTATGAGATTTTATTAGAAATTTTGGGATGTTATTTAATACCAAACTCAATGTATAGTTTTGTCTTTTCTAGAGAAGGATTACCCTTTAAGGGCCTTTAATTGAACAAATCTAGTTTTAATTTAGAAAGGGCAATGTTAAGAAATCTATGTTGAGTATAAGTTAATTAGCCTTCGTAATTATATCTAAAATGTTAGCATAAAAGCTCTAAAAGCTCATAAATGATTTAATTTCACCTTGTTAGAATGCATTTGTCAAAGGTAAGCTCATTAACAATAATATTCTCCTTACTACTAAACTAATTCATGTAATGAAATGCTCAAAGATAGAAGCCATCATTGGGCAGCTTTGAAAACTAACTTAAAAAAGGCTTATGACTATATTAGGTAGGACTTTATTTATACTGGTCTAGAGTATATATAATTTCCTTAGTGTTGGATTTAGATAATTATGTAATATGCAACCATAATACAAGTTGTTGTTAATGAGTAGAAGACAAATTCGAGTAATTCCTATTAATAACTCATCTTTTATCTTTTTACTTGTTCGTTTTGTACATAAATGTCCTATTAATAATGATCTCTAAAACTAAGCAATATAATCTAATTTAGAAGGTTATGGCTAGTAAAAGTAATGCTAGAATAAGTCATTTACTTTATGCAGATGACTTAATTCTCTTTTTAGGGTTACTCTGAAAGCTTGTCAAGTTATGAATGAAATCCTTATTGAGTTTGATGTGACCTATGCTAGAATTAATAAACAAAAATTTTATATCTAGTTTGACCTTAATACCACAATAATATATTAGAATTTATTTATAGATTCATTTGGTGCTCAAATAACTAGCAACTTTATTTAGGAACCTATGTTAATGGTTTAAAGTAAATTAATTATTAGAAAGTATCTTGGAGAAAATTTTTAAAAAAACTCCAGAGTAGAAACCTAGGACTTCATGTCAAGCTAATATGATAACTTTACATAAGTTAGTCCTTCATAGCACACCAAATTACCATATAGAAAATACCAAGCTATATAAATAGGATATTTATAAGATAAAGGCTTTCATCAGAAATATATAGTCTAGGGAAGAGAAGAGCTAGATAATCATAAAATTCGCTTGCTAGCATAAGATAATCTGAAGAAGTTAGTAAAGTAAGGGGATTAGTTTTATTAATTTAAATCTTTTTACTAACATTATGCTAACTAAGCAATTATGAAAAGTTATCTCTAATCCAAGTAACCTAGTAAGTAAAATCTTTGTACAAAAATATGATAAAGGGAATCAAAGAACTTACCTATAAGTAATAATAATTCTAGTTAGAGGCGGAGAGTTGTTTAAAAAGTTAGTCATTTAATTACAAATAACTTGTTTTGGTAAATATATATATATCTATTGAATAAACATTAGTATAAGTTTACAGATTCATTACCTTTAGGCTTTAAAATAATAGTTGATCTTCATGTGTAGGACTCATATAGATGTAATGTTGAGCTAGTCAAAGCAGCCTACATTCAATCATAATGGAAATAAATTTTTCTGCTTCCTTTACCATATTTAAAGGGACCAAATTGATTAGCATAACATCTTACTTCTCATGAGAGATATATTATTAAGCAGAGATATCTATACTTGCTTAAACAACATTATGCAAGCTAACAACAAAAACCATTTCTTAAATTAAACTTTGGAAAATTTCATTACCTTATACTGTAGTTATATTTGTGTGGTAACCATGTGCTACTAGTCTACCAACATTCATATGTAATAACAAGTGTGAAAACAAACTAAATGGTTATAGGTTTCATCATAGGATTAAATGTATAAGAGAAATTAACCCTAGCATGTTGATGAAATCCTTTTGTTATTGATCTAGCTTTGTATTTGGAAATAAAACTATTGGGATTTCTCTTTATTATGAAAACCTAATTGCAACTAATGGCATTTTTTAAGTATAATGTAGAAACAAGTACCCATTTTCCCTACTTTTATAAGGCATTAAATTTATTAAACATGGTTTTGTGCCATTAAAAACTTTGTAAAGCTTGTGTTATGCGAGTTGGTTTAAGTGAGGTAGATAAAAGATAGCATGTGGTTTGAAAGGCTCTCTTGGATTTAGCCTTTGCTTGGTTAGAGTAGAAAATGGAGGCGAAAGAAATTAAAGAAGAAAGAAAATAGGAGAGAAGTTGTTTTTCCTAAATTTGCTTGGTTGGAGGAGAAAATAGAGGAGAAAGAAAATAGAGAAGAAATTGTTATGTTTGGTTATGAGAGAAAATAGAGGAGAAAAATATAGAAGAATTTTTTTTATATCATTTAAATGGAAGGGAAGTTTTTTTATTTCATTTGAATAAAAATAAAATTAAGAGGAAATAAAATTTATTATTACAGAATAAAAAAATAATTATATTGTATAAACCTAATTATTAAAACAAAAATTATTAAATGAAAATAAAATTTATACAAACTCAATTATTAAATAAAAATATCATACAAAATTAATTATATCATCAATACTTCAAGCTTCTATACAAATTTATATGGTATCCAATTATTAAATAAAAATATTTAAAAAATGTAAATTAATTAAATATTACGTAACCTTTTGGAAAATGTTATTTGACTATTACATTTCAGCAAAAAAAATATAATCTAATAATTAAGCATAATAATGTGAAGGTTATGTGTAAAAAATATAAAAAATTGGCATTTAGCACAGTCTAAATAATAAATATTACAATTTTCTTTCTACGAAATAGTCACTTGACAGTGGCCCCATGAGAGAGAGATGAGAGTCTCCATTTGGTTGAAGAGCTTTCTGGGTTAGGTTGTTTCCGTCAAAATTGCATGCGTGAGAGCGGATTCTGTTCAACCTCTCCATCTCATTCTGTGATATACAATAGTAGAAGCAAATAGAGGCCGGTGACGGAGGGAGATGACAAGACAACGATGGGGCAAAGAAGCAAGGACAAAGAGAAGATGCAGAACCAACAGTTGTGAAAGCAACTATGTTCTGTAGAATAGAAAAGTAAAAGATGGTTCCAGACGGCGGCAACAGCGGGAATAAATTATGAGTACAATGCCACTTCTCCCCTATAATCTCTCCACTAATGGAGAGAAAAAAATTAGGTGGGACCCACGCCTGTCTTCTCCTCTTTTTTGTTTTCTCTACTAATTTCTCCTGCAACCAAGCAGAAGAAGATTTTGTTTCTCTGCCATTTTCTTCAGTTAGTTTTTTTTCCCTCTTGTTTTCTATGCAACCAAGTAGTTAGTTAAAGATATTATTCATGGCATGAGTGTAGACAAAGGAAAAGAGAAAAGGAAAAAGGCTACACTTTATTATTTAAATTGAAGCAATATATATATATATATATATATATATATATATATATATATATATATATATATATATATATTAAATTACTTTATTGATCCTTATAATTTCACTCAATTTCTAAAGGGACTCTTATAGTTTAAAAGTTTTCAATTTAATTCTTATACTTTTATTAATTTCTAATTAGATATTTACTGTCATTTTTTTGCTAGATTTTGTTAGTATTCATCACGTATGGATAATGCTTTTTGGATACGGTTTAATGATTGTTGATATTAGATTTCAATAGCATTTTTATTTGTATTTAAATGGCAAATAACTTATGAAAAATTTGAATATATTATGAAATAGTTTTGTCTATAGAGGGAAATGATAAGTCATTTATCTTTCATTTTGTTAACTGCTAATATATTAAGTAAAAAATAAGTATAAGAATTTAATTCAAAATTTTTAAATTAGATGGATATAATTAATGATTGAGTGAAACTATAAGGAATAGCAGATTCATTTAACCATATTTTTATACAAATTTCTCAATTCTGTATGTAAGAATAGTAAAGAATAATATAAATTGAAAGATAAGATAAGAAAAAAGAGATATGTTGTTCATACCTATAATCATTTGTCATTTGTAAATGAAGGAGATTAAGTTTGTTGATGTGTGTGTGTGTGTATTAATAGTAAGACAGTGGGTAAGAGAATATATAAATCCAAACAAAGGTTGTGGGAAACAACCGGGTGTGTGTGTGTGTGTGTGTGTGTATTAATAGTAAGACAGTGGGTAAGAGAATATATAAATCCAAACAAAGGTTGTGGGAAACAACCGGATAGTACATTAGATGCTGCTCAGGAAGATGGAGTTTCAGGAGATAGTTCACAAACATGGCTGGAAGAAGGACTCGAGCTTTGTTAGTGGTCGATAGAGGGAAGATAAGGCCGGAGAAGAAGATGGTGCGCCGTTGCCTTATTCTGTCTGGTAAGTGGGGTATCATAGATAAATGGACTGCTAGGATGGATGGGCCCATAACATAATGGAGAGACTTACTGCTGGCTTTGGAGCCTTTTCCAGGCTATGGGTTACAACTGGAGATCAATTCCTAATGCTTGCAATGAGTTGAGAAATGTGGCAATTGTGGCCTATGGTCTTGCTACGACATGCAATTCTATTGATGTGATCTACTCTAGGGCTTTCACCCATGCCTTTTAATACTATCTTTTGTAACAATATAGCTTTAAGTACTAGGTTGAGTATAAATAGGTGGTTTCATTTTCTTGTTTTACGTTGTTAACTGTTGTTGAAGAGTAGGAAAAAAAATTGGCTCTCTAATTCATTTGGGAAGGAAATATTCTCAACATTGAATAAACAAAATTTAGAGGACATTCCCCCGATTGTAATATTAAAATTAATTTTTTTTATCTAACCTAAAACCTTACTTAAAATGTGACGAGCTCCAACTATTAGGATCAACAGATGTTGATATATTAAAATCAACTTATGCTTCAGCTCCATATTTATTTGACACAAATTCAAATTGAGTGGTTATTATTCCAAAAGTGCAGAGCCAATGCATGGAAATGTATTTTGGAGATATTGTGGAGTGGAGATGGCATCTGTATCTCTAGTTACTTATATTGTTCATTTCTTTAAATTTGAGAAAAGAAAGATACATATATTTATCTTAAAATAGCTTGACCATCTTAATAAAATTGAATTTGAGCCGTTCTCTTTTAGTTATTATCATATTATGTTTAGAGAGAGATAAATACAATCTTTTTATGAATCATGATCTTGGATTTCATTGTATATAAAAATTTTGTATCTATATCTTACTAACATAATAAAAAAATGAAGATAAGATGATCTAAGTCCTTTAATAAAATAATATTTATATAAGACTAATAAAATAGTGTTATAAATGTCACCAAATTTCAACTTCTTATTTTGATAGTCCGTAATTTTCTTTTTTTTTATATATATATTAATGGAACCACTAGGATAAAAAATCAAGATTTAATGCTATAGATGATATCATTTTTAAGTCTTCACCGTAAAAAAATAAAAAATATGTACTTATCCTTTTTCCATGTTCACCCGTAATTTCGGCGGTCCGTCATCCATGTCCAGGGAACGCGTTTCAATTAACAGGATCCAACCTACGAATTGAGCGTACTCTAATCCTATTTTTTGGTCAAACCATCGAGCAAGCTGCAGGCACAGACCCCCAGCACCAACTCCAAGGAAAAAAACTTTCCTCTTTAACATTAATACCAAATTTTTATATAAATATTATTGGATATTTTTTATTTAATAATTTAGTTTCTTTAAAAATAATTGAATTTTTAATAAAAATAAATTATTTTTATTAAATTAAATTACTGAATTAAAAATATAATATAATTAATAATATTTATATAAGAGTAACAATTTCTTATAAAAATGAATGAATTCAAATTTTTTAATAAAAAAAGATTTTAATATACAATTTATGCAATGATATATTAATATATTATTAGAATTGATCACACAATAAATCTATCTTTTCTTTAAATTAGATTTTATATATTATATAATAATATATTAATGATTAAATTTAATAATATATGTATTGATATTCTATTATAATCTTTTTTTAAAAAAAAATAAAAGGTGAGGCTTTCATAACACAAACGGTGAATAGCACCAAAACTAACTTATTAAGAGGCACATAATTATTTTTTAGAACTCATTAAATTGAGAAGTCAAGATTTAATGCTGAGAAAAAAATGATTTTTTAACTTTATAATTTCACATGCAACTTAGGAGTGGCAAACATAGGCGGTCCGATTTTTTATCCGAACTTGGCGAAAAATAAATAAGGTTTAGAGGGGAAGTTGAATCTAAAAGTCGGATTTGAATAAAATTTTAAATATTATTTTATAAATGAATTAAATTTGAGCTTACATTTTTAAAATTAGACTGACTCATTCTTATATTTTTATATTAAATATTTATTATATTATATATTTAACATATATTTTATAATATAAATTTCAATCATATAAGAATTTTATAGTTACAATCACTATTTTTAGCGGTATAGTTGCACCTATTATTATTTTAAGAAGATTACTTCTATTATGTTTTGATTTGAATTCAATACTTTATGTATATGAATATTAAATGCATTTGCAGATGATTACCACAAGAAGACAAAAGAACTCATGTTATGTTTAAATAAAGTATTTATAAAATGTTGAAAATTTTAAATTTTTATACAATTTTAATTTCAACAACTGAAAAGAGATCATTAATTATGTTTGGTTCTCATGAAGAAATAATATCTATTTTGATCAAATTTAGAATTTTAAATTTGATCATTTAAATTTTTTACTTATAATGTCTAAGTAATTCACAATAATTATCTACTTATTATTAAATATAATATTTAAGCCTATAATACTTAAATTTTTGAATACTTATATTACTAACGTTAATTTTTAAATCAAGAGGTTCCATGCAACATACGGTGAGAACATTGACTCTGGCACTTAGGAAAAAAAAGAGAGAAAAACAACAACAACTTCCCATCATCTCTTCACTTTTTCCGGAGCAAATCATTAGGGCTTAAGAATTGGAAGCTTGGTGCTGGGGCCCAATCAGATGCATACAGACCGAAACCAGAAAGATTTGAATTAGCAGCCCACAAGTAACAAATGGGCTTAAATTTGATTTCAACATGGAATTTGAATTGATGGCCCAAAATATTAAGGCCATTCCATTTTGTTGATCCCAGGTCCCAATTCCTTAACCAATAAAAAAGGTCCCAACTCCATTAACGGCCATGTCTTTTGACTACAAAAATTCAACGGCCATATCCACATCCCTACCCAAACACAACAAGAACCTTAAAACACAAAAATTATCCTAAACTAAACTAACATTTACACCTCATTAAATTATTACTAACTAAAAACTTAAATATTTTCTCACCCTTCGTTAGACCGAATTTCATCATCATCCGTCCCAGCAAGTCTTCCAATCATATTTCCTACAACAACAACTCACAAAACTCACACCAAACATTAGAAAATAGATCATGAGCCAAACCCTAATCCCCAAAAGCAATGGAAATTTCCCAATCGCACCCCACTTCAGAGCTATTAAATTTTCTCAATTTCCTTTTACCCAATGACGAATACACCCTCCCATCATCGTCAAAATACCAAATATGCCACCACTCGTGATTAGTACGCTCATGATAGAGAATATTAGCCCTAATGCTCACATAATTAACCTCCCGTAAGCGGTAAAAATTGTAAAACGAACGCCAAATTACTACCCCCACGTCCCATTAATCTCCTTCTCTATTTTCCTAGTGAAGAAAGTGGTTTTATGTGTATGTGTTATATATCCCCATATATTTCTCATATTGTGGACTCATCTTCTCGTTCTCTCTTTGTACATTGCCCATTCCTCTCTTGTATTATGTTTGCCTACCCAGAAAAGAGAAGATTTTCAAGTCAGGAACTTGCAGCAGTTTTCTACAATCCCCACACCATCTAAGGTTGTTGTTTCACAGAAAAATCAGACAAATAATAGCAGAACCTTATAAAGAAATCCTCTTCCATAACCTTTCTTTGTCTTTGTCTTGTTAGGAAAGCTTGCAGCAGCTGGGCAACTTCACGATCACTTTGTAAATTCCGGGTTCCCTGTTTCAATCTTGCAAATTGTCATCACGTTGCTTTACAATGAAGTAATGGAAAATTTTCCCATTTTTTTTTTAATCTTTTGTTGGAATTTGGTTCCACGGACGAGGTGATCTGTCTCAAACGTTGGGGTTGGAATTCCTGCTGTTATTCCTGTCCCTGCTCATTTTTCCTGGTTAGATCTACTGTCTGTCTGTTGCTTTCGTCTGAATGAGTAACTTGGGTCTGCAGGATTTTGAATTTTATCGGAGCTGGAAGCATGATTTGGTGTTGACGAGGAGGGGTTGAGGTTTTCTTACGTTGTTAAAGATGAAAAGGTCTAGAGACGATGTTTATATGGGGTCTCAGCTTAAACGTCCCATGGTGTCTTCTCGAGGAGAAGGGTCAGTTAATATGGTTTCTTTCTTTTCTCTAATTTTCTGGTTTTTGGATTATTCTTGTGTTCCCCGCTCCTGATCAGATAATTTCATCTTTAACTGAGTAATTGAGCATTTTAATCGTAGGCGTGGTAGGAAATTTGTGAATTTATTTTCCTCTTGTGAAATCTGAGAGTCTACACGTTCTGCACTGTTTGGTTTTCTCATCTCTGCTCCAAGTTTAGTGTTTAGTGAAGCTTTAATGTTTTCATGATTGACTTTGTGGGATATGATCAGATGTTTCTGTCTTTATGTTCGAACCAAATTATGTTTGGCTATACATAATGGAAATCCTGAATTTTAAAAAGTATTGTCCTTGCTTAGACACCATTTTTATTATCATTTGTTTGGTAATCTGCCCAATACGTTGTTAATTTTTCCCTTGGTAAAATAATGATGTGATTATTGTGGGAATGAAGCTCGGGGCAACCCCAGATAATGGGAGGAGGTGCTCAGAAACTAACAACAAATGATGCCTTGGCTTACCTCAAGGCCGTAAAGGATATATTTCAAGATAACAGGGAAAAGTATGATGAATTTTTGGAAGTCATGAAGGATTTCAAGGCTCAAAGGTTTGTTCATGTTGTAGAACTTCCTCACCCTTCTTTGTTACCCTTTTCATTTTATTTTTTTTATATATTAAGAGATGAGGATTGATTTGTTTCTCTTGTTCATTTGTAGAATTGATACTGCAGGTGTCATAGCAAGGGTGAAGGAACTGTTCAAAGGGCATAGAGCTCTAATTTTGGGATTTAACACCTTCTTGCCAAAGGGATATGAAATAACACTTCCGTTGGACGATGAACAGCCTCCTCAAAAGAAGCCTGTTGAATTTGAAGAGGCAATAAATTTTGTGAACAAGATAAAGGTAAAATATCATTGCAGTTCTTACATTTAAGGTGCTCTTTATCTGTCTTATAACATGTATGTTCACACTCTGAAAAAGGAAGAACAAAAGTAAAATGGTTAGAACTTAGAAGTCATGGCTGATATTGAGGCTGCTGCTGTTGAATTGGGTGGGTTATTTTTTCTTGTGCAGACTCGATTTCAAGGTGATGATCATGTTTATAAGTCATTTTTAGACATATTGAACATGTACAGGAAGGAAAACAAATCCATCAGTGAAGTCTACCAGGAGGTTTGTTTATTCTATGTACTGTTGAGACTAATTATATTTCTGTCATATGGTTCTGTTCTTCCTTTCCTCTTGAAGGTTGCTAATTATTCTATGTGTTGATCTTCTTCAGGTTGCAACCCTTTTCCAAGACCACAAAGACCTTCTTGATGAGTTCACTCATTTTCTTCCTGATGCCCAAGCAGCAGCCTCTACACATTATACTCCATCTGCTCGTAATTCTTTGCTCCGTGATAGGAGCTCTGCAATGCCAACAGTACGGCAAATGCATTTTGACAAGGTTTATCTCCCTCCATATATCTTCCCCCTCCCTGCCAACCCCACCACAAAAAAAAAAAAAAAAGTTAATTGGTTAGCAAGTTAACACTTATTGTATGGCCAGAGAGATAGGACCATGGCTTCACATGGTGAACGTGACTTGAGTGTTGACTGGCCTGACCAAGATAATGACAGAGCTTTGATGAGGGAAAAGGAGCAGCGGAGGCGTGACAGGGAAAAGGACTATAGAGAAGACAAGAGAGAGCGAGAGCAGGATGACAAAGATTATGAGCATGATGGTTTCCGGGACTTAAATATGCAGCGTTTCCCCCACAAACGGAAATCTGGTCGTATGGCTGAAGACTGTGATGTTGATGAAAATTTTGGCATGCGCCCTATGTCATCCATTTGCGATGATAAAAGTTCTCTAAAAAGTTAGCATGGCAATAATTTTGATCTTGAACTTAAAAATGTCCTAGTTTGATACTGAATTTACTTTTTATTTTTTTAATATATATATATATATATATAAATACACACACACACACACACTTATTTATGCTTTTCAAAAAGTGGAAAAATAGATTTAATCTTGTAAGTTTTTTTATTTATTTTCACTTAAAAAAACGAAAAAGAATCAGAAGAAAAAAATTTCTCGATTCAATACTGTAATTTGTAACTCAAAACTTGTCTGTTACTTATGTGCCAACTGGTTAAAATATTATGCTCTTCTATCCTGATTGTGTTATGCATAATTTCATGTATGAAGTGCAATTTATTTGATATTTCTTATCTCAGACATTTAGGCTAAGGCTATATGAAATCCTTCCTTGTTTCACTCAAAAGAGAAATCCCTTTTTGCAATTTTTGGTCTTTTTTTTACTGGTTGGTATTTGTAGCTTAATGTTTTCAATGGTTTATTAAATAGCTTCATTTTTATTTTTTTTTGTTTCAGGTATGTATAGTCAAGAGTTTTCTTTCTGTGAAAAAGTCAAGGAGAAACTACGAAATCCAGATGGTTATCAGGAATTCTTAAAGTGTCTACATATATACAGCAGGGAAATAATTACCCGACAAGAATTGCAAGCATTGGTATGACATATATGTTGAATTATTAATAGATATTTCATCTGATTTCTCATCATATCCTGTTAATATGGTTGGATTTGTAAAAATTTGTTGTTTGTGTGTTTGACACTTAACATTGGCCTTAAATGAGAAGTAGTGAACCTATAATTTCTCTTGTTCCATACCTGCCAGATCTGGGCTGATTCTTGTGATGCATACCTTGATATATATTTTTACTTGTTTGCTTGTAGCCAGCTTGAAGGGCAATATTCTGAGATAATTATGGTTAAAATAGAATTTAATGGTAAAATGTGGCATGAAGAGGAATCAAGTGTTGTGTTATACAAGGGTGGGAGCTTATCACATGGAAGAAGTGGTTTGTTTTGAGAGTGAGATCAAGTTACCTATTACTGCCACCATTACATTAGAGGAGAATGATCAGCTATAAACAATGATTTATGTTAGTCTTTGGGTTTATTTAGTTCCATGGTGTTTTAATCTTGCCGGTTTGACCTTGAGTTATGGATAAACAATTGTGTATCTGTTTGTAATGTGTATCTAGAAATATCAAATGATTATTTTGGGCAGCTCATTCATTATCAAGGAATATATATTTTCAATGTTACTGATGACTTACTATTATTATTTTTTTTAAATATGCTATGATTTTCTATAATAAAAATACTGTGCCTTGATTTAACTTAGCTCCTGCTCTCCAATGATAAACTGGAACAAAGAAAGTGATAGTTGATTTCGTATTAAAAAAAGAAAAGAAAAAAAAAACTGAAAACTTTCAATGATCAGTTGTGGAGGAGAACTTGAAGGGTAATTTTGTTGCCGTGGCTTATTTGCCCTTAGTAACAACCAAGGTTGACCCTACTCCATAAGGATCAATTGGACCACAGATTTATCATATTTATTCTGTGCCACTTGAATTCTTTGAATTACTTATGGAAGGAATACAATGGAATATGTTAACTAACTTGTGAGGAGACTAAAACTTTGCAGGTGGGTGATCTACTGGGCAAGTACCCTGACCTTTTGGATGGTTTTAATGAATTTTTGACACGTTGTGAGAAGAATGGTAGTGTTCTAACTAATTTATGGCTTTATGTAAAGTTTAAAATTTTGGAATTGCTTCTAATTATGGCCTGTTCTGCAGATGGATTTCTAGCTGGTGTCATGAATAAGAGTATGTAAAATGGTTTACTTCTTTTTGTTATCTCTTAAGTACTGCCCTTTTTATTTTGCCCAAAATCTGATTTTTCTAAATTCATTAGAGTCCATATGGACTGAAGGACATGCATCAAAACCAATGACCATAGAGGACAGGGATAGAGATAGAGATCGTGAGAAGGATAATGGGGTTAAAGAAAGGGAGCGTGAAACCCGAGAAAGGGACAAATCTTCTGCGTTTGTCAACAGGGATGCTTCAGGTCCTAAGATGCCTCTATTTCCCAAGGATAAGTATTGGGCAAAACCTATAAATGAGCTGGACCTTTCTAACTGTGAGCGATGCACTCCCAGTTACCGTCTCTTGCCAAAGAATGTATACTTTTTGTTCTCGTCTCTTCTTTGCTTATCATTTTCTAATGGAATGTAATCTTCTACTCACTATGTTTTTTTGCATATTCTTTATGCTCACACAGTACCCCATACCTTTAGCTAGCCAGAGAACAGAGCTTGGTGCTGAAGTATTAAATGATAACTGGGTGTCTGTCACTTCAGGAAGTGAAGATTATTCTTTCAAACACATGCGGAAAAACCAGTATGAAGAGAGCTTGTTTAGATGTGAAGATGACAGGTGAGAGTTGTCCACAGCTTTCTATTTCCCTTTTAAACTACCTATCTTATCTATTTAATTTCTTTTTTGATGAAATCACAATTTCCTTGTAATTCTGCTTTTTGGTTAGTGTAAATTGCTTAATTATTAAAATATTTATATTTTTCAAAAGCTATCTAAAATTTTCACTTGCTGATGTTTTGTCTATCCTGTCAGGTTTGAACTTGATATGTTGTTGGAGTCTATTAATGTGACCACCAAGCGAGTAGAAGAGCTGTTAGAGAAGATCAATAATAATATAATTAAAGGAGACGGTCCAATTCGTATTGAAGAGTACTTGACAGGTTTGGGATTTTCACTTGATCAATGAAGTTTCTTAGCAAATGTTTGCAAACATGAGTATAATATCTTGATGTTTTTCCAATAATGACAAGTTTCTTTATTTGTCTGTTCTTTTAGCTCTAAATCTAAGATGCATTGAACGGTTATATGGTGACCATGGGCTTGATGTGATGGATGTGTTAAGAAAGAATGCACCTCTATCTTTGCCAGTCATACTAACCCGCTTGAAGCAGAAACAGGAGGAGTGGGCAAGGTGTCGTGCTGATTTTAATAAAGTTTGGGCTGATATATATGCTAAGAACTATCACAAATCTCTTGATCATCGTAGCTTCTACTTTAAGCAACAGGACACAAAAAGCTTGAGCACAAAAGGTAGGACATAGCTTTATCTCTGGTAACATGGATGTATGAAGCTTTTCATGTTTCAAAACTGTAGTGTCACTTTCTTTAGGATGCTAAAATACGTGTATCATAAAGTTATGTTTGAGATCTTGTCTTTTCTGACACGCCTACTTATATTATCTTCCTCTCTGGGTTTGTAGACAAATCTGTATGTAAGATGTATAACAGCATGCACTTGCCATGAATTTTAATTGCTTATTTATGTCGATTGAGACACCATGTAAACATATGCAATTTGACTAGCAGGTAGTATTATTTGAATACAGTGTAACTTTACAATATATGGGATGATCATCATGCAGTGACTCTTTCATTTTCCTTACTCCTTTCTTTTGCTATTCATTTACAGCTTTACTGGCAGAAATCAAAGAAATCAGTGAGAAGAAATGCAAAGATGATGATGTCCGACTTGCAATTGCTGCTGGTAATAGGTGGCCTATGCTTCCTAATTTGGAATTTCAGTATCCTGATCCAGACATGCATGAAGATCTCTATCAACTTATAAAATATTCGTGTGGAGAAGTCTGTACAACTGAGCAGTTGGATAAAGTCATGAAGATATGGACAACCTTTTTAGAACCCATGCTTGGTGTCCCTCCTCGACCCCAAGGTGCTGAGGATACAGCAGATGTTGTCAAGGCTAAGAATAATTCTGTCAAAAGTGGTACTACAAGTGTTGCAGAGAGTGATGGTAGTCCTGGTGCTGGTGCCGCTGTAATGAATACTAAAGAATTAAGTACTTCCAGAAATGGGGATGAGATTATTCCACTAGAACAGTCAATCCCTTGCAGAGCTTGGCAAACAAATGGGGAAACTGTGATTAAAGAAGATTGTCTTGATGCTGACTGTAGTGCACTGAAGACTGGAGCTGTGGGCAATATTATGGGCCATGACAAAGTGCGTAGTAGTGCATCTGTGCCTGATGAAGTATCAGGAATCAACAAGCAAGACCATTCCTGTGAAAGGATAGTGAATGCTAATGCCTCACTGGCCTCTGGAATGGAGCAAAGTAATGGAAGATCAAAAATGAATGATGCATCAGGTTAGGAACTTGCTTCTAGAATGAGGACACTTCTTTTTAGTTACTCTATCATTTTTCTTAAATATAATCTAGTTTATCCATTGATCTTCAATTCTGAACTTTCTGAAAATGAACGGATCATTGAGATGCATCTCTTCTCTGCTAGGGTTTACAGCTACTCCATCTAGACCCAATAATGTTGCTGCTGATGGATTACTTGATTTGCCTTCATCAGAGGTTTGACTTAACTTTTTGCTGAGTTTATATCAGCATATTTTGAAGTTAATTCACTGAAAAAGTTCTTTCATCATTCATGGCTTAGGGTGGTGACTCTACAAGACTGGTTGCATCCACAAATGGAGCAGCCAATGATGGCATCAAATCCCACAGATACCAAGAAGAATCCATTGGGCTTTTAAAAAGTGAAAGAGAGGAAGGTGAATTATCTCCAAATGGAGATTTTGAGGAGGATAACTTTGCTGTTTATGGAGATGCCCGTTTGGAGTCAGTGCATAAAGGAAAGGATGACTGTGTGAGACGGCAGCGGGAAGAGGAAGTCTGCTGTGGTGAGGCTGCAGGAGAAAATGATGCTGATTATGAAGGTGAAGAGAGCCGTCACAGATCATCAGAGGACAGTGAAAATGCTTCTGAAAATGGTGATGTTTCTGGAAGTGAATCTGCTGATGGTGAGTGTTCCCATGAAGAGCATGAGGACGGGGAACATCATAACAAGGCTGAGAGTGAAGGTGAGGCTGAAGGGATGGCTGATGCCACTGATATTGAAGGAGATGGATCACTGCCATTTTCAGAACGCTTTCTCCAGACTGTAAAGCCTCTAGCAAAACACATTCCTCCTGTGTTGCACGAGAAAGAAAGGGATTCTCGAGTTTTTTATGGAAATGATTCCTTTTATGTGCTTTTCAGGCTTCATCAAGTAAGGATCAGTTATATTGACTGAATATATAGAGGTCTGGAGCTTCTTATATTATTATTATTATTATTTTTGTCTGTTAATCTGACAGACATTGTACGAGAGGATACAATCAGCAAAGATCAACTCATCATCTAGTGAACGGAGGTGGAGGGCTTCAAATGACGCTAGCTCTACTGAACTCTATGGCAGGTGATCTGCCTCAGAAGTGTTGCACTCTATTACAAACTTGAAGTCTTCCATGAATACTACAAGACTGACAATGTCTGTTGTGCTACAGGTTCATGAGCGCCCTTTACAGTTTGCTGGATGGTTCTTCTGACAATGCAAAATTTGAGGATGACTGTCGAGCTATAATTGGGACACAGTCATATGTCTTATTTACATTAGACAAGCTGATTTATAAACTTGTTAAACAGGTAGGCTGCATAAATTCTTTTCTTTTTGCCTTCTCCTTTCCATTTCAATTTTTTTTTCTCTCCCCTTTAAAAAAAAATCATGAAAATACATCTTCACTTTTTTCAGCTTCAAGTTGTTGCCACTGATGAGATGGATAACAAGCTTCTCCAACTTCATGCGTATGAGAAGTCAAGAAAACCTGGAAGATTGGTAGATATAGTTTATTATGAAAATGCCCGTGTTCTTCTTCATGATGAGAACATATATCGTATTGAATGTGTGAGTTAATTTGGTTAACTTATCAACTTGTATTTGCCTTTGTATGGAGTTGATATAAAGTACTATGTCCTTTAGTTTGTTCATGGTAAAAATTAAAATCACGTCAATTTGCAGTCATCGGCGCCAACCCAATTGTCCATTCAACTAATGGACTATGGGCATGATACGCCTGAAGTGACTTCTGTGTGTATGGACCCTAACTTCTCAGCCTATCTGTACAATGACTTCCTCTCTCTTGTTCCTGACAAAAAGGAGAAATCGGGAATTTTCTTGAAGAGGTACTTGATAAGTGGGAATTGAGGAGGATTGGGGGTGCGGGCATGTACTGTTGCTTCTGGCTAATATTTTAGTTGTTTGTTTTTTTTTGGTTCTTGCAGGAACAAACGCAGGTATGCCAGTGGTGATGCATTTTCAAGCCAGGCCATGGAAGGACTACAAGTTATTAATGGTCTGGAGTGCAAGATATCTTGCAATTCATCGAAGGTATTTTGTTATATAACTTCTACCATTTGCATATTATGTGAGGTTATGCAACTCAATTTTCCTTACATACTCTGAAGTTTCAATTTTGTCTTGATAGTGGAAGGTTCTGTAAGATTTGGTTGATACCTGCATCTGTGTTTTACCCCATTACGTTTAACAAGTAAAATAGATTTAATTGTGTGTATTTTTCTGTTATCTTGCTCTTGACTAGAGTAGGATATCTGTTTGCTTATCTTTCTGATTTGCTGCTTTTTTCTTTTATCCTTGGAACACATTGCATCTTGTTAGGTTTCTTATGTTCTAGACACCGAAGACTACTTATTTCGGATAAGACGGAAAAGGAAAACTATGCATCAAAAGGGCTCATGTCATGAACAGGCAAAGTCTTCAAACGTCTGTTCAAGCAGAGTACAGCGTTTCCGCAGGTTGTTTTCATAAAAATCAGTTTTGAGCTAGACATGGTATGTGCACCATTCCTTCTATGGCTAATTCTTCTATTACAAGCTTCTACATTACCACAACACATGATCTCATCAAAATTTCTGTCACTGAAATTGATACTTGATGCTCACAAATGTTGATGAACAGTGTTTTTTCCCCTAAATGTTTGTTTTCTTACGATGAAAGCATCTGATCAATACACGTTGTTTGCCCTTGTTTCAGTAGTTTTTTGGATGCATCATTTACAGAAGCACAGGATGAAAAGGATGGTCACGGTGCAGGCCGTCCAGCAAAAAAAGTTCTTATTTCAATCATTTTTTTTCTTTTCCCGTTTTCTCACATTTCTATACCAGCAACCAAATAAAGCTTACAGAAGAAGAGCTGTGGCGGAGGCGGTGGTGGTTGTTGTATACTGTAATTTGTGGCTTATGAGTCACAAACTTGTAAATAGGGGTAATTTGTGATGTAACCAGGCAACAATTTCATTTTATTCATCCCTAATTTTGTTACCTTTGGTAACTACAACCTATTTTTATTCTCCTTGGCAAGTACCCTGTATTTTGAGGTTATTGACAGTTGAAATGTTTTGTGGCTGCGATTGGCCTCCAGGTTCAATTAGCCTGTGCATGAACACCCTGGTCCACCTGATTTTTCCTTTTTTTTTCCCTCTCCAAATTAATTTAACATACAATGTTTTGACATGACTAAGAAACTAATTGGGATCGATTTTTTTTTTCTTCTCAATTTTTTCCAATTCAAGAAAAATAAAGAAATAATTTTTTATTTTAGAATTCACAGATCTTTCGTTTTAATTTAAAATTTTATATCTACCTCATTTCAAAAAATGAGTTAAAAGCACCCATCTTTAAAAGCCGGTAGACTTCAGTTCTGGTGGGAGGTGGTGCATATTTTGACCTAATCAGGAATCCAATCTAACATATCTGTAATTTTGCATATTCTGTTGAAAAAGTGCATTTGAATAATATATCAGATTGATAATATTCTAAATTATGGTTTTATTTCACATAATTAGTTGATAAGTTAGTTTATAATTGATAAGTTATTTAGTAGTTGATAAGTTAACTTATAATTGATAGGTGATAGCTGATACATAAACTAAAATATTTTGTAAAATTAGTTGTTAAACTAATTAAAATTATAAAATAACATAAAAGGATATATTAATTAAAATAATTTATATTTATTTAAAAATTAAATTATATTAATATAATTAAAAAGTTTAAAATAAAAGTATAATTTTAATATTTAATTAATTATATTTTATAAATTTATATATTTATTTATTTATATAATTTTTATTTTATTATTTATTATAAAATTATAATTATTTAAAATATAATTAATTATATTTTTTAAAAATTACTTAAATTTGTATTATAAAATATATGGGTTGTAAATTAAAAAAAAAGAATAAGGATAGATTTGGAAAGAATTTAAAAAAATAGTAGCTTATAATTTATAAACTATTCTGGATAACTTATTAAATCAAAATTTATAAGTTATTTGGAGCAACTTATAAATTAATACGAGAAATAACTTTAGAGGTTAATTTATAACTTATTAATCAAGTCAATAAAATATAAATTAACTTATTTGTTATGCGAAATGGAATCTATATTATATAATGATATATCAATAGTTTAATTTAATAGATTATCGATGTATTATTACATTAATTGTATACTATAAATTTTGCCTATTATGTATTGTTGTAATTATGTTCAGTAATGACCATTGTGGGTGGAAAGTTTTACACTATTGATAATAAAAGGGTGTTATACTATTAAAAAAACAAGTAATTGGGTGTTACACCATTTAAAAAAGGTAATTAAAATTTTTTGGTGACAGTAAAAAGAGTCTAAACCATTTTTATTGGGTTCCTAATGATCATGTGAGTGTGAGGGACTACTGTGTAGTTAGAACCCCAAACTTCAACAAAGGCTGTCCTAATTTGTCTTTTTATTTCTCCTTTTCTTTTACGTTGAATGGCTATCTTATCAAAACCAAGTGACAAGTTTGCTTCACTGAGGACTTATCTCCATGGAACATTATTGGATTATGCTGAGCATAGATTAAAAAAAAAACATAGTAGAATTATTTTTATAAATTCTTATAAAAAGTTATAAGTCTTTTACATTTTTGAAAAAAGTTGATATAATTTTTTTATGGAAGAGATAGTGAACATTTTTGACAGGGTTAAAATACAGTTTTGTTAATTTTGTAAAAATATTTAATTTTTGAAGGATTATGTATGAAGTGTTTAATATTTTTTTTTTGCTAAAAAACTGAAATTTTATTAATCAGCCATGCATGTGAAACATGAAGAACAGAGTCCTCCGTTATGGGAGGAATTTGGGACAAACTATTTGAACCCCTCTCAATATTACTTGACGCCTACATTGCCGCTTCATGTGCTGCCATGTTACAAGACTTAGGGTACCATACCAACGACACATTTGACCCAGCACCATACTAAGATTTCCCATATTGAAAAACTACTGATTCTCTCCGTGAATAATAGTTATATATTCTTTCTTTTTTTTTTTTTTTAAAAGATACAGACGTAGTTTTTATTTTAGAATTCACTATTTTTTATTGGAGTCCACAATTTAAAAAAAAAATTCTATATTTATGTTTTTTCAAAATTTACCATCCTTTTCCTTAAAGAAAAGGAGGGAGATCTATTTCCATGGACAATCAACGATACCAAGAATAGCTTCCACGACAATTTAGAATCACATTCAATAAAAATTTTAAAGATGTAAAGAGCTTTCCAAATTTTGTGAAACTGAAGCCTCCGAAGCTTGTGCAACAGGTCACGCCAGGTTGCGTTTTATATTTATTATAGATTATAGACAGAACTCATTACAAAATTGTTAATTCTTTATAAAAATTTATAAAATATCGAATTATAATTTTCATGTCAAATTTCATAAAAATCTGAAGTCTCACAAATATGCAGGAAAGTATTTATGTGTGTTATATTATATTATATTCATAAAAGGAAAAAATATTTGTTTTTTTATCTAAATTTTTATTAAATTTCAATCTTATTCTTCAAATTTTATTTAAAATAAATTTACCTTCTAACTTTAACAAAAAATGTGCAATCCTCCTCAATAGAATAATATCTAAAATTATGACACCTATACCCATGAGTCATATTCTTATATTATTATAATAAAAAGTACTCTTCATCCTTTAATTTTTATTGAAGTTTCAATTTTATCTCATAAATTTTATAAATTTATTCATATTGCAGCATGTAAAGAGGACGTGTGGAATTCTAACTATTTTTGACATTCAAATCATACAAAATTAATTCTTTTAACTCAAGGTCATTAAACTTGTTATTTACATTACTGATTAAAAAAATAATACTTAAAAATATAGATATGGAAGAAAGTAAATTTTTTTTAAAAGAGAGGAAATTATTTTTTCTAAATTTTTTATATTTAATATTAAATAAATAAAATATTTTTTAAATATTTATGACTATATTTTATAAAAAAATAGAAGCTCAAGTTCACACCAAATTTCGGCTGAAAGAAAAAAGCAACTGCTTATCGAAAAATGTAGAAACAATCAATGATCTCAAACGACAAGAGCACACCAGTGATCCATATTTAGTTATCGGATAAGATATAATCTGTAACGGAAAAAATAAATATACGGGATAAGATCCGGGAAGAAATTGGATGACTTTACATAGAAAAGGACTGTAAACAAATTTGTTAAATATTTCACAGCAACCATATAACTTTATATTCTCCACTAAGAACTTGATACTAAATACTCTAATAATACATAGTCCCTTACTTTAAATACTCTAATAAAATATTTGCCGGTAATTTAGTATGGTAATATTTGATGTTATTATAAAAATTTTATTTATTGTTATATCATTTATTCAAATTTAAAATTTTGTATATATATTAAGTGAATTATCATTCTTATTATTATCAAAAATAAAAAAAAAATATAATCTTTTACTTTAAACTGGGATAGTGAGATTTTGATTTAAGTGGCATATAATAATTTTTTTAAAAAAATTATCATATATATTAGAAATGAAACAATAATTTTTTTTTTGTGAATAATAAAGGTTTCAATTTAAGTAGCGTCTCATATTCTTTAATCGTTCAGCATTTCCTTGCATTTTAAATTGGTCTCTTAGTTCACTCTTAGAAACGTACAATAATTTAAAATAAAAAATGGAAACAGCCGTGACTTTCGTAGCACTTTGCAAAATGTGTTATAGATAATTAACAATTGGTCACTCCTATATATAAAAATTTATATAAGGAAATAAGTGTTTTGTTTTTCTATTTATTTTATTTTTGACAATAAACTTGTGAAAAATTTAATAATATCCCCACAAATCACGCCTGCAAACTCAATATTCCCAGCAGAAAGTTAGAGTTAGTTAGAGTTTGAGTTTCAGTGATGAAACTATGAAATTAATTAAATTTGCTATTTTAAAATTAAAGTTAATGAAAGAAAATGCAACAAAACCCTAGTTCTGCTGTGTAATACGATGGCATCACAGACAGAGACTTCCGACCAGAAAAAATTGATGAAGAACTCTACCATGGAGAAGGTCCAGTTATAGAAATGTGGTTGCTGAACCATTAGAAACTGAGTTAGGTTTGGCTGTGAGGCATAATTACAAAACTATACTATTAGGTACAAGTGACAAGGGGGAAGAGGATGAGGATACAGAAGTGGAGGAGAAGGAAAATCTCTCTGATTCTCATAATCCTAATGAGGAATTAATTGTGATGAAAAGGGCGAAATTTAAATGGTGGATGAGATTGTGGAAGAAGGGAGGAT
This sequence comes from Sindora glabra, assembly GCA_020226215.1. Taxonomy (NCBI): domain Eukaryota; kingdom Viridiplantae; phylum Streptophyta; class Magnoliopsida; order Fabales; family Fabaceae; genus Sindora; species Sindora glabra. The sequence continues at coordinate 108,424,777 of CM035225.1, forward strand.
ATGAAATTACTTGCTTATGAAAGTTCTATGTCGTAAGGTGGGTTTTCGTTTCTTGGAAAGAAAGGTAACTCAACTTTGGAGAGGTGCTGGAGTTTTTGAAATTGTTGATATTGGGTATGATAGGTTTTTAGTCAAGTTTTCATGTAAAGAAGATAGGGATTTCATTTTAATTGAAGGTTCATAGGTGATTTATAACCATTATTTGGTGGTCCAAGAGCGGGTCTTGAATTTCAATGCGGCTAACACAATAGTTGAAAAGGTTGCGGTATGAATTTGGTTCCTAGAACATTTGATGGAATACTATGATAATAAATGTTAGAAAATAATTGGTAATAGAATTGAAAAAAATTATAAAGGTGGATTTTATGATTGAGGAAAGAGCAAGGGGTAAGTATGCAAGAATGTATGTGATGGTTGATCTGAATAAACCTTTGCTTTTGTAATTTAGAGTTAGTGAAAAAGATATAAAAATTGAGTATGAAAGAATGCACATTATTCATTTTAATTATGGAGTGTATGGCCATTATAAGGAAGATTGTCCTATAAGAGGATTTCTAAAACTTTTATACTTTGACTGAAACCTAGTTTAGATATTCAGAAAGTCAAAATGGTTATAAAGTTGAAACTTTATTTCTATTCAAGTTAAATCAGTTAAGATTTTTAAGCTATATTTGAAGCTTTAGAAGGTCAATTAAGATGAAATTAACATCTAAATTAGCTAAAATTTGACCTAATAAGTTTTATCTTTGGTATTTAGCAAAATCATACTATTTTGGTAGTCAAACCTAAAATGCCAATTAAGTTAGAAATTTTTACTATAGTGAACATTGTTAATAATTTAATTTGTAAATTAAGTTATGGGCTTCTAAATTAGGCAATGCCTCATTTTTTATAACCTTAAGAAATATATTTATTTGGTCCATTAGGTTTTATAGTTAGAAAAATTAGATTTAATGGTTTTGTGCCCCAAGGGTAAGGATAACTCTCTAGACAACAAAAACTCTTTTTCTATCTTTCTTTTGTAAAACCACTATCAGTAGCTAATTTTCTATATTAGTTTAGGGATTTAGTACTCTAATTTGATTTAATTTTAATACTTTTTTTCTTAATTTTACTTTTGACTTGATTATCTTTTCTTTTTCTGCTCTTATTGTGAAAAATTCTTAGATAGTTTGTAAATTATAATTGGTTAGTTAATAATCAGTTGTAGTTTATAACTAAACGACTAGTTGCAATTAATTATCGCTTATAGGTTAGTTATGATTGATTGAAATTAGTAGCAATTAGACTTTGGTAATTTGACATATAAGTGAATAATTAGTTGCTTAGAGCAAATTGGCAATACCTTGTTCTTAATGTTTAATGCTATATCAATTAGATTTAAGTACGTGTTTTGAATTGAAATCAGTAATAGAAGGTTAATTTAGGCACTTGTTCTATATTAATCATCATTAGGAACTTTACATGATTCCTGTCAATGTCGAGGTGATTTTTCGATGAAGTAGTTGAATCAATTGTAATTCTATTAGAGGCTTATGAAAAATATAAGAATAGGAGTGTGAAAAATATAAAAATATTCTATTATACTCTACTTTAATTTTATTTTTATTATTTTATTTAAACTACTTTTGAAAAACCTTCTATTTTTATATTCAATTTTCACACATTGAATTCTAATTCTTTGGATTTAACTTGGATTCACCCTATTTATGTATTAGAATAGCTTCAATATCTATTTTTGGTATGTGATAACAAGCATTAGTGGTTTAGAGGTAGATAAGAGGGATGAAAGGGAAAGTATCAAAATAAATAATTGATACATTGGGGAACAAAAAGAAAACTTCGGATGATGTCGATGTTTTTAGCTCACTATTCATAGCTTTGAATAATCCAATGTTCATGGAGTATAGGGAAATAAGGAAGAACATTAAAGTTGTGGAACAAGTTAAGCATATAGTAGAGCCCATTCATGGATAGCTCGTTTTTATCAATTTTATAATGAAAAATGTAAGACAGCTATATACTAAAAGAACAAAAGGGATCAACCTGTGGCTAAAATATTTCTTATTAATGAACAAACTAAGAAGCCTCTAGAAGTAGCACGTAAAGATGCCTTTACATGTAAATTAGAAAGGACACAGGAGTTAAATAATAACAGTGGGGACATAAAGGTGACGGTTGAGAAGAGATAAAATAACATGCAATCCCACATTAGTGAGCAATTCCCATCTAATATACAAAGTGAAGAAAGGAAAAAACTCACCTAACAAGATATTTTTTAAAAATCCATGAACCCTTAATAGAATAGAGATTATTGGAGATAAAGATAATAGTGAAAATAAAGATCCTAATATTCTTAACTTAGAAATAAATATGGCAAATTCATCATCTAATGGCATATTAGCCCTTAACTCTTGCACTTTTGAGATGCAAAAGGATATTGCTTAGTTAGGTTATGTTTTCCTTTCATTAATGATAAATAAAGTCATTGTTTGGAATTATAAAAGGGTAGGGAAGTCAAAAATTTTATTGAATGCAATAGAATTGGTATAAAAGTATAAGTAAATGTGCTATCTTTGATAGAAACCAAATTTCCTTTTAAAAATCCATTAAGATTTTTAAACAATTACATTTTGATAATTTTTTTATTAAAAAAGATCAGTGTTTTGTTGGAAGAATTTGGGATGCATGGAAAGATTATTAAATGAAGTTATAGTTACAACATTGTTATTCTCAATTTATACATCTTAAAGTTCAAGTAGCTAATGTAGAAGACTAGTTACTTATTATTGTTTATTTTATCCTTTTTTATTAAATTAGAGAAGAGGGTTGTAATTAGTTAAGGAATCTAAACGTCTAAGTTTAGAAGGCATGGATCATGGTAGGTAACTTTAATGACATTATAGAAGGGCTTAAGAAAAAGGGTAGAGCTTAACTTTAACTAAAAAATGTCAAATTTTTGCTAATTGGCTTAAAGATTGTGGTTTGATTATCCTCTAAGGGAAAAGTATGATGAGTGTTTAAGAAACTAAATAAAACTCCCTGTAATGATATAGAAAGAGTTAAATTTCTTGATGTTATTGTAAGGTTTTTCCTTCAATATATTCTGACCATCACTATGTTTTGATTAATTTAAATAGTGGTAAATATAATCAAAGGAATTAACTTTTTAGATTTAAATCTGTTCAAATATCACATGATCATTTCCCTCATTTTTTGTCTGATAATTGGAAAGATGATATATCCATTAAGAGTAACTTGTTTCATGTGTGGAATATGCTTGTTACTTAGAATAAAGAAGTGTTTGGTGATATTAAAAAGAGAAAATCTAAGTTGATGGCCAGAATTTATGGTGTACAAAGGGCTATGCAAAGGAAGTGGCATACTTATCTTAGTTTAATTGAAAAGAGAATTTCAAGTGAGATGGGTGAAGTTCTAAAACATAAGAAAGTCCTATGGTATAAAAAATTTAAAGTGTAATAGATTCAAGATGGAAATTAAAATACTTATTTTTTATCATACAAAAACTATAATAAAAAAAGAGCTAAGGAATAACAATGTTGAGGAATGATGATAGTGATTGGGTGGATGGTAAAGATCAGTTATCAAGTTTGGTGAAAGACTTCTGCTAATAATTATTTTATAATGAAACTTCTTTGCCTCAAAGATTAGTTTTAAATATTAGTTTCCCAAGAATTTAAGCTAGAGATTTAGCAAAGTTATTGGAAAAACTTTTTTTTCAAAAAAAGCTAGAATTTTTTTTTAAGATGAGAGCAAAAAAACCTTCAAAGGATAATAGGTTTCTTGCTTTTTTTTATCAAGCTAATTAAGGTAGAGTAGGTGAAAAGCTTTATGAATTTATTCATGCTATTTTTGAAGAAGGAAAGAATTTATAAAGTATTCATCAAACTCTTATAGCTCTTATCTCTAAACAAAGCTCCTTAAATTTATAAATCAACTTTGTCTAATTTCTCTATGTAATGTAAGTTATAAATGTGTCAAAAAAGCTCTGATTAATAGACTTAAATGTATTTTGCCTCAATTGGCCTATTTTTATCAAGTTAACTTCATTCCAGAGCATTATATTCAAGATAATATCATTATGGTGAGTGAAATCACCTATTCTATAGATAAAAAAATCAAGCAAGATAAGGTATATGCCAATTAAAATTGATCTTTAAAAAGCCTATGATAAACTTTCATGGGAATTTATTGCTAATACAATTATGAAGAATGATTTTCCTAAAAAATTAAGGTAAATAATTATGAATTACATTAGCTTATCTTTTATAAATATTCTTCGAAATGGATCTAAATCTATGAATTTTAAATGAACAACGGGTTAGATAAAGGGACCCTATGTCTTTATACCTTGTCATGTTATGTATAGAAAATTTAATTAATTTAATTGAAGCGCAAGTACAAGATAAAACTTAAAAAGTAATTAAATATGGTCAAAATGGCCCTCTCATCTCTCATTTAATGTTTGCAAGTGACTTATTATTATTTACTAAGGCTTTGATGGATCAAATTCAAATTATAAACTTTTGCCCTCAAAGATTCTGTGTTGCTTCATGTTAGAAAGTTAATACTTCTAAGACTAAAATTCTTTTTTTTTATAGAAATTTTCCTAATGATTTACCAGAGAGAATAACTATTTCTAGTGGTTTTTTCTCCTATAGATGATCTAAAAAGCTATTTAGGTATTAAATTAGTATTTGTTGGTAAAGTTAATAAGCAATATGATAGGCTAATTGATAATATTAGATTTCAACTTGTGGGCTAGCAAATAAGAACATTATCCATGGTGATTAGAGCTACTTCTTTATGATCTATGTTATCTTCAATCCTTATCTATCATATGCAAATAGGTAAGCTTCTTATAAGTATATGTATTGTTATAGAAAAATTGTAGCGAAATTTCATATAGGGCTATTCTGATAATGATAAAAGAGTCCATACTATAAGCTGGGATATTATATGCCAAACTAAAAGTTAGAAAGGATTTGGATTAAAGAAAATAAACTACATGAATATTACCTACCTTATGAAATTGTGTTTCCAATTATACTTTAGAAAGGATAGTCTTTATATAAATGTTTTTAAAGATAAATAGGGTAATAGAAGGGGTTTGCTTAAGAATTTTTTTAGTAGTAATAGACACTTAGCATTTTAGAAGGATTTAATTAAAGTTTGGAAGGATTTGATAGGAAATATGATATGGTCAATTAAAAATGGTAAATTTATAAGCTTTTGGAATGATAAGGGGTTGGTATGGATAAACTTTTAAGCTAATATGCCTTTCTTCCTTTGGATGATGTTCAAATTCAAGTGCCTATTTGTGATTTTATTGTTAATGATAGGGATTGGGATTGGGATTTTGATTTTTTACAATGAATTCTGCCATTTGCTATTATTTATTGAATTCAAGCAATTTGCCCTTCACAAATAAGTGTAGGCACAGACCATTTAATGTAGGTTAAAGGTAATGATGATGATTTCATAGTAAGCAATGCTTATAAATGCATTATAGGTTGTAAATGAAGTGAAGGAAGAGATTATTGAAAGATTATATGGAAAACAGAAGTTCCTTAGAAGGTGTGATGATTTTTTTAGCAAGCATGCCATAATAGACTCTTGAGAAATGAGTATATTGCTAAATAGGGTTTACGTTCAAAATTTTACAGATTGTTTAATGATAAAGAAGAAAATATATTGCACATTTTATGTGACTGCTAACTAACCTAATCAATGTGGATTTAACTAGTCCCATTTGAGCATACAATAGAGTTCAACCTTTTGAACAAAATTTCTTAGTTTAAGTTTGATTTAGCCAACAAAGGCCTTAAAGTTTCTTATTGGAATTAGATGACTTGTTAAACCATGAAGCATTATTTTCTTTGGATGTAGCATAATAAAAAAGTTTACATAGAGGACTTTTGTTACACTCTCTTCAACTATTAGTAAATTAAAAATTATTTTATAAAAAAGAATAACTAAGACAACTAAAAAATTTGGTTAAGTTATAAATTTTATTTATAAAATATTGAATAAAATAAAGTTAATAAAATTAAGATACAAGAATATAAATTTAGTTAAAATGTGATAGAAAAAAAACTTATTAGAATCATAAAGTATAAATTTTTATACTGATATAAGTGAGTGTATAAATATGGAAGAGATTTAGGACTAATTTTTTGAAAATGCCCCCAAAGCACTATTTCCCTCATTTTTAGCATTAAAAATCATAACATCTCTCATTTCTCTTTATCTCTCAAATTCTCTTAACTTTCTTTACATAATCTCTTTCGCTACTCCATCAATCAAGTAAGGAAAACTTTAATTCTTCTCAATTTCTCTATCTAACCAAGGTAAGAACATTTCTTTCATTAAGAATCTTTCTTATTTCTTATTAGTTAATGAAAAATTTTGAGATTTATTTAGTTTTGTTACATATTCTAAGCCTTAACTCTATAACTCATAAATTTTGATGTGACTATATTTGAAAATTCTTTAAACTAACTTTCTAACATTCTCTTTCATACAAAGTAAGTGGATAATCTAGTTAAATTCATGAATTCTATAATTATATGATTGTATTAATGAAATATTAGTTGTTATGTGATTTTTCTTGAAACATATTTGATTAGATGTGATAGGAGTAATAAATGATGAAAAAAGGTGATATCAGATGTCAAATAGTTGTACTAATGATTGTATTAAGATTTGGTGTGTAATACATGTGTTTGGATGGCATTTATTATCAATGAACAATGAAATTTTTGCAAAAAAAAAACTATAATTTTCATGTGTGAATTGAATTTATAATCAATTCTCGTGGTCCACAAGCAAATCTAGGCATAATCAATTCTCCTTATGTAGATATAAGTTTAGGATAGGTAAATCAATTACGCAATTGATTTAAGAATTTTATGCCGACTTTGAAAAGATATAACTATTTTGTTTTATGCTCATTTCAAGCGAATCACCTATCTTTGAAAAGATAATTGAGTGTACTTTCAAATAGAATTATTTCAAATTAATATCTTATATATATATATATATATATATATATATATATATATATATATATATATATATATATATATATATATATATATAATATATTAAAATATCACTAAAATAATGAGTGAATGTAAAAAAATTAGGATTTTTAAATTAAGGTTTTCATGTTTATTTTCTAAAAAGCTTAATACTTCCAAATCTTAACTAACTTAAGTGAATGGCCAATCTATGAAAAAAAATTTAAATCTATTTTCACATGAAATAAGTTTATAAATAATATTTCATAATTTTTAAATTATCTATAAAACACCATTCAAAGGTCATAATTATAGTGATCACATAGTAAACTATATCCAACCTGTATTACGTTTTCATAATTTATAATGATCTAACATGGGATGTTTGGTTTTCAAACATTAAAGATAGAGTGATTTATGATAATTATAACATAAATACATGACCAGGTAATCACGAAATAAGAAAATAAATATTATATGATATAGTATATGTTATAACAAATTTATTACATTAACCATGAAATGAAATATGCTAAGAAATATTTTATGGATTGTATATTATGATATGTATGAGTGGTTGTAGCTATAAAACAAGGTATGGTGGTGTTGATATATATTGTTATGTACATTGAAATTGAATTGTAATCGCACTAGGTGGAGCTTAAGTTCTAGTGTTTAAATTGTATTATAAATTATGCCACTCGTGGCATTGAAGATGAGGAATATAATGGGGATGATATTGTGAATATCGAATGAAAAATTCTTTGTGATATGTTTGTAAAGGTATAAGACAGATCTTAGAGGGACAAATATGAAAAGTTTGTGAAGGGTAAAATGTTAACCATAGGAGATAAAAGGTGGATGCATGCATTTCTAATTATCACTTAATGCTTTAAATATGGCATGAACTTAAGTATGATAGCTTATAAATGTTATGTGATTCCTCGACAATAGAATAAAAATGTCTGAGCTTCAAAGCTATTTAATACTTAGTTACAAATGTGTTCAACTATAATAAAAATTTTGTAGGAGGATAACCTGGTCGGTAAACTTTTATGATTTATTTGTTGTTCTTATAGATTATTCGTTCATTAAGTCTCAGACTCACTCCTTCGTAATTATTTTTGCAGATTCTAAGGTTGAATTTTCACATCCATCTCCTCAAAGCTAGATTCCATGAGAGTTCATTAATAGTAGTATGGTAACCCAGGATTTTGTACATTAGATATTTTAAAGTTTATTTTTTCATAAGCTTTGGTAGAGGAAATATTTAAACCAATTTCTCATGAGCTAGTTAGACTAACTTATCCTTATTTTGGAAGGATTATAACCATATCTAATTTTCTTATCTTTTATAGAACCCTCAATGATTTCTAATGAATGTCCTTTTTCTAAAGTATCATTTTATTTTGTATATCCATCATACTTGTTAAATAGGAACAAGCTAAATAACTAGAAATAGGCTAATGGAAGCCAGAAAAAAGGTTTCATGCTAGTTACAATCGGATTAAAATCATGTCAACTTTATTCATCCTTTACATCCTATGAAAGTTCTTAATGAATATATTGAGGTTGTTTTTTCTATTTACTGGAGCATGACAATGCACTTTATAATAGGGTTAGTAATATTAACGTTTCTTAGCAACCTGATCTTGAAGATTAGGTGAAAGTTAAAATAGATGAAGCTACTAAATCTAGTTTTAGGCTAGCAAGTTATGGGAAAGTAATTTATGATATATTTAGCAATGAATCTATGGTTTTACAAAATCATTTGGATATTATTCTTCCTTTTTTCATGGATTATTAAGGAGCTATTTATGGATCATAGGTAGTATAAAAGTTAGGATTTGGGAAGGTTTTTTTAGAGTGTAACTTTAAAACTCTAACCCAATGTTTATGCAATCCTAAAGGTAAAAGTAATGGGATGATCCAAAATATTTAAAATGTATTAAAGTTAGATTTAAAGGTTAAAATAATAAACATTTATAGAGAGGGGAATATTTATGCTAATTGACTAGCTAATCATAATCTCTCGCTAGAAGCTAGCATTACTAGATACAATATGGTTTTTCCATATCTTTATTTTGTTGATGTTTTAAGAGTTTTTAGGAAATGTATTTTCTTAATTTTCTTCCTTTTTTTAAGCTTTGACTCTTTTGCTTTAAAAAAATATAATTAAATTTGCTATTGTGATGAACTTAGCACATAAAGAAAGGGGTAGTCAGAAAGAATGTAGGAAAAAACATGTTTTTATTACATGTACGTTTTTTAGACATATAAGATATGAACTTGTAAAATAATGTAACTAAAGCCTAAAGAAAAAGGAAAAATCATGCAATAAAGAGACTAAATTGACTTAATTAGTAAAAGTGGCAATCTATGTACATATGTTAAATTGTATCCAATAAATCCATTTTATTAGACACCTAATTTATTTAATAATTTTAATTAGTAAAATTTTATTTTTTCCTAAAAAAAGGAATGTTTATTAAAATTGCAAACAAACTATAATGAGATGCTAGCACTATTCTAGAGAATGAAAATGTCAATAGTAAGAAGAACAAGAGACATCCTTCTTGAACCTCCCCTAATTACTTGAACAACCTATTTTACTATCTCATGGATATTAACATTACATTTTCAAAGACACCAAACTACAAATAAATTAAGATTCATTTATAAATATCATGTAATACCTGAAATTAAAATTTTAAAATTTTATCATTTTATATGCTCGAGATATCTTTTTTAACTAACAATGATAGTTAAATTATATTTTAATTGACTAAGGTTTTGTTCCCGAATTTATTTAAATAATTTCTATAAGTGGAAAATATTTTAATAAGAGTGGCTATAATAAAGTAGGAAAATATATGTTAATGATAAATTGTTTCCAAAGTTTAATAAAGTTTGGAATGTTTATCTTTAGGCATTTGAATTTATCAAGAGCTCAAAGTATTTAATAGGCATGAATAAATCATATTGTTAAAGTATTTGTTGTCTTGATGCATAATTTGTTTACCTTAAAGAAATAATGATTGGTAATTAGGATAGGTAATAGAGATCTATTAATAAAAGTGGTTAAGTTGTGTAAGAAACATAGAATTAAAACTTGGAGCTCTTTTTCCTTTTTATTTCCTTTTCTTTTTAGCTTATGGTAATTCCCTTTCTCTTTTTCCTTTTTCTCTTTACTTATCTTCTCTAGCTTGCATTCCTTTTTCTCCTCCGTTTACTATTGATGTTTCCATTATGTTGCTGTTAACACTAGTGGTTGTCAGTATGAGCATTTCCTTTTCTTGCATCATTGATTAATTAGGCATATGGGAGGTAGAGAATCTAGACATCTTGTAACATTAAAAGCTATTGCCTTCTTTTGTTTTTGTCCAAGTTTTAGTGCTATTTCCATTGTTTTAAGCTCTAGCTAGCCACTAAAAGGATAGGTAAGTTGTTCTATGCCATAAAACTTTAATACTTTTAAAGTTTCAAGCATGATTTAAGGAGCTCTATTTATGAGGGTTTTAAGATACTTAAGGATAACTTTGAAAAATAAGAAATTTATGCTATAGAGTGTTAGAATAATATGATTAAAGTCTCTTTAGGATATTATAACTTAATATTTTAGATGACTCAAGCTTGATCTAAGAAAACTCATTTTCATGTACATTTAAAATATATGATAATGCCTTTGAGAAATAAGACTTTCATGTTATAGGATAATCAAATGATATGATTAAAGCCTATCTCTGTTGTTAAACCTAATATTTTTGAATGATTTAGAATTGAGCTAAGGAAAATACATTTTCATACATGTTTTGAGAAACTTAATAATAACTTGAAAATATAACAATGTTACATTATAAAGTGTTAGAATGACATCTTTGGGACATACCTAAATCATTAAGTTTTAGTATTTATACTTAAATGGTCTTAATCCAAGAAAAATTCCCCAAAGTGTAAAATTTGGAATTTGGTTTCTTTAAAGTGAAGTTGAAAATATTAAGAACTAAGTGTATAGTCTTATAATATAATAGGATTTGGGCCTTCTTAGAGCATAAAGCTCTAATATTTTGATAATTTTATACTTAATTCAAAAAACCTCTATTTATGGAAATCTTCAATATCTAGGTGATAATCTTAAAAATATAAGAAAGTGATGATATAGAATGATAGATTGGAATGAATAAAATTTTTTTACAACATTAAGAGTTAATATTTTTACTTGTATGGTGATAGTTCAAAAATCTCTATGCATATTTTGATTTTAAAAATCGATATTAGAAAATATAAGCAATTGATGATCTAGAATATTTATATATCATGAATTGAACTTGGAATTGTAAGACTACAAAGGAAATAAGTAATACTTGTAATTTACCTTTGTAAAGATCGCAAATAGGAAGATAAGAGACGGATGAACTTGAATATTATAGGACTTCTTGAAAATCATGGACAATATTAGGTAAGCATATAGCTTACCGTAAATTAATATTTCACTAAAATTATCAGTTAAATGGTATGTTTCACGTTTCCATTTATTAATTGGATTGATCACTTTTGCTTTCATGTATAATGTCTTAGACACGTAACTATATGATTTAAGGATACTAATGAGTAGAAAGCTAAATTTCGATATATGCAGTTGTGTATTTCACAGTAACATTTAGTTGAGTAATTAAGAATTTTGATGTATGTGTATATATATATATTTCTTTATGGATTATTATTGATATTACCTTATAGTCACGCAAGAAAGGTGTGGAATTGTTAATCTGAAAATGTTTTCATACTTTATGATGTATATATTTAATGAATGTTTATGGCACTTATATACATTATTTATGTATTTTGATATCAATTCATGAGGATAAGTTAACTATCTACTTTGTATTAAAACTAAATTATAATTATGTTGTGTAAAGCTAATGCTTTTAATATATGATATTGCATTATGAATTACGTCACAAGTGACATTGAAACTATGAAATTTGATCAAGGCAATGATGTGAATATTTGATGAAATTTTTTTAATAATATAGTGGGTAAGCTACAAGGCTAGCTTGGGAAGAATAATGATAAAAAGCTTATGTAGAATATCAAGTTAATCTGAAAGTCAAAATGTGGATGCATGTATATTCATTATAACTGCTATATATTAAAATCTACTTGATTTAGAATACTTTAGTTCGATGTGATTATGATTGATCCTTATGTCATGACTCAAACCTAATCATGATCAATGTGGATTTGTTATTCAATTCCCGTCATCCTAGACATTATTTATATTAAATCTATCCATTAGAAACATTTCTATTTTCATAGGGATCTAAAATTTATTTTAAATTTTTATAAAAAAATAGATAAAATTTTTCTTATTTTTAGATACTTTTCGAGGCCATATGCACTAAATTATAAAACTTGTGACTTTTAATATTGCATGATTTCAACATGTATAATATTTGTACAAATACAAATCAACTTCATTTTTAATCCTAATCCTAATCCTAATCCAACTATCAAAATCTTCTAACAAAGCAGTCTTGATTCTCTATAAATGCAATGAAGCTTGAAAGCATTCAATTTAACTTGAAAATATTGAAAATAAAATAAAATGAGTTACAAGAACTCAGTAAGCATGTATCTACTACAATGAAAAACCATTGCCAACCATATTCTTGGATTTTATAACTCACAATATCAATTCTTAAATTGATGCAATTACTTACACATAGCTTAAAATACCTTTTTTCACATCATATTTCATAATAGTCTTAATCATTCATTTTACACAATATAGTCACAATTTCACACATAATCCATTCCAAGTAATCATTAAATTTTGAATAGTCAATAAGGCCTAATTATAATTAAATCATCTCAATCACATCAAACAGAAATATTCAAGAGCAACTAGATTTCCATTTATAAAACAATAAATAATAATATAATAAAAGTATGCATCCACTTTTTCACTCTCAAGTCAACCTTATACCTCCCACAAGCTTTCTATCTTTATTTGTTCAGGATTTCCTTTATACCCTCCCCATTTTATTGTTGGAAATTTCTCATTTAGTATTTACATTATCACTGTATCACATTGCTTAATTTCAAGGCCACTTATGGCATAATTCGCAGTATAATATGTACACTAGAGCTCAACTCTACATATCATAATTTCAATGAAATGTCATCACAAGCAACTACTTTATCATCACTGAGCAATATCAAGGCATATAATAGTGTGTGTGTGTGTATAACAATACTACCATATTTTTTTACATGACCACAATATCATTCACACCTTAATACCATTCACACTATAATTTTCAATATACAGATAATAAGAAAAACTTAATCACAATCAATCTACTATCAGTAGTAGTATCATTGTCTCTTTAGGCATAGTTTATTGACATTCATTCAACCCGATAATCGTTACTTTGTTATAAACATTATTTCCATATCATTCATACATAACCATAAGGATGATTTAATAATACATCATGATCCATAATTATACTTTTAAAAATTCATGGGTGAATAAATATATGATTCTCATCATTTATAAGAAAAATTATAAGATGCGACATTCAAACAAAATAATATTAAGACATTAATTTATAGTGGGATATATACTCACTTAAGAATGCTTATTTACTCTAAAGATTCTTGAGTGTTCTAGTTTCACCTTTCCAATCTTCCAACTTCATAGTTTACAATAATAAATTATAACGACAAATATCAATATCACTCATTTTCTTTCCATGCTTACTATTTCAAGCTCTAATCATAATATATTTATATTATAACATTTCAAATCATAATTTACTCATCTTTAAAGATTAATACATAAATCAAAGATTTGCCATAATATGAAGATTTTTTAATTACGACCACATAAGTAAAATATTAAATCTTGAAGCTACGATAAGGTTCTATTAAAAAATTTAATATGATAAATTATAACCATATTAACATCACTCATTTCCTTCCTAAATTATTATTTTAAGTTCTAATCAGAATATTTTAATCTTCTATATTACAATTCTATTACCTATCTTTCTTAAGTTCATCGTAGGAAATCAAAAATATATTATAGTATAGAGATTCTTAAATCAAAATCATATAGATAAAATATTAGAATTTAATGCTATATATAAAATATATTCACTCCACTTTATTATTTTATATCATTGCTTCTTATGTTTATAAAATTATCATAAGGAATCTAGACCTTTGTCATAGACGTAGGTTCTTCCGAGTCAAGCATAAAATTATTAAATCATTAAAACTTTATGCTTCAACATTACTTTTGTAAAATTATTTTATGAATCCATACTTACTTTCTTATATTCTTAACTTTTTTTTAGTAAAATCATCAAACCCTATTTCACAACCTTAGGGATTTCTTGGAGCATGCATGAATCATCCATAGTACTAGAATATGACACTCTTTATACACTTTAATCATATTATCCTAATATTTTATAACATAAAAATCATATTTTTTTATACATCATCGTATATCTTAAAATTACATAAATAGGTTTTTCTTCAGATCATCCAATCCAGCAAAAATCAAAGAGATTTCACTGCATATATAACTTTACCATAACTCAAAGAAGTCACTAGCAGCTCACCGGCACCAGAATCAAGCTTCATCATTGGTAAAAGAGAATCCCAAGCTATCCTATTGTGCATGAAGCAGTGCAACTCTAGTTCTACTTTTGCCACTTCCTCATGCCATCCACGATGGCAGTTGGCTAAAGATAGCAAACAATGATAATGGGGTTAGCAAATGTTTGCAAAAAAGGCCGTTGAGAGTTAGTCCTCCAATTCAACACCTCTTTGTGTAGAACTAAGCAAAGTAGCATTCATTTTATGTGGTAATACTAGCATTGCTAATGTTGAAAATAGCAAAAGCACGCTAGAGGGATAGAGCATCAAGAGAGTGTGAAAAGAAAGAGGGAAAAGAGGAGGAAGAAAAGAAGGAAAAAAAAGAGGGAAAAAATAAAAGAGCTTTAGATTCCAATTTAGTGCTTTTTATGTTACTTAAACTCATCTCCATTAGGAGATCTTAGCCCTTTATTTCAACTAAAGTTAATCTTAGCCATCTATCCATTTTAAAAACTCATTTTCATAAAACTTTTATATTTGAAATCCCAACTCACTTTTTTTCAATCCTTTCCTGATATTTTTGGAATAGACTAATCAATTCGAAAATACTAAAAGAATAAATATTTCAAGCTTTCATAATTTTCAAAAACAATTTACCACTTACAAGCATTTGATTTAATAAATCTTTGCACTCACAATTATTAAAATTATTTTCAACTTATGAGAAAATCCTTATAAAAAATATTTAAATAAACTTTGAATTAATATTGGCTAATTAAATATAATTTAAACATTATTACCAATATCATATTAATACCCAAAACTTTACAAAGAAAAAAAAGTTTGAAACTAAATATTAATTGAATGAATAAAATTCCTTTATCTTTCTCATTTAAAATAAATACATCAAAGCATTCAAATTTATAAAATTTTAAATATAACCTAGGGTATTGCACCTTATTAGCCACTTGAAAGTTTGATAATTACCTAGAATGGATTGCATATGATATGGTAACAATAATGTGCAAGTTGAATGGCTAAGATTGTCATGAATTATGATATAAAAATAGGAAATTTAAGCTATTTGCAGGTAAGTATGTTAACCTAATGATTAATATCGTGAGCTATAAAATTTAGAAAGTTAGTTTGCAACTATTTCTCTTTTAGAACTTAATTAGCATTTAATTGTTTTATGTAATGGGCTTTATGTTTAATTGTGGTGAATATATGCTTATTAAATTCTCATAATTCATTTCTTTTTATTTTTAAATTTTTAATATTTCTAGGTTAAAATGAATGCATTTGAACTTCGTTGCATTTATGAAGAATTAAGGACTGTCTAGTTGAAAATTTTTGATAGTTAAATTAAGAGTGAAGTTAGTGAAGTTTATATAAATATTATGTATATTGAGGTTGTGTAGTATTATATGTATTTTGAATTGTTGTCAAATTTTTCAATATTACAAGTTTTGTATTTTATGATATGTGACTCTCGAAAAATATTTAAAAATAAAAAAAAATTATCTATTTTTTTGAAAAAAATTATAATGAAATTGAATCTTTACAAAAATAGAAAAATTTTCAATAGATAAAATTAATATAAATAATGTTAAAATTAGGTAGCAAGATTTACACTAATTATGATTAAATTCAAATTGTGACATATTGACAAGTGCAACCATACGGTGAACCCTCCGATGGTTATCATATCAATTATACCATGTAAATCGTTAATAGTAGTTCGATATTCACTTTCTAATTATACTTCTCAACCTTTTAAATTAAAGGATATCATAATTCGTTTTTGTATAACTAATAACTCTATTAGATTTGTGAGTGCATATTTGAAATTATCTTACTAAAGTATGTTTGATAAAATTTTTTATTATATATTTATTTACTAAATTTAATTATTTATTATTCTTTATTAAAAATATATTTAATTATTAATTAAATATTTTATTATCATTCTCTTAAAATATAAATCTTGTTCTTCTATTATATATAATTAATTTTAATTTAATTATTAATTTTTAAATATTTTTAAAATTTTAATATAAATTTTTATGTGAACCGAAATTTTAACTTATTTAATTTATCGGGTTCTATTTATTATTCATTCGTAGTATACGGATTGATTATGATTGTAGCGAATTAACGGCCCTAGATAAGGGTGATAAACATAGTGAGATCCAACTCAAGATGCTGATTCACAGTCACTATCAGTAAAGCAGACTGTGGGTCCCACCCAGGTGTCTCCGTTCATTTGAATCTATTTTTTAGTACTTTGATCCCCCCCATCTTTAGGAATTTGCCCACTTCGACTATAAAATAATCACAGTTCATTTTCTACTTCAATTCCTTCACAAAAAGATGATCATCAAATAACAAGTTTCCACAGAAAATTGTCCCCATAATATCTCCATCCGCTTGATACGATGCTCGTCTTTGCTGCTTCCTTCAGGTTTTATTTGGATGAAGAAAAAGAAGATAAGGTATAAAGAAAATTTAAAATTTTTTTTATTATTTAAATAAAAAATAAAACATATAATTAAAATTTTATAATCAATTTGAAATTTAAAATTTTCTTATTTAATTTTTTAATAGTTTAAAAAATTTCTGTCCTTCATTTCTTATTTTTTCCTTATTCAAACAAAGGTTATTTCCAATTTGGACAGAATCTCGACAAGGATTTACTATGAAATAAGGTCTGGAATTCCAACAAATATTCTAATATTATATTAATACTAAAAATTCAATATTATAAACATTTTTATGTGTATTATTTATTCTAACTCAACAATATAATTTCCTCGAAAATAATTAATTTTTTGTTACATTATATTATTGAGTTAAAAAATAATATAAATGATAATAATTATATGAAAATAATATTAAATTTTTAATATTACTATAATATTAAAATTTTTCTTGGAAATTCGAGATCCGAAAGAGGAAAAAAAAATTATAAAACAAAATCATGCAAATTTGGAGAGTTGAAGCGCGAATCTTCTGAATCTGAGAATTGTTCGGTCCCCGGAGGATGAGAGGAAGAGGGAGATCAAGAGGAATAAAAGGGAAAGAGACGAAGTGTTTGTAAATTTGTGAAAGTTTTGAACCTAACATAAAAATATAATATTTATTAATTAATCATTATATCAATATTTAATAATTATCATTGTTATTATTTTTTTTTTATAGTGAGAGTGTCTAAATTAGTAGAAATATACATTTAAAAAAAAATGAAAGATTGAAAGTATGCACAAAAATACGAAACCTTCGTAAGCAACGGTGTCACCTCAATCAAAAAATTCTTGGCATAATTATTAGATTTACATAACTTGGAAAATCAACATCAATAATCCAACGGCGGCTGAACCTCCACGACTGATTTACTCCCGTACTGTTACGGAAGAAACTATTTCCATAGGTAATGTTTTTTAATTTTTTAAAAGAAAAAATTTAACAGAAATGTTGTGAAGGACGACGTCTTCTTGATGGAAGGCGTCGTTCGCCCTTACTTCACCCACATTTTCGGACGCACTCAGCTGCATCCAATCTCAAGTTGAGGTTTTTATGTTCTAATTCATTGATAAGTGATTAATAAATAAAAAATAATTATTAATTTTTATTTTTTTTATTTTTTATTTATTATATTTTAAAAAAAATTATTTTTATTTATTATTTTAAAATTTTAATAAAATATTAATTTTTAAAATTTTATTCTTTTTTATTAATAAATATTTTATTATTCTATACTTTCAACTCATTTGCTCTTATTTCTTTATTCTATTTCTCTATTTTTAATTAATTTGAATTTTTTGCATAAAAAATAGTCTTAAAAAATTTATTAAAAATAAATAAATTAAGTCACTTTTTTAATATATGTAAAATTAGTTAATTACAATAGATAAAAAGAAATAAAAAGAATATTTATTTGTTAGATTTACAAAGTTCATATACATTAGAAATTTGATTTTTAAAATTTCAAAATATTAAAAATGATAGAAACTAATAATTATCCTTCGTTCATAGAAATGACTATAATGCAGCACTATAGAAATGACTATAATGCACCACTAGATTTACCTTTTAAAATAAATAAATTTAATATATAATTAGATTTAATGATACATACGTTAATGATATATCATAATCTCTCCATCTATTTATTATTTAAAAAGTAGCATTACCCATTAAAAAAATTGTACACACAATCTTATTGTTTAAAAGATTTATATTTATGATATTTTTATTGAAAATTTAAATTAATTAAAAATTATTTATATACATGTTTTTTAAAATTTTAGCAACATTATAATTTATTATTATAACATCTTTAATAAATCATCCAATACAATACATATTAAAAAGTTTTAGATTTTTTAATACTTGTTTAAAAAAATTGCATAAAACCTATAAAGCTTGTAATGTATCGAGAACTTTCAATGATTAGTTGATAGAAATTAAAAGAATGGGCAATGCTTCTCACAAAGGAATATATTAAAATTTTTATAATATATGAAAAATATTAGTTTTTAAATATATTATAACTTCTTCTGAAAGTTGAAATTTTTTAAAATGTTATAATCAGTAAATTATTTTTTAGATTATGAATTATTAAAACTTTTTAAATTAAATTTCTCTTTGGAAAATATATTATTTTACAAAGTTTTATAATATTATTAAAGATTATAAATATTTTAACAATTTTATGGTAAGCCTTGCATGTTTAATATGTATATACAATTTTTAAAATTGTGTATTGCAATGAGTACATTTATAATATTTTCTAATGTACAATTTTTTTTAGTTCCAATTTTTATTTTAATATCCCTTAGCTAATCGTTAGCTTTTTTTATTAGATTATACCATAATAAGTTTGGTACAAAATAATGTAAAATTTTTTTAAGCATGTCATGTAACAAGCTTCTTTTTCAAAAAATGTTATACGAATGAATTAAATATTATAGAACTTTTTTAAAAAATATTTTAATAAATAAATTACAATTAACTTCAATATTTAGTGAATTATGAAAATTTTAAAAGATATTTCTTTTAAATGAATCTGTGCAATCCTAATTTTGAGAAGATGTGAATGGACAGCAGGTATTACAGATTGGGTTAAAGTATTGAATGGGATACAAGAAAAATGTTTATATATATTTGATAGTCCAGAAAAAGCACATAAAATTGTTAGGTAAACAGTATTTTAATAAATTTTTATTTGATTCTAAGTGTGTTTATAAACAAGAAAATCCTAAAAAATTATTTTTCTTAAAAAATCCAATAAATATTGTAAGTTATAATTATTTATTTATTAAAGCGAAGGACTTCTCAAATAAATTATAAACTATGAATATAATTTTATGTGTTATTTTGCATATAAAAATAAATAATAAACTGTTAATTTACTCATTATATTTATACAAATAATTAATATTATCAGTCGAATGAAATAATTATTAGTTAATCATTAATATTATTACATAATTATTAATATAATTAATTGATTATAAAAAATTTCATAATTTTCATGTTACCCTTTCGTAATAAAAAAATGGCGTTCTCGACTCCTGACATTTGTAAGCATCAGTTCCGGGTATTTTTTGGGCGTGAAAAGAAGGATGAAATATAGTTGCATACTTACAACCTTAGTTTAACGCCATGTTCCTTAAGAATTCAACGGTAATTAAAATTCAACAAAAGTTTGGCTGCATATCTATATGCTTTTCTTGTTCGCTTTCATGTTTTTTTATTTTTAATCCATTTTTTAATCATTTGTTATTTATATAAACTTAAGTAAAAATATTATTGTAATAATATAGTATAATTAAAATATTACCAAAGTAAAAAATATTTAAATAAATTATAAAATATACATATATTTTTATATATATTTTTATAAATAATTAATTAATAATAATTAATTAATTTTATTAAATATATTATAAATTAATTAATATAATCAACTAATTATTAAATAACAAATATTATGAAAGTAAAAGGGCCAACATATCGCGGGGGGTAAAACAAGGCTTTTACCTTTTCCCCCTTTTTTTTAACCCTTAATTTGTTAGAAAATACTTTGCGCCACTTTTATTTGGTTATTCCTAGCCCACAACTGGTGGCGCAAAAACGACAAGGAATTTTCATGAAAAGCTGCCTTTTTCAAAACTCGCTGATTCTGCCTTCATCTTCCCTTCTCAGTTCTCAGCCGGAACCTAGCCCAAATTAGCTCTTTAAATCTTTAATTTTTTTGATTTTTCGTTCTCATAGATCCGCATGGCTCTTTCACGCGTAGCTTCTTCTTCATCGGCTCGATCTAGTCTCCTGAAACCCATCTCAGTGGCTATATCCTGCACCCCTTCTCTCCGGCGTACCATTTCATCTGCCGCCGATGATTCCACCACTCTCACAATCGAAACATCCCTTCCTTTCACTTCTCACAATTGCGATCCACCCTCGCGTGCCGTGGATACCACTCCCAAGGAGCTCATGACCTTCTTCCGCGACATGGCCCGCATGCGGCGGATGGAGATTGCCGCGGATTCGCTTTACAAGGCCAAGCTGATCAGAGGGTTCTGTCACTTGTATGATGGGCAAGAGGCAGTGGCTGTGGGTATGGAAGCCTCGATTACTAAGAAGGATTGTATTATCACCGCTTATCGGGATCACTGTACCTTCATCGGTCGGGGCGGAACTCTGCTTGAGGTTTTCGCGGAGCTTATGGGTCGCCAGGCTGGGTGCTCGAAAGGGAAGGGGGGTTCTATGCATTTCTACAAGAAGGAAGCTGGGTTCTATGGTGGACATGGTATTGTTGGAGCCCAGATTCCACTTGGATGTGGTTTAGCTTTTGCTCAGAGGTACTCTAAAGATGAGACTGTGACTTTCGCTTTGTATGGTGACGGGGCTGCAAATCAAGGACAGTTGTTCGAGGCGCTTAACATGGCTGCGCTTTGGGACCTACCTGCAATTTTGGTCTGCGAGAATAATCACTGTAAGTAGTTTCGTTAATAAAAGTAAAGGTAGTTAATTGAATTGAAGGTGCGTGTGCATATTTACCTATGTAGGTTCTGGTATGGTTTGTGGTTTAAATTGACTCCGCTCTGGTTGACAGACGGTATGGGAACAGCAGAATGGAGAGCGGCTAAGAGTCCTGCTTATTACAAGCGTGGGGATTATGTTCCTGGACTGAAGGTGACATGAACAATTGGTGTTAAAGGAATTTAGTTCCATCTTTAAAATTATTCATTGCATTGATTGAGAAAATCAATTGTACTTATACCCTATTAATTCTGTCTCCTCATATGTGAGGCTAGATTTGTATCTGGTTTATTACCGAGTAAAATTGTACAACTGTCCCATATCTTTGCTGAGCTTGCAAATAACTCAAAAGAGGTTTTACACCATTAGGTCAAACTGTCCTATGTTTCTGGAAACATAATTTTGAGTATTTGGATATGGCAGGGGAGATAAAATTAGTGATATAATTGTTTTATAACAGACATGCTATATCGGTTAGACTGGTCTTGCCAGGGATGTAAACTCTTGAAGGGAATGATATCTTCGGTGCTTTCCTTGTTCTTCTTGATACTTCCGTGCAGTCTACTTTTTACCTATGCTTTTGGAGGCTGATTTTCTTTTCATTTATTGATCTCTGAATATTTGTGAATCGGGAGGATTGTGGCTATTTGTTGTACTATTGGTATGGTCTAATGATCTTTACTAGTTATATTTGAGGTATGTAGATTGGGGATATGCAAGCCAGTTTGCACGTACATGCATATGTTAATTGAATATATGGCATTTCAGTCTATTCAGTATGCTTTTTGGATGTTATTTGATGAAGTTCTGTGCTTTGTGCAGATAGATGGCATGGATGTCCTTGCCGTGAAACAGGCATGCAAATTTGCAAAGGAGCATGCTTTGAAAAATGGGCCTCTTGTGAGTAAATTTATTTGCTGCTTAATATTCTTGAATTTCTTACTCATGTTAGTTATCAATTATATGTTACAAGTCAGTTATTCATATCCTTATTCATGAAATAACCTATTTGACCTGTAGGATATAATTATGGCTATTGAATTTGTCACTAAGCTAGAGTTAGGGCCGTGTCATGTACTGGGTGTCATTCCATTGTTTTGAATGTCTGGCTTCTATAAAATAAAGATGGTTCTGTCCTGTGGTTTTAACCCCCAATGACCTGCTTATTTTGGCCGATTCTATTTGGGAAGAAACTTACTCGTTATATTCAATATAAATAATTAGCTAGTTAATGACAGGTGCAGCTCATCCAACCAAGAGTTTGGCCCTGTCGACTTAATAGTGTAATGTACTTATAAATATCACCTGCTTAGTAGCATAGTACCCATTGTGGGGCATGTTGAATTTTCTTCCTCAAGGTTGTTAACATTGGCTGACCCATCATTGGAGGATACTGGGAGATTAGTTATTTGCATAGACTGTTTGGGTTACTATGAAAGAGTGTTGTATATGATTCTCATCTTCAAATTTCTTTAGTCGACTTTTGTCTTGGAAATTCCTCCATTTTTTCTCTCATCCTAACTAGGCGTGAGATATAGCTGATTTGCAAATGTTTTCTTAAACAGAAAGCTGATCTTGCAAAGTTTGTGTCAGTTGGCAAGTAATAATCTAAATAAGAAACTGCTGAAAGCAAAAGGGTTCTCCCACCTCTTCTTAAGCATTTGCATTGTTGTTTGACTTGTCATGGAAAGGAATAATTTTTTTCTTTAAGGTATTAATATCTGATCTTTATCAATCATCTATTCGCTGTACTTGTTCACTATGAAAGAATTCATATATCTAAATGGAGCATGTGATTTATAGAATGTATTTTTTTTTTTGGGCTGAATTGGTCATTTTTAAATTATTTGCTTGGATGTAAAATAATGCAATAATATGTTGACAGGTTAAAATTAAAAAATTACAGTTTTATGTAGAGTTATTGATTAATCAAGTATGTTCTCCATGAAATACTGATTGATGTTTCTTCCTTGATTTATTTGTTCAGATTCTGGAAATGGATACCTATAGGTACCATGGCCACTCCATGTCTGATCCTGGCAGCACATACCGCACACGTGATGAGATTTCTGGTGTGAGACAGGTTTGTCACACTATCTGCAGCAAGCGTTATGTTAGTTTTATTAGAGGCATTTGTCTCATTTTTTTTCTTGGCAAATTTGATTCTAGGAGCGTGATCCAATTGAGAGAGTCAGAAAGCTGCTAGTGGCTCATGATATTGCTTCTGAAAAGGAGCTGAAGGTGATTCGATGGAGTTTTATTTTAAGATTATTCATTTCATTTTTGAAATCATGATTTATTCAGGATCAGTTAAGTAAAAATATTTGTCTATCATGTTCATGTCTGTGACCAAAAGTCTACGTGGCATCTCTTTCTCTCCTTTTTTTTTCTTCTCCCTCCCCCCCCCCCAAAAAAAAAAAAAAAGGATGAAAGTACAAGAGTGGAAGTATGGTCTTCATTTTGATGTAGGACTCTGCATTTCTATAGTGGACTATAATTTTCTGTGTCAATTGTTTAAGGGTCTTTCTTTGAGAATTTGATTATATGATTTATATCACAATAGTTATGTTGCAGTTAGAATCCTTCTAGTTATAATGAGTCTTGATAGGCTAATATACTGTCTACTTTTCATCTGTATCTTTAATATCCTTAACATGGATAAATATTTTGAATCTGATGCTAAAGATATGAATTGAACACATTTCTTGCAGGACATTGAGAAAGAAGCAAGAAAAGAAGTTGATGAAGCTATTGCTAAAGCAAAGGTGAAAAACACTTCTTCTTCTTTTTTTCTAAATTATTTTACCTCTCTTTTATAACTGACTATCCTGAATATTTATATCTGTTCCACTGGCTGTAGCTTTTTGAACTCTAAATGTTCTCTTGCTCTTTTCTGGTTTTCAGGAAAGTCCAATGCCGGAGCCTTCTGAACTATTTGCTAACGTATATGTCAAGGGGTTGGGGGCTGAGGTATAACTATTTCATCTCTTATCATTACTCACTATGCTTCCTTTTTTACCTCAATACTCTATATTCTTGCTTGGGAATTGGGGAGTGCAATCCCTAATTTATAGGATCATAAAAGAAAAGGGTCTAGACCTTTGTTATTGGGAGAATAATGGGAGTTGTTGATTTATTTTTGCTAGACAGTTATATTTCGATGTTATGATTTGAATCTTTAAAGGATGGATGGAAAAGGACATTCCGCTGCACTCACTCACAATTAAGCCATTAAATTTATCGGTAGTTTTTTTTTTTCTGACAGGTAACATTTTCTTATATTCTTACGGTTCACGGTTTTCCTTTATTGCAGTCATTTGGGGCTGACAGGAAAGAAGTTCGAGCTAATTTGCCATGATTGGGGTGTACCGGATCAATCAAAACAGCAAAGAATAAAAGATTCTACGATAGCATGTCATCTCTTAGCCTATTGCTTGAGCATTCTCTATCTGTATATGAAATTGATTCTTCTGTAGCTATGCGGCAAAAACTAATGTATTTTGCTATTAATTGGGGAGGAACTAACATCACTCTGATTAATTATGTTTCATATGAACTTTGGTATTATTCGAACCTTAGGAGGCATTTTTTGCTTAGTTCCCATGAAACTATGTCAAAATGCTGGCATACTTTTGCAGTTTTGCCATTAGTGTTATAGGTAATGGTTGGATTAAGGACCATTTTTTGGATATCAACCATTGAGGTTTCTTCCTTCCTTGAACATTTTCATGCTGCAGCTTGCATAATAAATTGTTGAACGGCCTTTGCAGTTTTGGTTTTGATGGTACTTGTGTTCCTTTTATGCTTTGCTGATGATGGTGGTGGAGTTAACAGATTATTTGCAATGACTGGGACTAAATATAGAGGAAGTAACTAGACCACATAAAGAAGGGAGATAGAAAAGAGAAAAAGTGGGAAAAAGGAAGAGCAGGCACATACTACAGGAAAGAAAAGGAACTAAAGCAGCAAGATAGATTCCATTCGTAACAAGACATCCTAAGTGAGGTATTTCTATGGGAGTGAAATGAATGAATTATGATTATTAGATCTTTTTTAAGTGGTTGTGTGCTTTTAATTATATTCTAATATTGGTTGTCAAATCTTATATTTGATGATCATGATTATTTTTTTTATTTTTTATATAAAAATGCTTTTTTTATTTAATATACTCCACTCGATGCTCCCTTTTCTTCGATAACTAACGTCGGAGGGTATTGCTTCCATTCATGCTTTCCTGCACGAGGCAGTACTACATTGTTTCCTAACTTGTAACCTCCAATCTTTGTGATGAGTTTTTTATGTGACAAAGCTGCAAATCCATTAATTGAAGTTACAGCACCAAAATCTTTTAGAATTTCATATCTCTTATAATATAAATATGATTATAATTAGTTATTAAAGAGAAAAATTCATTTGAGTTATAATAATGTGATTATATGGCTGATCCGTCACCATTAAGAAAATGGTGCACATACAGAACCCCAATTTATTCATATTGGGCCTTTCTTCCCTTGGAACTTCTGGTTTTGAATCTCAGGTCCCCTAGACAGACTCATTTATAATTTGAAATAAATAATACAATTTATATATTGCTCATTGTCTAATAAATTTAGTCTATTGAATTAGAATTTGAATTTGGATCGAATCGTAAGACGTGACCTTTGAATGCGAAGGTAACCGGAGAAATCACATGCAAAGATAGCGGGGATGGAAGCTGTTCAAACTTTACAAAAGCACGCTCTGCTTCACGGGGGACCTGACCCCTCTAGATATCAATTGATGAGTAAAATTGCCTTCCTCAACGGCCTTACCTGTGAAACATTAAAATCCCAGATGACGACAAAACTGCGTCGTCAGATGCATCTGGTTGCACCATTAACCATCTATACCGTCACTCAGGGAATCCTATGCCCTCCCTCGAAACGTTGAAACTTTCCAATTATCTTTCAAACCTACATGTTCATCTGAGAATGAGGGCAAGAGCAATGTTAACGTATGTACACGATTCACTACTCTTAGGCATAAAAATATTGCTTGGCTCTCTCTCTCTCTCTCTCTCTCTCTCTCTCTTACCCTCCTCGCACACACACAATGGGTATATCAAGTAAAAATAATATTTCTATATAAAATATGAGAAGTAAATCTTGACAATCAAATTTTACATTGATAATTAGAATTAAAATGTAATTAGAAGTTAATATGACCACTTAAAAGTATCACATAATTATTTAAAAAAATTACATAATTTTATATTTTAATCCTAATCCTTTAACACTAAATTTGATGGTCATAAATCATGAATCACAATTTACTCCTCTTACTCTTGTACTCTTACATAAGAACATTCCTTTTATTTAATATGCTTTGTGCACAGATGCGCATGTGTGTAAAGTATATCAAAGAATATTTTTATAAAGGAGTGAATAGTGAATTGTGGCCACATAATTTTGTATTTTGATCCTAGCATTTCAATGAATAATTTGATGTCCATATTTCATTTCCCTCACTTGATATATTCTATGTATACAGTAAAAAAATTCAAATATCTAAGCGCTCTACGTCAAAACTTTACTGTACATTTAATGGATTCTAAACAAATCAAACAAAGGCAAATTCAGAAATAATAAGGTAATTTACATTGAATTTTAGAATCTTATTTAAGTTTGGAGTCAATAAAATTGTGAATGAAAAATATAAACAGTATAGACCATACGAATGTGTTATGTCATAGTGACGAGAAAATTTGATAGTCTGCTGCTGCTATTAGATTCAAGTTTATGCCTCCCTTTTCAAAAGAAAATTGTAAATGACATTATTGAAAAGCTAACAATACATCAGATTACAGTCAGTAGTCACCAACTGGCTCAACTCCTCCCACCAACCCCATAATTTCATTTATTTTACTTACTAACTGATTGTATTCTTCTACTTTCTGCATTTTCTGCCACAAACCGCTGTTCTTCCTTTATAAACACCGAATAATAGAGTCAGCACCTTTAGCGTTGTTTTTATGGTTTTTTTTTTGTCATTATTTCTTTATGAAATATCAAGTGCAGAATTATTTTCGAAATTAGAATATTAACAAATTTATTCTCTCTTTATAAATATTATCTTCAAATTTTAAATTTCTGTAAAATAAATAAATGAAGCTACTAAGTGACTTGTGATTCCGGATGTATTACAATATATGATTTCACCTGCTCTTCCTGTCTCAAGTCAGCTTGCAATATAAAAATGCTTCACAGTTTTCAGCTTTTACCCTACTATATAGACTGACACAGACACTCTGATGAGATTTCCTTTGCTGAATCAATGAATAATGGTAACTGCACTCATTTTTTAAATAAACTTTAGCAGGGCACCTACTTTAAAGTTATTGAAGTATCAAATAATAATTACTAGTAACATTATTATACTTTTAAAATTGCAACTAATAATCCACTGCAATTGCCCCAAAAAAATTAAACATAATTTTAGTCTCTAAAATATAAATTATATAATTTTAATTTTTTAATTTAAAATAATCTATTTTACTCTTTTAATATTTAATTAATGTAATTTTAGTCCTTTTATTTGATTGGCCATTAATTTTCACCGATTTTTGTCAAACACTCACTGCATTGTTTTTATTTTATTACTTTTTTTGAAATTTAATAGATAAGAAACTCTAAAAAAAGATTCAAACTTCCATATATAATTTATTTATTTTGTTTAAAATTTTTAATGTCCAAATGAAGACTTTCTTTCATATTTATATAGAAATTATTTTTTATTAATATGGAGGAAATTTTGAATGGAAACGATCTTAAAAGATCATTTGATAGAAATTAAATGAGGTGGCCAAAATTACACCAATTAAATAATTATAGAACCAAAATTAATTATTTTAAATTAGGAAGGTCAAAATCATATAAATTATATTTTAAGGAAATCAAAATTGCATTTTATCTAAATATAAAAAATGTAATATAAATAATTTTGTAACTACAACATTGACACGTATGACAATGTTACTACAATTTAATACTCAAAGTAACAGAATGTTATTATACTAATTTGATTGGATTTTATCTATTACTGAATAATAGTTCAAATCTTGAGGATAATTCTTATTAAAAAAAATTATTGATACTTTAATTCATTAAGTAATTTTTCTGCTTTGTGTCTCACCAAAATAATTTGGCCTAAATTTCTAGAAAAGGGTATCAAATTATACTGGCAGGAAAGGAAGGTGATCCAAATCCTTGGACATCAAGATAAGCCCACTTAACACATACTAATTCCGTTCCTTTTTATTTATTATATTTTGAAGAATTTTTTTATTTTTTTATCTATTATCTTAAAATTTTAATGAAATAATAAATATTTTTTAAATTTTATCATTCTTTTACATTAATAAATACTTTATTATTTTATACTTTCTTATTTCATCATATTTTTTATTTTTAATTGTTTTAAAATTTATACATAAAAATAATTTTAAAAAACATATTAAAAATAAATTAAATTATTTTTAACATCTATAAGATTAATTAATTGTGACAAATAAAAAAAAATGGATAGTTAAAAGTATTTAAAAAACAAAAACTCTCTAAATAATAAATGTTAGCAGCTGGATTGAACCCTGCAAGATCTTAGCTTATATTATAAGGGAGAATGGGATGACTTCCCATAACGAGTATTGAAAGAATAAACTATTGTTAATGATTAATGGGATTAATTTAATTCAAGTTGGTTGGGTTTCATCTTTCGAGCGTCCCAATCCCCACCTAACTCATAATTATTTATGAATAATTCACATGAACCCATATTCTAAACTTTCCCTTTCTGTTTTCAGTCACAGCACAAGAATACTGCATGTGCAGCGATACAATGAATAAAACTATAAACCGACAACCAAAAAAATAAAAAATAAACAACTATGTAAGTTCGTACGTTGATGCTCGTTTTTAAAATGAAATAGAGAGTGCTTTGAAACTTGAAATTGTCACGGACAATCTAACAGCTTTCATTTGTGGCAGGAAATGATAGCCTTTGTTCCCACCAGAAATGTAGACCGCCCACCTTTCGGAATCACGTAATAATTAATAGGATAATCTTGTGGGAGAGTTCCATTTTTTAAGAATTTTAATATTTTTATTATTAAATTATTTTTAATTTTAAATTAAGTTAACTGAATTAAAAATATGAATTTTAATGTAATAAAAATATTTATTATTTTAAGTGATGGAATTTTTTATAATATTACACTATTTAATGTATATTTTTCCTCCTAATCTTTATTTAACGGAAATTATTAAACTTCACGTTCAAATACTATTTTTTATTTTTTTATTTAAATGACAAAATTATGATATTAATTTAATAATAATAAATTAATTAACATAATAGTAACGAGTATTTTATTTAATGAACATATTTATTATAAAATAAAAAATAAATGAAGTTAATTTAAATATTTTAAATTAATATTTTTTATTTAAATTACTTGAATACTTTTTATCAATAATTTATTATTAAATAGATATTACTTTTTTATTCAAATGAAAGAATGGAGGTTGAATAAATGCAATTTAAGAAGACTTATAAAAGAGCATCAATTCAAATTTTGGTCGAATTGATGTGGTGTTTGGTCCGTAAAATTAAATATTTTTAAAAATTTTAATATACTTAAAAATTTAATTCATGAGAATATGACATTTATGTATTTAGTTAAATTAGATAAATATTTAAGAATATTATAATATTATATTTTAATTATTTCTACAAATATCATTTAATTATAAAAATATATTTATTAAAAATCGAGTAATTATCACTAGTGTATCGTGGCCAATGATAGCCGTTAACAATAAGTAGAGCTGTACATGGGTTGAATGATTCATCCGACTCGATGAGCTCAACTCGAAAAAATATAAAATTTGAACTCTTTTTTTTTTTACTTAATAAGCCTATTTGATTTTTTTTTAAAGGTTCGATTATTAATCAAGTCGAGGTAAAAAGAAATGGGCTAATTTGATTCAATTATATTAATTTATTTCTAATAATATAATTATATATTAAAAAATTATATTTAATTATTTTAATATAAAATATTAATTTGATATAATTAAATATTTTAAATATTTAAATATCATATTTTCTTTTTAAATATATTTTTTATTTTAAAAGTTTTTTTTACTTAAAAAAATTAATCAAGTTATTTGGTCAAGTTTCACGTTATATGATATAAATAATTAAGTTAGGTTAGGCCAAAATTTTTTAAAAAGGTAAACGAGTCGAACTAGGCTTAAGCCTTAAATTTTATATAATTTGACCTATTAGATCCAACTTGAAACCCGTCCAATCCAGCCCAACCTAACTCAACCTAACCCATATATACCTTTAGTAGTAGGTGGTAAAAATGGTAATAGTAGTGACAATGATGGTAAACGATGGTCACTGATAATATGTAATAACTAGTTGTGGTCATTAAGAAAAAATAGTGGTTAATGGTGATCATTGGATATAAGTAATCATTAACAGTAAGTAGTAATAACAGTGATAACAAATTATGGTCACTAATAATGAGTAGTAGCCGGCTGTAGTCACTAGAAATGGATAGTGGTTAGTAGTGGCCACTAAGGTTAAGTGATAGATGACAAAAGCCACTGGTAATGAGTTATGATCAGTAATGATTATCGATGATAAATGATGATTAGTTATAATCATCAATAATAGATGGTGGTAATCATGGTAAATGGTGGTAACTAGCAGTGTGGGTAGTGATGAATGATAATTATTAATAGTAAATAGTAGCTGATAATAGTCCATGACAATGGATGATTATCAATAATAGTTATTGATAATTATTGATTATGACTGGCAATGGTGATTTAAGATGAGTGGTGATCTCCAACGATATATAATGATGGGTGATGGTTGATCACAATAAATGATGAATTAAGCAAAATAATTTTTTTATATTAATTAAATATTTTTATATCATAAAAATGTAGAATATTCACTTTTTCTATAGAAATATTTTGGGAGAATATTATGTTAAAAATATTCCTAGTAATGCTTACATTTGTGAAAATATTTTTCTAAAATGTGAATCAAATAGGGGAATTTTATATTCTTTTAAATTATTTTTAAAAATATGAAAAAAAAATCGCAAATCAAACATACTTGAGGAAGATCAAGAACTCTCACTATTCCTTTCAATTCAATTCAATTCATATATATAGATTCGTCGATACAATTTAATTGAGTTGGAAATTTCATTTACATTTTTTTCCCATGAAAAGTGTTTTGTAAAACTCTTGAATTCTTGAATTTGAAGTATCCCATTTTCATGCAGTTTCAACAACCAATCAATATTTCATGATCAAAGGCATAGTACTCTTTATAGTGGCAATCCTTATATATCAAATTAATAATCGAAAGATGATTAAACGAAAAATTTTCTATTTGACATGACTTCTTTTTACAGTTATGCACAATTCCCTTATTTAAATTTTAATTGGACCTACCGTCTTTATCTGGTTGAATTTTATTATATGTATTTTAAAATTAGTTTAATGTCAAACACCCTGCAAATTAGATTCCTTTCTCAGACAACAAAAATTATCCTAGCTTTACTAATTAAATTAGCACAAATTGATGGCTGCATTAAATTTTTATTTCTTATTGTTTTTGTGAATAAAAATAAGTTTTAAAATTTTCATCCTTTTGGTTGGAGTTACGGTACAAAACTTCTTTTTATTTTTGTTATGGATTCTATACCTCATTTGTAACTTTTAAGATGAAAAAACTTCGACAGAGACATCAAAATCTATTGCAACTTAAAATGAAGGCATTGATAAATTTAAAATTTTATTTTTGCACAGTAAAATAATTTTATAAAGCCAACTTTTTTATTCAGTTCGTAACTTGTTCTAATCCCAATCACCAAGCCCTACGTCTACATCTAATTTTTTGGTTTACAGATCAACTTAACTTGTAAAAGGAGATTGCTGTATAATGTTCAGAAACCTTCGCTCTTTTTTGTTTGAATAAAAGATTATGTTATTAACTTAAAAATAATAAAATAATAAAAATATTATAATTAATTTATTATATTTAATAATTATTTTAATTAATGAATATATTTATTATAAAAATGAAAGAGAGTGAACAAAACTAATTTAAATATTTTAAATTAATATTTTTATTTAAATTACATAAATATTTTTTATTATTTTATATATTTAAATTAATAATATACTTTTTTAAATAAAAAACAAAGGTTTCTAACCTAGGGTTTAGCGATCACCTTCATAAAATATCTAACACCAAGTGGATTTTAAAAATTTATTATAGTAAAATGAAATTAAAAATGTTTTGTTTGTATATGAAGTAAGATCTCATAAAAAGTTAAATTTTATAAGAAGTAAATTTCTTGTAAATTTTTTGAAACCTACTCAAAGTTATTTAACTTACATTCAATAATTGTTATTTTTCAAGAATTAACTTTTTTATATTTTATTTTGTTCAATTCTTAATTTTTCAAAAAATATTAGCAAAATAATTAATATATTTTTAAGAATTTAATAAAAATAAAATATCAATAAATTTTAATTATTTCTAATTTTCCTTTTTTAAAAAATCATGTTTATAATCTCTTTTTTATCATAATTTTTTTCTGAATTTGTAATGTCTAATTTTTTAATAAATTATAAAAAATTAGATTAAACTTGAAAAAAATTAAGACTGCTTTTATATGAATATATATAAATATATATATATATATATATATAAATTTATATCTTCATTCATAAATAATATAAGAAATCCTACTTACTGATCAAGGAAAATTGAGTTAACAACCTTTTATACATTATGGAAAGTAAATTTTTTTGAAAAATCATATTTCCATAATTTTAATAATTAATAAATAATTAAATAATCTATATATTGTCTACTTTACAAAAAGTTAGAAAATAATCTCTAAATTTAATTTTCAAAATTTGTAATGCTGCTTATTTCAATATTCATGTGAATATTGAGTTATTTAATTAAAGATGGTGATTTATCAATAAAAAATAAGACATGGTGAAGAAAATCCCCTAACAAGATAGCCCACCATATATACTGAATTAATGTTTTAAAATCAGATTGAACGATTGAACCTGTCCAATCGCTAATCATTGTGTTATATGATTCGAGTTGATTTAAAGGATTGCTTTGAACTGATATGAAGTAGCAAGAATTAAAAAAAAAAAATTGAAAAGGCAGACCGCTTTTAGAAAATTAACAATTATTTTTTTCCTTTTTTATTTTTGAACTTCTTTAATTAGATTATGTTTAGTCAATAAATCTATATGTAATAAAAATATAAATTTATTACCAAATTAATTTAGAGCTCACTATTTTATTTTATATCTTTTTAATTTTTATTTTTATATAAATTATGAATTTATAGATAATATAAATTAGTTATTATTTAATAAAATTTTATCTATGATATTATTCGATATGATGATTAATTCAATTTACCTTTCCATTCCATTCTTAAAACATCGAACAAAATAGACTCCGCCTTTAATCACGATGGGTGCTATTAACTTCCGGTACATAATATGGCAATTTTCTTAATCGCAATAATTCCTTCTATCACACATCTTAATTAGGCATAAAATTTATTTAAAATTTGGAGTTAAATTTTCGTTTGTATAATTTTACAAATATGCGGCCAATATTTGTAACTATTAGAAAAAGAAGCTAAGTTACAACTACTTCAAAAAGGAAAAAAAAAATAGGATAAAGGCATTTACGTTAACTTTTTCTAAAATTTAATCTAATTATATTCAATAGCTATTACTTTTTGGGATTGTCCAATTCCACCGTTTTAATATGCTTAAAATACTTTCAACATTTTGAAATATAATTTTGAAATATAATAATATTAACTTTTTAACAGTAGATCCTTTTTAATGTCATTTCTGATATTTCTATATTTTCATATATAAATATTATAATACAATTATACATAAATAAAAAATTAGTCTTATTCTTCAAAGAAAGAGCATTTTTATATATAAAAATATAGGAAAAATCATCTTCTAATCACAAGGAATATTAAAAATTTAAAGTTGCTGCATTTCATTATTATGAAAATACTTTAAAGGTGACTATATTTTTTAAAAATAAAGAATATAAAATATAATTAAGTGAAATTTTAAGAAAAATTAATGTAATTTTCTCTTTAAATATACAACTAACGATACAATTAAAACTTATAAACTCTTTATGATGATGTAATAACACCTAATATTACCTTAAGAATTTTACTTTTTATTGTATCTAACTATATATATCTATATTAAATAAATCATCAACCCTATTCCTATCTTTTGAAAAAATAAAACCTAAAAATTCTCTAACATAATTTTTAATTTTTAAAATCGAACTAATCATCAACTTAGGCACAACATTGGTTCATTAGTTGAATTGGTTATAATTTTAAAAATGTAAATTATATATACACGCACATACACAAATATTATATATCTAAAATAATAATATACAATATAAAAATAATCTATATTAAAAATAATTAAAATAAAAACTTAACTAATATGAAATTATAAATATATTATACTCTAATTAATATAAAATTATAAAATTTATTTTTAAAAAATTAAAAAAATCAATTACAGTCATCAATTTTAATCAGTTCTAATTGATTTTAACTAATTGACACTTACTCACACATATTTTCAATTCAAAAATTTTAATTAAATCGACTCACTAATACAATTTATCAACTCCATTTAGTTTTTAAAATTATACCAATCTTATTTGATAATTAACTAATTATATTAATAATTAATTAATTTAATTAACTGTTAGCTAATAATTAATTATATTAACTAATTTAATTAATTAATTATATTAGTTATTTGAATAAAAATATTTAATAAAATAGCTCTATATAATTACTTATTTGTATGTAAAATAACATATAAGAGTATGAGTATATTTTATAAGTTATTTAAATATTTTTTTATTTTAATATTTTAAATTTTATATGTTATTTAGTAAATTAAAATTTTTTATAAATAATATATTATTATAAAATATTATATATTAAATATTTTTTTAAAATTAGATTAATATATTTTTTACAATTATTAAAATTTTTAAGAAATTAATAATTATAATTATTTATTTTTCATATAAAATAAAATTATAATTTTTTATAAAAAATATAAAAATTAATTAAGAATAATATAATCATTTTATAAACTATTTTTAAAATAGTTGTTTCAAAATGCCAAAATGCTACCCCTTAGTATTTTGAAATCATTTGATTTAGGGACAATCAGTTGCTCAAATTACCAATTTGCCAAATATAAAAAATAAATAATTTAATAAATCAATCAACTAACTAATTTTGATCAAATAAATCAAAAGTCACTTAAACAACCATTTATCAAATAAGGGCACTCTTTGGCTCTGAGTAGACTAAACAAGACTTGTTCAAGCAACGAATGTGGGTTTCCTTGCAAGTGGGGTAGTTAGGAGTTTGAAGAATGGAACATTGGAATAAAATTTTGCTTTGTTGCCACACTTTGTGTCTTTGTATGGGGTGCTTCTTTGACATGTAGAAAGTTCACTAAAGTATGGCTGCTTTGGTAGAAAAAAGCATTCATATATTTTAACATTTTAATTATAACATGTTCTTTTATTTTTATTAAATAAAACAATCATGATTTTTAATTTCTTAAAAAATTAAAAATACAATTTTTAATATATATATGTCTCATAAAATTAACATATAATTAATAAAACCAATAATCAATTATTTTTTATTGAATGAGAAAAAAAAACACATGTTTGAACCGAGGAGAGGTGTTTTTCCTCTGGCCTCCCACCCAAAAGGGCGTCAACCAATTCGTAGTGTTGATTTTCAAGAAACATTTCAAAGGCAAGATTGCAATATATTATTGGATGGTAGAGAAAGGAGAAAGAATAAGAAGTCCTCACGGCTAAGACACGTCGAAGAAATTGTGACACCCACTCAAACTATATCCTATCCCTCGCAGGAAAATTTTATGGTCCCGCCTCAGCAGTAACATAACAATACATCATCTCGTTTAATTTTACATATATTATTATATAATATATTTTAAAAAATTATTAATTTAATATATAATTGAATTTAGTTACATATTGATATATTATTGTGTTAATAATATACTATAAATCCCTTAACTTGTAATTTTTTTTTTGAGTCAACAGGCAATGGCAGGAGATTTCTAGTCCCTTCTCAACCAAAGAAAAATATTGAAATTAGATTATAATAATATGTTATTGAGTACTTAAAAGACCTTTTGTTCATTATTTACTTTGGTCAATTAAAGGGGCTCCCCACTTTCTCGTGAGGAATAAGCACTCAGGTGAAAAAGGATCATAAGTTGTTTAATTAAAAGTTAATGCTCTAAAATCTAGCATTTTTGTAAACCTTTTCATACGTGCCAATAATGTATTTATTCTTTAATCTTTATTTTATTTTTTTAATAGCAGCACTAATAAATCATTTAAAACACACATGCCCAAATCTTGAATTCGAACTTAATATACGAAGAGAGAAAAGTTCTAGTAAAAAATAAACCAGGAAGATATATATTTTTTCTGAATTTTAGACTATTTAATATCCTCCACAATTTTAATGCATTTAATTTAAATGATAAACAAATAGAGATAAAGGAAGTAATTCTTTCATACATTGCAAAATGACATAATTTGTTTAAAACTATTTTTATTAAATTAAATTAAAAAAATTCTATTTCAAAATCTTTGGTTTACTTGATGTTTAGTATTCCTTTAAAACTTTACCTTTCCTTACGGTTAAAATTTGATTTTGGTACTTGAATGTGTGGATCCAATAAATTAACCATCCCACTGTAAAAAAAAAAATGCAAATTTTAATAAATTGTATCTCTAACGTATTATTTAAGGGAATGAAAATCACAAACTATGCATAAAAATATTACTGTTATTCCAGAAAGCACTGCTTCTCTTTTTAGATTTATTTGTGGACGTATAAAAAATAGATTAATTTGAGCCCCAATATATAAAAAGAAAATTTTGATACATTTTTATTTTGAAAGTGTACTGTGTGCTTTTCCTAAGAGTTTATAGAACTATAACCTCTGCAATATGCGAGGAAAAATGACTCCGGAAGGGAGGGAAAAAAAAAAAGAAAAATTGTGTGCACCTAAACTCATGTATAAGTGCAAGACAGCATGAATTCAAAAGAAAATGTTGCTGTGATGGAAAAAAATTTCTTGCAGACGTAAATTTTTTATATGTGTGTTTTTTTTGAAAAAAAATGTGATTTGTATATCCCACTTTAAAATTTTCATATTATCAAAAGTGATACACGGTATTTATAAGAGTGGGTAACATAAAGCTATTATTTTTCAAATAATATATATCTCCACAACAATTATTATAAAGTAGTATTTATGAAAATATATTTTTTAAATAAAGATAAGAAAAGAAAATGTTTAAACACCTCTCTTATAATATTGTGACAATGCTCACATGTTTCAATTAATTTTATTTTTAATATTTTATAAAATATTAAATGATTATTTTAATTTTCATTAATTTGGGGTCAAATCCATCCATCTTTATGTTATAATTTGAATAAAAAAATATCTCAATAATATTAAATATTGTTATGAACACATTTACAATCAAATTACTTAATTTTTATACGTCATAAGTAGAAATTTTTATTATTTTTCAAATATTTTTATTTTATTATTTTAAAATTTTTTTAATAAACTGATTATAATATACCTTTTAAAATAATGAGATAAAAATTATTTTAAGTAATTTTATTTATTTTAAAAATATCAAATTAATATTTTTTAATTTAGAATATTAAATTTGTCTAATTTCATATCTAAATCTGAATAAAAAATATTTAGAAAAATTAAAATTAAAATTAAAATTTTAATATTATTCTATAATTTTTAAAGTATCAAATTTATTCAACTTCATGATCAAAGTTAAATAAAAAATTGCTTAAAAAATTGATATCATAATTTTGATATTATTATATAATTTTTAAAGTATTAATTTTTTTTAACTTTATAGTAAATTTTGAATAAAAAAATATTTAAAAAATTTGAAATTATATTTACAATACTTATAATTAATTTTTAAAGTAGTAAATTTATCTAACATTATGGCTAAATTTAAATAAAGAAATTATTTAAGAAAATTAAAATCACATTTATTGTAGTTATAATTAATTTTAATATTATTTTATAATTTTTAAAAGTATTAAATTTGTTCAACTTCATAACTAAATTTGAGTAGAAATATTGTTCAGAAAAATTATAGTTATATTTATTACACTTATAATTAATTTTAATATTATTCTATGATCATAAAAATATATAAACTTTAAAAAAATAAATAGAGTATGAGTATATGTATAAATCCAATAAAGTAAAACCAATTAAAATATATAATATTTTAAAAATAATAACTGATTTATCCGATTTAACCTTTAAAATATCTTTTACATGAAAAATATTAAAATAGATTGAAATTTTAAACTATCTTAATTTATTTTATCATAGAAATTTTATAAAAATAATACTTAAATATCATATGTTAAATAGATAAAATATCAAATTATTTTGACAAAAATAAAAAAATGAAAATACAGGTCGGATGAGACGGACGTAATGCATGGTGTCGTGCCATTTCATTTTCTTTTAAAATGTCCCTTCTTTTTCTTATAATGTGCTGACTCTCTTTCTTTCTTTTTTTTAAATGAATTTAACATTAAATTCCTATAAAAATTCAGGGAAATTTTATTCTAGGATAAGTACCGTTGCAAAATTCAAACAGGAACCAATGAATTACAAAGTTGATGGCTGCTTAGTTCGAACAGCTGGACACATGCTTGTTTGTGAAGACATATTTTGGAATAAAACTCGAGAAAGACCGCCTCCAGCCGGTACCTCCCTTCCTTCAGTTCCTTTCTCTTCTACCCTCTAAACGAGTAGACACTTTAGCTTGAAGTTGTATCTTTATGCATGAAATTGTATTTCATTAAATTTTTTCCTCTACCATCTCTTTTTTTTTTTAATTCTTTTTCTTCTCTGGTTCTTTCTCCTTGAATGCTCCTTGATTGGTTTTCATTTCCCATCTTATAGGGAAAGATTTTGCTAGCCAAATTCTTCCGAAGATTTTACTCTTAAGTGAGTTGTAAACGAATTTGAGATAAGAAGTACATAATGCATGAAAATTTTGAAAAATGAGCTACAAAAGTTCCAAGCTTTGCAGGTTGAAAACAAGGTTCTCATTAACTATTTTTTTTTTTTGAAAGTTTGATTTATTATACACAATTTGACATAGGAGAGGTGGAGAGTGCATTTTAGTCCCTCCCTCTTCTACCCTTTAAAGAAAAGACGCTTTATGCTTGAAGTTGCATTTCAATGAATTTTTCTTTTGCTATCTCTTTTTTTCTCTAGTTCCTTCTCTTTAAATGCACTCAATTAGTTTTTACTTCTCTTCTCAAAAGGAAAGATTTTGCTAACCAAATTTTACTGAATATTTTGTATTAAGTGATTTATAAATGGATTTGAGATAAAAAATATGCAATGTATGAAAATTTTGAAAAATAAACTGTAAAAGTTTCAAATTTTATAGGTTGAAAAGAGTTCCATATTAACTACTCTTTTGGAAAAATTTAACTTATCATACACAAGTTAATATAGGAGAAGTAGAAAAAAAATTGGCAATATATCTTCTTTTTTAAAATTTTTATTTTTATTATCATTATATTTTTAATTTTTTATTTTAATAATATTATTATTTGGATATAATTAGATACCAACACCCTAGAAGACCTTGGCTTATAATATAAGGGGCAATGGGGTGATTTCCCATAAAGAGTATTGAAGGAATAAACTTTTGTTAATGATTAGTGGGATTAATTTAATTCAACTTGGTTGGGTTTCATCTTTCGAGGATGTCAATCCATACCTAACCCATAATTATTTATGAATAAACCACATGAATCCATACTTCAAACTTTCCCTTTCTGTTTTCAGTCACAGCACAAGAATACTGCATGTGCAGCCGTACAATGTATAAACTATAAACCCCCCCCCCCCAAAAAAAAATAAAATAAAATTATATGTATATGTAAAATGGTACGTTGATGCTCGTCTTTAAAATGAAATTGAGAGTGCTTTGAAACTTTGAAATTGTCACGGACAATCTAACAGCTTTCATTTGTGGCAAGAAATGATAGCCTTTGTTCCCATCAGAATTGTGTATTGCCTACCTTTCAGATCATGTAATGGAGGATGATGCTACGGGAGATTTTTCTCTTAAGAATTTAAATATTTTTATTATTAGATTATTTTATTTATAATTTTAAAAGAAGTAATTTAATATAAAATTATGATATTAATTTAATAATAAAATAATAAATATAATAGTAATAATTATTTTATTTAATAAATATATTTATTATAAAAATGAAAGAATAAGTAAAGTTAATTTGAATATTTTAAATTAATTTTTTATTTAAATTATTTAAATATTTTTATTATTAAAATAATATCATAATTTTTTATTCACATAAAAGAATAGGGGTCCAATCAATGCAATTTAGGAAGACTTAATGAAAGATTAGATGATAGTCATCAACAGTAAGTGATAATTAATGGTGGTTATCAATAGTGGATGGTGGTCAGCAATTATAATCAAAAGTAGGCAATAGTTGACAAAAGTCATTAGTAATAAATAATGATTGAGGATAATCACCGATAATGAACGATAACTAGTTATGATCATCAATAATGGGTGATTGTGGCCTTGGTGGATGGTGGTAATTAGCAGTGGATATTGGTAGATGATAATAATTAGTTATGGATAGTAGTCAACAATGATCTATAACAATAATAGTAATTGACGATGATTATCAATGATAGATAATGATAAATAATGGTCATTAATAATGGATAATGATTGACAATTATTATTAAAAATAAATGGTAATTGACGGTGATGGTTGAGAATGGGTGGCGATGGTTGGTGGTAGTCTTCAACAATATATGGTGGTGAGCAATAGTTGATCGTGTTAAATGGTGGATTAGGCAAAATATTCTTTTTATATTAATTAAATGTTTCCATATCATATAAATGTATAATATTCACCCCCTCGCAAGAATATTTAGGGGAATAATACATTAAAAACATTCTCGATACTATTTACTTTATCAAAATATTTTTCTAAAATTTAAATTAAATATAAAAATTTCACGTTCTTAAGAATGTGAAAAAGATTCTACAAATAATTCAATTCATATATATCAATTTATAGACCTAATTCAATTTAGTTAGATCTTTCATTTTGAACTCTTGAATTGGGAGTATCCCACTTTCATGCACTTTACAGGGTTCACTAAACAATTGATATTTTACAATCAAGGATATAGTATTATTTGTAGTAATAATCTTTATATATTGCATTAACAATAAAAAAATTATCAAATGAAAATTTCTCTATTTAATAAGACTTCTTTCCATACATATGCACAATTCTCTTATTTAAATTTTAGTTGTACCCTCAAATTTTTATTGATTGAATTTTGTTATATATATATATTTTAAAATTAGTGTAATGTTGAAGCCTTTGCAAACTAAACTCCTTTACCAAACCAATTTTTTTTTCTAAGCTTTACTAATTAAATTAGCACAAATTGATGGCTACATTAAATTTTCATTTCTTAATGCTTTTATGAACAAAAATTAATTTCAAAATTTTCATCCTTTTAGTCAAAGTTACGGTACAAAGTTTCTTTTTTTTTTTAATTATAGATCCTATACTTCATTTGTAACTTTCATGATGAAAAAACTTTGACGAAGACATCAAAGTCTATTGCAACTTAAAATGAAAATATTAATAAATTTAAAATTTCATTTTGCATAGTAAAATAATTTAATAAACCCAACTTTTTTATTTAGTCTGTAACCTATTATAATCCTATTCACCACACTCTTTCTCTACATCTATTTGTTTTTTCTATAATAAAAGGCATTAACAAACTAAATAGAATTTATGCAACAACATCATAAACAAACAACAAAGAAATGTCCTTAGGAAGACTACAATGCAAAAATAGGGAGGATTGATCAGTTAATCCATTTTTTGCAAGGGCATCAGCACAAAAGTTAGCTTCTTTGTAAATATGGATAATCTGCTTATAAGGAATTATCCTCAAAGGTTTCTACACTAGCATAAAAAAGAGTTTAATAAGTGGTTTTCAATTGTATCTGAATTAAGAGCACAAACCATTATTTGAGCATCCAGCTAAATAACAAACTTAAGAATTTGCACCTAAATAGCTAATTTAAGGCCTTCTAAGATAACCCATAGTTCAACTATAATAGCATTAGCAATACCAACTCTTTTTGAGAAACCTATAAGCCATCTACCAATGGAGTCCCTAATTAGTCCCCTAGCTCTTACAAGTCCAAAACAAGATGAAGCCACCCTATTTGTATTTAAACACC
Organism: Sindora glabra; assembly: GCA_020226215.1. NCBI lineage: Eukaryota > Viridiplantae > Streptophyta > Magnoliopsida > Fabales > Fabaceae > Sindora > Sindora glabra. The sequence continues at coordinate 108,468,063 of CM035225.1, forward strand.
ACCAATTAGTAGGAGGTGAAATTCATTTTACCCATCTTTGAGTTTTATAAATTGGTGAAATGTTATTTTTACTTGTGTAAATAAACAAAAGATTTTACAGCCTATTCTTTTATCTTGGAGACCAGTAAAGAGAAATTCTCATCAATTAAGTTCCTAACCTTATGATTATAGATGAAACTATTTCTAAATAGCCAAATACACCATAAGGCAGTTCCAAACATAATTTTCCAAGGAATATGAGGATACTCATAAAAAAAAACTTTAGAATTACAATTAAGATAGGTCTATGATTGCAAATCTAAATGGAAAGTATGACTAAAAATAGTGGACAAATTTAAAGCACTTCAAATCTTTTAGGTAAAATGACAATCTCTAAACAAATGAAGTTAAGTTTCCTCAGCTTCATTACAAAAACAACAAGAACTATCAATATAGAAGCCCCACTGCCTTAAATCCTTTTTGTTCTGACACTATTATTTAATAAAAGCTAAATAAAATCTTGATTTTTTGTAGGAACCTGCAATTTCCAAATCTATGTTTCATTAAAAGCAAGGATATTTGAATTGTTTTCCAATGCCTCTTTAATCATCTTATAAGCAAAATTGCTAGTAAATTTATCATTTGATGTTAAACCCCACATAATGTCATCATGATTATGAATGAAAGGATTAACATAAATGGCTTTTATGATAGCAAGTACTTATTAATCAAAGAAATTAAACAACAATTTTATATTCCAGGTGCCCAGGCCAACTAATAAATCACTTACTTTCCTATTTTCTTGGTGTTAGTGTATAGGTCCCTAAAATAGACTTTTGAGTGGACCGAGACCTGTCTAGTTATCCTACTAAAAAATAGTATTTCTGCCATTGTATGTCATCCATCTAAGGCTTTTTATCAAGAAATTATAATTTTTTTGCATAGCAATCCAAATAAGTGAAGCAACAGTTTTGGGTGAATGTCAATTATACACAAAATGATAATATAAAATTTTCACCTAAGGTTTATCTTTTTCCTTTAAAAATATCCAGTTGAGTTTGTTAAGAAAAGCTAAGTTTTTATAATAAGTTTTTTGAATACCTAGCCCTTCTTGAGAAATAAACCTTGTAACTTTATCCTAACTCACTAAATGCATTCTTCTGCTTTGTTTAAATGATCCCCAAAGAAAGTTTTTAACAATATTATCAATTTTTGTGCAAGTTGATTAAGGAAGCGAAAAACACTGAAGGAATGATTAGGAATTTATTGTAAAATAGATTAGCTAATACTAATTGTCTAGCCAAATTTAGGAATTTTTCTTTCCAGTCACTTAATTTTGCTTGAATTCTATCAAAAATATGATTATAAGAATTACCTTTTACTTTATACTAAAATGCAATTCCTAAATAACTTCCCAAGTCGGTGGTAATGTCAAGATTTAGAATACTTGTGATATGATTCATAACATGATCATTAGTATTAGGAGAGAAAAAATTTTAGCTTTTGCATGATTAATCATTAATTCAAACATAGTAGAGAATTAATCCAAGACATTTTTAGTTGAAGCTACATCATTTGTAGATGCTCTATGGATTAGAATGACATCTTTAGTAAAGAAAAAGTGAGAAAATATCGGCCCCTAATTTGAAGAACGAATTAGAAACTAATTTTTGGTCGACACTTCCTTTTTAATTAAAAAAGTAAGAAATTCCATGTAGAAAATGAAAATGTATAGAGAAATAGGGTTTCCTTGTCAAACTCCCCTAGATGGCAAAAAAGGATTAAGTTTGGCTTTATTAAATAAAATAGATATATTTAAAGAAGAAATACAAACTCATAAAAAGTTGTTTACATTTTGGAAGAAATCTATAAAATTCCAAAAAAATTTCAATAAGGCTCCACTCAATATTATTATAAGCTTTTTCAAGATCTAGTTTAATCATTATAATTCCTATTTTACCTTTCTTTTATTTTAAGATATGATACAACTCTTGGATAGCTATAACATTATCGAATGTCTGTCTATGGGAGTAAAAGCTCTTTGATAAGGGCAAATAAGCTTAGTTAAATAAAGTCTTAGTCTATTAACTTGAATTTTTGTTAGTACTTTATACATAGTGGTACATAAACTTATAGGCTTAAGTTACTTAATATGCTCCAGACTTCATACTTTAGGAATTAAAACTATGAGAGTTTTATTCAAATAAGAAGGAACCTATCCTTGGAGAAAAATATCTTGAATAGCTTGGATGATTGAGTCTTTTGAAAAGCTTTAATATTTCTAAAAGAAACCTAAATGTAAGCTATCAGTCCCAAAAATTTCTTTAGTTTTCGAGAAAAAAGAGCATTTTTTATCTCCATTTCATGCGGAATAACTAATAAATGATATTCAGAAGAACTAAGTAATGAGTAAGGCTATTCCAAAGCAATGGTATTAGAAGAGGGATGAACATTAGAATATGATGTATAAAGATCAAAGAAATAATTCTTCATCATTTCCATAAGCAAATGAGGTTAAAAAATCCATTGATTTTATTTATTTTTCAAACAAACAGTTTTATTGAATTTTCTTCTTACTAGGGTAAAAACATGAAAAAAATCGAGTATTTGCATCCCCTTCAACAAACCAATCAATTCTAGATTTCATACACCGAAAGTCATTTTCACAAACTAGTAAGAAATGATATTGCACTCTTAGAGTTTTTCTTAACTAAGAAAGAAAAGGGTTAGGGGAAAAAGCTAATTTGTTCTCTATCCCTTTTATTTTAGCTAAAATTTGTTTTTTCTTGAAAAATACGTAACTAAAAATATTTTGATTCCAAGTTTTGACTAAGTTAATAAAATTTGAAGTTGCCACCTGAATATTAGAATTATTTTCTAGGTTGCTTGAACTAAATTTGGAAAAGTTGGATAATTAAACCATATTGTTTCTAATCTAAAAGGTTTAGGCAAATGAAGTTAGCCATTTTATTAAAAGTAACAAGAATTAGGCAATAATCTGAGTGTGTGGAAAAGAGATGGGTAACTATATAAACAGGGAAATGAAAAATCTATTCTGCATTAGCATATATTCAATTTAATTAAGCTTGGATATTATCTATACCCTGCCTAAAATTTATCTAAGTAAAAGAAAGACTTGAGTAGCCTAAATCTACCATATTACATGTATCGATACAATGCTTTAGCAACATAGCTCTAGATTTATCAAAAGGTCTGCCCCTAGATTTCTTATGGCTAAACATAATATCATTAAAATCATTCAAAATACACCAAGGAAGGAAATAAAGGCTAGCAATATGCATAAGATTATCCTTAAAAAATTTTCCTTTCATGTAATCTAGGATTACCATAAATTGTAGAAATAAGCCACGTGAAAGAGTTTTTTTTCCTAAAAATTGAGGTAGATTTCCTGTTTAGTTGAGTTCAAAACTTAACATGCCATGTTATCATCTTTTCACAGCACCCAAATGCCACCAACATGTCCAATCATCTTTGAAATAGCATAATGATTGAAAAAGAATTGCACATATATATTTCTAGCTTGATCTCCAGATAACTTAGTTTCCATTAATATTTGCATATTCGGATTATATTGAAAAAAGAGATCATAAAAAGCCCTTTTAAAATTTGGATTACCTGTTCTTCTACAATTTTGTAGAAAAATTTTCATCTTAAAATCATGTGGAAGAAAATAAGTGAGGATTGCTAGTTCGAGTATGGCTTGTGGCCCCTCCCTCAGTTAAGCTTCTATTATCATCCAAAGATTATTCAATATTCAAATCTCCAAGGGATGTAATTCGATCTTATGATGAATAAGACCTTATCGTGAAATGAACTGGGATATCATATCTAGATTGAAGATAAAAGTTAATATGGTTATCATTAGCACATGCACTCGCTTCCAAGTATTAAGAACCACTATGGTTGTTAGGAAGTGAATAAAGTCAAGTTTCTTTATTACTAAAGGAAAGTTATTCCTTTACTTTAGTGTGAGAAAGTTTGCCAAGATTCACACTTTGAAGGCAGCATAATAAGGTTAATTCCTTAACTTGCAGCTACTACTAGAGTGATTCTTGTTAATATTAGCATGCATAAGTTACTATTTAAAAACGTGAGTTATTGATGCTTCATTTACCTTAACAATTAGTTAAGATGACATATTTAAATTATTTCTTGAAGGTTAATTAGCATGTGACTGTGATTTACAAGTATTAGTAAAGTTCAAATTTTACTTATATTCCTAAAAAAATTGAATATGATCTTTCTCTAAGGTGTTATTTTGAATAAATGTAGTCTTATCAAGGTGATAGGGATTTTCTTATAGCTTTGGAACTCAAGTCCTTTTACTAAATAAATTAGATTGCCCTACTTTAGATTTAAGTTTTGAAGTTTCCTAGCTTTCACCTAGATGCTTTAACATTTGATCCTGCTGAATTTATTTTTTAAAACCTTTATTCTTTGACCTTTTATGAAGTAATATAAACTAGACTTCCTACTAGACGTTATCTTTTGAAGTTGAAGAACTGTTTACCAAAACACTAGTAAGTGAATTTGTAGTAATTGAAGGCTGTGCTTTAGGAATAGCACATAAGCAAGGCCTTCCATCATTCATCATAAATGAATTCATCAAGTAATTATCAATTTATTTTATTTATATTTTAATATTATTTTTTCATATAATTCAATTGAGATTATCATTATAGAAAATTTAATTTTCATAATTAGTATTAGATTTTGTCAAATCATATGGATTGAATATATTATTACATTTATTCAAACTATAATTTTATATTGTGTGATGAATTTTTCTAAATGAATTTTACTATGAATCTTAAAATTATTTCATACCATTCATATTATTTATTTTATACTTATATATATTATTTTTATTCCTTATGAATATTATACATGTTGTGTATAAGAAAAACTTTGAATATGATTCATCCATATATGGCTTATGTATGTAGTTTTTGAATGAATTTCATATATTTCGTTTATGTGTGAAATATTTCAATTTATACTTGAATATGTGCTTTATTTGCAAATCATGATGCAATCATACATGTATATATGTTTTCCAGTTGAATTTTTGGTTTAGAAATTTTCATATTCATCAATTTTTTGTTTTTGGTTCATAAAGTCATATTTTCTTGTTTTATTTGAAAAGAACTCAGAAACACCCAAGTACTTTTTTCTCAATTTTTTTCAGTTCAATACACTAATTCATAATTTAATGTATATTAAGAAAGTTGCTTGCATAAGTTTAGGTTCTATTTGAAAATTTTTAGTTCATTTGCAAAAATTTTAATAAATTTTTTCTGTTGGCATTTAAATAAATCCAATAATTATAGAGTTTTGAAATTTTTTGCAATCAATTTTAAAGTAATTTTCATTTTAGTATTTCACAATGTAAGGAAAATATATTTTAGCATTCATGAGTGTTTTAAATTCAAGTGTTAAAGGGAAAGGCGTTAAAACTTCATGGTTATATTTTTGAAATTTTTTCAAATGTGAAAACCAATTTTAAGTGCTTTTTTTAGAAAATTTCTACATTAAGTACATTAAAATACATTAAAGGAGGATTATGTATGAAAATTACCAAAAAAAGCTAATTTTGATCCCAAGTTATGTAAATCTACAACTAGGTTGCTTGACCTAGTTGTTTAGGCAAGATAATGAACAAAATATGTGTTGGTACATATACACCATGCATAATCATGCTTACATCATTCGGTGTAGATGAAAAGTGCTTCAGACTTCACTTTTCAAGCTAAAATTTTTAAGTATTTTTTAAAAATTTTTGAAATTAAAAATATTTTAATTATTTTTATCTATTTAATTTAAATAGCTAATTAATTTTATTTTGGGCTAAAATTTTTACTATAATATTTTTATATTTTAGGCTTTCATATATATTTTTTATGAAATTTTTTAATACTATTTGGTTTATTAATCATTTTTCTATAGATATGTATATATAGGAAAATAATTTTAGAAAATTATTTAAGCTTATGTTATATTATAAAATTTTGTATAATGGTGAGCTTACCTTTCATAGGCCTAATATCAAAAAAAATTTGTTCTTTTAATAACATGATAATCAAGCTAATGAGAGTATCATATTAATAATATTTTAATATCATATTAGTATAATATTATTAATATAATTTGTTAATGATAACATAAGTATAGAAATAAATCTTGTATCTCTAAAATTTTTTATTACTATATTAGTGTTAGATTTTATAAATATAATATTTAATCTTTATATTACATTACAAGATCTTTAATGTCCTATTGGTGTTAAGCCTTGTGGTATAATACTAGATTGAATTGTATAATTTACTAATGGAAATTTTTAGCATGGTTGAGATTAAACATGTATTAATGTTTCAAAGTTGTTTCCTTTAGTTCTTCCTATGCAATTAAAAGTGATTAAAATGCTTAATAAGATGAGTCATGAGGACTAAGTTAAGTTGTTAAAGTTATATCTCATAGTATGTAACCTTGATTTAGTGAGTATAGAAATAGAACCTTAAATTAATGCTAAATTTACTGTAAATCAAAGAAATCATCATGAAAAGTGGATCCACTCTAATAAAGTATGTTTAAAAGTAATGAAGTACACGATGGATAAGGCTATGAAGGAAAATATTGTTAAAACAACTAATATTTTGGATTTTGTAGTCGAGAAATATCAGAAGTTTGATAAGGTCAAGAAGGGATGGTATCTTTTGCTGCTTGAAAAATTTATGTATGATTGTGTCAGTGAGGTGAGAAAACATATTTTGAGATTGGTCAATTATTAGAACAAGTTGAAAACCATACAAGCTCATTTGAGGGAAAGCTATTTAACTTAAGGCATGTTAGAATTTCTTTTGTTTCAATTTGACATGCTAAAAATGTCTTGTAATACTCAGAAAATAGAATGGGCAATTAATAAGCTTATTTCAATTTTTACATAGGTTAAGGAAGACATGAAGAAGGGTAAAGCTAAAGTAGTTAATTATACCTCACATGGCATAAATTCAAATCATAGTGGAAAATTTAATTAAAAAGACATTACAATTGTGGAAGAAAGAATGGTGAGAAAGATGAACCTAATGGATAACAACATTATAAATCCAATAAGGTCCAATTTAAGGGTAACTATCAATATTGTTGAGGTGTCATTAAACTTTTCATGGTTAGACACTTATATGATTATTCATGTTACTAATTATTTTCAAGCATTGACATCGTGAAATTCAAAAATGGAGATAGAGTTGAAATGTAATACATAGGAATAATGAAGTTAAATTTAAAAAATAGACATAAGTTATTACTAAATAATGTAGTTTATATACTTTCTATGAGAAGGAATTTAATTTCAATTGTTGCTTTAGATTTTATTAGATATTCTTATTATTTTAGAAATGAAAAAATTAAATTGCTTTATAAATCTTCTATTATGGGTACTAGTTTTGAGTTTGATAGTTTATATAGAATTGATTTAGATCTTACTTTTGTGAACTCAATAAACTTTGTTGTTATAAGAAAAAATGTTGAATCAATGAAAGATTCTCAATATTGTGGCATAGACGATTAGGATGTATTCTTAACGAAAGAATTTAGATACTTATAAAATAGGAAGTACTTTATGATCTGGACTTCTTAGATTTTGGAACCTATATGAACTAAATTAAGGGTAAACTTATAGCTAGAGTTAAAAAAGGTAAAATAAGTAAAAAGGAAAATATTGTAAAATTGATCCATATTGATATTAATGGGCCTATCATACCTAATACTATAAGCAGCTACAAATACTTAATTACATTCCTCGATGATTACTCTAAATTTGATTAGATAAAGTTGCTTAGTGAAAAGTCAAAATCATTAGAAGTTTTCAAGTCATTCAAAGTGGCAATTAAGCTAAAACTAGGAAAATAGAAAAAATATGTTAATTTTGACAAAGGTGATAAGTATTATGGTAACTAACATAAAACAGGAAGAAACCCTAGCCTTTTTGTGGGATACCTTTAAAAGTATGGAATTCAAGCAAGTTACATTATGCTTAGAATGTCGAAGTAAAATGGAATTCGAAAAAGAAGTAATTAGATTCTTTTGGACATGTGAGATGCATGTTGACCTATACTTTGTTACCAAAATTCTTATAAGGAAATGTATTGAGAACAATAGCATAAATTATAAATCAAGTTTCCAATAAGTTAGTACTTAAGACCCTTTACGAATTGTTGTATGGTAAAAAACCCAATTTAAAGCATTTTCGAGTTTGGAATTGCAAAGACGAAGTAAAGTTATACATTTTATCCATAAAGAAACTTAATTTAAAGACTGCTAATTGATATTTCATTAAGTACTATAATAACTTAAAGGGAAGCAAATTTTATTGTCTAACTCATATGATTAGAGTAATTGAACTTGATTAAGTTATCTTCTTTAAGGATAAATTGGATAAAGGGAGCCAAATGCCACACATCATAGATTTCATTAAAGATAGAATAATTGTTCCATTAGTACTAATAATGGGAGAGTTATCTTTCATTATTCCATTAACTAGCCTAGTACAGCTAATGGCAGAAAATGTTGAACTAGATGAAATAAATGAAGAAATTTTGTTAAAGAAATCTCATAAAGTTTGTAGATTAGTAATTCCTAACAATTATCTTATATATATGTAAAAGCATAAATATGACATTAATGATAATACTAATTCTATAATCTTTTCTCAAGTTATATTCAGTTCAAACTATTTTAATTAGATGAGTACTATTTAAGATGAGCTAGCTTCATTGCACATGAATCAAGTATAGGATTTAGTAGAATTTTTAACAGGTTATAAACTAATTAGATGTAAATGTGTCCTTAAAACTAAAAAGAATGCATTAGATAAATTTGAAAAGTATAAAGCTAGATTAGTAGTTAAAGGCTACACCCAAAATGAAAGCATAGATTACAAAGAAACCTTTTCACCAATTTTAACCAAAGACTTATTTCAAGTTGCCATGGCTTTAATGGCTCATTTTAGTTTAAAGCTGCATTAAATGGATATAAAAACAGCCTTCCTAAAAGATGATATATTAAAGACTGTTTATATGAACTAGCTATATGTTTTCCAAGAGAAAGGAAAGAGCACTTTGTGTATTTGCTTAAAAAGTCTATATATAGCTTAAAACAAGCTTCCAGACAGTGGTACCTTAAGTTTAATAAAGTAGTAACTTCTCTTTTGGGTTTAAGAAGAATATAGTGAACTAGTGTATTTATATGCTGATGAGTGTGGGCAATTTTGTTATTCTAGTACTATATGTGGATGACATTCTCCTTATAAGTAATGATGTGAACTTGCTAACTAAGAAAAAATAATTGTTATCCAAATATTTTAATATGAAAGATCTTGGAAATGCCTATTATATTCTACGGATAGAGATTTGTTATGATAGATCTTGGGATTTACTTGATTTATCTCAACAAATATACATTAAGAAAGTATTGAAAAAGTTCAATATGGGAACATGCTCTCAAGTTTTCACACCTATTTCAAAAAAGAAAATTTTCTATAAGTTATAGTGTCCTTAGAATGATATTGACATAGAAAGAATGAAAAATATCCTATATACATTAGTTGTTGGTAGCCTAGTGCATGCTTGGATACATACACATCCTGACATAGCTTAAGCTATTAGTATATTAGGGAGATACTTAAACAATCCTCATTAGAGACGTTGGATTGCTATAAAAAAAGTCATAAGATACTTGTAGAATATAAAAGATTATATACTAACCTACTAGAGATTGGGATATCTTACAATTATAAGTTATTCAGATGTAGATTTTACTAGTTGTGAGATGATCACAAATTGACATTTAGATATATCTTTATGATGGTAAGAGGAGCTGTGTTATAGAAAAGTGTCAAGTAATTTTTAATAATAATTTGCACTATGAAAGCAAAATATGTCGCATGTTATGAAACTACTTACACTACTATAAGGTTAAGGAATTTTATGGTTAGTTTTGAGAACATTAAAATAATCTCTAGACCCTTCATTATCTATTGTGATAATAATACTACTATAAAATTTTCTTGTAACAATAAAAGTTCTACTTGTACAAGGCATTTTGATATAAAGTATCAATTAATACAAGATAAGGTACATGAGCATATCACATGTATTAAATATATTTCCATAAATAGTATACTTATATATCCATTAACTAAAGACTTAGCAATAGAAATATATCATAATCATGTAATCAATATGGAATTAGTTGAGTTTTTTGATATTTTTCATTAGTGAGAGTACTATGATGTAAACTATTTTTCTTGAGATGTATATATAAATGAACTATTCATATTTTGCCATATATTATGCATATTTTTGTTATAACATACTTATATAAGCATTTAGACTCTATCTCAACACTATATTGAAAATTACAATTGTTATTTATTTTCTTAAGCAAATGCTTTGACTTAGCGTATAAAAATTTACATATGTTGTCATAATTTATTATGTAAATCTTATTAAACATAATCTTGTTACTTACATTCCTATCAAATATTGTATATGGTCAATGAAATGTAAGTGCACAGTATGTATTTTATTGATATCCTTATTGGATATTATATTTTATATTATTAGACATTTATGACCTCAAGTAGATTGATGGATGTAAAGATACCATAATTTTTTTTACGTCTTATTAAAGTAACCACCATTATTAAATTATATGATTCAAGCGATAGATTATTAGATTTTTTATTATGGCCTTATTAATGCAATAATAAGATAAGATGTAAGAAATTTGACCTAATATTAAAATGACTATATATTTAGAGCCCAATGGCAATCTAACTTATTAACATGGTAATAGATGATTCTTTATGATATATAGACCTATTAATTATTATAATATAAATAAAGGTCACTACTCCTAAATTCTATGATTGATTCTCATCACTTTCCACCGATGTCAAAATGCCTTCTCAAATTAAATACTAATTTAGGATTAATAGGAGTAGTAAACCCTCATTGAAGCTTATGATCGAGATTGATTATAAGTTGTTTGTGATCTACAAGAGATTTATATTCATTATTTCCCATGATAGGCAGTTTATGATAGGTAGACCCACTAATTGTTACAATATAAATAAGGGTCACTACTCGTAAATCCTATAGTTGATTCTAATTACTTCTCACTAATATTAAAATATCTTCCTAAATCAAATACTCATTTAGGGTTAATAGAAGTAATAAACCCTTATTGAAGCCTGTGATCGAAAGTAATCGTGAGTAGTGTGTGACCTATAAAAGATTCATATTAATCATTTATCACAAATAGATTCATTAGATAATTATCAATTTGTTTTATTTATATTTTAATATTATCTTTTCACATGATTTAATTAGAATTATCATTATTGAAAATTTAATTTTTAACAATAAATTTTCATAAAAATTTAAAGTTTATAAGAAGTAAACTTCTCATAAGGTACTCAAAGTTATTTAATTTACATTCCAAAATTGATATTTTTCAAAAATTAATTTTTTATGTTTTATTTAGTTTAGTTTAATTTTTAATCTCTTAGGACATAATATCAAATGAGTAATAAGCTTTTAGTTTTTAATTACTTAGAACTTAATTATTTTTATTATTTCTTTTAAAAAACATGTTTACAATCTCTTTTTTATCATTTTTTTTGAATTTGTAATTTCTAATTTTTTTAATAAATTATAAAAAAGTTAGAGTAAAACTGAAAAAAAAATTAAGACAACCGTTATATATATAACATATATTCAAACTCATAATAATGATCGAAAATGTTGTTATTACTTAAATTAAATAGGAATAATTCTATACTTTTATTTATAAATAACATAAGAAATTCTACTAATTAAGGAAGTTTGAGTTAACAACTTTCTACATATTATAAAAAGTAATTTTTTTAACCGGTTGCAACTAATCAAATAACTTATATATTGTCTACTTCACAAAAAGTTACAAAATAATTTCTAAATATAATTTTCAAAATTTGTAATATAGACCTATTTCAATATTCAAATGAATATTGAGTTTTTTTTTATGGTAATAGAATATTGAGTTATTTAATTATAGATGGTGATGTATCAAGAAAAAATATGACATTTTCGAAAAAAAAAATCCCCAGAAAAATATCCACCGCATGTATTGAATCAGTATTTAGGAAATTGGATCGAACAGTTTTACTTGTACTTTCATTATAAATGTTATTTGATTCAAGTCAATCTAAAAATCGCTTTGAACTTGTATAAATCGGTAAGAATTGGAAAAAATTGAAAAACAAGTCCAATTTTAAAAAATTCACCAATTGTGTTTTTCCTTTTTTATTTTTGAATTTCTTTATTTAGGTTATGTTGCTCAATAAATTCATATGTAATAAAAAAAATAAATTTAACACCTACTTAATTAAAAAGTCATTAATTTATTTTATTTTTTGAAATTTTTATTTTTATATAAATTATGAGCTTATATATGCAACATAAATTAGCTAATATTTAATAGTTTATATAAAATTTTATCTGTAACTTTTTTTTTATCTACAACATTATCCAGTATGATCATTAATTGAATCGTTGAATCAATCAGATCATAATTCAATTACTTTTTCTATTCACTATCCAATCCCATTTTCAAAACAACGTACAAAATGGACTTCACCTTCAATCACGGGACGTGCAATTACTTCCGGTGGTAATTTTCTTAATCGCGATAATTCCTTATATCACACATCCTAATCAGGCAGAAATTTTATTTAAAATTTGGAATTAAATTTGCGTTTGTATAATTTTAAAAATATGCGGCCAATAGTTGTAACAATTAGAAAAAGAAGCTAAGTTGCAACTATTTCAAAAATTTTAAAAAGGGGGGGGGGACAAAGGCATATTACGGTAAATTTTCTTAAATTTAATTTAATTACATTGAATACATCTTTTTTTTGGAATTGTACGATTTCATCCTTTTAAAATACTTTCAGCATTTTAAAATGTAATAATATTATCTTTTTAACTGCAAATTTTTTTAATTTCATTTCTCATTATTAAAGAATTGTTTTTCTATATTTTAATGTATAAATATTACAACATAGTTATATATAAATAAAAATTAATTTTATTCTTTAAAGAAAGAACATTTTTATATGCAAAATTCAGAGAAATGATCTTCCAATTATAATGAATAATGCAAAAAAATAAGAGATTGCAATTTAAAAATTTAAGGTTGCTGCATTTCATTATTGTGGAAATACTTAAAAGGTGAATGTATATTTTTTAAAAATAAAGAATATAAAACATAATTAAGTCAAATTTCAAAAGAAAATGAATGTAATTTCCTCTTTAAATATGCAACTAATGATACAATTAAAACTTAAAAACTCTTATTTATCCAAAAAAATTGAAAACCCTTCATGATGATGCAATAAAACCTGTTATTGTTTTAATGATTTTATTTTTCATTTTATCTAAGGTATGAACTTAAGACTTTACGTGTATGTATTAAATAAATTATCATCACTATTTTTATCTTTTTTTAAAAAATAAAATTTAAAAACTCTTTGATATAATTTTTATGATCAAATTAGCCCTTGAATTGAATAGAACATTAATTCATTAGTTTAATTAATTAGTTTAACTATTAGTTTATTAATTAAATCAGTTTTAATTTTAAAATTATAAATTATATATACAAACACAAGTAATATATATTTAAGATAGTAAATATAAGTAATATAATAATTATATTAAAAATAATTAAAAATATATATTTAATTGATATAAACTAATAAGATATTATATTTTAATTATGATAAAGATATAATTTTTTTCAAATTAAAAAAATTGGTTTAATTCATTGATCTAATTTTGAATGACTCGCACTAATTCTAACCAAATCTCACTTATATATATATATATTCGATTCGAAAATTTTAATTAAATCCTCACCGGTCGGTTCGGCAATTTATCCATCCGGTTTAGTTTTCAAAATTATGCTCTTCGGCTACGTGTAGACTAAACTAGGCTTGTACAAGCAAAGAATGTGGGTTTTCTTGCAAGTTGGGTAGTTAGGAGTACGAAGAATGGAATATTGGAATAAAATATTGCTTTGTTGCCCCACTTGATGTCTTTTTTGACACGTAGAAAATTCACTAAAATATGGCCACTTTGGCAGAAAAAAGCATTTATATATTTTAATATTTTAATTATAACAGGTACTTTTATTTTCATTAAATAAAACAATCATGATTTTTAATTTCTTAAAAAGTTAAAAACGTATTTTTTAATATGTATATGTCTCATAAAATTAACATATAATCAATAAAACCAATAATCAATTATTTTTATTGAATGAGGGGGAAAAAAACCAATGTTTGAACCTAGCTAGAAGTATTTTTCCTTTGGCCTCACACTCAAAAGGAGTCAACCAATTCGTAGTGATGATTTTCAAGAAACATTTCAAAGGCAAGATTGCAATATATTATTGGCTGGTAGAGAAAAGAGAAAGAATAAGAAGCCCTCACGGCTAAGACACGTCGAAGAAATTATGACACCCACTCAAACCATATCCCATCACTTGGAGGAAAAAATTTTGGTCCCGCTTCAGCAGTAACATAAGAATACATCATCTCGTTTAATTTTATATATATTATTATATAATATATTTTAAAAAATTATTAATTTAATAATATATTAATATATCATTCTATTAATAATGTACTATAAATTTTTTAATTTGTAATTTTTTTTTAGTCAATAGGCAATGGCAGGCGATTTCTAGTCTCTCCTCAACTAAAGAAAAATGTTGAAATTAGATTATTTATAATAATATGTTATCGAGTACTTAAAGACCTTCTTTTTTTTCATTATTTATTTTGGTCAATTAAAGGAGCTCCCCCGCCCCACCTTTTCTCGTGAGGAATAAGCGTTCAGGTGAAAAAGGATCATATGTTGTTTAATTCAAAGTTGAAGTTCTAAAATCCAGCTTTTTTGTGATCCTTTTCATACGTGTCTATAAAGATTTTTATTTATTTATTATTTTAATCACTTATGATGCGTTCATTTTTTTTTTAATAACAGCACTTATAAATCATTTAAAACATGTATAGGTCTTGAATTCGAACTTAATATACGAAGACAGAAAAGATCTAGTAAAAGATAAACTAGGGAAGTATATATATATATATATATATATTTGAATTTTAGACTATTTAATAACCTCCTCAATTTTAATGTATTTAATTTAATTGTAAACAAATGGAGATAAAAGAAGCAATTCTTTCATACATCGCTAAAATGACATAATTTGTTTAAAATTATTTTTTATTAGAGTTAAATTACAAAAAAATTTGTTTAAATTTTATTTAAATGACATTTAATTTACTTTTCCTTGCATTTAAAATTTGATTTCAAGCACTTGAATTTGTGGGTCCAATAAATTGACCATCCCATCATAAAAAAATGCAAATTTTAATAAATTGTACGGCTAACGTATAATTTAAGGGAATTGGAAAAAAAAAAAAACTATGGATAAAAATATTACTGTTATTCATTAGAAAATACTGCTGTTATTCGAGGAAGCATTGCTTCTCCTTTTGAAATTATATTAGATTTATTTGTGGGCGTATAAAAAATAGATTAATGCGAGCCACAATATATAAAATGAAAATTTGATTCATTTTTATTTTGAAAGTGTACTGTGTGCTTTTCCTAAGAGTTTACATAATTATAGGATATGTTTGAATATATTTTTATTTTTAAATTTTTAAAAATTATTTTTTTATTCTTAAAATTATTTTTTGATTAAATAAAAATAAAAAATAAAATGTAATTAGTATTGCAAATAAGAAAATATTTTATTTAATTATAAAATTGATATCTAAAAAAATAAATTCAAAAAATGATTAAAAGTTACTTTTTTTTATTTTTAAGTTACATATTTAAAATTATAGTTTTTAAAAATAAATTTTAAAAATAAATTATCAAATAAATTCTTCTATTCTTAAAAATAAAAATAAAAAATTACTTTTAAAAATAGTGTATAAACAGACCCGTTGCCCCTATCAAGTGCGGGGAAAAATGACTTAGAAAATAAAAATTGTGTGTGGCTAAACTCGTATATAAGTTCTTTCGTAAACTCGTGTGTAAGTGCACAAACGTGAGAGTGAATGAGAAATATGTTTATCATTGGCACAATTTCGTTAGAGAAATATGGCATGCATTCAAGAATTATTACGCACATCAAGTCGGGGTTTGAACCAATAATGCAAGAGAAATAAAATTTTTAAGATAACATCAAGAATTATTATCTCATTAAATATATTGATGTCAAAAAATTTAATATTATATTAATACTGAAAATTGAATGCTACCTTCATATAGTTTTTTGTTAATTATACTATTTTTTCAATTTAACAATGATAAGAAAATATTTATTTTTAACAAAAATTTAATTATTTTAAAAAATCAGACTATTAAGTTAAAAAATAATATATTTAATATGAAAGTAGTATTAAATTTTTAATATTAAAGTAGCACTAAAAAACTTTGTTTTTTCTGTGATAAAATTGGCTGCTGCCATGTAGCGCAGCCAGCAGCCATGCCTCGCCGCATCTCAACGCTATAAGAGGGCGTAACTTTTTTATTTTTAACTGAGTTTGTTAATTTTAACTGAGTTTGTTTTCTTTTATGTAATACAGCTGGATTTTCAACTTTAAAGTTAACTATTTATTTAACGTTTTGAAAATTTTGTTCAAAATATTAAAATTTTATACAATTTAGAAATAAATAATATTATTTACATTCTAATATATTCATTTTCTTCTCACTCTTTTTTCCAAATTAGAAAAAAAAATTATTAACATAGTCATTTCAGTAAAAAATTTTTTCTTTTAATTTAGAAAGAAGAATGAAATAAAGGTGCATATATGGATATATAAATAGTATTATTCGAAAATATTCTTGATTATAATATCAAATATTTTAATCATAAAATTTATATTTCATGTTATAAATATAATATTTAATGTTTATTTAAATTTTTTTATTAACATTCAATTTTTATTTAAAAATATAAATTTTTTTGGATATACTTATCAAATAACAAAATATGAATAATTGATGAATGCATGCATTGGGTTAAGTAGAATTCAGCAAATTTTAATTTTATTTTTTATATTCCATCCTAACAGGTAAAAAAAAAGGGAAAAATTAAATTTTAAATTTTAATTTCTTCAATTATAAGTTAAAGTGGTGTTTCGAAGATTGTCTAATTAAGATTTTCTGAATTCCTTCTCATAAACTTTTAAAATTCACAAGTGAATAGAATAAGGATAATAAATAGTAAAATCTCAAAAATAAATTTGAATTGAAATTTTATTATAAATATAATGACAAAAATTAAGTTAAAAAATTATTAATATTTAATTTTTTGAACCTCTCAGTTTTTAAAAGTTTAAAAACATGAAAAATAATAATTATTAAAATTTAAATAATAAATTAAATAATACTAAATTATAAAATGTATAATAGAAATGATAGTAATAGTCTGATTTGAAAAAATTGATTCAAACTTGATATTGTAATTTTCTGTTTTTCAATTTTTAAATTATTAAGAAAAATATATTGACCTTTTTTGAGTTTTAATCAATGAAATTAGACGAACCTTTTTCTTAATTTAAAAACCTATATAAACATCCCTTGCAACATAAAATAATATTATATTTAAACTTAAATTTGACTTTTTAATAAAATGATTAAAAAATATCTATAGGTTTAAATCAAATAATATATAATAATTTAAATATTTTATTATAAAAATATATTTTAATTAAATTTAAATAATTAAAATTAAATTTTTTATCAGCTATATTTTGACCTGTATGAGCTTAATTCAAATATATTTTTTATCATAAGAGAATATAATATCTTATATTTATATATATTATTTGATTTGAAATTATAATCAACTTTCTTTATTATTTTTTTAAGAAAATTTAAAATTTGAATTTAAGTGTAATAGTATTTTATATTTTAAAAAATCTTAATATAAATTTTAAAATAAAATTAGAAGAGAAATTTATATAATTTTACTAAAATTTAAGAGATGTCAATATATTTTTCTAAAATATTAAAACAGAAAATGGAAAATTATTAAATTGTAAAATTTAAATTTATCAATAGATATAAACTATTATTTATTTTGAAAACCGTACCAGAAAAAATTTGAATTAGAGCGGGGACAGCAAAGCTGACGAGTTTTATTTAAAAATGGAATCCACTGCTAGAACTTTCAAAAGTTTCCCGTGAGATGGCCTTTTGTAAGGTAGTGAAGTGACACACTTAACCACAATTGAGTGCAAGTAAGCTTTTTCTTTTGAAAATCATGGGACACTTGT